>OY728166.1:3793387-5057849 GCA_963277665.1 Viscum album | reverse complement strand
ATTTGATGTCATTTGTTTTATGGTACAAAAAGATTATCTTGTGCTATACGCAACACAGTATTAGCTTACAGTATACTCAACACTATTCTTAGATTGTGTTACACACAATTTCAAGTGCGCTTGATAATAGTCATTCTACGCAACTTTGAGTATTTATATATATATATATATATATATTCAATGTATAAATGAAAAATGGTTGGATTCAATTATAACGAAACAAAAAAGGATTCTTTCACAACATGAAACCCTGACTTGTCTTCCATTACACGCAATCACGACCTTCCTCGATAGCGTGTGTTGTACGCAATACCGGGTTCTACTAAACAACGATATATTATTAAAATATTATTAGAACTAGCCATTATGAATAGTAATACCCACTTTTTGAAATTTTATAATGATTATATTTCAAAATGGACTTCATTCTAGGATTCATAATATTGAAATTATCCTAGGGTGAAATTTTGGTATTTTTCTAAAAACATTCAATTTTTGATGAATAGTGAAAACACTGGGTTACTATTTAAAAACCGACTTTTTATTTAAATAGTTATTTATTTTATTTAAATAGTTATTTATTTTATTTAAATTTATTTTTGGTAAAAATTGATACATAATACCTATATAAGTTAAATGCAATTCATTGGAGTCATTTTGTAATAATTTTAGATATATAAAAATTTTATTGAACTTTTGACCGTCTTTTACCCACCTCCTAGGAGAATTTGAAAATTTACATAAAACATAATTTTACCGCTTATGTGAATGGAATTTCAAAAATAAGAGAGACACGATTGATGTTCTTCTGTAAAATGTGGTTCAATGAGATGACGATAATTTTTGGTAAATAGTTACTTTTTACTTTTTTTTACCACGGTTAAAAGTAAATAGGGTAATTTAGGGTAAAAATGATATGATTATTATCCTAACACATGTTCTAATTCTATTGGATAAGTGTAATTCCATCAAAAACAGCCTTAGGAATAAAATATGACAATTTAGGCCCACTTGGATTAGATTAGGACATTTAATAATAATTTATTTAAAGAATGGTTAAAATACATAAAATCAAGGTTTAATAAGTAAATCATTTTTAATATAGGGTTATACATAAGATAAATTCGACTATAAATATTCATTAGAAATATAAAAATATTTCCTACATAATAGTATTTTATTTATAATTTTTAGACATTAAATAATTTAATTTATTTATGACACAATGATGATGCAGTAATTATCTTATTAATGAAATATTGAAATAATTGATGTTATAAATACCCAAATAAATGTAATTTGAAACTTTTTATGAATTAAACTAATTTTATTGGTTAATATGACATGTTAGTATTGATTTAGTTAACTTTTTTGAACTAATCATCCTGTTATAATTTAAAAAAATATCAATTACCAAATAGTGTCGAAATTGACATAAAATAGTTTTTAAATCAAATATTATATTATTAAATGTTATTTTCTTCCTAAAAATCTATGGTTCAAAAAAATGACTTAGATAAGGTTATATATATTAATAATAAATAACTTGTGGTTCTTTTGGCTTGTTATGGTATGTTTATTAACCTTATTGTGTAAGAAAACAAAAAGACACGGTAAAAGTAAAATTATTTAACTTAAAGTTAAATCTAAATGATAATGTTAAAATAGAACACTAAACATGTCTAAAATATATTGGATTAAAGGATTTCAACCCATCCCCACCTTAGCTTTGAAATAAATCGATTTGGAGCTATTAAAAACCGAATATGACTTTATAATAAAATAATATTTTTAGTTTTTCCAAGGGTGCCCCTCTCCTCCCTTATAAAAGGGAACCTCCCCCCTCTCTTCCTCACACCAATTTGAGCCTTCAAGATCGGCCAACCCCTAACAAATTCTCTTCTACATTTACCTAGAAACATCATATAGGTCCTTTTCTTCTTAAAATTCTAATTTTAAAGCCCTAAGAGGGGTTCTCAAAGAGGGGCTTCAAAGAAGAGGTAATGTTTGTTACCGATTCTTTCAACTTTATTTCTTCTTACACTTATTCTTTTTTAGTTGTTTTATTATGAAGTAATAAAATTAGTATCACTAATATACTTCTGTGTTATTATAAGTATGAAACAACCCCATTTCACCTTCTATCCATCCTACAGAAAAGGAAATCACCGCGTGTGCGTACGTACGGAATACCGTCTCCACACCGTGTTGTATTCTGTTTTTCCAACACCACCTTACCTGGATGGGTATAATGGTGTAAAGAATAACTACACATAGTTATTATAAAATCATACTGATTATGATATATTGTATCATCCACCCCAATTCAATTCAATAATTATGGGAACAATATCATCGCTCGTGCGTACGTACGGACTACCGTCTCCACGGCACGATGAGATTCATTCTCAATGATTAACCATTCATGAATGATTATAAAGTATATATAATAAGTAATCATGAAATATATGACATAATAATGATACTGGATTTATATATATATATATATATGTGTGTATTTCATCTACTTAATTCCATTCAACTCAATAAGAAAAAGAAAACAGTGTTCATGCGTACGTACGGCCTACCGTCTCCATGAACAGTGTATTTCTTTCAATTTATCGATCTATTATATATATGTATATTCTGAATATATATTATATATAAATCATGTTTTATATTCTGTAATTATGTAATCATGATCTAAGTAATAATATGAATAATTACAAGTCAAAACACGGAAGAAAAATGAAACGATTTTACCCAAAACGCTATTTAGCATGGAATTTACAAAAGAACTGGTAATATAAAGTCATAAGTGAACCATATATGATATCATAACAACGAAAATGATTCTGTAATAAGTCAATGACATTATTTAAATCACTATACAGGAGGTTCAGATACGGACGAAGCATATCGGACCTAAGGTAAGGGATAATTATTCCAATCTCATTGTTATCCGAGATTGTTTACTCGTAAGTATTTAATGGGGGTTATGTTTATTATCCATGTCCATATGCTCTAAAAATGTTGTCATAAAATGTTCAGTTTCCTTCCATGTATGTTTAAGATATTTTTACCATTTTCTTACTTTTACCACATCGTATGGAAGAAATCTTTCTTTTGTTTACCATACGAGGTACTTTTTGACTTTTCCGAAAAAAGTACGAGGAGATTGTTATTTTTAACTTATACAACATGAACAAATTTTTACGTTTTTCTAAAGCTATATTTTCAGGAAGCTTCCTCCAAAATATTTCATGATTATTTTCAACAAAATACTTTTCTTTTAAAATTGAATGACATTTTGTGAAAATAAATTGATTTTGAAGAAGAAAGGATATTTTCCTCAAGAATTCATTTCAAGTGTTATATCAAAACCATTTTCTATCTATGATGAAATTATTTAATATGTATGTTTCAAGTATAATGTCTCTATGATTTACATGGATTCACTTTTATTATTATGAAATGATATCCATTTATTTTATATGGATTATGTGATGATGGGATGATGTTTATGAAACCCATTTCATTTATTGGGTTATTATGAATGATGAATGTTTATTTTGTGGAACAAGTAAGAATGATTTCATTATGAGATGGGTGGGACCTATATCTCTCTCCAATGAATTGGGTAAAGATTTATATATCATGATATAGACATGGCTGGAATGGTAAGTTAATTCAGTTTAGTGTTACAGGACTGAAACGAGGAGTGAACTCAATTCAAAAAGGGGCTTTGTCCACAAAGATGGTCTTGGCAGCAATGCCTTGGCTACTATGGAAATCATAACATGTGTTAAATGGTTTCCAAAATAACATGTTTTATTCCCATTATATTTTATAATGGTTCATGTTCTATTATGATATATTCTTTACGTACTTCCACGATTTATGTCTTTGCTCAAGATTTTGATGTTTAAATTTCATGTTCATGTTTTTCCTTTCAAATGTTTATGGGTTGTTTTATGTTCACTTTGTTTGCCCTTACTGAGCTTTTGAGCTCACCAGTTTTTTATGTTTTCTTTTCCCTAGGATATAAGTAAAGGGTTTAGGTAAGAAAAAAAAGGAAGATCTTTGTGGGAGATGTTGAGGATCTTTCACCAAGATTAGAAGATTATATTCCGAGTTTCCAAAGACACTAAACTATTACGGTCCTTTGGTGTCTATTTTTGTTATGTATTAAGTATTTTGAAAAAGTAATGTAATGTCCATGTACATCAAGCTTCGGTCTTCTACAGTTGGTATCAGATGAAAGGTTTAGTAAAACTTTGGAAACTAGGATGCGACAATGTTAGTGAGATCCATAAAGATATTTCTAATGTATGTTTAGGGATGTCCCTAAGGATAAGTATACGTATAGGATATAGTCCTAGAACTACGGTAACGATCTTAGAATTTTACCTAAGATGTTAGATATTGAGGGTACTACCCCTTTACTGTGTTGTTTTCCCTAGCATGATTTTTTCCTCTCACACTATTCTTTTTGGGTTTTAGAAAAGTGATGGAAACAGGAAGATTCAAGATAATGGAGGATAGGACGGACAATGGAATGATACTCTTCATGAGAAACCAAATGAAATGGGATTTGGAAGTCCAAACATCGTTATTATGCCAATTCAGAAATCTCATAATGTGATCAATAATCTCAACTTTGGTATGTTTCTTGACTCAGATAATAAGAGAAAGATGGAGTTTCATGATGATCATAGAGGAAAGGAAGTTCAATTTCCCTCATGTAAGTCATGTGGGAAGAGGCATTAAGGGGAATGTTTCAAAGGAACTGGAAGATGGTTTAGGTGTGGGAAAGAAGGACACAAAGCCCGTAATTGTAATGGAAAAGGTTTAGTTCACACCATGGACAAGGATAATGGTATTTCTAAGACATCAACAACTGTTAAATGTTTTAAATGTGGAATGTATGGGCATCATGCAATCCAATTCCCTAAGGGAAAGTCTCATGAAAAGAATCAACATGGCCGTATGGGTAGTATTTATATTGATGATGATGAAGAGACTAGAAATGATATGTGAGATAAAATAATTCTTAAATCTTAGTCAATGGTTTGAGAAGTTAGTGGAATGATTGTATGTTTATAAATAATAATGTATTGTACTATGGAATAAAGAATCATCTAAGGATTGTTACACTATTATTTTTCCTAAAGTATTGAAAGTATATGTTGAATGGAACCGGTAACCATGGAAGGTTATTCATTTATTTTTGAAAAGTAGATGATATGCGCACAATGAAGGGATAAGAAGATAATGGGATGTTTTATTGTATTCATGAGCTCATATAAGGACTATGTGATATTATGGTTTGATTATATAGATTTGTTTGGGATTTTGGTATATGGAAAGAGTTACCTTTTGACAGTATTCATGTTTTCACTTAGGTTCTATGGAAATTTATGTTTCAAGAGAATATATGACTAAGGTATTCATGTGTTTGGAATGCAACCAACAAGATATATCTTATGATATATGTGAGATAAATTCTTGTATACACATTCTTGGTACATAACCTTTCTAGTAATTGTTTTCTTTATACTATGAGCTTGGACCGAAGTTTTTAGATAAGCCTAAAGATCGGAATGGATTATGTTGGACATAAGTTAGTATTGTTTAAGGATAGAAATTTTTTCGATATTATTGATGGGATGATATAGTAATGTAGTTTTAGAAAAAGGACAACCTGCAAGATGGGTGACAGCCCATCACGTCGGACAAGGCTGTGGGAATCGAACCCACAACCGAAGTGCGACGGGCCTTTATCGCCTTCCACTGTCCTACAGGAAGTCCCTGGTTAGTATAAACTAGTTTTTTTTATTAAGTGGTATGATAGATGAAGTATAAGTCCATTTTTGGAATGATATACAATAGATGGACTTATGTATATAACTATTGCTAACCTTTTCATTAAGATAGATGGAATGACCCATCATTCTATCACATGATCTTCTAACACATCACAAATGACAAATTCAACTTCATTTCTTTAAGAGATGAAGTGGAAATTGTTCAAGGCACGAAGAACAGTGAGATTATATAGAAATAAATTAATTATTTGTTCTAGTTAAAATTCTTCAACTTTAGAGAAATGATCTTGAAATCCAAAAATGTTGTCCTAGTGCCCTTGTATCTGATGAATCAGATGCTACCTGAGATCATCACAAATTTATTTCTTTGTGATTGTTGGTGTTTTCATAGCCATGTTCTCTACCACTCTCCATCAGAACATGATGGTTACATTTCTCTTCCATATCCATATTTTCACCTATGTTCTCCTACGTGGAAACCCATGGATGAGTTAATTTGGGTAACCGTTACGTTTCATAATTTATTTTTTAAAGTTAAGTTTTGGTATTTCATTTTATGATGTGGGTTTCAATTAAAGAAACTTTCAATTAGAATACCATGTATAACTCCGACGAATTTCAAGGGTGAAATTCATTTTAAGGGGGGTAGAATGTAACAACCCGATATTTTATGATAAGTATTCTATTTAATTTATTTTATGTCATGTGTTTTATGATACAACAAGATTATCTTGTGTTATACGCAACACATTATTAGATTGATGTATACGCAACACTATTCTTATATTATGTTACACACAATTTCAAGTCTGTTTGTTAATAGTCAATCTACGCAACATTGAGTATATATATATATATATATTCAATGTATAAATGAAAAATGGTTGGATTCTGTTATAACGAAACAAAAAATAAGTCTTGCACAACATGAAACCCTGAATTGGCTTGCATTACATGCAATCCCAACCTTCCTCGATAGCGTGTGTTGTACGTAGTACCGGGTATTACTAAACAACAATATATTATTAAAATATTATTAGAACTAGATGTTATGAATAGTAATACCCACTTTTTGAAATTATATAAATTTTATCGTTCAAAAAGGACTTCATTTTTGGATTCATAATATCCAAATTATCCTAGGGTGAAATTTTGGTATTTATCTGAAAACATTCAATTTTTGATGAATAGTGAAAACACTGGGTTACTATTTAAAACCCGACATTTTATTTAAATAATTATTTATTTTATTTAAATTTATTTTAGGTCAAAATTTATACATAATACCTATATATGTTCAATGCAATTTATTTGAGTCATTTTATAATAATTTTAGATATATAAAAATTTTATCGAACTTTTGACCGTCTTTTACCCATCTCCTAGGAGAATTTGCAAATTTACATAAAACATAATTTTTCGCTTCTGTGAATGGAATTTCAAAACTTCAAGAGACACGGTTGATGTTATTAAGTTAAATGTGGTTCAATGAGATGAAAATAATTTTTGGTGAATAGTAACTTTTTACATTTTTTTACCACGGTTAAAAGTAAATAGGGTAATTAAGGGTAAAAATGATATTATTATTACCCTAAAACATGTCCTAATTCTATTGGATAAGTGTAATTCGACCAAACACATCCTTAGGAATAAACTATGACCATTTAGGCCCACCTGGATTAGATTAGGACATTTAATATTAATTTATTTAAAGAAGGGTTAAAATAGTTAAAATAAAGGTTAAATAAGTAAATAATTTTTAATATAGGGTTATACATAAGATAAATTCGACTATATATATTCATTAGAAAGATAAAACAATTTCATACTTAATGGTATTTTATTTAAAATTTTTATACATTAAATAATCTAATTTATTTATGACATAATGATGATGCAGTAATTATCGTATTAATGAAATATTGATATAATTAATGTCATAAATACCCAAAGAAATGTAATTTGAAACTTTTTATAAATTCCACTAATTTTAAAGGTTAATATGAAATGTTAGTATTGATTTAGTTAAATTTTTTCAAACTAATAATTTTGTTATGATTTTCAAAAAAAATAAATTACTAAATATTATCAAAATTGACATAAAATAGTTCTTAAAACAAATATTATATTATTAATTGTTATTTTATTCCTAAAAATCTAAGGTTCTACCAAATGACTTATATAAGGTTATATATAGTAATAATAAATAACTTGGGGTTCGTTTGGCTTGTTATGGTAAGTTTATTAACCTTATAGTGTAAGAAAAAAAAGACAAGGTAAAAGTAAAATTATTTAACTTAAAGTTAAATCTAAATGATAAAGTTAAAATAGAACCCTAAACTTGTCTAAATTATATTGGATGAGATAATTTCGACCCATCCCCACCTTAGCTTAGAAATAAATCTATTTGGAGCTATTAAAAACCAAATATGACTTTATAATAAAAAAATATTTTTAGTTTTTCCAAAGGTGCCCCTCTCCTCCCTTATAAAAGGGAACCTCCTCCCTCCCTTCCTCACACCACATTGAGCATTCAAGATCGGCCAAACCCTGAAAAATTCTCTTCTACACTTCCCTAGAAATATCCTAGAGGTCTTGTTCTTCTTCAATGACTAATTTTAATGTCCTAGGAGGAGGTGTCAAAGAGGCGCTTCAAAGAAGAGGTAATGTCCATTATCAATTCTTTCAACTTTATTTCTTCTTCCACTTATTCTTATTTAGTTGTTTCATTATGAAGTAATAAAATCAGTATCAATAATATACTGATATGTAATTATAAGTATTAAACAACCCCATTTCACCTTCTATCCATCCTACAGAAAACGAAATCACCGCGCGTGCGTACGTACGGAATACCGTCTCCACGCCATGGTGTAATCTATTTTTCAAACACCACCTTACATGAATGGGTATAATGGTGTAAATAATAACTATACATAGTTATTATAACATAATACTGATTCTGATATATTGTATTGTCCACCCCAATTCAATTCAATAATTATGGGAACGATATCATCGCTTGTGCGTACGTACGGACTACCGTCTCCACGACGCGATGAGATTTATTCTCAATGATTAACCATTCATGAATGATTATAAAGTATATATAATAATTATTCATGAAATATATGACATAATAATGATACTGGATTTATTTATATATATATGTATTCATCTACTTAATTCCATTCAACTCAATAAGGAAACGAAAACAGCGTTCATGCGTACGTACGACCTACCGTCTCCATGAACGGTGTATTTCTTTCAATTTATTGATCTATTATATATATGTATATTCGGAATATATATTATATATAAATCATTTTTTATATTCTGTAATTATGTAACCATGATCTATGTAATAATATGAATAATTACAAGTCAAAACACGGACGACAAATGAAACGATTTTACCAAAAACACTATTTAAAATAGAATTTACAAAAAAATGGGTAATATAAAGTCATAAGTGAACCATATATGATATCATAACAATGAAAATGATTATGTAATAAGTCAATAAAATTATTTAAATCATTATACAGGAGGTTCGGATATGTACGAATCATATCAGACCTAAGGCAAGGGATAATTATTCCAATCTCATTCTTAACCGAGATTGTTTACTCTTAAGTATTTACTGGGGGTTATGTTTATTATCCTTGTCCATATTCTCTAAAAATGTTTTCATAAAATGTTTACTTTACTTAAATGTATTTTTAAGACATTCTTACCCCTTTATTACTTTTACAACAACGTATGGAAGAAATATTTCTTTTTTTACTATATGAGGTAGTTTTTGACATTTCTGGAAAAAGTATGAGGAGATTGTTATTTTTAACTTATACTGCATGAATGGATTTTTATGTTTTTATAAAGCCTTATTTTCATGAATCTTCCTCCAAAAGATTTCATTACTATATTAAACAAAATCCTTTTCTTTTAAAATTTCATGACATTTTGTGAAAAGAAAATGATTTTGAAGAAGAAAGGATATTTTCCTCAAGAATTCATTTCATGTGTTTTATCAAAACCATTTTCCATCTAAAATGAAATTATTTCATATGTATGTTTCATGTATAATGTCTCTATGATTTACATGGTTTCACTTTTCTTATTATGAAATGATATCTATTTCTTTTATATGGATTATGTTATGATGGGATGATGTTTATGAAACCCATTTTATTTATTGGGTTATTATGAATGATGTATGTTTATTTTGTGGCACAAGTAAGAATGATTTCATTATGAGTTGGGTGGGACCTATATCTCCCCCCAATGAATTGGGGAGAGATTTATATCTCATGAGATAGACATGGCTGGAATGGTAAGTTAATCTGGTTCAGTGTTACGGAACTGAAACGAGGAGTGAACTCGATTCAGAATGGGACTTTGTCCACTAAGATGGTCATGGAATCAATGTCGTGGCTACTATGGAAATCATAACATGTGATGAATGGTTTCCACAATGACATGTTTTATTCCCATTATATTTTATCATGTTTTATGTTCCATTATGATATATGCCTTACATACTTCCACAATATATGTCTTTGCTCAATATTTTGATGTTTAAATATCATGTTAATGTTTTTGCTTTCAAATGATTATGGATTGTTTTATGTTCACTATGTCTGCCCTTACTGAGCTTTTGAGCTCACCAGTTTTTTATGTTTTCTTTTACCCAGGATATAAGGAATGGTTTTAGGAAAGAAAAAAAGGAAGATCTTTATGGGAGATGTTGAGGATCTTTCACCAAGATTAGATGATTATATTATGAGTTTCCAAAGACACTAAACTATTACGGTCCTTTGGTGTCTATTTTTGTTATATATTAGGTATTCCAAAAAAGTAATGTAATGTCCATGTACACCAGGCTTCGGGCCTATAAAATTCTCAATCTCCTTTACCAAAAGGGAAGGAAACAATACGGCCCATCAGTTGGCGGCCTCTGGACCCTTCAATGGAAAACAACTCTGGCTGGACAATTTCCCTTCATGGATTTTCATTTGTATGTTGGTTGATCTTCTTCATTAATGTTCTTTGTCCTTATTATAAAAAAATGGACAAAACCTAAATCCCTGACTACCCTAGTTAACATACATATTTTCATGAGTGGTGGTGATCAAGCCCCAACCCATAAACTACCTCTTGAGCCCTGACAATCCTTGTCTCCAATTTACCAGACAACCAAAATATCAAAGGGCCTCCTATGATACCATGTATTCATAAACTAGGCTGGTATGTTATCCAACTCGACACTCAACCTAGACAATATAAAGGCCCGATGGGAGTTCCGGACCCCTAGGTGCTGGAAAATAGTGTTGGACATCAATGATAATCCCTTGGGAAGGATTTATCCCAATAAACCAATATCTAAAATAAATGAACGAATAATTGGAAATACCAACCATAACAAAATTCCAAATAAATATACCAAAATAATTTTGTTACAACAGCAGAATAAAATATAAACTAAATACCAAGATAAAACTGAACCACTATCCCACAATATTTTTGTGACATTTTTGTCACCATCATCCACCAAAAAAACTTCAATAAATGATATCAAACAATAATCATAAACCTAAAAAACAGTTGGGATATACTAACTCCTAATGGTATAATTAAAGTTTATGCTTAACGTATCTATAAGAAACAACCAAAGAATCCCAAAACATTATTTCCCAAATTTGTCCAAAAACTATAGTTTGAAATAAACATATAAATATTTTTTCAACATTTTAATTAAACAAACACATCACTTCCATTAAAAACACTATGAACCCTTCATCAGTTCAAAAACAGATTTCCTTTTTATAGTTAAAGACTAAAAAATATAAATACCAAGCTATAATGAAAATTGAGAAACAATAAAAATAGAAAACCAAATTTAGAAGTCAATATAAACAAGAAAAAGTATATAGTAACCATGGAAATTTCCTAAACATTCCATGAGATATCTTGGCGTGTACTCACTTCAAAACCACTGACTGGTGTATGGTGAAACTCCATAGTCAATAACAAAGTATCTTCTCTATCATATCCTCACAAGTGGCTCATCCGACCTAGTCTCTATGATATCCATGGGGTACCATCCCATCCAATTACGGTTAATATGGAAAAGTCACTTTACCGTTGAAAATATTCCTAGAAAACCCATGGTAATAGTACACTATTTTTGTATGATACCCTAACATTCTTGACTCACCTTACCTTCCATCACTGCACTTGAATACACCCCAACACGAACACCAATTTCAAGCCACATAATGTACCCACATACCATTATAAATCAAGGTACCATTTTATAAACCATGGATAATATACAAAATTATCTTAACATGCCATATTTATGTGAATTCCCACCCAGGTTTTCACCTTATGAAAAAATATATGTAACAATATCAAATTGGAAATACTAAATATCCATTGAATCACCCAATGAAATTTTCATTTCCAAAGTCATCATTTGATTTCAAACCAACATAGTCATCCAAACTACAACGCCACCTCATCCCACATATAAATCCCTAATAACAATGTATCCAATTTAATAAAACTTTTTTAGGGTACACACCACCCTAATCATCTAATTTTACTTTTGAGTCTCAATTTAAATTTTTTTCAAGCACGTTTTTTGCTTATATACGTAGTCATATTTGATTAATCACATCAAATACAATTTTAATCATTTTATAAAAATAAGAAAAAACCACAATAAACTAACCAAGTGCTTAAAAACATTTGAATAATATTTATAAATTAATTGTAAACACAAAATAATCAATAGATTGTGCTGGAATGTATAGGAATGGAAACTCTTATCTCAATAGTGTACAGATGTGATGAATCGTCTAGAGAAGAGAGATCTAAGACCCAGACACCATCCACACACCCTAGATACAATGATAAAAAATATAAACCATTAACCATATACTGAAGGCTTTAACCAAACAAGAACCCTAAAAGGGAGAACAATGTGTGACAGTTGTGATAGAATAAAGTGGAGAAAAAGAGGCCAAACCCATAAGAAACTCACCTTGGGGACATAGGGGGAAATCAATTGATTTGGAGAAGCCAAGGAGAGTAGATTTTTGGGACCCATTTGTGAATCCTAATTGACCCAGAGGGTATGGAGTGATTTTGGTATAAAAAATGCAGAGTGAAATAAGGTATATAATATTTAAAATGGTTTGGAATATCTCATGGTTTGGCCGCACATTTTACAAAACCATGCGCCAACCATGTAGTTGCTACTATCCAAGAGGATACCGACCACATAGACAACCCACAATATTCCACATACCATTCTCAAACTATGCACTAGCCTCTTTCCAAATTTAAGACGTACTGCGTGGTTACCTGTACTGGGCCACAATACTTTCACTAACTATGCGTAGCTTGGGCAGTGTCAAAAAAATCCAACTGAACGTCCAAAAACTTAAATGATTTTACATGGACTCAACCCAAACCTCAAAATAAGGATAAAAGATCAAGAAATGAATAAAAAAATATAGGGTTGGGGTGTGAAATATATTCTTGATTTTGAAAATGGATTCCTTCTATTATTTTTTTAGTGATTGAGCCATTCTAAGGATTAGAGAAAAATAATAAGCATGTTTAGGTGACGAGGTAGTGTCATTTGTTTATTTACTAGGCTTTAGTATAAGTCATTCTTAATTTTCATGGTAATTTTTTGGGTGGATCAGACTGAGTATACAAGTTAAGATCATCCAAAATATATACATATTGTTTTTAAAGTCAAAAATAATATATTAGAAATTCGGTTGTGCGTTACTATCTAATAGGGGGTTTGAGTAACAATTATGAGTTTCTATAGTTCATGGTTACTTCATTGTTTTAACTTTTTTTAATTTATGTTTTCTTTACAATTTATGTATTATATTACATTTATTTTGATTTCATTTTTACATTATATATGGTGTATGTTATTGTTCCGTCTCAACATGTTGCTTACTTCTTAACAACTAGAGAGTGTAAGAAATATTTTTTGTTTCTTTCATATACAATCAAAACTTGTTTCCAACCATTGGACTAGTGGATGTGATATTAAAGGGTCAAAATGTTACACCCTTATATTTAATATGTATTTTATTGGAATAAAATGAATTTTATATCATTCTTTACAAACAACCTCGATTCTAATTGTCTCATGTTATATTATACTATTATAACCTATCCATTAACATTTAATGTATTAATAAGAATAAATAAATTACAAAAAATATTTCAGTTATTTAATAAATTGATAATTTATTTCATTATTCAAAAAAACAATTAATCAAACATTAATAAAATTAGTTTATACTTAAAAAAAAGTTTTTTGAAAAAATGTTTTTGAAGAAGAATATGTGTCAAAATTATATCGTATTTATAATAATTTTTATATTTAAATTAATTTTTATTAGTATAATTTTTTAAAAAATCATTATCTTGGGTGTAATAATTATTTTATTTTTAAAAAATATATAGTTTTTATTTATTAATTAAAAATATTTTTTTCCTAAAATTGTGATTTAATTTAATTTATTAATGTAATATTAAAGTCTCATAATGATTTATAGTTATTCTATAAGTTTCATAAGACACCTATTGCATGAAATAGTATAATTAATTATATAATAGTCATTCATATACTTGATTTTTTTATCTGTTAATTTTTGGGCATCAAAGGAATGCTTTTAACAAACAGTTTTCATATGTTCTATGTGTTTTTAGCATAATAAATTAATTTAATATCAAATAAAAACATATTAAATTAAAAATATAAAATATATATACCAAAACATATCTTTATATTTCATATTATTTATAATTTAAATGGAATGAAATTAAAATAAATTTTATTTTTTTATAAAAAAATATTTTACAAATAGTGGATTTTATACAATTTATATTACTTAAATTAAAAACATTTATTCAAAATAAAGATACAAAATTTCATAAATAAAATTACATAATTGGAATTAAAATTTATGAAAAAGATTATTGAGGAATAGTTAATTTTTTTCAAAATAAAAAAGTAAAATCAATTAAAATGTGTAACCGTGTTAGTGTTTAAAATAGGGTTATCAGTGAAACTAAACTAAGATATAAGGGTTATATCACAAAATAAACATTTTAAATTATTATTTTAAAAATATATTTGGAGAGTATTTTATCCTACCTAAGAGTTATTTTCTATTTGGATCCACTTTTACATGGATAATAAAATATATTAGTAAATTATATTAAATAATTATGTCTCTATCATATCCACAATTATAGAATGTAACCTTCTGTATTCAATTATTGAAAATATTTCTACCATAATGATCGGGCACTACCAAACCTTACACTTTGAATTATTCAATCCATTTATCCATGATCTCATTTACTTCTCCAAAGATGAATCATTCAATGCATAATATCAATTAAGAATAAGGTTACTGAAAGAAGAGTATTAAATCACTACTAAGCATATTAAATTTTATTAATTCTTCAAAATAATATAAACATGTTTTATCCTTTATTACATAATTATTAAAGTTTCTTCAATAATCATATATTTTAATATGGTTTTTATAAACTATTTTTCCACATCATTTCTATAAAATGGGAAATAGATATAGCA
Source organism: Viscum album (assembly GCA_963277665.1). NCBI lineage: Eukaryota > Viridiplantae > Streptophyta > Magnoliopsida > Santalales > Viscaceae > Viscum > Viscum album. The sequence goes on along the minus strand of OY728166.1, from coordinate 5,042,378 downwards.
CTGCTTCGTATGTCCATACTACCTCTTCCACATATTAATATGATTCATTTTCATAATTAACTCATGTTTTTGAATATATTAATGGATTTAAGAAATATATATCAAATTTCTTAAATTATATTTATTTTGGAATGAAAAAATAGTATTTATTTTTATTTTCTTCTTTCTCTAGAATATAAAAACACCATTCATGCACACATATGGACTACCTTCTCTATAAATATTGTAATTAAATTTTCATCTCTTCCATTTTTTAATGTTTTAAAAATATTAATAGTATATATATATGATTGTTATAATATTAATAGAAATTTATATGTGGAAGATCCTTTACAAAATTAAAGGACCAAAATTTCTAAATTGTAACACGCATGAAAACATATATAGATATAACAAAAAAATGATTCAAAAAATGATTTTTAATAATTGAGTGAAAAGGTGATATAATTATAACATGTATGGTATTATTATCATAAAAAAAGTATATAAATTAAATAAAAAAACTTTATATTTATATACAATAGGTTTGATATTTTATGATGAATGTCTAACATTGTATAACAGTTATACCTTACAATATAAAATTTTATGGGGATTTCTTATTATTATATTTTATATTATACAATTATATGATTTATCACTCAACATTTATATTTAATTAATTATAATCATTTTAGTTATTTAAATTACAAGTCTTTATTCCCTTTTACACTCATTATGTACTCAGAATGTTGAAATATTGTTTTTCAGAAAAACTGACATTACATATCTATTCTTTCTGGAATCATATCATCAATGTCTATATATTTTATAAAAAATGTCATAAATGATTTTACTATTATATATAGATTTTTTGAACCCATTTTACAACTATTATTGTTTCTATAAAATGTTCTACAATGGGTATTATTTTCATTTTCTATAGGAGGTACGTTATACACATTTTGTGAATGGAATATATGTTTTAACATATACCACAAAAAATAATTTTTCCAAATATTAATAATAGTATTTTATTTGATTCATCATTTAAAATTTTAAATATACTATTTCAATGAAAATTATAGACCATTTTTTTTATATTTTCTTATTTTTAATGTGATTTCAAAATTAAAGAGCAATTTTATTTATGAAATTATCATGTGAACACTTAAATGAAATCCTTATCTTTGATTAAATCTTATTGATGTTACATCTATTTCACTGAAGATGTGATCCTATGATACCATCCTTTTTCATTATATAGACTATTTACAATTAGGATTCATACCTATTGATGAAATTCATTTTTTCCACATACTAAGATATGATGTATTGATAAATATTTTTCATGATCATATCAAATAAAATGTAATAGATTATGTTTATGTAATTCGTTGAAACATTATATAACTATAATTTATTCTGTTATAGTTTTAATTTTATGATATATAAGAGTAAAAGGGATGTTCTACCAACTATAAATGAGTGTACTCATTATGTAATCCCTATCTTCAGTCTAGTATATGTCTTTTCATCCCATCCATAATATGTGAATACTTTCATACATAGGTAGCATTGATATAAAATTTATATGCTTATTATTTTTCCACACATTATGAAACACTTTTAAGATATGATCTTATAAAACTTTTATTCTATCTTATCTAATGTTCATTAAATTACATAGATTCAAATCATATGAACTTCCATATTTTTTTCTTCTTATTATTGATTATTATAAATGAATATATTGGTAAAAATTCCAATTGATATTTGCATGATCTGAAACCAATTTATTCATGTAATTCTCTAATAATCATAGAAATATATCTTTTATAGAATTTATTTTCATCTAGGATCACCTTTATTGTGTTTTATTTTCCCCAGTACACAAAAAAATATTTTAAATATGATATGTTTATGAAGTGTTCTTGTTGGGATGAACAAAATGGGAGATGATGTAGGACATTAATGTTATAGTTTATTTGTACCAATGATTCCATATAGAATACACAATTATAGTAATAATATAGATAATAATGATATTAAATTAATATTAATATCATAATTTTTAATATTTATATTGATATACTTTGTTCCTTGTAATTATTATTAGAGAAAGAAATAGTTATTCTTGGAAAATACAATTAGTAAACATAGTGTAAACCCTTAGGATATGTCTTGGTAAATTAAACATCTCATATTATATAAATTATTGTATTATGTTTCCTTAGAAATTTTGTAACTCCCCAATATTTCATGGTATGTTATCTCTTCAATGTAATTCAATATCATATAATATACGCAATACTGAGTTCGAGCACACCAAAACATACCAAACTGGTGATTAAAAAATGGTTGTAAATATTATTAACTGAATTTTGAATTTTATATACTCCATATAATTTTAACTTACGTATTATGTTTTTTTAGACATATTATAATAAAAATTTAATTTTTCATATTAAACAATGTATTTTTCAAAAATTGAAATTTTACCACTATTTAATGGAAGAACCTATTTATATCCAATAGTTGAAACTTTTAAATATTAAATAAGAAAAAATAAAATTTTTCTCTAGAATAGTTATATCAAATTTACTTTGGATTAAATTTTGGTATTTTTTTAATAATGTTCATTTTTTAATGAATAGTGAAAAATATTGTATTTTAATTAAAAACTTCCTTTCAATAAAACTTATTTATATTGTTAGAGTATCTTCTTAAATGGTTTTATTGTGTAATTAGATTATATTTTTACAATTTAATCCAATTTTGGTCTTTGGAAGAAATTTCATTATGAAATTGAGCATAAACAAGTGTAAATCTTTTGATAGTTATTATTTCTTAAAAACACATTTTTTTTGACAAAGAGAATTAATTTTAAAATAATTAATCCAACTTCTTTATTTGGAATTTGGTACAATTGAATCCATTTTGGAATTCGTAATATCAAATATAGCTTACTCAGAATTTTTTGTATTTTTCTAAAAAACATCAATTTTTGATGAATAGTGAAACCACTAAGTAGTAGTTAAAAATATGACATTTTCATTTAAATGAAATTTTACCACTTCTATGAATTGAATTTTGAAATTACTGGATACATGGTTGTTACAGGTATGTAAAATTTGGTTTAATAAGATGAAAATAATCTTTGGTGAATAGTATCTTTGGACTTTTATTTACCGTAGTTCAAGGTAAATTGGGTAATTCAAGGTAAAAATAATATACAATTAATATAAAATTACCTTAACACATGTAATAATATTATCGGATGAGTAATGTCCGTTCAAGGCAATCCTTGGGTGAGACTTTTGTCCTTTTAAATCCACTTGGGTAAGATAATGTTATTAATAAGTTTTATTTAAAGTAAAAATAAAAATATCATAAACATGTATTGTTTTGCTAAAAAAAATTTAATGTGGGGTTATATAAGTTATATTTTCAACTATAAATATTCATTGTAAATATAAATAAAATTTCCTACATCATGGCAATTATTTTATAATTTTTAGACATCAAATAAATAAAATTAATTATGACACAAAAATGATGCAGTATTTACCTCATTAATAAATGATTTAAATAAATAAGATTATAAATATTAAAATAACACCCAAAACATATCCAAAATTTATTTGATTGCATTATTTCTACAATTAGTCATTGTATCTGAAACATTAATTAATTTTGGACCCTTAGAAACCAACTATCGTTATGTAATAAAATAATATTTTCACATTTTCTTAAAGAGCCCCTCCTTCTCCTTATAAAAATCACTCACTTCTAATTCATTCCTCACACCTCTCAAGACCCTTATATTTTCCAAACTCTGACCAAATAAGCTCTAAATATCTCCCTATTAATCCTAGATGTCTTACCTTAGGCAGAAGGCACATCAAGAGGTCCTTTTGGTTCATACCGAAGGGAGTTACCCGAATTAAAGGTAACATTTTCTCTTAAATTCTTTTCTTTTATTCTAATTATCCAACCCCTAAACTCTTTTCATTACTTTATTTTATAGCAACACCAGTATCCTAAATATAATAGGATGTTCTTATGAGAATTATTCGTACAAAACTTACACAAATCTTCATCTAATGGGTAAAGAAAAAATTGTTTGTGTGGACGAGAAACTAACACCTCACGAAACGATGAATGTTCAATTATATCATACTGCCTCCCATGGTGGCCATTAATATGGAAATATATTTATATATGATATATATTATGTCTATGTTTTATTTATTCTTATGTATTTTCAATTTATATAATTCATTTTTGGTTTCTATTATGGGTAAAACACCAAAATTTTATTTGAGGAAGTGCGGACTACCACCCCCACAATGCGACATGACTCATTAATGTGTTATTGGGGACGTATAAAGGATGGAGTTAATGATATTATATATTATATTATTCTGTAATTATAATAAACCTATCTATAATTCTGTTTTAATTACATTTAAATACAAAATATAATTTAAAGTAGCATTCATGCGTACGTACAACTTACCGTCTCCATGAACAACACATTTCATTTCTTATCTCCAAATGTTATGTTCTGTTATAGATACATATATATACTGGATATATAATATAGATATGATATCTAAATCATATATATCATTATGGAGATAATGGACTTTTTAACACATGGAAAAATTGTAACTATGACAAGTTCATTTCGACTCAAGTTCAGAACATCGATAAAATATCCAAAAGGAACTCAAATAATTAACTAATTATTATAGAACGGTAATAAGTGATATAAAATGAATAATAAACTTGAAAAAAATTTCTTAATCAAGTATAAATTAACTTATGTTTATTATTCATTAAGAATAAGGCATATAAAAGACAAGTTGGACTTGAGATAAGGGGTTTCTTATCTCACTTTTAATTCTGTGAGATTTACATTGTTCGCCACTTATTTATTGCATGTGGTGTATTGTATACTGAAATTTGATATATAATATATTTATTCCCTTTAATTTAATGTAATTATGTGATTCATTTGGTGGTTATTAAATTTTTTTCATACGACTCGATTGATTACAATGTAGTAATGAGTTTTTCTCTCACTTCTTATTCCTATGAGATTCAGGCTTTATTGCCACTATTTATTTTTTGTGGTGTATGTACTGACCATGATTATATTCTTTGTGTAATATAATTTAATTTAGTCGTATTTACATCTTCATTTAATGATAATTATTTCATGGGGTGTATGTTTTGTATGTTACCAAATTAGTAATGGAATTTCAATTTTCAATTTCCACTCATTGGGCTTTACGCATAATTTAATGAATATTTTACCCCATAATTATTTGTGGAATAACTATTTATTTATTTATGTTTTAATTTCCACTCCACTTTGTGTGGATATAATTTTTATACACATAATCACTCCACTAATAAATTCTCAAGTCATTTATGTGAACTTGAAATGAGTAATTTTAACTCAATTTCCATTCACTGAGTTAAACATCCAAGTCATTGGTTTTGCCTTAAAAAGAATATGTCTGAATTCCCACTGATTAATTTAAACTGAATATCCAATCATATATAGTGTATTTATTTTTATCACACATATTTATGTCATTGATTTATCCTTAACCTAAATATAAAGTCTTGATAAAGGAATTCATCTCAACATACATTCCATTGAGACTTCTTTATTGTTATGCACCAATTCATATTTATTTGGTGTATATACTATTCTTTCACATAGTATATCATGAATACCTATATTCTCATGATATTATAATGTTTTTGTAACCTCAATTATTTTTATTCAAGCATTTATCATTTAGTTAGGAACTCTAACTAAAATATCATTTTAAATGTTTTAAAATATTTACTATTCTAAATATGTCACATTGATGTCCATGTTTTAAAAATGAGTTTTAATGTTTTATTTATATGATCATTAAGGTTTTAAAATTGAAATTCCTTTTAAAAGTTTCAATGTGGAATGGGACACTTTGATCCAAAAATCCATTGTAAACAACTTCTTGATAAATATTGAGACATTTAATTGTTTTCAAGAAAAAGGGGATATTTAGCGTAAATAGTTTTAATGACAATTTTCATCTATGTCAACATCATTTAGTGTATTTTCTCCTGATTGAGGTTGGTTTATCATAATACAATAATCCATATTGTATTGAGTTTGTTATGTTTTACTGTGGATGTCCTATTTTAATTCTATTCAAGGTTTCTGGTTAAAGTATTTTCATTCCGTATGCTAGATTTATTAAGAATGTTTAGATTATGTTTCACCCATTCATATGAGGAATGCATTAGACTTAGTAAGTGACGGGTGGAGCCCGCTATAACTCCTTGATGAATCGGTAGGTCTCATTAGACATACTATTGTCTTGTAACAAATCCTTGAAAAAATATTATTTGTAGTCTTGGCACGAGGACTTGACTATGTAGTAATGATGTTCAACATTATGCATTCCATATTTATGAGATTAGATATTGATATTTCATGTGGTTATTTGAATACTATAGTACCACTTACTGTGTTTTATTGTGGAATTATTTACTCAGCTCATATTCCTGCCAAAATGTGTTCTTGTTTACTATTTTTAAAGGCTTGTATTTTCAATTATTCACCATGCCTATTGATTATGTTATATTCTACTGTATTGGTTACTCTTATTGATAATCTGAGCTTACCCCTTTCTTATGTTTTATTTTCCCATGATTCCAAAAAGTGTATTATGATTGATATGTAGGGTTAAGCTAGGGGATTAATGGAATTTTCAATGGATAATTATTGTTGTGTTTTATTTTCTAATGTGTAATGTAACATTCATCTTTTTAATCTATTTTCCAAGTCTGCTAAACCAATCTGTCTTTCAAGAAATGATTCCTTGTAATAATTCCAACGTATTTAAATAATGCACCAGTTTCGGGCATCTGGATTCAGGGAGTTACATTTGGTATCAAAGGAAGATTAATAAAATCCTTGGAAACTTGATTTAGAAAAAATCTGATTATAAAACACTACCCTATGACACACATTTAGGATTAGTATTAAAGAACATCCAAAAATTTTAGTAATGTAAATATTATGTGGGTTTTCCAAGAAATACATCCCTATCTGGATAAGACCAGGTAGAATTAGCCATGACACAGATTTACCTAAGGGAAAAACATGATAACACCGATTTGAGCTAGACTTGAATAGAAATTGGTGCACGACAACAGGACTTGCAACACTCTTGATTATGATACTTATGGGGGGATATGATTAGGATAATTCACATTTTCATTATCAACTGATTTGAAGGATTTTATTATAAGATGAGAATAAATAAACTTGGTTGATCCTAATGTGTCTTAGATGGAAATCAAGGTGTCATGATATTCTCTAATTGATTTTATGACTCACACTATGATTTTGGGTGTTAGTCAATGGCTAGATTCCAAGGAAGTCAAAGTAACATTGAAAATTATGTATGTCACGACCCGTTCTCAGGACCCATGCCGTGACTACCCCAAGCCCACCTTCCATAGGACAGGGGCTGGTGATTATCACCAAAGGCGTAAATCCCGATATAGGGGAAGGAATTGCCTTTATATAAGAAAACAAAACACCACAGAGTATGCAAGAAGAAGTAAACACTAAGTAAACTGAGTACAATAGTAAGTGCTGGAAAGTAAATGGGACAGTATACAAACCCAACTAAAAGTAAAGTACAACTAAAAAGAGAGTACAACACCAGAAAAGTAAAGAAGCAACATCGAGCCGTCCTTTGGAAATCCCACTTGAAGGGTGGGTACAGATAGTCTCCTGAGCTCCTCAGCTCTAGTCATCCACCCTGTGTACGTCTCATCTAGTGATCCACCTGCAGGTGCCGTCCAGCTCCATGAGCTCCCACCTCGATCAGAGCTGTCTGTCATCTTCATCCAACACAACATAGTGCTAGCATAGCCCATGCAGGGGTGAGTATACGCTACTCAGTAGGGACCCTGAGACCCCTGAAGGTCTCCCAGAATCCATGAAGGATAAACCACAAAGTAATGATAAAATCACGAAGTAACAACAAACTCTACTTAGGTATATGACCATACATATACCTAAGTCATCAATTATAGTTCGGCTCCAACATCTGATCCCAAGTTCGATCTAGTCCTCACAGGAAAGAACAATCCAATCCATACAGGATAACACAACCCAATCCACACAGGATAGAAAAACAATCATATCGAATATAGTGATTGAAATTCAAGACTAATCTCACAGAGGTATACTTCTCCGTAAGGCGATGGAGATGATCAGATGTAGCCACTGATTCATCTAAGCTGTCGGACCCACATAGGATAACAAACCATCTAAACTGTAGGACCCGCAAAGGATACAAGAACAGCTACTTTGCTGAACCCACAAAGGATACAAGTACAGAGTCTAATACTGCCAGACCCACATAGGATACAAGAACAGTAGTCAAGTACTTCCAGAACCACATAGGATACAAGAACAGTAGTCATCGTCATCGAACCCACAGAGGATTACAGTACGGTCATCGTCGCTACCGAACCCACGGAGGATTTCAGTACAGTCGTCATCGTCTTCATAGTCGCAACCAGCTCTAGGGTTACCGCACACAGCTTACTCGATTCCTGGAGGGTCCACTCCTCACATCAAGGTGGTTGACACATCAACCATCACGAAGACCAGAGATGATGTATTCAAATGTTCCGTCCCACGTCATATGGGAAAACCCGGAAAACATGACCAAGTCACAGAGAACGATACAACCAAGCCATTTTACAAAAGTACACAGCGTGTAGGTAGGCAATACATGCCATGTCATCAGACAGCGGGTACTGCCCGTGTGAAATGTCTCGTGTTATGGAATTGGTTGTGTAAAAAGGTAATTACACAGCGTTTGGTTTGGTTACACGCTGTGTATTTAGTCCCTGGATACTGTCTGTGTACCTTAGTCCGTTTCGAAGCTTTGTTCGAGTAAAACTAAGTACACGGAAAGTGATATGGTCACATGTTGTGTCCAAACATCTAGGGTCAGATCCGTGTACACTGGCCATGCCTGGCTGTACGGTGGACTACCTGCCTGTGTACTCCACACCATGTCCATGTATTCTAGGAATACACACTGAGTAATCATGAAGCTTCTTCTGCTTTGTTGAAGGTAGTACATGTCATGCCTTGTGGCCGTGTGGTTTTGCCCGTGTCTGTGCATCTCTCGGGATACACGCCGAGCCTCATGAAGACACTTCTGTCAAACTATGCTGACAGTACACGCTGTGTGACTGGTGTCACACGCCGTGTGTCTCTTCTTATGATTTCTATTACCTCTTTCACTGAACGATTGTACTACACGGTGTGTGCTTTTAAAGTACACGCCCTGTATTCTGAAATTTTCTAGAAACTATGCCTCTAGCCAGCATGCCTCCTGAGGCATCTGTCCTTTGTTCCGATGATCCGTTTTCTACAACACTCCCATTCCTAGGTCGTCCTAATGTTTTGAGGCCATTTCTGATGTTTTTGAGCCCGAGATTGGCTCCGAAAAAAGCCTTGATTCTCTGCTCAAGAAACGTTGGGAACACCATACAACAAGAACGGCGGAGGAATCCGACTGTGTTAGTTTGGTCCTATTCCTTTCGCATTAGTGTGATAGCAAAAGGTTTAGAGTGAAACAATCAACATGGAAGGAAATCCAATAATTCTCAAATCAAAACACACCCCTACCTCGAAGAAGATGTTGAATGATGATAGTCGCAGGAAACGATGTCGCGAGATGAAGCTCCATATGCGATGACGGAGTTCGTCCGAGGAAGAAACGACATAACCCTTTTCTTTGATGTGGAGAGAAGATGGAACAGTGTGTCGGCGTTCTTCACGTTTTTCAAGGAGGAAGATGAAGTTCTTCAGATTGGATAACTCTCCCTCTTTCAACAAAATGAAGAAACCAAAATAAAATAATACTTTGCCTTATTTTATTTACACATTCCAACATTTTTAAAAATTCGAAATTGAATTCACCCCATTAATTACATCTTGTATTGTCAAAATTAATGGGTGTAAGTTGGCATCATTTAAAGTGGAAGAGGAGTTAGGGGAAATGAAGGGGTGGGGCTCATATGGGCCCCACCTCACTAATATCTTATCGAGAGGATTTAGGTTCAAGTTGGTCCCACTCAACTCCCTCGCATAGTGTTAAACCACTTGGATATGAAATAGAAATTGTGATATAATTTTTATTTCACGTTAAACTTAATCCATTTTTTTAAACAACTCATCCCGAGCAAACAAAACTCTAAAAAAGGTCTTCCTAAGCAATTCCTGGTGATGTCCTTTCATCGGTGCCCTTAGATTTTGATTTCGAGCACCAGTTCAAAAGTTAGAAAAACCCGCTCTTTTGTTCACTGAACATACCCAAGCTAAACTTCAGAAATTGATTCCGGGCACATCGGGCCTCAAAATCAGGTGCAGCCAGAAAATGCATACTCGTAAAATCCCAAAGAAATTAAAAATAAAATTCTTTAAAATTTATGGGTCTTTATATTACTTCCACCTTAGGGATTTACGTCCCCGTAAAGATACATCACAAACTAGGGAAACAAATGAGGGTATTGAGCACACATCTGACCCTTCCACTCCCATGTGTTTTCCTGGAGGTTCCCGTGCTGCCACCTTATGCTCACTAGAGGAATCAACATCCCCTGTAGGACCCTCTCCTGTCGATCCACAATCTCCACCAGGACCTCGGCAAAAGTCCCCCGTCATCGATGTCCAGCTCCCCATGGTCGATGATATGCGTCGGGTTGTGCATGTATCTCCTCGGCTGAGATACATGGAAGACGTCATGTACCTGGTGCAACTAAGGTGGTAGATCCAAGTGATAGGCCACCTCGCCTATCTTACTAAGAACCTATAATGCTCTGATGAAGCATGGAGATAACTTGTCGCCCCGGGCAAATATTCGTAATCCACGTCGAGGTGAGACCCACAAGAAAAAGTGGTCACCATCCTCGAACTCTAGTGGTCTCCGCCTCCTATCAACATATGAATTATGTAAGCTTTGAGCTATTCTAATATTCTCCAGGATGACTTGGACCTTCTCTATTGTGGCCTAGACCATCTCTGGTCCCACAAGTGCTGACTCCCCAGGGTCTGTCCAGCACATAGGTGACCTGCAAGGTCGGCCGTACAACTCCTCGTATGGTTCCATGCCGATGGTGGAGTCATAGCTATTGTTATATGAAAACTCCACTAAAGGTAGGGGATCCTCCCAGCTATGACCAAAGTCATGGACACAAGCACGAAGCATGTCCTCAAGATTCTGAATGGTCCTCTCTGTCTGACCATCCGTCTATGTGTGAAAGGCGGTGTTCAGGCGTAGCTGCGTCCCAAATTCCTCCTGCAACCCCTTCCAAAGCCGGGAAGTAAAACTATCCTCTCAAACAGGGATGATAGATTATGGAACAATATGAATCCGTACGATCTCCTGAATATAGAGGCGCCCCAAACTCTCCACTGAGCCCTACTCTCTGATGGGTAAGAAGTGGGCCGACTTGGTGAGTCGGTCGACGATCACCCAAATAGAGTCGTGTCCTCTGGATGTACGTGGATGTCCAGTCATGAAATCCATAGATATCCCGTCCAACTTCCACTTCGAGACCTCCAAGGACTGTAGCAAGCCTGCTGGTACCCGGTGCTCCACCTTCACCTGCTGGCAGGTGAGGCATCGAGAAACGAACTCTTCCACAGCCTTCTATATACTAGGCAACCAATGATGTCATCTGAGATCTTGGTATATCTTTGCCACTTCTGTATGTACCGCTGAATAGGAAGTGTGAAACTCTCTCAATACCTCTTCCTGTAATGCTGCTGGTATCATGGTACGTCCTCTAAAAAGGATGATGTTCTCTCCTTTTACTGAGAATCCATCAGGTGCATGTCCTGTGGAAATCTTTGCAAGCCGCGTGTCACAGTCAACGCCCCCACACTGAGCCTCTTTGACCCACCGTAGTAGTGGAGGAGTGACTGTGAGTGACTATAGAAAGGTTTCTCCATCTCTATCTATGAAGGATATCAGCAAAGTGGATAGCTTCTCCTTCGCTTCCCCAAGTAGTTGAATGCCCGTCCTCCTGCTGAGAGCATTGGCTAATAAGTTCCCTTTTCTAGGAGTATAGACTATCTCAAAGTCATAGTACTGGAGGAACTCGAGCCATCACTACTATCTCAAGTTCAGGTCCTTCTGCGAGAAGATGTACCTGAGACTCTGGTGGTCAGAATAGACTGTAAAGCACTCACCCATCAGATAGTGCCGCCACATCTTCAGAGCGAATACCACTACTGCAAACTCCAGGTCATGGGTAGCATAGTTCTTCTCGTGATGCCTCAACAGTCATGATCCATAGGTGATCACTACTCGCTCCTGCATCCGGACACACCCGAGTCCTGTCCCTGATGCATCGCAGTAGACTACGTACCCTACTCCCTCCTCTGTTAGCCTCAAGATGGGTGCACTGGTCGATCTATGTCTCAGATCTTCAAATATATACTGACATCTACCTGACCACATGAAGGGTCTACCCATCTTCATCAATGCTGAAAGTGGTTCTACAACTCTGGAGAAGTCTAGCACAAATCTCCGATAGTACCCAGCCCGTACTACGAAACTCTACACCTCCGTCATGCTTCTAGGTGGCTTCTAAGCCAGCATTTCCTCGATCTTCGCAGGATCCACCGCAACTCCCACCTCAGAGATGACATGTCCCACGAAGTGGAACTCACGTATCCAGAACTGACACTTCGAGATCTTACCATAAAGCTGCTGCTATCAGAGTGTATCCAGTACAACCCGCAAGTGGTAGGCGTGATCCTCCTCAGTAGTAGAGTAAATCAATATGTCGTCGATGAAGACTATGAAAAATAAATAGATGAAAAGGCTGGATGATCCTGTTCATGAGACTCACAAACACTGCTGGAGCATTGGATATGCCAAAAGGCATAACCAAGAACTCATTGTGGCCATATCGACACCTGAAGGCCGTCTTCTGCACATCCTCATATCGAACTCTGAGCTGATGATAGCCTGACCTGAGATCTATCTTCGAGAACAACCGTGCTCCCTTGAGATGATTGAAGTGGACGTCAATCCTCGGTAGCGGATACTTGTTCCTCACGGTCACTTGGTTCAGGCGACGGTAATTGACACACAGTTGCAAGCTCCCGTCTGCCTTTTTGGTGAACAAAATTTGGGAAGCCCAGGGTGAAACACTGGGTCGAATGAATCCCTTGTCCTGCAAGTCCTCCCGTTGTACCCGTTGCTCTCGATGTTCAGCGGGAGCCATCCGATATGATGGAGTGGATATCGGGGTTGTCCCAGGGTACATGTCAATATAAATGTCTACCTCTCTGTGAGGAGGTAGTCCTGGAACGTTGTCAGGAAAAACATCCGCATACTGATCCACTACTATAGGAAAACTCGGACTCCGCACATCAACTGATCCTAGGATGAGGCTATCCATCTGATGAGTGATTGGATATCCTCTTCTCTGCGTGAGTCCAACCTTCCCTACAAAGGCTCTCTTCTCACTGGTGAAGGTGAACCTGCTCTCATCGGTGCAAACACATTGCACCTTGCGCCTAATATTTTCAATCTGAGCATGGACCGTAGATAACCAATCCGTGCCCAAGATGACGTCATAAGGCCTCAACGCCGCTACACAAAGATCCCAGCTGAATCTCTCGCCTCCTAGAGCATGCTCACACTACCGGAACCAGTGTGTAATCATCGAGTCTTCTCTCGTAAGAGTCTCTAGCCGTAAGGATTGAGCCAACGGCTCCGTCGGAATCTCCGAGCTCTGAACAAGGGCAGCGACAATAAAAGAATGACTCGATCCTTTGTCTATAAGAACTAAAGAAAGGGTGGAGTAGACACAAATAATACCTTGAATCATCTCTGGTGCATCGTGGTCGTAGGCCTCCACTGACTGAAGCTGAGCCTATCTCTATCTTCCAGCTCCCTGTGGTCGGGGCGAACCTCCTGGTGGTGGTTGTGGTAGAGTCTCAAAACATCATCCACCTCCTGCTGCTCGGTCAACTCCTCTGCCTCATCCGCCTGATCCCTATAGAACTCCATGGTCAAACCTCTTCTTTTATATAGGTGGTCCCTCAACAGTCTACTGCTCCTCTGAATGGCGGGTTTGGAAGTCACGAGCCATGTGGCCCTGCCCACCGCATGCATAGAACTGTCTGCTCCTCGTATGATTGGCTTTTCACCGTGTGCCCTGTACCTATGAGCCAGTATCCTAAGGACGTCTACCTGATGGTCTATTCCTCTTGGAACCCTGTGACATTCGTCAACTGCCAGCTTCAGAAGACTCCGCTACGTGCCACCTGTTGGTAGGTCTCGCTACTGGTGTAGGCTAAACAAGAAAGCTCTCTATAAGAAGGGCTCACTCCAGTACTCCTGCCTACGTCAGAATTCTGAGGGAGATCATCGATTACCTGATCACATGACTCAGTCCCTACTTGAAGGTCCGGGCCCGGAAGAATGGGTCATGTACCATGTTAGTGGAGTAGCATGAGAGATCGGTAAATCTCGCCGAGCACTGGGCTACAGTCATGCTACCCTGCCGCAACTGTAGTAGCTCCTGAATGCGCATCACACGGAGGGTGGATGGAATGAACTTTGAAAGGAAGATTCTCTCGAAGTCCAACCAAAGGAGAGATGAATCGTCATGTACCTGGAGCATTAGGCTCCACCATCTACCTGCTTCAGCGTGCAGGAGACTCATTGCAAGGATCCCCCTGAGGTCAGATGGTGTCCCCACTAACTTGAATAATCGTAGAACATCCTCCAGCCAATCCACAGCTACCTGAGGGTCTGTCTCCTCGTGGAACCTGGGCAGTCTCTGACGCTGAAACTCGTGCAGTGCACTAAGGCAATGTGCACTCTCAACGGCTGGGGCTAGTGGCATCGGTGGCTCGACAGGTAGAGGTACCGCCGGTGCCTCTGCTGTAATAGGGCCCTACACCGAGGCCTTGTCACTCGGTGGACTTTCATCTCGTACAACACTCGGAACCCTAGCTGGTTGTCATCGTGGGGCCATCCTGAAAAGAAACAGGTGCGCCACAGTCAATACAGTATACCTGGTGAGCTAACACAAAGTAATCACAAAGAAAACTTTTGAAACACACATGCAATCTATGTTTCTATGTATTGAGTCGGAAATCAGAATTCAGGGTCCTGGTGTATGGATACGTCGGCCGCCGCACCAACACTGGACTCCCTGCACAGATAACCACACTCAATACCTTTAACATTATTTCTTTACATAGAAGAAAGATCAGAGCCCTGCGTTCTACGGTAGAACCGAACTCCTCTAATACCAATTTGTCAGGACCCGACCTTGGGACCTGTGCCGTGACTACCCCAAGCTCGCCTTCCATAGGCCAGGGGCTGGCGACTAGAACCGAAGACGTAAATCCCAATATAAGGGAAGGGATTTACTTTATGTAAGAAAATAAAACACCATAGAGTATGTAAGTAGAAGTAAACACTAAGTATACTGAGTAAAATAGTAAGTGCTAGAAAGTAAATGGGCCAGTATACAAACCCAATTGAAAGTAAAGTTAAACTGAAAAGAGAGTACAACAGCAAAAAAGTAAAGAAACAAAACCAATCCATCCTCTTGAAATACCACCTGAAGTGTGGGTAAAGATAGTCTCCTCAGCTCCTCAGCTCCAGCCGTCTTCCCCGTGTACGTCTCATCCAGTGATCCACGTCTAGGTATCGTCCAGCTCCATGAGCTACCACCTCGATCAGCGTTGTTAGTCGTCTACATCCAACACAACATAGTGCGGGCATAGCCAGTGCATGGGTGAGTATATGCTACTCAGTAGGGACCCTGAGACCCTCGAAGGTCTCCCAGAATCCATGAAGGATAAACCACAACGGAATGATACAATCACAAAGTAACAACCAACTCTACTTAGGTATATGCCCATACATATACCTAAGTCATCAATTCCAGTTCAGCTCCAAAATCTGGGCCCATGTTCGTTCTAGTCCACACAGAAAAGAACAATCCAATCCACATAGGATAACATAACCCAATCCACATAGGATAGAAAAACAATCATATAGAATATAGTGATTGAAAGTCAAGACTCAACTCACACATGTATACTTCTTCGAAAGGCGATAGAGTTGATCAGATGTGTACACTGATTCATCTAAGCTATCAGACCCACATAGGATACAAGACTATCTAAGATATCGGACCCACAAAGGACAAAAGACCAGCTACTCTTTCAGACCCAAAAAGGATACAATTTCAGAGTCTAATACCGCTGGATCCACATAGGATACATGAACAGTAGTCAAGTACTGCTGAACCCACATAGGATACAAGAAGAGTTGTCATCATTGTCAAACCCATGGAGGATTCCAGTACGTTCGTCATCGCTGCCGAACCCATGGAGGATTTCAGTACAGTCATCATCATCGTCACAGTCTCAGCCAGCTCTAGGGTTGTGGCACACTGCTTACTCGATTGTGGGAGGGTCCGCTCCTCGAGTCAAGGGGGGTGGAAACATCAATTGTACGTGACGAAGACCAGAGGTGAATTATTCCAACATTCTGTCCCACGTCATAAGAGAAAACCAAGAAAAACGTTCTCAAGATATGGAGAATGAGACAACCAAGACATTTTCTAAAAGTACACGTCGTGTAGGTAAGCAATACATGGCGTGTTATCAGACACCGGGTACTGCCCGTGTGAAACAGCCCGTGTCATGGAACAGGTCATGTAAAAAGGTAAGTACACAACGTGTGGTATGGATACACGCTGTGTCTTTAGTCCCTGGATACTATCCGTGTACCTCAGCCCACGTTGAAGGTATGTTCGTGTAAAAGTAAGTACATGGCGTGCGGTATGGTCACACGTTGTGTCCAAACTTCTGGGGTCGGCTCTGTGTACGCTAGCCATGCCTGTCCGTGCAGTAGAAGACCTGCCCGTGTACTCCACCCCATGTTCGTATATTCCCAGAATACATGCCGATTCATCACGAAGCTGCTTTTGCTAAGGTGAAGGTAGTACACACCGTGTCTCATGGCCTTGTGGTCCTACCTCTTCCTGTGTATCTCCTGGATTACACTCTGAGCCTCGTGAAGCCGCTTCTGTCAAAATGTGTGGATAGTACACATCGTGTGACTGGTGTCACATGCCGTGTGTCTTTTCTTCTGATGTCCATTACCTCTACCACTGAACGATTGTAATACACGTCATGTTCTTCGAAAGGAAACGCAGTGTATTCTGGAATTTTCCAGAAATGACGCCTCTGGCTAGCACACCTCCCGAAGCATCCGTCCTTTGTTCTGATGATCTATTTGCTACAAAACTCCCGTTCCTAGGTTTTCCCAATGTTATGAGATCAATTCCGATGTTTTTGGGCCCCCGATCAGCTCTGAAAACACTCCTTGATTCTTCTCCCAAGAATGGTTGGGAACAACATACAACAAAAACGACGGAGGATTCAGACCGTGTTAGTTTGGTTTGGTTCCTTCCGCATTAGTGTGATTGCAAAAGGTTTAGAGAGAAACAATCAACACGGAAAGAAAGCCAATAATTCTCAAATCAAAACACACCCCTACCTCACAGAAGATGTCAAATGATGATCGTCGCGGGAAACAACGTAGTGAGATGAATCTCCATATGCGATGACAGAGTACGTCTGACGAAGAAATAGTGTTACCCTTTTCTTTGACATGGAGAGAATATGGAATGGCATGTCAGTGTTCTTCACGTTCTTCAAGGAGGAAGATGAACTTTTTCAGAGTGTAGAACTCTAACTCTCTCAACACAAAGAAGCGACCAAAATAAAATAAGTCTTTGCCTTATTTTATTTATACATGCCGACATTTTTAAAAATTCTAAATTGAATTAACCCCATTAATTGCATCTTGTTTTGTGAAAATTAATGGGAGTAAGTTGGCATCATTTAAACTAGAAGAGGAGTTAGGGGAAATGAAGGGGTGGGGCTCGTGTGGGCCCCACATCACTAATATACTATCATGAGGATTTAGGTTCAAGTGGGTCCCACTCAACTCCCTCACATGGGGTTAAACCACTTGGATGTGAAATAAAAATTGTGACACAATTTTTATTTCACTTTAAACTTAATCCATTTTTTAAACAAGTCTTACCGTGAAAACGCAACTCTAGAAAAGGTCTCCCTAAAAAAATACCGGTGATGCGGTTTCATTAGTGCCCTCATATTTTGATTTGGAGCACCGGTTCAAAAGTTAGAAAAACCCGCTTGTTCATTCACTGAATGTACCCGAGCTAAACTTTGGATATTGATTCCTGGCACATCGGGCCTCAGAATCAGGTGCCGTCAGAAACTACATACTCGTAAAATACCAAAGAAATTAAGAAATAAATTTTTTTGAATTTTACAGGTCCTTACAATGTACAAGGTGGTAACGGTGGTGGAAATAAGCTACGAAATAGAATATTGATAGGTGTAAAAGATATTGTGTTCATGTCGAATCAGGTTTCCAAAAATATGATCAACAATATATATTATTCAACTCCTGGACTCAACAAAGAAGAGAAAGGTGGTGATTGATAAGAGCTCCAGCTATGAAGACCATGGAGAAAATAAAGCTCATTTTCCATCATGCAGGATATGATGATGGAAACACCCAGGAAAGTGTCTCAATGGAATAAACCAATGGATTCTATTTGGGGAAGAAGAACACAAAGTAAATAATTTCCGAGAAAAAAATGAAGAGTACTATAGAAGAAAATAACAAACATCCTAAGAATCCAATTAGAGTCATTTTTCGTAATTTAAGGGACCTTGGAATCTCCCAAGTCAATTCCGTATTCTATAGGATAACCACTTGGTCATGGAAGAACCTATATGGATATAAATGGTTAGAACACTGTTTAAAAATATTAGTGATCTTTGTTTATGAGATTACTTTTGAAGACTTTTCTATTGTATGTATAACCCTGCAGTTTGTTATGTGAAAATCCTATTTGAGGTAGAATTATCTTTTCTTTTGTGTATATAGTTATAAATAACCATATGGGTTTATATGATCCTTGAATTTGAGGGAATTATAGGTTATTAATTTTTGGGATTAAAATGCGATGTATGGGATAAAATTGTTGGTTAAATTTTGTTATGATTATTTTAAGGAGTTTATCTCTTTTAGGAAATGTTATAAATTATAGTTTTTGAAAATTGAAGACACGCAAACCGAGTGACAACCTGTTTCGTTGGGGAAAGCTATGGGAATCGAACCCACAACCAAAGTTCAAGTGGGATTTATTACCTACCACTGGACTACATCAATTCCCTAGTTTGTATGACAAATTAATTTTAGTAAAATGATTTTATGGATATCGATTATTTTTTCTTTGGTAACTTATGATTTATATATAGAATAGGAAAATGATTTGGTAATTAAGTGATAAATGTTATTTTGGAAGATATTCTCTATTTTGGTAACACTATGTGCCTAAGGAAAATAGAATACTGTAAGAATTCATTTGAGGAGTAACAATTGGTTTTTATCTATGTTTTTATTGTGTATATATAGTGATTTGGTTTATTTATGCAAATGATTAACCTATCATAGAAAATATTTGATTAGGTTAATTACTTTTAAGTATGTGACTTTAAGAGTAGTCGATGTTATTTGGAGATACAATTTAATGTGGAAGTCTACATAAGCAAATTCATCTGAGTTTTTTGTTGCAATATTAGTTTGGATTATATTGAAATATTTGATGGACAATTGTTTATTGAATTATATTTATTGGTCTATGGGTAATGTTTGTTTAATTTTAGTAATTAAGATTAATATTTCTTTCTCAAAAAAATTATCCTTATTAGAGATTATCATATCATTTACTAACCATTTTGGGTTTGGTTATTATATAAATAAAATAGAAATATATAGTTCATCCTTTGGGGATTAAGTGATTCTCTATAAGTTGATTTGAGTGCTTCAGGTGTGACTAATTCATCTTGGATACTCATTTTTTGGAGTAAACGATGAGTTTGTAGTAAAAATTAGATGAAGGATGAAACTCTACATGTCATGTATATATATATATTTTCTTATTCTATGAAAAAATTAATTATTATACTTATGGATGGTATTTTAAAACCAAAATGTGTTTTCCTAATGCTTTATGTTTTGTTGAACCAAGGATATTTTGAATCATCAGATATTGATGGCTTTGCGGCCCTCAATTTTACACTTGTTTGTGATTGATGACCTCAATCACTCCCTCTAAATATTTACGTTTTCTCTCCAATTATGTGTCTCTAATTTATACAAATGTTATTCTAATCGAGATCATTACTTGGTGGTGAATTTTTCATTTCTTTTTCCCTCATGTTAAGACTAAATTTTATTAATCAAATTTCTGATGTGGTTTTCAACAAAGGTATTTTTTTTTTATTTTGAACCTTTTATTTTTGAATAATAATTTCAAATTTCGAGGATGCAATTTTTTGAAGGATGGGAGAATGTAACACCCTAATCTTTCATGGTATGTTATCTCTTTAATGTAATTTAATAACTTGTACTATACGCAACAATGACTTCGAGCGCACCAAGACTAACCCAACAAGCCCTAAAAACAATTAGGAATAGTATTAACTGGATTTTGAATTTTATACACTTCATATAATTTTAACATTTGTAATATTTGTTTCTTATACATATTATTAAAAAAAATCAATTTTTTAGATAAAAAATGTATTTTTCATGAAAACACAATTATACAGCCTTTTAATAGAGAATCCTTTTTAGGTAAAATATTTTAAAATTTTACATATTCAATTTGACAATATGTAATTATTCTTTAGAATCATGATATTAGAATTTACTTTGGATGAAATTTTGGTATTTTTCTAAAAATGTTCATTTTTAATGAATAGTGAAAAATAATGTATTATAATTAAAAACTCCATTTTAATATAACATATTTGAATGATTAAATAATATTATTAAATGGTTTATTGTGTAATTATATTATATTTTTACTATTTAATCCAATTTTGGTTATTGGAAATAAATTTCACATTGAAATTGGGCATAAACAAGTGTCAATATTTTGATAGTTATTATATCGTAAAAACACACTTTTTGTTTTGACAATGGTCATTAATTTTATATTAACTAATACAAATTCTATTCATTTAATTTGGTAAAAGAGAAATCATTTTTGAATTTTGGAATATCAAATATATCTAATGCATAATTTTTGGTATTTTTCTGAAAACATCCATTTTTGATTAATATTGAAACCACAAAGTAGAAGTTAAAAATATTATTTTTTAATTTAAATAAAATTTTACCACTTCTATGAATTAAATTTCAAAAATATGACATACATTGGTTTTATTAGTATGTATAATGTGGTTCAATAAGATAAAAATAATTTTTGGGTGAATAGTAACTTTTGCCTTTCATTTACCGAGGTTAAAGGTAAATTCAGTAATTCATGGTAAAAATAAAATTACATTAATATAAAATTACCTTAACAATTGTACTATCATTATTGTATGAGTAATGGATGACCAAGAGAGTATTTGGATGAGAAGTTTGGCATTTGAACGCCATTTGGGTAAGATAATGATATTAATAATTTTTATTTAATGTAAAAATTAAAATATCATAAACATGTATTGTTTTGATAAAAAATACTAATGTGGAGTTATATAATTTATATTACCAAAGATAAATATTAATTAGAAAGATAAAAATATTTCCTACATCCGGGTAATTTTATTACAATTTTTAGACATCAAATAAATAAAATTATTTATGACACAAAAATGATGCAGTATTTACCTCATTAATAAAGGATTTAAATAAATAAGATTATAAATAATAAAATAACATCCCAAAACATGTCTAATTATTATTTGATGATTTAATTTCTACCATTATTCATCTTATCTTTAACTTTAATTAGTTTTGATCTTTAGAAACTGAATATCATTATATAATAAAATTATATTTTCACACTTTCCTAAAGAACCCATCCTCTCCCTTATAAAACTAACTCACTTATAACCTATTAATCACACCTTTCAAGCCCCTTGTATCATACAAAACCTGACCAAATAATCTCTACATATCACCCTCTTCAACCTAGAAGCTTTATATAGGCAGAAGGCACTTCAAGCGGTCCTTTTGGTTCAAAACCATGGGAGTTACCTGAATTAAAGTTAACTGTTTCTCTTAAATTTGTTTCTTTTATTTTACTTCTACAACCCATAAACTCTTTTCACTAATTTATTTTATAACAAACCAAGTATCATAAATATACTAGGATGTTTTAATGAGATTTATTCGAACTAAACTTACACATTCCTCTATCTAATGCCTAAAGAATATATTGTTTCTGGTGATGGAAAACTAACACCTCACGAAACGATGATTTTACAATTATATCCTACCGCCTATCATGGTGTCCATTAAGATGGAACTGTATATATATATATATTATATATATTATTTTTATGTTTTATTTATTCTTATGTATTTTCAATTTTTATAATTCATTTATGGTTTCCATTATGGGTAAAACACGATAATTTCATTTGAGGAAGTGTGGACTACCGCCCCCTCAAAGTAATATGACTCGTTAATGCCTTATGTGGGACGTATAAAGGATGGATTTAATGCTATTATATATGATTTTATACTGTAATTATAATATACCTATGTATCATATGTTTTAATTCATTAAAATACAAAATAGAAATGAATGTAGTGTTCATGCGTACATACATCTTACTGTCTCCATGAACAGTTCATTTGATTTCTTATATCCAAATGTTATATACTGTTATAAATATATATATATATACTGGATATATAGTATATATATTATATCTAAATCATGTATATAATTTATGAGATAATTTACTTTTAACCACATGGAAAAATTGAAATTATAACAAGTTTATTTTTACTCAAATTCCGAACATCGATAAAATATCCAATATGAACTCAAATATTTAACTAATTGCTATAGCAAGGTAATAAGTGATATAAAAGGAATAATAATCTTGATAAAATATTCTTAATAAATTAGAAATTAACTGAAGTTTATTATTCAGGACGAACATGGAACATACAAGACAAGTCGGACTTACGGTAAGGGGTTTCATATCTCACCTTTAATTCTGTGCGATTTCCATTGTTCACAACTTATTTATTACATGTGGTGTATTGTATAAAAAAATTTGATATTTATTATCTCAGTTCTATTTAAATATATGGTATTATGTGATTCATATTGTGTTTTTTAGATTTTGTTCATATGACTCTATTGATTACAATGTGGTAATGAATTTTCATCTCACTTTTTATTCCGGTGAGATTCTTGCTATATTGCCACTATTTCATTTTTGTAATTTATGTAATGAAACTTATTATATTCAATTAGTAACATAAGTTAATTTATGGGTATTTACATCTTCATTTTATGATACTTCTTTCATGGGGTTAATGTTTCATATGTTAGCAAATCAGTAGGGGAATTTAAAATTTCAATTTCCACTCATTGGGATTTACACTTATTTCACTTATTATTTTACCCATTGATTATGTGTTGAATCAATATTTCTTTATTTATGTAGTAATTTAAACTCCCCTTTGTGTTTATATACTTTTTATACACATAATAAATCCTTTTATAAGTTCTCAAGTCATCGATATGAACTTGATAAGAGTAATTTTAACTCAATTTCCATTAATTGAGTTAAACATCCAAGTCATCGGTTTTTTCTTAAAATGTATGTGTTTGAATGACCTATAATTGATTTAAACTTAATATCCAATCATAGTGAGTGTATTTATATTTATAACACATAATTATGTCATTGATTTATCCTTAACCTAAGGATATAGTTTTTATAATGGAATTCTTCTCAACATACATTCCATTGAGACTTCTTTGTTGTTATGTGGAAATTCACATTTATTTGGTGTATATACTACACTTACACACAATATATCATGAATCCCTTTATTATCATGATGTTATAATGTTTTTATTACCTCAATTATTTGTATTCAAGCATCTCTTTTTTGGTTAATAATTCAAACTAAAATATCATTTTAAATGTTCTACAAGATTTATTCTTTTAAATATTTGTCAATAATGTTCATATTTTAGAAATACTTTTTAATGTTTTATTTATATGGTCATTAATGTTTTAAAATTTAAATTAATTTTAGAGTATCAATGTGTCATGGTACACTTTGATTTAAAAATCTATTTTAAACAGCTTCTTGATAAATATTGATACTTTTAATTGTTTTCAAGAGAAATGGGATATTTCTCTCAAATAGTTTAAATGAATATTTTCATCTATGTCAATATACTTTAGTGTATTTTATCATTTATTGGGGATGATTTATCATAATACAATAATCCATATTCTTTTGAGTTAGTTATGTTTGACTATGGATGTGTTATTTTTATGCCCTTCATGGTTTTTGGTTAAAGTATTGACATTTCGTTTGGTAGATTTAATACAAATTTTTAGATTATGTTTCACACTTTCATATTAGGAATGAATTAGACACAGTAAGTGATGGGTGGATCCCACTATAGCTCCTCGATCCATCGGTAGGTCTTATGAGTCAAACTAGTGTCTTGGAACAAGGCCTTGACAAACTTTTATTTTTTGTCTTGGCATGAGGCCTTGATTATGTGGTTATTATGTCTGGAATGATGAATTACATCATTATGAGATTATATATTGATATTTCATGTGGTTTTTTGACTAGTAGAATACACATGACTATGTTTTATTATGGAATTATTTACACAGCTCATATTCCAACCATAAAGTGTTCATGTTTACTATTTGTAAAGGCATGTGTTTTCAATTATTCATCATGCCTAATGTTTATGTTATATTTCCTTGTATTTCTTACTCTTAATGAGAATATGATCTCACCCCATTCTTTTGTTTCATTTTCCCAGGATACCAAGAAGTGTATTATGATTGATATGCAAGGTTAAGCTAGGGGATTAATGGAGTTCTTAATGCACAATTAATGTTGTGTTTTAGTTTCAAATGTGTAATGTAACATTCATGATTGTAATCTATTTTCTGAGTTTTCTAAACTAATCAGTCTTTCGGGACATGATTCCTTGTAATCATGCCAATTTATTAAAATAATTCACCGGCTCTGGGCTTCTGGAGTCGAGGAGTTACAAATTATATCACTATATGGAAACTAGAAACTAGATTGAATTATGATGTAGATGTGACTAGGGTTAAAAACCTAAAATATGGGTCAATTGTGTATTAACTCATTCATCTCCAGAGCATAATGAGTGGGAAAAATACTTCAAACCAATATAATCAATCCCAATGGATATTATTGGGCTAATATAAAATATATTTACAAGTCAATATGATGTATTTGAATATATTATAACCAAGGATGCATTAAGATAAAACTATGGTTTCAATTATTAAAAAATGGTTGTCATGATTTAGATATCCTATAATTTTTTTAAATTGATTATGTGATTTCAAACTATGATTATTTTTTATGAAATTATATTTTTAGTTTTAATAAATGGATGTTATTTTAATTAATAATTATAATGCTAAATATAATGGAAAATTCAATGGTTTTCCAACTATGAAACAAATTTATATGGAAGAATGATTACAAATTATATTTTTTTTTCTTTTGAAAATATTTTTATTAATGATTCATTATTGGATTAAAAATTATCAATGGAAGAAACAACATTCTATTAAGTCCTTAATGAGGTATTATCCACCTTATTACAGTGTGTTTAATGGAGAATGGATTTATGAAAAGGGTATTAGTACCACTAAGGACACATTTCTCGATCTCTAGTGTTCGAATCATGAAAATGTTAATTTGGTTGTTTATTTTTTTGAAGGTTAAGTTTTAGTTGAAGACTATATGAAAACATAAAAAATCGACTATATGTCATTGGTTGAGTTTAGAAATTTATTTTTTAATAGGTACATTATATAGTGACTATAGATTATCATATATAGATATTAATTCTTTTTTAAAAGATTATAAAACACAATACAAATAAAATTTATTGAGGACTATAATGGTTTAGTTTCATTATAGATCAGGAACAAAAAATACATTTTAATAAATGATCATCAAATTTTCCCAAAAATATCATCCCATTTAGTAATTTTATAAACATACCCTACAAAAATCCTTTCTTCATATCCATGGTAAATAAAACATAATAATTGTTGAGCCCTAATGCTCAATATGGTTAAACAAGAGATATATGTAAGAACAACATGAAAAAAGGGTTCGAGAAATAGAGAATTTGAATAACATGAACATAACTATAAAATAACATGACTGTAATAGTTTAAAATCATATCCTAAATATCAAAGTCCATAATATAGATTCATGGAATAAATATTGCATGTTTATTTTAAATGAATCGTAAGGTAATAAAATAATATGATCTATGAGAGCATAAAATTGGTATAATACATGTATGTTTTTCATATACATGATAATTGAAAATCATATCCCATGGTTACCCACTAAGACATTCATAAAAATTTTGTAGTGGGATAACTACCAGTGCAACATATTCAAGCATATGAAGGCTTCTCATTTAATGTTTTGGGGATTGGGTAAACCACTAGAGTACCCACCTTTTTGGGCATGGGATAACAAATCATGTACCCTCTAATCTCACAGAACATTTACAATAACTCAATGCTTTGGAGGGAGATATAAGTCCCACATATCACATAATGATATTCATTTATTTGGGTTCCACTATAATTTAAAATATTCATCATATAAAAAACCATGAAATTAAATTTGATTCAAAAATGATTTATATTATCATAACATATAAAAAAAGTGACATATTGTATAATAATTCCATCATTTCATCATACCATAACCCATGGAAAAAATAACAGGGTTTCATAATAATTTTAACATGGTATTACCTATGGAAGCGAAACGACATTCCTAAAAATCAACCCATAATAAAGATAGAATATCCAAATAAATAATACGAATGATATAGTTGAATCATAACCCAAATATTTTGCAGTTAACATCAATGGGTTTCTTATTAGATATATAATGTTTTAAATGATCATTTTAAATATTTCTGGAGGAAAATATAATTTCATATTGGGAAAAAAGTATAAAATGTTTTTTTTGAAAGTATTCTTCAATAAAAATAAATTTAAAAACATATAATTTAAATCGCAATGAAAATAATGTCCAAGATGAGGATAAGTTTCTCTTATTCAATATATGTTTAAACTATTTTCACATTTTTAGTAAAATCTAAATGAAAATTATTTGGGAAATTATATTAACGGTCTAGTTAAAAGAATTTTTGAAAAATTAAAACATATGTAAAAATAGAATTTAAAAATTATAGGATAATTGTTTTAAAAATGGAAATCATTTTCTAAAAAAATGGGTTTGGTGAAAAACAAATTTTCCAACCAATGAGTGAAATAATGTGTGTTTTTTTGTAAAAATTTTCTCAATTATTTTAAGTACCAATGAGTGGAAAAATATATTATAACATTTAAGTATCATCAATTAATATAGAATAATAAAATTCATTAGTTTCTGTAGAGATGGAAAATTTGATTTTCTAATTAGAATCATTATTATAGACAATCCTAATAAACTATAAGATTTTGACATAAAATCATTACTAAATTAGTATATTTTTCTTTGCATGACCCATGAAGGAATAATATAAAATTGAAATTAAAATTTTATGAGTATATATATATTCATGAAATTAAATGAAAAATGGGATATATATTCAACTTCTAAATGAATATTGGTTCATATCATAACAAAAATATAAAAAAAAGAAAATTGAGACAAACAAATGTACCGATGTGGTAATTTTTGAAGAATAACCCAGATGATAGATAGATCCTAAAATTGATATATAAATACAAAAATTTTATGGAAAATAATAATAAAATAAACAAATGAGAAATATATACAACACATAAAAGATACCTGTGGTGAATATGGAATGTATATCACGTGAAAAGAAAAGTGATATAGATATCCATTACTATATGTCTCAACATACATTGTACATATTTAAACCACATGTATAATAAATAAAAATTTATATATATATATATATATTATAGAACCATTCATATATATCATTTTTTATTTATAGATCCATTCATATATATCATTTTATATATTATTTAATTATATCCTCTTATTACTCATTTACCATTATTCCATTTTAATGAAACGATTCGTCTAATAACTGATTTTTTAATATGTTTTTATATATGTAATTTTTATTCCTATTACATTATCATGGTTCTATTATCTCAGAAATAAAAATTATGAAATAATAATAATATTTATTCATAAATAGTTCTATTAAGTCTATTCAAAAATGTTTATTTTTATAAAAAATTATGTATGTTATAATCATCAGGATAGTAGGTCGTAAAAAAGAATGAGTAACATTTCCAATTTTCAATGATCATTATGGACAAGTGATATATATTATATTTTATTTCCATAGTTAACATAATATCATTATTACTATAATATTTTATTTAATATATTTATACGTATAATTTATGTTGTATGGTGACAAAAAGTGGGCCACAACACTTCATGAAGGCGGTAGTCCACACATACCCAAATGATATTATCATTTTTAGTGAATTAAAAGTTATAAAATAAAATTATAGATTATATTTTCTGAATCATAAACATTTAATTAATATTATAATTAAGTCATGTATATAAAATATAAATTTACTTATTATCTTCCATTTTAATATTTATCAAAATACAAATAACATTGCTATGAAAGGGAATAGTTTGTTCTATACAGGAACAATGTTATCAAATTCCCTATGTAATGGAGAGTAAAAATGGTATATATTATAAAATAAATTAAAATGAATATTAATATTCAAATTATTCTATATATGCTTTCTATCAGTTATCATATCCAATAGTGATATTTGGTAACGAAAAAAAATTACATTGATTCGCGAGGCGGTAGTCTCTTGTTGATAGGAAAAATTAGTTCATAAACCCTTTGATGGAAAGTTTTATGGTTATATTACATTAAATTAATGTAAAAAATATTATTATATGAAATATTATGATTTTATTATATCATAATATTTTAATAATATCTCAAGTAAGGGGATAAATAATAAAATAATAATTCTCATTGAAGAACAATAACACTTTTGGGGTAACCACCTTATGTTTTCAAATAATCCTTCTTATGTTAGATCTTCATCCAAGATAAGGATTATAGAATGATAATCTGGAACTTTGGAAGTGATTTCATTAGGCCTTTTCATAACCATATGGTTTTTATTATTTCAATAACAGTGGTCAGTGTGTGGCCTTTAATATGTTTATTTACTAGAAAACATTAAATTTTTTGAAATGAAAAATGTGTACCCACGTTCTTCATATTTAGAAATGACCCAAAATGGATTAATCTCGATACTATATGGTCAAATATCGAAATATATCCATCAAATTGGTTTTTTTCATGTTGTGGGCCATTTTCTAGCCATATCTTTTTAGTTTACCCCCTGGTAAACCATTTTTTACCTTAATAGAGGAAATTTTTTTAATGTTTTTACTGTTCATATTGTTGAAAACCTATGTTCAATATATTATATAATATAAACTATTATGATTCAAATCTTATATCCATGTTTTAAAATTCCATTTAAATCAGTTGAAAAATTTTAATTTATTAATTTTCTTGCAGACGTGATGAGAAAGCATGTTTTTAGAGACAAAATGTTCCAATGTTTAAAATTTATTTATATTGATATTATATATTAAATTGATTCCAATGACATAAATTTTATTAATGGATTTATAATTGATTTTTTTATATTAAAACAACAATAAGTATAATTTAACAGAATAAATAAATAAAATGAAATTTTAGTTATCAATTGAAATTTAGTATTTATCACTATTAATCAATTAATTAGACTTCTCAAAAAATCCTAAACAATCACCCTAATAAAATATTTATTGCTAAATTTCAAAACATGATTTTTTTCCAAATTAATCTTAATTACATTTTTGTAACTAATTTTTAAATAAGTTTTCCAATATAGATAAAACTCCTTGTTTATAAAAATATAGTTTTTGAAAAAATTAGATATATTATTATATCATGAATTGAAAACAAATAAGACTAATGATGAAAGTTTTATTGAATATATAATATATAAATTTAATTAAAATATATAAAAATAATAGTATAGGTTATTTTATTGACATTAAACACATTTTTGACCAGAAAAATAGTGATCAAGATAAAGATTTATTTGATTTTCAAATGGTTCCTATTTTCATTTCCGTATTATTTGTGAAAAAATTACTATTTTTACATACATGTGTAAACAATATTTGAAAGTTTTATTTAATAATATTCATATCATCCATTCCAATGGCTAGTAGAAAACTATCGTATTAAATAATAATATTAATAACATTTTGTGGTTTGAAAAAATTTAATGGAATGTGTAACTCTATTAAAACATAGTGTTGAATTTAAAAAAGATATAATCAATGTAGAATGTAATGATAGCTAAACCTAGTGTCTATTTTAAGGTATTTAAATTTTTTTTGTAAAAGTTTTTCAAAAAATATTAATTTATTTCTAAACTATATTCTCAAAATTTCAGAATGTTCCAATCAACCCCCCCCATGAAATTCACCCTCAAAATTCATCTTTAAATTAAACGGTTAAATATTTTAAAATTCATCTATAAAAACCCACACCATAATTTGAATAAAACATTTTCTTGTAAAAGATAAATATGGAAACATAACAATTACCAATGGTAGCTCACAACTATATTCATACATAAGAGATCATTGGCGGGAAGAAAATATTTTGGATATAGATGATAAGTTTGTATAATTATAAAGAGTGATTAATATAGTTGAGTAAATGAAATTTGGTGATCTAGAGATTGTAAATGATAATAGAAAATTAAACCAAAAGTCATGAAAAAGGACATTGAAAACATTAAAATCATTATATTCAACATTTATTTCATGATATTAATTATAGAGAATTTTCACAAAAATATATAATTACATGATTTAAATGTATTTCATAAGTACAATCACATCAACTTGTGGTGCCTAAAATTGTTTTCACATCATCTCTAGAACTAATAAATGATGGTTATTTTTTTGTATACCACTCATGGATCACAAGAACCATAATCAATTGATAATTCATTGTGTATATCTCTAGTTATCATCATAACAAAATTCTTATCACAAGTTATGAAATAATCATAAATCTTCATATTTGTGATTTTATAAAAAATAATTCATAATTTCAACATAAACTATTTCATATAATGTTAAATTTATTACCCTTATAAGAGTTGAAAGACCAAAAAATTTTAAACAAGGTCACAAAATTTCTTAAAATTAATCATTCATATATTGAAAATCAACACATTATTACCACATAAAATTCATATAAATTAATTCATCATTAATTATATTAAAACATTTAAACAACTATAAATCCCATAAAACCCAATTTAATACATAAATTATTTTTCATTTCTTTCATAAATCATAAATTATTGAAAATATTTTTTAAATTAAAAAATATTATAAACTTCATCAATGTTAACATAATCCACTTTTTAAACATATCAACTATTTATTCTAATGACATCAATACTATCAAATTTAATTTATACATATCAAATATCACCCCATCAAAAATTAAAAACATTCTATAAAAATCTTTTAAATATGAATGGTTTCCTTCTATTAATAAAATTATCACCTTCCAATTAAAATGTTTTAGCTTATCATCTATATTCAACATTTTTTTGAATCTCCTTATTGAAAAATAGAAAACTGAACAATCCTAATATATTTCTTGACTCATATGACATAATTCATGAATTAAAATACATAAACCCTTCAATAACCCCCTATTTCTTACACCATTATCTAGAACTCATTATCCCTTTCCACAATAAAAAATTCCTTACACAAGTCATTGGTAGTCTCCTCATAATCAACAGAAAAACCATTACTCATATAGAATTTTTAATTTTATTAATGAGATTTACCATAAGGGAATTAATTTGAATGATACACATTCTGTTTGAATTTAAAACATTCGATAGTTGATGAGACCACCATAAGACCATTATTCTAATTTATTGTGTTAAACAAATATTTCATTTACCAAATAAATACTTTTTTTGTGTCTTTATTTTATACAATAGAAACATATTATTTTCCCATTAAGATATTCCCTTGAGTGATTATTCCAACATTATCAATGTATAAGATACTAAATATTCTTTCTTATATTGTCTACATTACCCAAAATATTAGAAAAATCAATCATTATCATCTTTGGGGAGTATGAGAGTTGTTTAATGTACAAATCATTGACCATAATCTATGATAACTGATTTGGAATGATAATATTATCCCTCACTCTAACCATTATCCCATTTACCTGATTATTAGAAATATATATTTTTATTCAATTTCAACCTAGTTATTTATGATTCCAATAATTTAATAGAAGAAAAAATCATAGTGTGAGAAAAAAAGTATTATCGGAACACAATTAATAATGAAAAATCACTTATTATATATCTAAATAATTACACAGTCCCTTAAATATAAGACACATTATACTTAACATTGGTAACTCATAGTGATCAGCAATATTAATCTTTAATGGTAGATTATAATGTGGTTTTTAATTTCCTTAGAATATACCCGTAGTTCTTAAAACTGTGTGTGTTTATATTATTATTTTCAATCACCAAGTGATGAGTATGTTGAGCTCAATATCCCCTATCGTGAATGATTACCCCTCGATACCTCTATGAAAAAGACTCTTCCACATATAGTACCCAAACAGGGATATAATTTCTTATAACCTAGTTTCTAACAAACCTATATAAAAATTACATGACATTTTCCAATATATAGAATCATCCTTAGATTTATCATTAGAGACATACATATAAATACCTTTAGAAATATCCATTGGGATATCAACAATGTTTTATAATAATTATTTTTAAAGGATTAGTAAACCATTCATATGATACTAACTATAGTGACCTATACATCTTATATATAGTTATTACATATTTTTATTTAAATATATAGTACATTAAAAAAACCCCACACATGGGGACCATAAAATTTTAGTGTCTCTAATGACTAAGAAGAAAAATGTTCTAATATTGTAAAAAATCATCAGTTTTTTACAAAAATATCATTCCATTTTGTACTGTTTATAGATATACCCAAATTAAATCATTTATTTATAACCTATGGAAATGAAACATAAGAAATGATCACATAAAATTATTTGTAAAAGTAAAAAAGGGAGACATAAAACCATAAAATGAATATAAGGGTTTCAAAAAATAAACATAATGAATACATGAACATAAGGGAATGTAATATGAGTTGAAAACATGATTATTATACCTCTAATATCAAATATCATAATGTACAGTCATAGAATAAATATTGGTAGTTAATAAGTCGTGAATATTTATGGGATAAATGGATATAATCAATTAAAGTATTAACTTTCCATTATAAAATGCTTTGTTTCATACACATATATATAGAATATCATATATAAAGGAATCCCACCATGAAATTCATATCATGGTAGGCTTGGCAAAAACACCCATATACATAATTTGGTATTTTTATGTCCAATTATAGATCCATTTTAGGCTTCAACTAAGCACCAATTTACCATCCTTTTCATTTATGTGATAACCACCAATGTACCCTATAACTGTATAAAACATTAATCGATACCAATTACAATGTTTAGGGATAAAGGTCCCACTCATCACATAATGAATATCATAACTATGTGTGAAACAAGTCCATAAATCATTAATCATATCATAACCAGTAAATTGAAATGGGGTTCAGAAAAAATTATTTATATCATAACCTATTTAAAAGATACAAGTTTTGGAATCATTTCATCATTTTATCATATTATAACCAGTGAAAAAGTAGTTTGTTTCATAATAAATTAATAATGGTATAACAGATGAAAGGGAAACTAGTTTCATAAAAATAATTCCATCAAAAAACATAAAACATCCATAAAATTATTTTAAATGGTATTAATAGATCATATCCCTTGTATGTCAGAGGTAACATTAATATATACCATCATAAATGGAAAATTTTTATGAATGATCATTTAAAATATTTCTTGAGAAAAATATAATTTCTACCCTCAAAAAAAAGATTTTAGAATATTAAAATATTGAATTCTTTAATTTAAATTAACCTAAAAAACAAATTAATAATTCTTCAATGAAAATAATTTTCATAAGGAAATGAAATTCCATCCATGAATTAAATGTTAAAAAAATGATTCCTATAACATTTTTAACAATATCCCACTCATCATTGTTTTGAAAAAACTAGGAATACTAACTTAAAATCATTTTAAAAAAAATATTAAGTATATATAAGTTTATTGTAAAAATAATAGTTTAAAATTAAAATATTTTATAATAATTTTTATAAAAACAAGTTATTTTATGAAAATATATTTTCCAACCAAATATTGAAATAACAACATATTTTTTTGAAATTTTTTATCAATTATTATATCAAGTAATGGTTGTAAAATGGTACTATTAGTAGAAAATATCATAATTAAATAGATGATAAAAAGATTCATGATATTTTTTGAGATATGGATCATAATATTTTATCATTTAAAACATATTAATAAATAATCCCAATAAATGATTAGAATTTCATATAAAATCATTACAACATTGGTATCATTGAATTTTATGCTCCATGAATAAATAAAATATAATTTAATATTAAATATTACATGGATAAATAAATACATGAAATTTCTTGTAAAAGTCAATTTCCATACACCTCATGAATGAATATAGGTTCATAACATATCAAACATCTGAAAGAAAGAGAATTAGAAAAAAAACCTTAATAGCGAGATATAGTATGAACCATAATCCCCATGAATGATAGTTACTAGAATATATTTATAAATCCAAATTTTTTTAGGAACATATCATAAATTTTATCAATGGGATTTAAATACACTATAGCGACCCTCCTTTTCTTAAATTACATTTACATCATATTAATGAAAAGAAAATAATTATATAAAGAGGATCAAAAGGTTTAGTTTCTTGGTAAAACTTGGACAAAACATACAATATACAACATAAACATAAATATTTATTTAATTTCTTCTTCACTAGATTCTTATTATCCCTTGAATTCTTCATAGTAGAAGTAGTCACCTAAGGATATACACCAAAATTATATGAGATTTAATCCCAGTAGAAGGATATATAAGAACAAAAAATAATATAACCTGGTATGGGAATAATCATTATCATTATCACATAGTCATGGGATCATCATCATGAGAGGAATCATTAAGAAAAGACTATAGAAATTCATAAAAATGAAACATCACATCTTACTTATCAAATACAACACATATTTTTGAACAAATATAACATCATGTTCATGACTATATACTTTAATCATGATATTTTTACATTAAACAATGTATTGGAGCTCTATGTAATTCTTTGTGCACTCATCGCATCATAAAATTTACATTGTGCTATGTAATTCTGGGAACACTCGTCACATCATAACATTTACATTATCATGCTTTGCACATAGAACATATACCAATATTTATCATATAGTAACCCATGGATTGGAATTAGTTTAATTTCATATTCATTTATTAAAAAACCTTGTGTTCCCAAAATAATGATGGAATATCATACTTGACACAAGAATCATCTTCCTTTTGTGAGAATTAAAATGTGTGTTTTTGAAAGAAGAGTTTTTTGAAAACATTATGTTGGAAATAAAATCTAGTAAAAAGAATGTATATAAAAAAATTAAGATAATTATAAGGAAATTTCTCTTAAAGAACAAAAATTCTAAAAATTTAGTGAAAGAGGAAAACCCCAACAAAATAATGTTGGGTTTGAGAATTCCCCTTACCTTTTATTAGAAATCTTACTTCACAATAATGTATGATATAATGAAATTATATTCATTAATTCGAAATTAAATAACCTTTTATACAATAATATAGTTTATTTTGGTTTCATTAAATTTAGTTTTGCGCCTTTGGATGAGTTATAGAGTTTAAATTCATTGTTCGAGAGTGTTTCTTTTCCTTAGTATTCAGGAACAGTTCAATTTTTTACATAAATGGAAGTTCATGTGGAACAAAGATAAAAATAAAGAATTAATATTACATGTTATTAATGATATTTCATTAGTAAATTGATATTCTATGTAATTATGTAATATATCATGGGGATGAATCAAAGGATAAAATTTAATGGTGATCGTTTTAAGTTAATTTTGGCGGTTTTTTGATCTCAATGAACAAGTTTGGTTTTATCATTTAGTATTATGTATAAAATATCATTCAATAACACAAAAGTGGTTAAAGTATACATATAATAATATGTTTCCAACCATTAAATGGGTTTATTTATAGCCTTTAAAGAGTTTACGGAAAATGGATGTGCATCCCATTATGATGTAAGTAAATTAACACATCTCAGGAAATGATTTAATTTTATAATCAAAGGGAGAGATGGGGGAGTATAATTAATAATAATCCATTAACATGATATAATACATGTATATCAATCATACTAGATTTATCATGACATTTGGATAATATATTTTATGGTAAGAGAAGAAAAAGAATGAAATTCGAATGGAATTTGAAAGAAAAGAGAGAGAGAAATTACCTCTTGAATATATCTTTTAGTAGCACTCTTTAAGGGAGGGTTTTGGGACTTTTTTAGAGAGAAAGAGATGACAGAAGTTGGGGAGGATATTAGGAAGATATTTTTGTATAATTTTTAGCAGGGTATGGTTTTATAGGTGTGAAGAAATGAGGTTGTGGGGGTGGCATTTATAGTGGATGGGAGTGGGGTTATCCCAATATTATATTCATTAATATATAATTTATCCATAAGAAAAGAAATAATGGGAATTATTTTAACTAAAAATTATAATAAGTGAATGTGAGTTATAACCAATGGCCATTTAAGTCATCCAGGACTCAATCATGATTCAGAAATTCTTTGTTTAGAATACATAGTATATTAACAACTTTCAATTTCCACAAAAAATTCAAATATTTTAGGAAAATCCCAAAAATTATCCTTAACCATTTTTCAAAATTTAGAATTAAAAATATAACACTATTTTATAAAAATAATTTTCTATTTTTGATTAATATATTTTTTAATTAAAATAAAAATTTATATGAAAAATACAAATAGTAAAATTAAGAATATCTTTTATAACACATTGAAATATTAATTAATCTCTCATGAAATTATCATATAATAATAACACGTCTAAATACTATGTTTTGATTTCATTGAATGAAAATTAATTTTCTTTTCAATTATTAAATCAATCATTAAATATTTATGACTTATAAAACTAAAAACACTATAATGTAATTATATCACATTTTCACTTATAGGATGGATACATATTATTGGTACTATAATTGGTGAATTTCCAATTCAGTTGGTTAATTTACAATATTACTTTTTATATTACTATTCATTTGGTTATGATAATATTAACAGAAATTTATTTTTGTCCTATTGGGCTCTAAACTTCTTACTGATCGAAACCATGTATGTCTAATTTCAAAAATCAAATCTCAAAAGTGGAAAATTAATGTTTAATTGTCACATAGTAGTTCATTTAAGTATTATGTAGCATTGTGTTTCCTAGTTTTATTTTATTTTATTATGAAATTACTACAAGAAGGTAGAAATTTCATTAATAAAAGTTTAGGTCATTTCATTCTTCTCCCATTTTGAAATTTCACCCTGAAAATTTCGTTTTACATAAATAGGTGAGGGTACTCCTCCTTCATCACATCCTCTGGTTCCCAAGTTAATTCTTCATACTTATGGTTTCTACAAAACACATTGACTATCTGGGTTATCTTATTTCGTATAACCTTATCTCTCTAATCCAAAATCTTTAATGGCTTATTCTCATAAGAGATTTCATCTTCCAATTGTACCACCTTTGAGTTTATTACATATAAGGGATATTGTATAAATATCCTCTAAAGTGATACATGAAAAACATCATAAAATTGAGCCATGTTTGGTGGAAGTGCAAGATGATAAACCATAGTTCCTATGTGGTAAAGGATCTAAAATGGGAAGATATACCTTGGGATTAGATTCACTTTCTTCCAAAACACATGAAATTCTCCCATAGAGATATCCAAGGGAAGACTTCATCTCCAACATCAAACAATAAGTCCCTTTAACAACTGTCAGCATAGCTCTTTTGCTGACTCTAGGTAGATTTGATATGATTCCTGATTACTTAAATCTTTTTTGTTATCTCCTACACAAGATCAGGTCCAAGTTACATTAATTATATAACTTCATCTTAGTAGGTTGGAGTTCTATATCTCATTATATACAGAGATTCACATGAAGCCATATGAATACTCAAGTGGAAGATATTGTTGTATGATAACTCAACCATTGGGAGATGCTAATCCCATCGACCTATAAATTTTATATAGAATCTTCATTTCATAACATCGAGCACATGAATAGTCTTTTCAGATTGGCTAT
Organism: Viscum album; assembly: GCA_963277665.1. Classification (NCBI taxonomy): domain Eukaryota; kingdom Viridiplantae; phylum Streptophyta; class Magnoliopsida; order Santalales; family Viscaceae; genus Viscum; species Viscum album. The sequence continues at coordinate 5,003,586 of OY728166.1, read as the reverse complement.
CAGTTATGGGGGTGATATGACACACTAAAATTTAATTCATTACCCAATTCTTGTTGGTGACTCCTCCTGAATTTAGATGTGAACCTGGGATCACGATCAGAGAAAATCAAGTGTGGTATCCCATCCAGACTCACCACATCCTTCACAAATATCTATAATTTTTTTTAAAGAGAGTGATCTTCTCAAAATGTGATAAAGTGGAAGTCTTGGTGAGATGGTCCACTACAACCCATATTGAATAATTTATTTATTTATTTATTTTGGGAGATCCGTGAAAAATTCCAAAGTGATATTATCCCATTTACACATAGGTATAGGTAATAGTTTCATCATACCTTTAGACTTTTGTCTCCCTAATTTATATTTGTATCATATCAAGATCATTGAAATATACCCAGCAATATCCTTCTTTTTGTTATCCTACAAGAACTATTCTTGGATATCATGGTATATCATTGTAATCCTACGATGGATAGAGAATGTTGAGAAATGTGCATTATGAAATAACTATTTTTTTATCCCTAGTGATAAAGGTACACAATGTCTCATTCCAAAAAAACCACACCATTATCGTTGATATAGAACTATTGCTGCTTCCATTCCTTTATTTCATTCACCATCCTTTGTAACTCTAAATCATCATATTGTGGCTCCTTAATCTTCTCTTGTATTGATTGGAGGGAAATCATTTGGGAAAGGTAGGATTTATATTACGTCATTATGATTTATAAAAACATCCTTTTAATATCCATGAATATTTTGTCTTTCTCAATTTGTAACATGGATAGAGTATTAGGTTATTTTCATCTTAGAGCACCAAATACCTAGTTCACCATGCCGGATGATAGATAATAGAGAATTAATAGTCATTGATTATTTCTAACAATATGCTTTGATTCATGTGGATCAACATTTGTCTCAATATATACTTTAGACTCTGGTGATCGGTATATATATCACACTTCATCCCATAGAGGTATTTCCACTAGATTTTAATGGTAAAAATTACAACAACTAGCTCTAGATTTTGCATCGCGTAGTTATTCACATTGATATTCAACTGCAATGAGGCATATGATATCACATTATCATTTTTCGTGAGTACATAACTGAATACTCTCTTTGAATAATCACTGTATATCACAAAACATTAATGACTTTTTGGTAATTTGACTACAAATATAGTGATCAACTTTATCTTTAACTCCCTGAATCATTCCTCACATTCTACTGTCAAGAATTATATTACCCCATTTTGTGTTAACTTAGTTAGTGGTCTTGAAAATCATGAGAAATTTCTCACAAAAAATTGGTAGAATCTATCTAATCCAAGAAAACTATGGATTTATGTTACAATAAAGGGATTCATCCTTTCTTCAATTTCTGTTTTTCAATGGTCAACATAAAGTCCCTCACTTAGTATCACATGTCCCAGGAATGTGTCTTGTTTCATCCAAAATTCACACTTTCTAAACATGGCGCAAAACATCTCATTTCGAATGTCACCAAAAAAGTCTTATATGTTCTTCATGTTACTCCTTTATCTTGGATTATAAGAGCATAACATCAATAAATACAATAAAAAATTTGTCGAGGTAATGTATAATGACTTTATTCATCACATCCAATATGATATAATAGGCATTAGTAATTATGAAGGGAATCACTAGAAACACAAAGTGCTTATACCCTGTATAGAAGGCATTATTAGGAATATATTCCTTTATAAAATTTAACTGATGATATCTAGAACAAAGATCCACCTTTGGGAAGTAATAAGATCCTCTTAACTGATTGAACAAGTCATCAATCCTTGGAAGAGGAAACTTTATCTTTATAGTGATTTTGTTGAGTTTTTTATAATCGATACAAAACCACATTGTTTCACCCTTCTTCTTCACAAAGATCACTGGCACACCCCAAGGTGACACACTAGGGTGTATGAACCTTTTGTCCTAATTATCTTGTAGTAGATTCTTTGACTCTTATAGTTTGATAGGAGTCATCCTATAAGGACACTTTGAGATAAGAGTATCTCCAGGTATCACTTCTATTTAAAAATGTACCTCAAAATCAGGGGGAAGTATGAGTAAGTCTTCTAGAAATACATCACCTAATTCCCTCTCGAGGGTCATTTTCCACTAGTTTGACACTTTCCTTTGACTCAACCATTTATTCAAGTTATGCCTATTCACTGGGAAGCAACACCCACACTGTTGAAGTATTTTACATGGATATTCATGATATTCCTTTCATTTATAGAGTATCATGGGGTGGTTTGGAATATGAAAAAGCATTTCTTATTCCTAACAGTAGATTTGTGCTCTGTATAACAAAATCCAAACAAATTCCCATTTTAGTGTCATATTAAACCAAGGAAAGTATCATGATCTTTTCAGGAAGAATTTTACCATATACTCTAACAAGAGAGGAGTCCTACAATAGGGTTGCAATGATTTCACCACGTGGTTTTTTACAAATATCTCTACTTCATGCTTTTGGGGATTTGATTCAATAGTAATAGAAGGTTTTTGAGATTTAAAAGAATGTATAGAACTAGAATAAAATATAAATTTTCCCATTTTTGAGTGATAAGTATGTGTATCTTGTATATATTCATTTTCTTGATCAAATTATATAGTATTAATTACATAAAACTTTTCTTTATCCATTGGAATTAGTTTATGATGACAGTGATTACCCAAGAGGGATTGAGAATTATTGCATTGGATTTAATAGTGAAATTTCTCACTACTGTTATAGCATTGGACCATGGGTGGTTCTCTCTTTCCCTCTACCACAATCTACTTCCTTCTCATGCCTTTTCTAAACTATTTAGATTGGTGGCCTTCTCTCCCACACATTGATCTTCATACATTCTATTTAGGGATATTCCTATGATTCGTCATCCCAAAATTTTGACATATGGGTGGTGGTGTTTTCTTTCCACCTTTCCCATCATATCCTCTACCATGAAACTCCATCTTTATTTTCATATCACCATAGCCTTGGGGCCATTTTCCAAACTCCATATTCACTTTGATATCACATCAAATATCTTCTCGAATACTATTTTCTCTAATTGTAAGACCCTTTCAAATGTGTGGTTTTAATCCACTAAAGAGTCTAAAAATTGTTCTATCATTGTTGGTAAAAATTCTTTAATCATTCATTACAAGACTTGTAAAATTCACTTCATTGAGTGTGATATATTCTCCAACCTGTTTGTTTGGCTCAATGACTTATCTCTTCATATTCATATGATGTTTTGTGGTAAATACTTTTTAAGAAACATTATCTTAATGTCTTCCCACTCCATCTCATCAATTTCATCTCTAATCATGGTGTTCCTAATCATATTCCACTACTGGTTGGACTCTCCATTGAGATGATAAATGGCCAGTATCATCATCTCTATCTTAGAATAGTGAAGCCAAAAAATATCATATACATCATGTAGACCCACAAGATTTTAACTAGTGTATCAGAAGATGCACTAAACATCAGTGGTCATTTCTGTATAAAACAATTGATAGCCAGTTGATCGCTCTTAGGTGATGGAGGATGTTCAACATTATTCCAATAATTATTCATTACCTAAGACAACTAGGTAATCATCTCCTAGAATTATTGAACTCAACCTCCTAATGCATTAAGGTTTTCATTAAGGAAATTTCTACATTGCCCCTCGCTTGGGTTGTTGGCATGGTTTCTCCTTGTTCCCTCCATTTTTTAAAATAGGAAAGGGTAGAAGAAATATAAGTAGAGAAGTCATCAATAAATAATTTATTCCATTGTGAAACTAAAATTAAATCCATATCTTATAGGATCCCTATTATTACCAAATATTCTTGTATAATAATATATATTTAATCTCATACTAGGGTTTTCACTAAGGTTCTTGAATCCTAATTCATAAATTAACTAAATAATGCCTTTGATACCAACTACAGTGAACCTACGTCTCTTAAATTACATTTACATCATTTTAATGAGGAAAATAATAAAATCAACAAACAAAGAGGATCCAATGTTTTAGTGCCTTGGGAAAACTTGTACCGAACATATTTTTTCAACAAAAAAAACATTAATTTAATTCATTATTCCCTAAAATCATATTATCCCTTGAATTCTCCTTAGTATAATTAGTCACCATAGAATATACATAAAAAGGGGTGAGATAAAATCCCAATAAGAGGATAGATAATGACTTGATAAAATATAACATGGGGTGAGAATAATCATTATCATCACAAAATAGGTATAAAATCATTTCTATGAAAGGAATCATAAGAGAACACTATGGCAACGCATAAAAATGAAACATCATGTCATAGTAATCAAAAACCACTCATAGGTGTGAAAAAATCTAGAATCATGTTCATGAATAATTCAATTTTATTATTTGGTTATTTACACTACCCAAATCATCAGATCTCTTTATAATTATGGGTGCACCCGTCACATCCAAACATTTACATTATGGTATATAATTCCAAGTGCACCCATCACATCACAACATTTACATTATCAGGCATGCCACATTGAAAATATATCAATATTGAACCTATATTAACTCATTGGAAGGAATGGGTTTCATTTCTTAAGAATACATTAAAAATCATTGGGATCCCAAATGAATTAGGGAATATCATACTTGATACAAGAATCATTTAATTTGAGTGGGAAGTAAAAGGTTTATTTTTAAAAGATGACTTCTTTTAGAAGACATTATGTCAGACATAAACTCTATTTTAGACATTTTTAACTGAGAAAAGTAATCTAATGATGAAGGAATTATTTTTATGGAATACCTATACTGAAAATGGAGTGAAAGAGGGAAACCCCGAAGAATGAATGTTGGGTTCGAGAATTCCCCCTACCTTGTCTCCGAACACATTCTTCAATTTAATGTCAAGTCTAATGAAATTAGATTCAATAATTATATTTAAAAAACCTTTTATATATGAATATGGTTTATCATGGATTCATTATGTTATTTTATGGGTTGTTTTATTTGTTATAGAGTTTAATCACATTGTTCAAAAGAGTTCTTTTTCTTAGTTTTCACGAAAAGTTCACTTATTTATATGAATAGAAGTTTCTGCAAAATGGATAACCATAAAAAAATAATATTATATGTTATTATTAATCTTACAAGAGTAAAAATATTTTTTTAATTAATTATTTTATATAACATGATGATGAATCCTTAAATAAATATTAATGATGATCATTTTATGTTAATTTGGGCGGTTTTTTGGATCACAACGAACATGTTATGATTTATTATTTAGTATTATGTTTATAAGATGATTTGATAACATAAAAGGGGTAAAATAATACATATAAAAATATTTTTTCAACCATTAAAAGGTTTTGTTGTCATCCCTGATTGCGGGGAAGGAAAATAGAAGTGCATCGCCCATGATGGAGGTAAGTTAACGCATCATGGGAAATGATTTCATTTTTATAAATAAAGAGATAGTAGAGATGTAAAGACCATAAATTTGAAATTAATTTTTCTAATTAAATGGAAATTTTACATGTCTCTGAAAATTGACGTCGCGTGATTCCGATTCCAGGAGTGCCCGGAATGAATTTCTGAACTTTTGTTCGGGTACATTCAGTAAACGTACGTGCGAGTTTTTCAAACTTTTGAACTAGTGCTCAGAATTGAAATTCAAGGACATCAATGATCTCACAACACCAGTATTCACATAATAAGACCTTCAACATAACCATAGTGGGTCAAGAGTGAAGGATAGATTTTGGATTTTTTTTCTGAAGGAATAAATAAAAAAAAATGGTATAATTTTTTTTTTATTTTTTTTTGAAACCACCCATGTGTATATTTCACATGTGGGGACAATCTGAACTAAAACTTCCCATGAGAGGTTTTTGAGGTGGGTACCACTGATCCTAACCTCTCATGAGAGGTTATGGTTATGGGGACCACTCAAGGTTTAAAACCCCATTAACTTCTTCATAAGTGTGGGGGGCATTTTAAACTTCCACACTTAAATGGTTCCATGCCCTTAATTTTATTTTGAAAACCTATGTAAATAATTAACTAAATTTGAAATTTTTCCAACCATTAAATTTTGGAAACATATTATTTTGGATACTTTTCTTTTTGGGGGATTTGGGGAGTGGAGAAATATTAGGAGGATTTCACTTCTCCAATGAAGAACGCCATTGAAGAACGTTCTTTGGAAATCAAGGAAGAGGAAGACGAGCAAGCCCAATATCAAAGTGTGGTTTCAGAAGTTACAATAATTCACACTCACTTCACCTTTTTCGACTTCCTTCTCGCACCAATGTGAATGAAAAATCAATGGTAGGGGTTTATTTGTGTATGATTTTTTACAGGATGTTTTAGGGTGGTTGTTTGAAATTATTCTCTCTTTCCGTTTTTGATTATTCTTTGTAATTCAAGAATTAATTATAGCATCTTGATACATCTCTAATGTGTAGAGTGTGGGCCAAACAAACATTCCACATACACATTGAAAACCTTGTGGTTAATTATTGATCACGATGGATGAATGAATAAAAAAACGGTGGGGTGCGAGAATGGTGGTCAGCACAACCGCTGGTCATGACGAAGGTGACGGCACCGCCCCATGGCCACCGCCGCCCCATGACCTGTCGCTCGTGGTCACCATTCCACCGTATGGATGATCCACTACCCTGCTGCTAAGACGCCACCACCCTATAGTCGGGCCACCGCCCCACGACCAAGCCGCCACTCACTACGGTCGAGCAGCCGCCCGTGGTCGGGTCGCCGCCCCACGTTTGAGCTACCACCACAATGTAGCCAGGACGTCACCCTCCATGGCCTAGCCACAACCCACAGACGGGCCACTGCCTCTCAGTCAATCATCCCTGTGGCCTCTGCCCTCCGAGTCGAGCCAACCCAGGCCGGGCCGAGCGGCCCGTCCCCTAGTGGCACCCCCGCAGTCGAGCCACCGTCTGCAGCCAAACTAACTCTCCACCCCCAACAGCACCTGCATCCCCTCACCGACCTCACAGCCTTACAGACCACCCAGTGGGCTAGGTCACACAATGGGCGGGGTCGACCCGAACTGAATCAGACCTTGTATGAACCTTTACTTTACTTGGTCTGTAACAATGGTACCAGACGTCCATTTGAAAAACTGTCAGTGGCACCGGAAACCAGGGAGTGAGACGATCCCTTTTGCATATCTCAATGAAGTTTTGTTTAAAGTTGAGATATGGTCATGTTGTATTGAGCACGAATCTAACCAGGCCCCTAGGACTAAAAGGTTAATAACTCATAGACTGGGTGTCTGATTTATGCGATGTTTTTTGCGTTGATACCCCTATGATGTGGCCGATTTTTGAGATACATCTTTGTGGGACTTCATAGTAGTTGGAATATCAACTAGTGGATTGTGGAGTGGATACTCCCATAGAAGAGCAAGAAAAGTATGGGAACCCAGTTGCTGGTTGTGACGAGAAAAATGATGAGCGATCATGTGTGGGTCTGCACCTAGCGATCCTGTGTGGGTCAGGTCCAAATGATCTTTTGTGGGTTATCTCTTATAAATATTATGTGGGTCAGCTACTCGCGATCCTATGTGGGTCATCTCCAAGAGATCATGTGTGGGTCATCTCTTAGAAATCATGTGTGGGTCAACTCCAAGAGATCCTTTGTGGGTCAGCAACTAGCGATCCTGTGTGGTTCAGATCCTAGAAATCATGTCTGGCTCACCTCCTAGTGATCATGTGTGGGTCAGATTTGTTATAGTGAAATATGATTCAATAGTTACATCTAATCATCTATACTACTGTAATTACGTTAAACCTGATGTGAGCTATGTGCGTACCTATGTGGTACTTTCCTTTATGGTAATACCTTGGTGGTATTATTATGTGTGGGGTACCTATGTGGTTCTTGACTTTGTTGATTTCCTTCTTTTGTGGAATATTTGAGCTTTGGGATATTGTTTTGGACCCTGTGTTTCCTCATGATTGAGATGGGTATACTTGATAACTTAGGTATATATATGGGAATATACCTAAGTAAGGTTATCAGTTGTTTCCTTCATTTTTGTTTTATCCATTGTGGATTTTTTGAGACCATGAGGGTATCGAGGTCCCTACTGAGTATTTCTATACTCGCCCCTACACCGTCTATGCCCGCAATTAATTGTGATTGGTGCAGATGATGGAAAACACTGTCTGAGGATGAGGGTACTAGGATTTGAGGTAGCTCGAAGGTGGATGTTAGACGAGGAGAACCACATAAATGGATGTTCGTGAGTAGTACCTACCCTTCAGGCAGGATCCATGGTGGATGATCTAAGATAGGCTTTTCACCTATCTGATGTCTTGTACTTTATATTTTTCCTTTTAAATTTTAGTTGGTCTTGTATTCTAGACAATTTTACTTACTACACTTACTCTGATTAATATATAGTTTACTTATTTTCGTATCATGTTGTGTGCTTGGTTGATTGTGTTTATAGGATATAAAGGAAATGATTTCCCTATTATAGGGAATACGCCTTTCATTGCTAGTTTCCAGCCTCTGGCTTGTGGAAGGCGGGATTGGGGTAGTAATGGCATGGGCCCCGTGGGACGGGTTGTGACAAATTGTTATCAGAAGAGTAGGTTCTAACATAGATCATAGGACTCTGATATTTATTTTTAACTATAATAGTGTTAAAGTGTAGTGAGTGTGGTTATTAGTTTAGGGAATCTAGTGTTGGTTTGGCAACCAACTTATTCATACACCTGGACCCTAACATTTGATTTCTCACTCAATGCATAAAAACACAGATTGCGTGTGTGTTTTGAAAATATTTCTTGTGTTTTCTTGAGTTATCTAACCAGGAATAACTAAATTACTTTGTTCAATTGTTTCTTTTTAGGATGACTCCACGCATATAGCCAACTTGGGTTCTAATATTAGTACAAACTGATAGCCCACTGAGCAAAGAGGCATCGGTGCTAGGCCCTCTTCCAGTAGAGGCACAACAGGAGGCACCAGTGGTACCATCACCAGTTGGTCCACTGATGCAAATAGCCCTAGAAGTAGATTTTGCATGCTGCATGAGCATGTTGCATGAGTTTTAGAATTAGAGGCCACCCAGGTTCAAGGGAGAGATGGACCCACAGGCAGCTCAGGATTGGTTGGAGGCTATAGTGAGAGTCTTCCTACTAGTAGGGACACCAAACAATCTCATGGTGATCCTTTCCACAAGCCTTATACAGGAAGAAATAGTCATATGGTGGAGCTTGATACTGTAGGCTCACAATGAGGTGACACTTCTCTGGGCAGACTTTGAGAGCCTGTTTCGGGTAAAGTTTGTTCCAGAGACTCTTAGAGCAGTGCACATACACGAGCATCCTCTTATGCAGCAGGGCAGCATGACTGTGGCTCGGTACTCAGTGAGGTTCCCTGACCTCTCACGCTACTCTACTGATATGGTTTAGGACCTATTCATTATGGAAGGGACCTTTGAGCAGGGACTCAGGCGAGATATCCGGGCATCAATGATTTCTCGTAGCATCTAGACGTAGGCGGAGGAGTTAGAGCAAGTCCTATTAGTAGAGAGTTTTCTTTCTGAGCAGTCACCAAGAGTGAGACCCACCACCGGATGTCACATAGTGGAGTCTTCTATAGCTGGAAGCTGACAGATGGCACCGAGGTCCCAAAGGACCAGACCTACACGTGGACGACTGCATGACTTAGGATCAGTTTTGTAGGGAAACCGAGGTGGAGCCAATAATGCCAGGAGCGGGAAGTGTTATACATGTGTCGAGCAGGGTTAGATGGCTCATGAATCTCTAACCCACCGTTTGGATGTTCAGAAAACGGTCGAAGGATCTCCCAGGCAGAGACAGAGGATCGACTAAGGAGGTCTGTAGAGAGAAGGAAGACGTGCAAGAGGTGCTGGTCATGCATCTGGTGGTGGGAAAAGATTTGAGATGTTATCACCACCACCACTAGGTGGTCCACCCTAACCACGGAGGGTAGGATGATAGGGGTGAGATAATCTCCAGGTAGTTGAGGCCAAGTATCATAGCGCACTGGAGATGATTCGAGGTACGATCTGTGTCTACTCCACCATAGCTATAGCACTTATCGACATAGGTTCTAGTCGTTATTTTATTTCCACTACCCTAATTTAGATCATGGAGATTCCGATGGAGAGGTTGGATCGATCCTTACAGCTATAGAATTCTACATGAGCAGATTTGATGATTACGCACTGGTTCCAGTAGTGCGAGCTTACTCTAGTAGATGAGAGCTTCAACTGGGATCTCTTTGAAGTAGTGTCAAGCCCTTATAACATCATCTTGGTTATGGAATGATTATCTATAGTCCATGATATGGTAGACTGTATTACGAACAAATTGCGGTGTGTCTGGATGAATGGGACCATGTTTACCTTCACTGGAAAGAATGGAGCCTTTGCATCACAGGATGGACTTACACAGAGGAGAGTGCTGTAGATAACTCATCAGTTAGCTAGACATACCCTCAGAGTAGTTGATGTGGACAGTCTGAGTTATCCAGTAGTGGTGGAACAGTTCACGGATGACATCCCTGATGATGTTCTAGGTCTACCACCTCGCAGAGAGGTGGAATTTTACATTTAATTATACCTCATAATGACACCAATATCTACACCGGCGTATCGGATGGCTCTAGAAGAGATTCATGACCTGCGGGTACAGCTAGAGGACTTTTAGGGGAAGATATTCATTCATCCCAGTGTTTCTCCTTGGTAGCCTTTATTTTTTTCACCACAAAGGAAGATGGAATTTTTGAGACTATGTGTCAACTATCAGTGCCTGAACCAGGTGGCCATGAAGAACAAGTACCCACATCCAAGAATTGAAATTATCTTTGATTAGATTAAGGGAGCACAGTGGTTCTCAATGATAGATCTCAGATCAAGCTATCACCATCTTGGAGTACGAGATAATGATGTGTAGAAGATGACATTAAAATTTTGGTACGACCATTATGAGTTCTTGTTTATTCCATTCTATGTATATAATGCTCTAGTAGTGTTCATGGAACTCATGAGCCGGATATTTCAGCCATAACTTGATTGCTTTTTAGTAGTCTTTATCGATGACATTCTGATCTACTCGGATACTAAGGAAGAGAATGCCTATCATTTCCAGGTATTATAAGACACACTCCAAGAGCACCAGATTTATAGTATGCTCTCAAAGTGCCTATTTTGGAACCGAGAGTTTCAATTTCCAGGACATGTCATATCAGAGACTGGAGTTAGAGTGGATACAGTGATGATTGAGGTGGTATTTTATTGGGAGCTACCCAGGATTTTGACGGAGGTATGGATTTTACTAGGATTGGTTGGATACTACCAGAGGTTTGTGCCAGATTTCACCAGATTTGTAGCACCTCTATCAGTGTTGACAAAGAAGGGGAAACCCTTGGTGTGGTTAGAGAGATGACAACAGAGTTTTCAGGAGCTGATGCAGAGGCTGGCTAGTGCCCCCATCCGGAGGTTTCTAGAGGAGGGTGTAGAGTATGTAGTCTACTATGACGCATCAGGGATTGGGCTTGGAAGCATCTAGATGTAGGAGCGAGCAGTGATAGTTTATGGTTCTCGACAACTGAGACAACATGAGCAGTAATACATTACACATGACCTGGAGTTAGAAGCAATGATCCTTGCCTTTAAGATGTAGAGAAACAATCTGATGGGTGAATGTTTTACAGTGTACTCTGGTGATAGGAGTCTCAAGTATATTTTCTCTCAGAGGGACCTGAACCTAAGACAGTGACGTTATCTAGAGTTCCTCTAGGACTATGACTTTGAGATAGTCTATAGTTCTGGGAAGGGGACAGTTGTAGCAGATGAAGTTAGTCGGGGATATGGTATACATATACTAGGTGAGGTGACAGAGTATCTAGCCGCTTTGAAAATATCCTTTGTTGATCGAGGTGGAACAGTTTTTCTTCTGTATTTTATAGTCACTCACCCACATATTCAGCGAGTCAGTGAAGCGCAACGGGGGACTCTGACTTCGAGACACGACATGCTCAGATATCTACAGGTTTATCCCCTGAGGGATTTTTTGAATGTGCGGAGCACGTCATCCTATTCAGAGGATGTACCATGGTACCGGTGTCATTTCAAGAGGAAGTGTTGAGGGAGATCCACACATCCCCTCTAGCGGTACATCCATGAGTGGCAAAGATATAATAGGATCTCTGATGACAACACTGGTGGCCGAGAATAAACAATTCAAGAGCAGATTTTGTTTATCGGTGTCTCACTTGTCAGCACGTGAAAGGCAGAGCATTAGGTACCATCATGCTTGGTTTAGCCTATAGAGGTCCCAGAGTGGAATTGGGATGGGATATCCATTTACTTCGTGATAGGACTTCCACGTACATCCAGGGGACATGACTCGATTTGGGTGATCGCCGACCGACTCACCAAGTCAGCCCACTTCTTACTGATCAGAGAGCAGGGTTTAGTAGAGAGCATGGGATGCCTATATGTCTAGGATATTTTCCAACTAAATAGAGTACCATCGACAATTTTCTCTGATCGTGATTCACATTCTACTTCTCGGCTATGGAAGGGGTTGCAGGAGGCTTTCCGGACACAGCTTTGTTTGAGCACTGACTTTCATCTTCAAATGGATGAGAAGACTGAGAAGACCATTCATACCCTCAAGGACATGCTACGTTCTTGTGTCCTTGAGTTCGGTCATAGTAGGGAGGATCATTTTCCCTTGGTGGAGTTTTCATACAACAATAGCTATCACTCCACCATTCGGATGTCACATTTGGAGGAGTTGTACGGGCGACCTTGCAGATCACCTTTGTGATTGAATGACCCGAGAGTGTCAGCACTAGTGGGACCAGAGATGGTACAGGCTACCACAGAGAAGGTTCATATCATCCTGGAGCAGATGAAGACAATACAAAGCAGGCAGAAGTCGTATGCCGATAGAATTTGGAGACCTCCAGAGTTCTAGGATGGTGACCACATCATTCTATGGGACTCGCCTCAATGAGGTTTTCGGAGATTTGGCCAAGGAGGCATGTTGTCTTTGAGATTAATCAGGCCTTTTTAGGTCCTCAGTAGAGTTAGCGAGGTGGAATACCACTTAACTATTCCACCTCAGATGCAACGGGTGCACATCGTCTTCCACATATTCCAGTAAGGGAGATACGTGCATGACCCTTCTCACATCATCAACCATGGAGAGCTGGATGTAGACGATGGGGTGACTTTTACTGAGGTTCCAATTGAGATTGAAAATCGATAGGAGCGGGTCCTTCGTGGGAGGTCGATACCTCGGGTGCGCTTTCGTTGGTAGCACAGGAACCTCCAGGAGAGCACATGGGAGCAGGAGGCTCAGATGTGTGCTTAGTACCACCCTCTTGTTTTCCTAGTTTTTAATGTGACTTATAGGTACATAAATCCCTATGGTGAGGAGAATGTAAAGACCCTGAATTTCCATGTAATTTTTTTAATTAAATGGGAAGATTACAAGTCTATGAAAATTTATGGCGCGTGATTCTAAGGCACAAAGTGCCCAAAATTAATTTCATGAAATTTTCTTTGGGTACATTCCGTAAATGTGTAATTAGGTTTTTCTAACATTCGAATTGGTGCTCGAAATTGAAATATGAGGACACCGTTGAAATCACATTGCTAGTATTCACTTAATGAGACCTTCACCTTGAACTTAGTGGGTCGAGAGTGACGAATAGATTTTCGGGTTTTCATGAAGGAATAATATAAAATAAAATGGTGTAACTTTTTATTTTTATTTTATATTAAATCCACCCATGTGGATATTTCAAAGGTGGGGACCACCTGAACTAAAAACTCTCATGAGCGGTTATGAAGGAGGGGACCACCGAGACTAACCTCCCATGAGAGGTTATGGTTGTGGGGACCACCTAAGGTTTAAAACCCCTTGAACTTCCTCATATGTGTGGGGGGCCTCTTAAACTTCTCCACTTAAATGGTGCTACCCACTTAATTTTATTATGCCAACCTATGTAATTAATTAACCCAATTTGAATTTGTGCCCACAATTAAATTGGGGAATCATATTATTTTGGCTAATTCTATTTTTTGGTGGATTTGGGGAGATGAGAAATATTGGGAGGATTTCACTTCTCCAACGAAGAATGCCATAGAAGAACGTTCTTCAGAAATCAAGGAAAAGGACATCGAGATAGCCCATCATCGAAGCGTGGTTTCAAAAGTGACACATGTTGCCACTCTTTTCGCCTTCTTCGACTTCTTTCTCATGCCAACATCAACGAACAATCCATGTTAGGGGTTTATTTGTGTGTGATTATTTGAGAGAAGTTGTAGGGCGGTTTTTTGAAATTCTTTTCTCTTTCCATTTTTGATAATTATTTATAATTCAAGAAGGAATTATAGCCACTCGCATCCACTCTAACGCGGAGAGTGCGGGCCAAAGAAACATGGCCCATCCTCTACACAAACCTTGGGGTTAATTATTGATCGCAATGGAGGAATGACAATGAACCACAGTGGGCACGAGAACGGAGGCTAGTACTACTAATGGTCATAATGAAGGTGGCAGTACAATGGTGCTACCCCATGGCCAACACCACCCCACGGCCTCCGCACCTCATGAAACTGCCAACCACGACCTCCGTGCCGCCCCACGATAGAGCTTCTAACCCCCCGTGGTCGGGCTTCCATCCCGCGGCTGAGTCTCCACCCTCCACGACCAAGTCGCTGCCTGCATTTGGGCCGCCACCTCATGGCTGAGCCACCACCGCCCCGCAGCCAGGCCACTTCCCTGTGGCTGAGCCGCCCCCTGTGTGGCCGAGCCGCCGCCCGTGGCTGGGCCGCCTCCTCCTGACTGATCTGCCCCACCTCATCCTCCCTCCATGTGGAGCCCCCACGATATAGGCCGAGACACCCCACACCCTCGCAACTCCCCCACGACAGAGCCAACCCACAAACTTCGTCGGCCCTCGTGGCCCTCGCGGCCTACCGGACCGCCCAACGGACTTGGTCGAGCCTGGCCAGGGCGGGTCGGGTCAATCTGACCCGGTCGGACTAGACACGATCCTGATAAGAACCTTCAATTTACATGAGCCAAAAATTTGGCATTGGACGTCCGTTTGATGAACCGTGTATAGCGTCGGAAACCTTGGAGCGAGACGGTCCCTTTGGTATACCCCACTGGAGTTTTGGGTAAAGTTGATGTACGGTTGGGTTGGATCAAGCACGTATCCAACCGGGCCCATGGGACTAAAAGGCTAATAACTTAGAGGCCAGGTGTCTGATTGACGTTTCTTCTTTTGCATTGAGACCCTTATGACATGGAATGTATTTGAGATAATATTCATAGAACTTTGTGATAGTTCGAGTATCGACCAGTAACTTTTAGAGCAGATCATCCCGAAGACAAGAGAGCATAGTACGGGAACCCAGTAGTTTGTTGTGATGAGAAGAATGAAGAGCGATCTTGTGTGGGTCAGTACCTAAAAATCTTGTGTTTGTCGGCTCCTATCACTCTTGTGTGGGACACCTCCTAGTGATCCTGTGTGGGTTATATCCTAGTGATCTTGTGTGGGTCAGCTCTTAGCGATCCTGTTTGGTTTATCTCCTAGCAATTCTGTGTGGGTCAACTCATATAGATCATGTGTGGGTCAGCATCTAGAGATATTGTGTGGGTGATCTCCTAGCAACCATGTGTGGGTCAAAACCTAGTGATCTTGTGTGGGACTTATCCTTGTGATCCTATTTGGGTCACCTCCTAGAAATCATGTGTGAGTCAGCTTCTTTACAGAGTAAGATGATTCAGTAGTTATATCTAATCATCTCTAATACAATACTTAATTTATACCAGATGTGAGATAAGTTTGTACATGAGTGGCACATTCTTTTTTGGTAATACCATGGTTGTATTCTTTTGTGTGACGTACTTGTGTAGTGCTTTCCTTTTTAATTTTCATTCCCTTGTAGAATAGTTGAGTATTGGTTAGTTGGGTTGGACCCTGTGTTTCCTCATGTTTGAGATGGGTATATTTGATAACATAGGTCAATGTATGGGCATATACCTAAGTAGGGTTATTAGTTTTTTCCTTCTTTTTTGGTTTATTGATTGTGTATTTTTTCAGACCTTGAGGGTATCGGGGTCCCTGCTGTGTATCGTTATACTCACCCCTGCACGAGCTATGCCCACACTTCATTGTTTTTGGTGAAGACGACGAACAACACTGACTGAGGATGAGGGTACTAGGATT
Source organism: Viscum album (assembly GCA_963277665.1). Taxonomy (NCBI): domain Eukaryota; kingdom Viridiplantae; phylum Streptophyta; class Magnoliopsida; order Santalales; family Viscaceae; genus Viscum; species Viscum album. The sequence goes on along the minus strand of OY728166.1, from coordinate 4,987,310 downwards.
GAAGGTAGCTTAGTGGTAGACATTAGACTAGGTGGACCACTAAGATAGTCATTCATGTGTTATACCCACCCTTCAAGTAGGATCTGTTTTGGATGATCTAGGAGAATCTTTTAACATATCAGTTGTCTTTTACTTTCAAGTTTTCATTATACTTTCATGTTGGCCTTGTATTCTAGAAACTTTTACTTACATCACTTACTCAAATTACTATATAGTTTACTTGTGTTCGTATCTTTCTTTGTGCTTGGTTGAGTGTCTTTACAAGATAAAAAGTCAATGCCTTCCTAGTTATCGGAAATACACCTTTCGGTGCTAGTCGTCGGCCCCTGGCCTCTAGAAGGCGGGCTTGGGGTAGTCAAGGCACGGGCCCCAAGGTACGGGTTGTGATTAGAGAGTAAAATAAATAATATTCCATTTACAAGATAGAATATTATAATATAAATAATACTTCTGTTATAATGAAATTTGGAAATGTTAATTTTAGGATAGGAGTAGAAATGAAATGAAATGTGAATGGAATTTGAAATAAAATAGAGAGGGAAATTACATCATGATTATATCTTCTTTGGGAGACCCTTTAGGGGAGAGGTTTTGGTATTTTTATAAGACCAATAGATTATGGAAGTGCGAAAGAGATTGTAATGATATTTGAGTAGAATTTGGAGTATAAACAGGGCTTTATAGGTGTGAGGAAAAGATGTCTCGAGGGGTGGTATTTATAGTGGAGGGTAGAGGGGTTTTCTCAATATTATATTTATATTTGGAACTATGTTCTATTGTTCTCTTTTAATTAACTTATATTTGTAAATGAAAACAATTAATGGATTGAGCATGATGTTTTAGATTATTTTATAATAATTAAAAGTATCATGTCTTTTCTTTGTATAGCGGTGACCGATTCAAGGATTTTTACTATAATGAGACATCAATTACAGTAGTACTCACTCCAACCCATATCATATATCTGGTGTTAAAAAAGAAGCATTAAATTTTTGATTTCAATACCAATAATTGCGTCCAAAAATCAGATAATTAAACCAAATAAAATGAAAATAAAATATTAGATAACATACATACCAAACCAACATTTAGAATTAGTGATTTTGTGAATTATGAAAATATTTTACCAAAACAATACTCATGACATCAAGAGGGTATTTATTCACTATTCCATTCTTTTAAAATACCATAATAAGTCTAAACATATCTGAAAAAATTAATCATATATGAAATATATACAGGTTTAAATATTTTTTTAAAATTATTCATAATATAGGAAAAGAATAGCATAATATGGGTGGGGAAAATGATTAGTAATTGTAAATAATATTAATAAAAATTAAATTTACTTAGTTATAATAAGATGATCATAAGGGTATGATGACATAATCATAGTGAAGGATCATATAATATGAAAAATTATAGTCATTAATATATATATCATAAGTTATGAACCATGGATCAATTCTTTACTAAAGGATAGAGTAATAGGAATCAATAATTGAGATCCATGTTATGTCAATCCTCATCAAGGAAAACATTTATATCCTATAGAAATAATAATAAAAATGTGTTTCTATCATGTGAACTTTTCATATATCTCTTAAAATTGGAAAAATATTCATGGTTAAACAAATAATATTATTTATTTTTACATATAAATTAGACATCATAGTTACAAATTGAATAACCATCAAAATATTTTACCATAATCTATTAGGAGAAACTAAATTTGTTTACAATGTTTCTTACATAGTTCATTATTGATCTACAATGGGGTTATGATCCTTGAGTTTATATTGGATCCACTCATAATAATAGACAATAAACATGAGATGTTACATAATTAAAGTACATTGATATTTTATTTAATTTTATAACTCTTTTAGACACCCATTATAACTTTTATAACTTGTATAACCCATGATGAAGAAATAGATTCCAAGAAAATCTTATTTAAACAATGATATTCCTTCTAGAGAAATAATGAGGATTATTTCATTAAAAAATATCCACAGAAGTAGAATATGTAACATCAAGGGAGGATTATATTGATGGGGGGAATTACAATTAAAATATCATTTTTTATTAGAATACCATTTTTATTTTGAAAATCACTTTTTTAAACAAAAAAATTATAACATATTCTCCAAATAATTTTCCTTTTAAAATAATCATCGAAACATATAATTCAATATTCATCAAAAATAATTTTCATGACTATGGGAATTTATTTTCATGTTTTAAATGGTAATTAAAATCATTATTTTCAAAATTTTGGTAAAAAATAGGATTAAATGTGATCCCTCTAGAAAAAATTAATAAATTTTGTTTTAAAAAATTTTAAAATAAGGATAATGATCATGTTAAATAACATTATGAAATCATATTTATTTTAATAAGATAATTTTTGAAAACATTAAATAATGAATTGGTATATAAGATAGTCATTCAAATTCTACATAAAGATTGAATATAAATATCACATGGAAACAAATTTCATGATGTTTATTCAATAAATAAGGGAGGGAAAAAATTAACATGTGAATCACATTAATCGAAATTAGAAAATAAAATAAATTTGGATGATTAAAATATGAAAATATAATTTATTCCAATGAAAACCTTGAACATAAAACATCTTGAAAAGAAACAATATTTTAACATATATCATTTGACATATTAGTATCTCATAAATCATAATCCCCTTTTTGATATAATGTAAATGAAATTTTATGAATCACAAAAATAAGAATATCCATGACATATTATGTCCATATATATGTTTATATACAAAATAAATAAAGATATGTTCATAAAATTAACATTTCCCCAGGAAAGGAAAATTTGAGATGAATAAACCATACTAGTATCATGACATTTAATTGAGAATTATTACATTAAGATATTATGTGTCAAAAAATGTGAATAAAAGAGTGAAAATAATGAATATATAAATATACAGATCAACTTACAAATTATATTGGTATATGAAAATTATTGAATAAGATTTATAACTAAATAAAATAAAAATTATATATTAATCTATTTACTAGCTCCTAACATTCAAATAAGATATCCATGGATAAAATATTTAAAAGTGAAAAATAAAATGAAATGAACAGAACTAAAGGGGATTAAGATGAAACTTTCCCAAGCCCACCTCCATAGGGTAGGGGATGAAAACATGCACCAATATTTATTACTAACATGGTAGGACTTCAAATAATGTACCTACAGACCCAAACCAAGCCATTTCAACAAAGAAGTGAATAGTAATAAAAGAGAAGTTGTAAACACTAGAGTAATATCCTTGAAAGAGAAACCTTTAGGGAATATAATGAGTATTGTAGTGTAAATTGATATTTAAAGGGGTAAAATACATGCCCATACAAATAGAGGTACCAACCTGAAAAATTTGGAAAATAAAAATACAATGAGTGACTAGCTTCTGATCTCCAAGAACAAACCACCATACATGGTCCAATGACCTAGGAATACCTATTCTCCTCGGTAGTCATTATTGACCTATCTGTTATCATTTTAAGACATGTCACAAGAGGGAAATGACTGAGAAGGGGTGTGTATATACATACCCAGTAGGACTCCTTGAATGTTGTAATGGGAGATATAAGAAACATGATAGGAATAGATAATAAACTTCTCAACTCAAATCAAGAGAACAAAAAATACATTGACATGGATACATATATATATATATATATATAATATCAAACAACATAAACCCAAACGAGATAGAAAGGGGATCTACATATCATATCTGAGTCTGGGAAATGATTGTTAACAATTACATAATCCCATCATTGATGCCCAATATAAAATGTGTCTATCCATAGAAATAACCATTTTGAGGGCCCATGCCTCATTGCTATACCACATAGTTAAGGGGGACAAATATCCAAGAAAGTATCCTCACCCTAGTGCATCAGGGGGTGCCACTAAATTTAAGGTGGACACTACACCATATCCAATATCAGAAAAAAATATGATATTTTGGACACGTTCCCTAATTCCATAGGGGGTACCATTTATTAGAGAGAGGACCTTATCTGAGTTATGTTTTGGGGTTACCACTTAGTAGATTGAGGACCCACACCCTCATACATTTGGTTGTTACCAGATCATATATAGAGGATAGGAAACCTAAATTAATGGAGGGGGGTCCCACTCACGTGATAAAGGAACAACACTATAATTAAATAGTGGTTACCATTTAGTAGATCTAGGACACATTCCTCAAAATGTCTTGGGGGTTCTTATTATTAGATCGTCGACATGCACCCTGGTAAATCAAGGGGTACCTCTCAATAGTTATAATACCAATTCCTCAGTACGTTAGGGGGTACCACCATAATGATTTTTGTGGATCCCAACCATTATCAAGAACTGCCTAAATAAATGTCACCCATAGAACATATCGTGTCATATATCAATTTACACTAAGGTTAAGCCATATTGTTCTATGTAGAGAAATAATATGGATATACCACTCATGATAAAAAATCTACATTAAAAAAAAGAGATATGATAGGTTCATTTACCATCAAATGGAAATTCGGTGTACATGGAGAGTGGTCCCATTAATATGCATAGTCATTTTCCTACTAATACATTGATCACTAATCAGTCAGTGCTACACAACTTTCATAAGCCACATGAGGTCAGACACATAATCATATAAATATCCATTTGACTCTAGAATTTCGTTGTACTTCAGTACGAATCATGTTATCCCACATTGGGAATTACCCTTGTTCTCTTTACAAAAAATATCTACTCAGTGAGCGATAAATGGCATCTTGTCTATCCAAAAAGGGTTTCATCTATCACTTTCTCAAAACCCTAGAACCTCTATGAGATGAAAAATACACGTCATGTGTTCTTTGAACTACATGGGTTGTATTATGGTTTTTTATATAATTTTATTTCTCATCCTATGAATTCTATATCTAGCTCTTATACCATGGATTCACTTCTGAGCACCTAAAATTGGAGGATACAACATTCATTAACATTTTTTCCATCCAATGACTGAAAATTAATTCTGTTAACTAGTTGTGGTTCCCCATATATCCCACGTTCCTTACACCCCATCCATACTACATCATTATCCATTTAATATCCCAAATCTTCCAAACAAAACTCAATATCACAAGATTCATCCACACATCCATCATGGAATGTTGATACATCCATAAAATGTGATACCTTCATGAGTATTGGGGTCTTATATGGCTCGATCCTAATCAAAAAAGTTGAATCATGACCTCATGGTTGAATAATGACTAATGTGAAGAATTATTAGTAGAAAAAAAATCAAAATAATGGTTTGAAAATCATTTTCCAAGTGTTCATTTTAAAATATTACAAAGTTTATGTCCATGATAAGAAAACTAAATAAAAAACTAAATATAAAAAAATGGTTTAATGAAATTTGTAAATTAGTGCAGATCAAAGTGGTAGAGTCGATCTTGATCAATCAATTTAGTCAATATGGGAATAATCTAAAAATTGATGAGCCCTACATGGTTTTTGATAATTAGTTGATGAAAATATTTCTTGATAATGAAGAGGAGGAATCACTTCATTCACCGAGTTTTGATATTCCTAGATCAAGAGCTTCATTAACAATGGCCATTGGTTCATTTATAAATGGTTGAAGGGAAGCCCCCTAACTCTATTAGGGTTTATGTCGATAAACCTAGAGAATTATCATTATTGGGAATTTATAAGAAAAAAATATTTTAGGTCATTTAATAATATAGGTAAATTTAATTATTTATTTTTCAAAACACGCTCACCAATGGACGCTTTTGTTGGAACTCACTATACCGACCAATTTTAGGTCACCACATAGTGTGAACGTCATTTTTTTGACTCATCTGTAGTCCTAGATTTCATATCGAACATTATTTTTATGATTTAAACCATTTTTGTTATGAAATAATTTTTGCATAATAGAAAATATAAATAAAATTTTACAAAATTAATTTCAATAACATCAGACCTCAGAATCATGCACGTCATAATAACTGAATCTGAAAATATATCAATAAATATTTCAATGTCTTTAAAGTCAAGAACATGATCTCTAATTCATTCCATCCATCATGGTATTCATCACCAAAAATAAAAACTAAAAATAAATCTTGATATATTGTTCCCAAATATCTATATCTTACTCTTAGGAACTATCCTTCACATTGTCATACTTTCAAAGAACACGACATAATGGGATGTCTTGTCCATGTATGATCCTCTCAATATAGTCCCCAACCCCCAATAGGTGATCCCAAAATGGTGGAAAAATAATTGATGTCTATATCACCCTAGTTATTGACGTTTGTGGGGTCATTCATATATCTCCATAGTTACAAAATATGGGATACTGTATGTACCCACTCCAACTATTGGGGTACATCATGGTGGTAAGAATCCTAGTCAACCCTCTATATGATCTAGAATATCCTAGTGAAGCTCAGGGATAGTTTGACTCCCTGATAAAATCTCTATAATCATCATCATGGGGATTTTTGTTAGAAAAAATGGCATCCCTTCTCAATGTTCAAGGGCCTAGGATGATGATATTTGTTTGATTTTTGATATCATAGAGATTTGTTCTTCCTCCTTTGAATTTTATTTCCCTGACCCTAGAATCCCAGATCCAGTGCCTTTATTACACTATCATGACTAAAAGGATTCAAATCCCAAAGGAACGATTAATATATCTATTTTGGAAAGCTATATTACAAACATGATACCCATATTACATAGGGAAATAGAAAATAAAGAATTATTCTTAATAAAATGAAATAAAATACATCATTGAAATATTGTTAAAATATTTCATTTTCAATACCTATGGAAAGGAATTCAATAAAAGGTGAGCTTACATTCTGAGTATGGGATGGTATATTTGAGTAAAATATGATTTTATGGGTATAATTAAAATCTCATGTCAGTAAAATGATAAAAAATTCCATTCAAATAACTAGATAATTCATAATCAATATGCAATTTTAAGTAATTAGAACACATGAAATTTAATAATAATTTGAGAATAGAATACATCAATTGATACGTCAAAGAAAAAATATCATGGATAAATAAAAATTTAGTCCAAATGAGGTAAATTATTAACAATTAGATTATATGATACCAAGGTACATGGTACCTTTATCGTTGATACCTTTCACCACACTATTTAGCATATCAGATAAAAAAAGTTTTATTTCTCCTGAAGATTCATCTCATGAGACTAACGATGTATCAAGGGGCTATCTATAACAACAAACAACCCATGTCATATATAGACAACTAATTACTCATAAATAATGTAATAGATTTAATTCACGAACAATATTCCCTATCCAATATCCAAATTGAATAAAATAATGAAATTTAACAACAATTCCCCAGTTAATGAAACAACATTCATAAGTGATCACTTCATGTAAAATGATATATTATTTATGAAATAATAATATCATGTTCATGAGAATATTGATATTTAATAACAATTTAATGGACCATAACTATGATAATAAAAAATGTAATTTTTTAAAGATAATTTTAACAATCACAAAAGATTCTATGATTTGAAAGGTGATCATTAAACACATTCTTGAGGAAAATAATCTGTAAACAATCCAATGTTTTTCATACCACTTTGAAACATTTGAATCATAATCCCTATACAATAATAACAATTAATTAATATCTTTAATACCATGAAGATAAATGGATTCATGATATAATATATCCAAATGGGAAGTATATATAACACACAAAATATATAATTGTTGAACATGACATTTATCTCATATACGTAAAAAGTTAGAAGAAAATCCCATACCTTTTGTTTTATTTTTTTGAACATATTTCAAACTCAGATATAAGGGTATTAAGGAAGTAAATAACATATTCCATATCAAGATTATTATTTATAATATCATAAATTATATTTTCATAATATATTGTTACATATTCTATAACAATCGTTCAGTATTTTCATTAGTTCGGGTGTTAATAGACTCGTTTTTGGAGTATGCTACGAAATGTAAAATGTAGTTACTATTAAATAGATCTTAATTTAATCATCTATAGAATGTATAATATGATGTAACAATCATATATACACTTTTATATGTATTTATGAAAATAAATAATATTCGGTTATAAGAAATTAAATGCATTATTTAGGGAGATGATAGTCTATACATACGCATGAATGATACAACCATTTCATTATCGTATTTAAAAGAAAAAAATGTAAATCAAATATAGTTATATAGTAATTATAATATAATATTAAATTCATTTATATCACACATTTTTATAAAAACCATCTTTAATTTGTTTAATTTATATTTTGATCACATCACATCAGCTTGGGGAGCTGGTAGTTCACACCACCACAAATAATGTTATCATATTTATAAAAAATTAAATTTATAATTTTATGTGTTATGAATGAATAAAATAAGAATACAGAAATAATAAATATCATAAATATTATAAATTAATATAGTTTCCATCATTATTTTCAACCATGATAGGTGGTAAAGTAAAAAAATAAACTAAATCTTTTTGTGAGGTGGTAGTTTGTCATGAACGAATGATAAATTATTAACCCATTTGATGGTAGTGTGTGTTGGTGTAGAAATAACTCTAAAATTTAAAAAATTATTCTATTTTGGATACTGGTTTTATTATTTAATCATTTAATAATATGAGTTTAGTGGCGGAGAATGAAAATAAAACTAAAGTGCTTCATGAAGGATGTTACTTATTATTTGTGTAACTACTTTTGGTTGTCACCAAAGCGGTTCCTTGAATGAATTTATTCAAACCATGTGGCATATATTATGTGTGTAGGGATGTTGGGAGATTGTTTTATAATATTTTTTGGAATAAAATGGGCACTATATGTTTTTATATTTGGGAGGAGTGTGTTCTATTTTATATTGGAGGAGGAGTGGCAATACTGAAATTTTTTTAAAAGGGAATTCCACTAATGTGATTCCCATGTAAATAAGATCCACTAATAAATCATATTCAATTAAATGTATAATAGGGTAAAATTATATACATACAATGGATTTTTAAAAGGTTTATAGGTCATTTTTTTCCTTACGTTTACAGTTTAATCCCTTTTAAGCTACTTTTCCTCTTCATCATTGTAATGAATTTTAATTAGTTTCACGAATAATTTTGTTCAAAAAATATGTTTAACTTATTATAAATTAAAAAATATTCCAATTATAAATATGAAATATTTTATTTAAAATTCCAATCATAGATGTGGAATAAATTAATTTAAAATTAATCTCATAGACTGGATAACAAAGAAGGTTTTATAAGTTGATCTATTCAAATTTTTGCAGTGTTTTTGTATCAAATTTAAAAGTAAAATTGATTAAAATAGTCTAAATTTTATTAATTTATGCATTACTGATATATTATGACTTTATAACCAATTTATATTATAATTAATCCTTAAAAATAAATTAGAAAAAAATCATTTTGGAATTAAAATTCAATAATTTTCATTATTCCTTAAATATGAAACTTCAAAAAAAGATAAAAAAAATTAAACATAATATAATGTTGTTGTCACAAATTAAAAAATGAAATTTTTACATGGAATAATTTAAATGATTAAAATAAAATATTTAATATAGTTTCTCCATTAAAAGGAAGAAAACCCTCCTTTAGAAAATTATGATTTTTATGTAAATTTTTTGATTTCATCATATCATGTGTATATAAATTATATTGGCAGAATATAAAGAAACTTTTATTAAATAATATATGTATATATAATTATTATCTCAAACTAATTGTAATTAACTTAGTTTATTAGAAAAAAGCATCTTTGTGGGAATAAAAATAGTTTTCTTTAAGAACAATACCTTTTTATTCAATTGGTTTTTATTTTCATTTTTAATTAATTAGTAACCAATGAATTCATTTTCTATTTCTAGAAAACATATATTTTAGTAATTTAGTTAATACCATTCAAAATATATATTTTAATATCTCGTTTATATCTTACTAAATTATAAAATAGCATTTTAATGATTTATTAGTGTTCAAAAAAAATCGGTCTTCCATGTAACTCAAGCTACCAATAAGGTTTTTCATGCCTGAATTAAAAGATAAAATAGTTTTTACATGAATTGAATGATATCAAATATATAAATATTATTTATGATATTAAATATACCATAAATTCTCAAGAGGTTATACATTATCAAATAAATTTACTCATTTAGAATTTTCAGGTCGTTACACCCTATACACTTTAATTAATTTTCATCCTCACAATTTAAAATTGATATTAGCAATCAATGGGTTGATATTTGAAAATAATATTATTTATAAATCCACAATGAAAATTGGGTTGAAAATATATCATTTTATTAAGAGGGGAAATGAAATGTGATGTTCACAAGAAATGCATGATTTCAAATAGGAGAACATTACTGGTAACTATGACATTAAATAAAAATCAAACTATCATGTTATGATGGTGAGTGATAGAGAAAATATACATAAGAATGTTGTTGAAAAAAATCCATATACCAAATGGGTGAATAAAGTTAATTGATATAATCAATAATAATCATAAAAATATTACATTTTGTTTTCCATACCCTTTTCCTAGAGTTGAGAAATTATCTCACTCTCTGAATAAATTGAAATATACATACTTGATATGACTATATAAACACAATCATATCCTCTGGTCATTATGTGAACTAATTTTACATTATTTCAGAGCACATGTTTCTACATATAGTGATTTAATACAATAATCTCTAAAACCAAGTCCAAATATTAACTTAAACCATTTAATAAATTGTTAGCCTTTCCAAAAGTTTATAATCCAACACTTTAGAATGAAGATCATAGAAATTACCAAATGAACTCATCATTAGCCTCCTATCAACATGAAGTGTCTCTTTAATCCTTACATTCCAAACATGTGAACAATTTCATCATGTATTCTATTGATATATGATAATAACTAGAATTACGATAAAAATTAATTTGAAACAAGAATTATTCATTATTAATTAATTTAAACACATGTTTTTGGATATTTTACATTAATCTAAAATATTTTTAAAATCCATCAATGATAGAATAATCCACTTTTTAAAAAATCTGTAATCAGTTCGATGGTAGTCATCACATATCTCAATAAATAATTTCATTATACAAGAAACAATATCTCAATATTAGGAATATATTCTTATCATTCCTTCAAACATATATTTTCCAAAAAAAATTAAATTTATACTAAATCAATTATCTCAGTATAGTTTGACATATAATCTAAAACACATAATGAAAATTTATTGAAATAAAATTATCATATATTTCATATTTCATATGATGATAAAATCATTAACAATATAAATTTACAATATATTTCATATATAAAAATACAAAATCATATTAATAATTCCACTTCGGTTATGCCAATTACATAAGCAAGACTGTGATCCCCTTAAATTCTTCTAAGGTATATTCTCTTGATTCTTGGGGTATTTTTTTCATAGTTCCTCATCTCCTTATAGATGAAAAAAATAATATAAGCATTTTTCTTTATTTCCTTTTCATTATTTACCCCAATGACCCATTTCTAAACACATATAACAAACCCCCAATCATTTGTTTCATTTTATAGGGTGATTTTCCCAAATTTATCACATGTGTTAAAATAATTCTTTACATTTTCCGTTGTTCAATTATTTTCTATTCCTTTTTCTTCTACTCTAGCTTCCAAATGAATATATTGGATCAGGAAAAATTTTTATCTATTTTGTTAGAAAGTAAAAATATCTCTTCGTATGATGAAGATGTATGAGAAACTTGAACACTTTAGAAAATTGTTTTAAGACCATTAAATAAGTTGTCATTCTTACACTCTATTTTGCATATGTAATCTATAGAATATATAGATTACCTTATAAAAGTATCTTCACAAGCAGTAGAAATATATTAATAATTTTTATTAAAGATAATGAATTTTTTTTAAAGTAATTTGTTGATCATGGGGGATGTAATTATCAAATAATGTCTAGTTAAAATTTATTATATATTTCAAATCCATTTAATCTTCCTCCCATGTATTATAGATCAAAAATTACCATTGATCAGCATCACTATTGATACAATACATTGAAAGTGTAACCTTTTAATTTTCCTCGTATCTTAATGCCATAAATATCTTCTCCAAAGACATAATCCATTGATGTGTTATAATTGGATTAGAATCTCACTAATCAATTAGGGTATTTGTCACATAAAGCAATCCAATATATAATATTATCATTGTTGAACAGGTTTCTCCATTAAATATAGTTTATTTTTCATAACTTGATTAAGATTCCCTAATATAGCCATAATTTTACTTATTACAATATCATCTTTATTGGTTTACTCAGTGGTCCAATCCCTACATTTTATATTAGTATAGATAGTTTTAATCCTTCTAGGAGCCATTTTAAAACAATAGAATAGACCGGATTAGTTAAAAACATTATATAACAAAATGTATATTCCAAAACTAGTGATACGCTAATCATAAATTGAAAATATTTTCAATTTATAATCTCACAATAATATACATGCTTTCTTTGGAAATATCATTACATTCAAATCCTTAATAATTATTTGTAATGATATTTTGAATTGTATCCCCTAAATTTATTAAACCAGTTGTGCAGTATAGACCCATTTTTTTAGCCTAGTATCTCTTGATTCAGGACTGATGCAGTTTATCAGGGTTGTTACCCATAGGTACATCTGTTCCAGAACCACATCTATTTATTGAATCTAGAAAGGAATTTATTTTAATTAAATCCCATATAATCACTACATTACCAAAATTCTAAGATTTTATTTTATAATTCTCATCAATATATATCATTGTGGTATGTTCGGTAATCTATGTTTTCAAAATTCTATTTCCATGGTTGTCTTTAAAATTTCATTGACACAAACTATAACACCAAAACCCCAAAATCAGGGGGATGGTGCTTTATTTTATTACATTAGCATGATTATAAGAAATCAAATTCAGAGAGATCAATCAGTTTAGAATATTTGTAAAACTATATTACATAAAAGATACCCATATTACATTGGGAAGTAGAAAATAACACATTATATATAATAAAAAAATTCATCTATAACATCATATTCAAATATTTCATCTTTATAACTTGGATGAAGGAAATATAATTATGATGATATCAATTTTTCATTAAGGGTTTGTAATGTGGATTAATATATTTATTTTGATGATAATAACAAACACGATATGGTAAATAAATTATAATCCATTCCATTAAAATAACATGTTAAGGAATTATTAATATGGAAATGTATGAAATAATAACACATTGCATTTATTCAAAAAATTGAGGACAGAATGCATCATAGATATGTTAACGAAAAAATAATGATAAATTGACAATTGATTCTAAATGAGTGAAGTTAAAAATTATTAGAGGAAATAATTCCAAGGTACGTATTACCTTTACCTTTAAGATCATTCACATGAATATTTATCATATCGGGTAAAGCAATATCTAATTTGGCTAACTGATTTGTCTAACGAGAGTACCGATGCACCAAGGTCATATATAAAGCTGAGTCCCAACTGTTCCATAAAATTCCAAATAATTTCTCATATATTGATTAATCGATTTATTTCATGAAAAATGTTCCGTAGAAAATATTTGTATTGAATTAAAGACAAAAATTTATCCATAATTACCAAGTTAATGAAATATCTATCAAAATGTATCACCGTATGAAAAATGGTATACAGTTTAGAAAATAATAATATCCATTGTAGGAGAATATGCATTAAAAAAATTTAATTCACCATAATAATGATAATATTAGAAGTGATTGTTTTAATAAAAAAATTAACAAAATAATAAATTGATATTTCAAAGGTAATCAAAAATCACATTCTTGAGGAAAATAATAATTAAATATTCTATCATTTCCAATACCACTTTGAAACATTTGAATAATAATACCCATGAAATATTAAAATTATATGAATATTTTAAATACGATGAAAACAAAAGGATTTGTGATATAATATATCTAAAAGGTATGTAGATACACCGCCAAAAATATCTAAGTGATAAATATGACATTTATCACACAAATATAGAATGTGAGAAGAAAATACGTTACCTTGCATTTCCTATTTGGTGAATGTCATTTAAACTCATTTATAAGTGTTTTAAAATTTTCGATTGCTTTTAACAAAACCATATTAATTTTATAATATCATATATTGTCTTTTTATATTTTCTTATTAGCAAGTTTATAACAACCATTCATTATTTTTTCTATTTTAGGTGCTAATTGCATTGTTTTTTTGAGTATTTTTTACTTGTTATTCGTTGTTACAATGAAATAGATCTTGATTTAGAAATATAAATAATTCATGAAATTATTTTACAATAAAATATATTCTCTCTCTATATATATATTTATATAGAATAATCCATAAAATTTAGAGATAGGAAACAGAATGCACCATTCATGGGGACGGTAACTCGTACATACGCATGAACGATCCTTCTATTTCAATGTCATATATAAAATAATGGAAATAATATTATAAATATGTGTATTATAAATAATTTATAATAATAATTTAATATATTTAACATATTTTTATTAAGATTATCTTTAATATGTTCCACGTATAGAGTGATCCAATCACATTGCATTGAGAAGACGATAGTCCACACATCCAAAAACTATGTTATCATCTTTACAATTATTTAAAGTATAAATGTTCATGTTATTAAATAATTATATAATAATAAATACATAAGAAATATAATATATATATCATATATTAATTTTTTGCATCATAATTACCGACCATGAAATGTGTAAAATGAAAAATGAATGACCTTATTTCGTGAGGGGGTAGTTTGTCGTGTACAAAAATTAGGTTCATTACCCATTTTATTGAAGTGTGTGTATTTATAGGTCAAAAACATAACATAACAACATATTGGTATATTTAGGATAAAAGTTTTTATTATATAAGCACAGAATAAGAAAATTCGAGCGGTGGATAATTAAAATAAAATTAATGAGCATGAGGAAGAATGTTACCTGTTCTTTGGGTAACTCATTTTTTTATACAAATGGGATTACTTGGATGGATTTATGGTCATAGTGTGTATTATAAGAAGAGGGGAGGGATTTCAGAGATTAATTGATCGTATTTTTGGCATGGAAAAAGGGATTTGTATTTTTTATTAATGGGGTGCCATGAGTGCGTTTTTATAGTGGGGGACGATTCACATTCTTATAATTTTTAGAAAAGTGAATTACACCAACGTTTTTTCCATATAAAGTGGATCAAATAACATAAATAATTCAATACATTTTATTATAGTTTCTAAATATGAACATAAAATGGATTTTGGGAATGTTTCTACATTATTTTCGCTCGTAATTTTATGGTTTAGTCCCTTGTTAAGATAAATTTCCTCTTAATAACTATAATGACTTTAATCACTTTCACAAAAACTTTTAATTGAAAATTAATTATAACAATTTATAAATTTAAATAATTTTTATTAAAAATAAGTAATCCATTTTTTCAATTTATTATAAATCTAAATGGGAGAAATTAATTTAAAGTTAATCCCACTGACGGGGTGACAAAAATATCTTTTAATGTAATAATGTTTTAAAAATTTCGACAATTTATATCCATGTTCAATGTGAATTTATTAAAATGAAGTATATTGGAATAATTTATTTATACTATATATAATTTGAGTTTAAAAAATTTAAAATATAATAAATTCTTATAAATAAATTAGATGAAAATTCAGATTGGAAAACATTTAGTATTTTTTTTATTATTCATCAAAAACTAATCTTCACAAAAAAAATGAAAAATAATCTCAAAACAATTTATATTTATATTTAAAAAATTTTATTTTTTTACATATTAGATTTATTAAACATCATAAAAATTAACTGAAATTATTTTATCCATTAATAGTCAAAAAAAGTATATTTAGAAAAAATATTGATTTGTTTGTGATATATTGGATTTTTTCATATAATAGAATTATCAAATATATTGGATAAATGTTGTGAATATTTAATTGAATTTATAATATAAAAATATAAAAATATTAAATAAATATCACTCCCTAATTATAATTAATTTAATATATTATAATAAAAAATCATTGTGAGAATAAATAAATTTTTCTATAAAAACATATCATTTATATTCAATTGGTTCTTATATTTATCTATAATTAACTTTTAAACAATGATTTAAATATATATTTGTGTAAAAAATATATTCTCTTAATTTGTTTAATACAATTTATAAACTCTAATTTAAAAGCTAGTTAATATCTTATTATATTAATGAATAATATTTTAATAATATACTATTGTTTGGTAAAACTGAGTCTTGCATGTAACCCTTGATGTTGAAAAAGTTTTTTAATTCATGTAAGGAAGTATAGATTAGTGTATGAGTTCATAGTATACTATAAAATATATTAAAATTATTTTAGATATTAAATATACCATAATTTGTGGATACATTATATGATATCATGTAAAAGTTACTCGTGTCTTATTTTTTGCGGTGTTACATGAATGACATTGATCTTCTCCTCATCACATGAACCATATTTGGGAACAAATGATATTCCTCTCCGATATATGTCGATCATAAGGGTGACCTATAGTGTCACCTGTAATATACCTTAAAAGGTTCCATGCCAATTGTAGAGTGATATCTATTTTTGTATGCAAACTTGAGCAGTTCCAAGTGATCCTCCCAACTCTAAATAATGTATGACATGAAAACCTTCATCATATACTCCATCACTTGGATAGTATACTCTTTCCTCCAATCTATCTTGGGAATACATGATGTACTCATCCTCATCTGGGACCCAAATTCCTATAGTACTCTCTTTAAACATCATGTGAACTATGTGTCGCAGTCAGAGATAATAATTGAGGGTACCCCATGAAGATGAATAATCACTCATACATACATATTCCAAAAAAATCCACTAAAATGTAATACATAATAAAAAGAAAGTGTTCCAATTTTGTGAGTTGGTTAACTATCTCTGAGATGGCATTGTGGCTCCCTACCATCAATTGAATCCCTATCACAATGTCCAGGGTTATTTCATCCGATTTCCACTATGTGAACTCAAGGGGATTAAAAAACCCACCATAACCTAGTGATCAGACTTCACATGCTGATAGGTGAGGCACCATGATATGATCTTAGTATTTATCTACATCTTATCAGCCCACTAAAACTACCATTGAATATCTCGGTACATATTTTCCAGACTGGGATGTTCAACCAATGTATATTTTTGGAACAATATCATCACCTACTCCAATATTTTGATTATGGCCACTATATTTACCTAAAAAAGAATGAAATGATTCCTTATTTTTTAAAATGTATTGGGGGGATCTCTTTAGGATATTTGTCACACATGACCTCATAGTCATTATCACCCAACTGATACTCTGTCGAACACTAAAGGTGTTGATGAGTCAACATCATCAATAGAATAAAACTTTCACCCTCTTTCTCAACTAGGGATAGTTATAAGAAATCCAACTTCTCATACATATCCTACACCAAATTATTCAGTGAATTCCTATTAATGGAATATTCTACCACATTTCCCTTTTCCTTGAGTATATACTATCTCAATGTCAATTTTTTCTTGGAACTCTAACCAACACCATTTTTTAGGTCCATGTATCTCAGTGTAAATATATACAAGAGACTCATGGTCTGAGTAAAACAAAAAGGTCTCCCCTAGAAGATATATCATCCACATCCTAGGGTTGAAGACTAACACTGCTGGATCTAGGTTATGAGTCCCATATTCCAGCTCAAGGGGTCTCAAAATCCATGACCCATTAGTGATAACTACCTACAACTACAACAACACGCAACCAATATAAAATCTTGAGGTGCTAAATTACACTAATTATTCCATGACCAAATCTAATAGTATTAAAATAGGAGGACATTTCAGCCTCAAACTCAACTCCATGAATTATATCTATCGTAGCACATTCTAGGTAAACATATTCCCATTCTTTATCAGGGTGGTCAAAAGAGATGTATTCCCAAAGAGATATTCCACAATCCTTTCATCGTACCATACCAAGACATGATAACTCCACACCAATGACATGATCTTAGGTAGTTTAAAGATAATAATATCATAGATCTAGACTGATTTTATATCTAAACAATGATATAAAATTACATGACGAAGAATGTGAAGCTAATTAATATATAACTGACACTTTGAGAGAATACTTTAAATCTAGTGCTCGTAAATAAAATCTAGGATGATACTCAAGTTCCATATATGCTTTTCAAAATATTTTTTCCCTCTCACATAGAGTATATGTGAATGATAACAATAATGACAACACATTAACATTCCAACTACAACTGGAAGATCTTGTTCTTATATTCCATAAACTCACGTGGAGAATTCACCACACCAAAGGGTATTTGTACCATCCAGAGTTTTCAAAGTAGAAACTACGTTTGATGGAATACATGAAATGTAACATCAATAATAAGAGAAAAACTAAAAAATATTATTTAAATGTTATTTTTATAACACCACATTTATATTGAAGGGTATGAACATGAATAACTAAATTATGAAAATATTTAAAAAAAATCTATTTATAGTTAATTCAATGGTGAAAAAATTATTATAAATGAATGAAAACCATTTTTAAAATAAAATGAAATCAAACTAGTGAGAAAAACGTTTTTTACGTCAGTTCTTTTTCATTTTTTACATAGGTTTTTTGCAAACATTAATACGGATTACATTATAAATATTGTGTTTTACGTCAGATATTTACAAACCGACGTAAAAAACATAACATCATGGTGTTTATAAGGCCGGTTATTAATTAACGGACATTCAAAAACCAAGGGGGAGGGTTTATCACATCGGTTATAATATAACCGAAATGATAAACCATTTTTATGGCCTTTATCACGTCGGTTATTACAAAACCGAAGTGATAGCCCGGTCCGGGGGCCTTTTATCAAGTCAGTTATTTCATAACAGATGTGATAAAAGGCCTTTGAAATGGTTTATCACATTGGATATTATATAATTGACGTGATAAACCAGTATGAGGGCCTTTTATCACATCGTTTTTTTAATAACTGATGGGATAAAAGGCCTGGAAAATAGCTTATCACGTCGTTTGTATAATAACAGACACGATAAACCAGTCTGGGGGCCTCTTATCACATCGGTTATTAAATAACCGACGTGATTAAAGGTTTGGGAAATGGTTTATCACGTCGTTTATTATATAACTGATGTTATAAACCAGTCTGAGGGCCTTTTATCACATAGTTTATTCAAATAAAGAATGTGATAAACCATTTTCCAGGCCTTTTATCACGTCGGTTATAAAATAACCGATGTGAAAGACCAATTTTTTTTAAATTGAATGCACTCCTCTGCTGTCCCTAGAAACAACCAGAAAACAAATCCACAATTCGTACCACAAAAACCAAAGTAGACCAAAACAAGAACAAAATCCAAATTAAGCATTTACCTAGTAGACAGCCCCCACCACACCCCAAGACTACTCCCTGACCCCTTGGACAACCCCCACTACACCCCTAGACTTCCCCCCGACCCCTTGGACAGCCCCAAACACCACAGGACAACCCCGCACCCACATGTACACCACCCACACCCTAGACAACACGCCCACACCCATGGACAACCCCACACACCCTTGGACAGCCCCCACACCCCTGGAATGCCTTCCACACCCCTAGACAGCCCCCCACACCCTCTCGGACACCCCCACACCCCTGGACACCGCCCACCCTCTTGTACACCCCCCACCCCGCCGGAAAGCCCTCCCACACCCCTGGACACCCCCCCCCACACCCCTGGTAGCACCCTCACCCATGGATGACCCCCACCCTCCTAGACACCCCCCCCATTCCAATTTTTTTTAAATGGAATACAGTCCTCCACTCTCCCCAGAAACAACTGGAAACCAAATCCAGAATTTGTACCACAAAAACAGAAGTAGAAAAAAATAAGAACCAAAGAAAAATTAAGCATTTACCCCAGTGGACAGCCCCCACCAAACCCCTAGACTGCCCCTCGACCCCCTGGATATCCCCCACCACACCCATGGACTACCCCCTGACCCCCTGGATATCCCCAAACACCCCGGTACAACCCCCCACCCTCATGTAGACCCCCCCACACCCTGGACAGTATGCCCACACCCCTGGACAGCTCCCCACACCCCTGGACATCCCCCAACACCCTCCCGGACCCCCCCCCCACCCCCCACACCTCTGGACACCCCTACCCTCTTGTACACCCCCACCCCACCAGACTGCCCTCCCACACCCCTAGACACCGCCCACACCCTTTAAAATCCCCCCACACCCCTGGACGACCCCCACCTTCATAGACACCCCCATTCCATTTTTTTAAAATGGAATGCAGTCGCCTACTTTCCCTAGAAACAACAGGAAACCAAATCAAGAATTTGTACCACAAAAACAAAAGTAGACCAAAACAAGAACCAAAGAAAAATTAAGCATTTACCCTACTAGACAGTCCCTACTACACCCCTGAACTGTCCCTTGACCCCTTGGACAGCCCCCACCGCACCCTTGGACTTCCCCCTGATCCCCTAGACATCCCTAAACACCCCATGACAACCCGTTACCCTCATGTATACCCCCACACCCTGGACAGCACGACCACACCCCTAGACAGCCACCCACACCCTCCCGGACCCCCCCCCCCCCACACCCCTGAATACCCCCATCCTCCTGTACACCCCCACCCCACAATACAGCCCTCCAACACCCCTGGACACCCCCCCCCCACACCCCTGGACAGCCCCACACACACCTAGATAACCACCACCCTCTTGGACACCCCCCACACCCCTGGACACCCCCACACCCCTGGACACCCCCACACCCCTAGACACCCCCACCCTCCTAGACACCCCCACCCCACTGGACAGCCCTCCCATAGCCCTGGACACCCCCCCAGCCCACTGAACACCCCCCAAACCCTTGGAACCTCTCCCCCCCATACCAGAATCCATAACAGAAAAACCACCATAAGTAGACCAAAACAAGATGTAGAGAAACATTAAACATTCACATATATAACATTCAAAACTTACACCTCAACTTCAAAAAAACTAAATCAAACCTAAACGACTACCAAATACAAAATTACAATGACAATATTCAAAATTTCATTTTACACTACAAACAACTAAAATTCAATCAAAACTATAAAATAATTTGACCACTCCACTTGTAAGTGTTTGATGTATTGACCAATATAGGTTTGAGGGTCAGAAAATAGATACAAATGAAAAGGATAGTAGTTAACATGTATAATGAATAAATCAAATTGAAATATAATGGCAAATTTTAAAAGGAAATATTACCAGGTCAAAGTTCACAACTATCCCAGTTGTTATTATTTAATACATAAATCTTAACATATAATATCTGAATCCAATGATGGCTTGTTGTTTATGAAAATTCTATTTTAATGAGTTTAAATTCACTATATTATATTTATGTAATAAATCAAAAAGTACAAATTATAAATGGATATTTACCTACACATTTTCATATTTGATCCTTGCACTCCTTTTCATTGTGTTTTCTCGAAAGTAGACCCATGTCCTATTAGAAAACAATAAGAATGGGGTAAATTTAAAATTCAATATAACATATAATGCTATTGAGAAATTAAAACTTACTTTTCCAATATATTCATAAAAATTTCCTGCACATCATCATGGACATAGCATATCCAATATTGTGTTTTCTCCCTTTGGAAAAAACCCATAACATTCAATGATCACTAATAAAAGAAAATTTAACGTTATAGGTTTTTTATGTTAAAATATAATTAACTCTTTGAGAGAGATGTGTTTCATACCTCTCAAGAAAACACATCATCCAACATTGTGTGACTATATTCTATTCAAGTCTTTCAGCAATATAAAGCATTCTTTGTTCCTCATCCAATACATATGATTCAGGGGAAATCAATTGTGCGTCCATGAATACATATACATCTATCAGCTCATTCCTCTCAAAAATGTTATAAACATACTTAATACAAAATAGACATAAGTATAAATTATTAATAAATATAACATAGGTAAAAGTTTTTAAGACTTACATGGAAAATATTTTCACCCCGTTGATTCCCAACTTATCTTGAGTAACAAGCTCCATGATAAGAGTTTTTATAATCCCCACAGTTATTTCACATCCACAAACAAGAGCTTCCATTAGAAACACATAATGACCCACCAACAAATTTTAATATCTTGACAATATATTAAGACTACTAGAATATGTATCTGATGTCATAGTAATTTGTCTTTGTTGTTGTCTATACAATATTTCTTTACCTTTTAAGTATTCATATAAAAATAAATAGAAAAATATATTAGTTTTAAAATGATAAAACAACTTTAATTAAAAAATAAAATAAAATATATAACATTCATACCTCTATGGTAATGAGCCGAAGAAGCCTGGATGGCCAAATTAAAAAATGGACGATACTATGTCCAACTTTCATCACCTCATCTATTGATAATGGTACTCGAGCTGATCTATCTATAATATCCTGTACAGTGACCCTATGATTATCTACCTCTAATTGTTGATGATGAACTGTATCTCCTATACAATATTCCAACCCATATGAAAATATATGATTTTGAGGATCATCAACATACAACTCACAATAAGTAGGAAGCTTCAGCAGAGGAGTAGGATAAAAAATGGGGTCCATAGGCTGAGGTGGGGGAGTGGGAGCTACTGGAGGAGGTGGAGGATAAATAATGGGGTCTGCAAGGGGAGGTGGAGGAGTGGGAGCTATAGTCTGAAATTGCCTTTTGATGTCTGCAAACATAAATTGTACCGAAGCTCTAATCTTTTCCTCCATCGTCACATTAATATTATAAACTTCATCCTCCAAGGAGTCTATTTTTTTAATAAACACAATCAACGTTAGAAGTTGAAGAATGTGGAAACACTTTTCTTATGGAAACATCTGCCGAATATCCTCTTACATGACCAATATATTCAGGCTTTCCCAATTCTACAGATAAAATATATTTCCTACCAGTAGCTATAAATTCCCCATGTGAGCTTTGATCCTTAAGAGAGTCATGAATTAATTAATTGAACATTTCTATAATGATTTAAATTATATAAAAAAAATAGTTAACTTAAATAAATAAAATAGATATCTTACAATCCTCTCAGCAATGATTCTCGATTCTTCTGAAATATATTTCCCTTTTTTCCCACATGAGCACTCTTTCATTTTTCATGTCTAGATGGAGGGGATAGAGGGGCCACCTCTCCAGAGCTTGAAGTCTCTACTCTTAGTTTTTGGAATTTTTCCGCTCTCATTTTTTCTTCCAAAAATGCATACCCTCACCAAGATAAACTATTATGGTATACATTTTTAGATTGGATCTCCTGATGAGCTTTACTTGTTTTCTATAAATTAAGAATAAGAAATCATTAACAAAACATTAATAAGTTCATTTATATATGAAAACTTATAAAAGTTTACATTGCCCTTACCAAAAATGACTATTTTCTTCTACTTTCAACAAACTATCTCCATGTGTCTTCATCTATAAAAGGATAATACGACATGCAATTTCATGAATCCTATGACCAAAAATGAAATTAGATGAGAAGGATGATTTGAAACCCCTCCATCACCTAATAGCCATCGATAAGCATTTATTTCTGAATACTCCAGTGTCAGGAATATCAAATGTCATCTGATGAAGAAGAGGTTAAAAATATTATATATACTAGAAACATTTAAATAATAGACAAATAATAGAAAAAGATATTACCAAAATTGTCTCCAGCAACTGAGAGATTATCGCTTTATCCACACTTTTCTAGTCATCATACAAATGCTTATTTTTCTCTTAGCCTGAGTTGATAAAATCCTCTTTAAATATTTTGCATTTGGACCTCTAAGAATATTGTCATCATCAAACTCAATGAGTATCCTCTGATCCTGCGTACGGGCAAGTGCTAATTTTGGAAAACGTGTGCACCCTTGTTTACCAACTCTTGAACTCTTTTTCGTAATAGGAGAACATGAGGAAGATTGGGGAATATCAAGAGGATAATGTGAATGTTCCTCCCCAGGGGTATGACCAATATGATCATCTCCAGAATCATGTGGTTGATCAACTGAATGATCTTTCATTATCCTTCAAATTAAAAAAACAACCATTAGTTCACAAATATAAAAATTCAAATATTTTAATACTACTGTAATCAGAAAATAGATAATTGTACTAAGATACATAATAGTAAACATTATTAATATGGTAAGCATGCTAAACAATGGTAAAGATGGTAAAGATGGTCAAGATGGTAAACATGGTAAACTTGGTAAACCTAGTAAACCTGGTAAACATTGTAAAGTAATTATCACTGAACAAAACTAATATATATATAATTCATGTAATGGTAAACATTTTAAAGTAAACAAAACAAACTCAAAACAAACAAAAACTTATACTTATTTTGTTTTAATACATGTTTTAATAAAGAAAAAACTAACAATAATATCTAACATTTTATGAAAAAAAAATAAATTTAAATAGGAAATAAACATATGTTACCTGTAATTTTAGTAATGTATAAATGGGTTGTTTTCCCAAATTTCTTCTTCGTGATCGTTCCTTATGGCACAAACCATGTCTTAATTATTCTCATCATTATGTTCTATCAATATTTCCACGGAAGTAGGGATCTCACATAAATCAGCATCTTAATCATGTTCATCCTCACCAAAATATTGTTTTTTTACCTTGTAAAACAACAGCCCACTGCATATCTGATTGATCTACTACATAGAAAATTTGTTTTTCATGTGTTGTCATTATAAAAGAATCAGTTGTGTCTTCCAATCTATACAGATTAACAAGTTTCATTCCAAATTCATTGTTTCTAACACTATTATTACCAATAAACCATTAATAGTTAAAAATAGGAACTTTAATTTTAATGTAATAAACCTCACATATGCATTCCATCACTCCATAATATTCACTTTATGCAGAAATTGGGTTTTCGTCCTTAGCACTCGAAAAATGAATTGCTTCTCCAAACACCAGTACAAAACTATTATGAACTGCACTTCTGTTGTCCTAAGATTTTGTATGAAATGTACAACCATTAATGTCATAACCAGACCATGTTATCACATTTAATCATGGACCACCCACTGTCCATTTTAATGTCTCTGATACATCTAATCTACCAAGCAAGGTCTTTTTAAACCATGACAAAAATGCTTTGTTGTGCTCATTCAAAATCCACATTTCTTTATTCGATGGATGACATTGTTTCAACTCAGTAATATGAAATGTGATATATAGTTGAGCATCATCTATGTTATTCATCATATATGATTCTAAATTCTTCATCTGTTCAATTGAAAATGATTTGACTTTCATTCCAGGAATCCCCTTTCAATCATTATTAACTCGTTCATGGAGAGATGGAGGCAAACCTATGTGCTGCGCCACAGCCAAGTAGCTCGTACAAAACTCTGAAACATCCTTAGAAATATACTTTTCAATAATGGAGTCTTCAGGCCGATATGGATTCCTAACATTCCCCTTCAATATTTTCATATACCTTTTAAAAGGATACATCCAACTAAGATATATAGGTCCACAAAGAATTATTTCTCGAACCAGATGAATCATTAAATGCACCATTATATCAAAAAAAGATGGTGGAAAATACATTTCCAATTGACAAAGAAAAAAAATTGCATCCTTTCCAAAATGTTCAAAGCATTAACATCAATCACCTTATTACAAATTGAATTGAAAAAATAACATAACTTCATTATAGTCTTTCTGACATGGATGGGAAATATTCCACGCAATGCAACTGGTAGAATTTTTTTCATCATGATGTGACAATCATGTGATTTCATACCTATCAACATCAAGTCCTTCAAGGAGAAATTTTTTTTACATTTGAATAATAACCTTCAGGTACTTTGATATCATGAAGATAGTGACAAAAGCTAATTTTCTCCCTCTTTGATAATGTATGACAAGCCAGGTGAAGAAATGTTCATTTTCCTTTAGGAGTGGGAGCTAACTCCAGACGTATTCCCATTGATAGTAAGTCTAATCTTGCATTCAATCCATCTTTTGTCATTACATTAATATCTAAAAATGTTCCAATCAAACAATCACAAATATTCTTCTCCATGTGTGTGAAATCAATATTATGTTTAACATCATGATATCTCCAATATGGTAGGTCAAAAAATATTGATCTTTTCTTCAAAATATGTCTATCATTACCAGATTTATGTGTCTTTCCCAATGTCGCATCAAGGTTTTTCACCCTCTCAAAATACAGATTATGGGATAAAGGTTTTTGGAGAAATATTAAATTATTGTGATCCATTTAATACCCTTTTTAGTCTTCTATATGGGTTATCTGTAGGAAAAAACTTTCGATGACCCATATACACTAGTTTCCTCCCATGATGAAATTGTCAATATAACATCTGTTGTTTGCAAATTGGGCATGCTTTATTCCCTTTAACATTATATCCAAATAAATTTTCCTATGCTGGGAAGTCATTTATAGTGAACAAAAGTACTACATGCAGTTGAAAATATTCCATTTTATAATAATCAAACACCCTAATACCATCAGCCAATAAAAGATTCAAATCATCAATCAACGATGAGAAGTAAACATCAATATCATTTTCGGGTTGCTTCAAACCATAGATCATTATACTCAACAAGAAATATTTGCGCTTCATACAAACTTCCAGATAGAGGTTGTAAATTAAGAATAAAATAGGCCATGAACTATGTGTGCTACTGAGGGTTTGGTATGGATTCATTCCATCTGTGCACAACCCTACTCTGAGATTTCTAATTTTATTTCCAAATGTAGAATACTGCTAATAAATGTTTTTCCATTGTGGACAATCAGCTGGATGATGTATTTTTCCATTATATAACTTCTCATCTGCATGCCATCTTATCCTTTTTGAATCATGTGAATTAGAAAATAATCATTCGAAACAATAAATTATAGGAAGATACAAAAATACCTATAAAGGGATCCTTGTAATCTCTACATCAGCCTGTGATTTTTCTTTCACCTTATATAGTGATTTCCCACATTTTGGACACTCTAACATAAATTCATATTCCTTCCTATATATAATACAGTCATTTGGACAGGCATGTATTTTCTTGTATCCCAATCCCATCAGGCATAATATTTTCTTGTCCTTATAATGTGAATAAAGAAGATCATTATCTTTTGGAAGAATGTCTTTCATCAATTGTAGTAGCTATGTAAAACTTTTTTCACTCCATCCATGTTTCGCCTTCAGGTTAATCAATCTTAACACCACCAATAAAACCGTGAAATCTGTACAACTAGGATATAATGTCTTTTCAACATCACAATATAGATGTGAAACTGTCGGTTCTATATCTATTTGTTCTACTGTAATATCGCAAATCATTTCTTCAATTCCATCGGAGTTACCATCTTGTGAATCATCATCATTAGTGACATTTCGTCCAGTTTCACCATGCCAAATCCAAGGGTTGTAACACAGATTAAAACCATGAAAAATAAGATGATCTTTTATCTCTCTACATTTTAGCTTCTTCATATTCAAACATTTCACACATCGACAGAAAAAAATGTCACTAATAGGAACATTCTGTTTAGAAAATTCCAAAATGGCATCAACACCTACCTCATATTCATTTCCCATTCGATGTGCCGTAATCCAATTTCGACTCATTATTACCTATAACAAATATCAAAATTATACATCTTTTTAAGATAAGAAAAATATATGTTTATATGAAAAAAATCATAATTTGAATGTAAAACAATTTTGAAATATAATACAAATCTATGCATATTTTAAAAAATTTGCTTGAATATGATTTTAAAAAGAAAATATAGTTAGATATAATAGTTTTAAATTACATTGAATAAAAGAAACCCATGGGGCCTCCAATGAACACCCTAGACACCCAAAACCCTCTGGACAACCCCCTGAACCCTCTGAACACCACACCCACCCCATTGGACACCCTCTGGACACCAATACTCCCTTGGACAGCCTCCACCCCTCTGGACAACCCCCACCCCCTAGACAACCCCTACCCCTCTAGAAAGCACCCCCACCCCTCTATACAGTACCCCCACCCCTCCAGGACACCACCCCCTACCCCCTTGGACACCCCCTGGACAACCCCTAGCCCTCTGGATAGCCCCCCAACCCATTGGACAACCACCACCCCCTGGACAGCCCCCACCCCTCAAGACAGCACCACCCACCCCTCCTGGACACCACCACCACCCCCACCCCCTTGGACACCCCCTAGACACCCCCAACCCTCTGGAAATCCCCCCAACCACCCGGAAAACCCCCCAACCATCTGGATAGGCCCCCACCCCCTTGGATATCCCCCCCCCCACCCCACCCCTTGGGACAACCCCCAACCCCCTTTGACACCCCCACCCCCTTGGACCCCCCACCCCCACACCCTTGGATGCCCCCCCACCTCCCACCTACATGGAAACCCTGGACACCCACTAACCCTCTGGACAGTCCCCAAACCGTCTTAACACAACCCACCCCCTTGGACACCCCTTGGACACCACCACCCCCTTGGACATCCCCCACCCCACTCGACAGCCCCCCTACCCCCTAGATATCCCCCACCCCTCTCGACAGCACCTGCACCCCTCCTAGACACCACCCCCACCCCTACCCCCTTGGACACCCCCTGGACAAACCCCAACCCTCTAGACGTCCCCCAACCCTCTGGACAGCCCCCACCCCCTGAACAACCTCCCACCCCTCTATATAGCACCCCCACCCCTCCTGGACATCACTCCCCACCCCCTACCCCCTTGGACACTCCCTGGACAACCCCAACCCTCTGGACAGCCCCCCACCCCCGGACAACCCCCCAAACCCTCTGGACAGGCCCCACCCCCTTGGACAGCTCCTCCCCCACCCACCCCCTTGGACAACCCCACCACCCACTAAGACACCCCCACCCTTGGACCCCCCCCCCCCCCCAACACCCCAAGACTACCCCCGCCCCCACCTCCATGGACACCATGGACACCCCCTACCCTCTAGAAAGCCCCCCGAACCCTCTGAACACCACCCCCACCCCTTGGACACCCCCTGGACACCACCACCCCATTGGACATCCCCCACCCCTCTAGACAGCCACCCACCCCCTGGATACCCCCACCCTCTCGACAGCACCCCCCCCCCAACCTCTTCGGGACACCACCCCCACCCCTACCCCCTTGGACACCCCCTAGACACCCTAAACCTATGGAAAGCCCCCCACCCCCCGGACAACCCCCATACCCTTTAGACAGGCCCCACCCCTTGGACAGCCCCTCACCCCCACCCCCGTGGACAGCCCCCACCCCCTTTGACACCCCCACCCCCTAGACCCCCCCCCCCCCCCACACACACACACCCCTGGACTACACCCCCCCCCATGGACACCCTGGATAGCCCCCAACCCTTTGGACAACCCCCATCCCCCTGGAAAACCACCAACCTTCTTGACAGCCCCCAGAACCATGGGATTTTAACCTCAAGCTACTAGTTTTGGTATCATGTAATTATTCAAAATGAGAACCATGAACTGTATCTCCTACTAGACTAAAATGTTATATTGTGCAATGAATCGGGTTTTAATAGCATATGAAGACTTATAATAGTCTACAAAAATAAGCGACGTAAATAGATTATGGAACTACAAAAAGTGATACCCAAAATAGAAACAACCACGGATACAAAACAAACATTCCACGATGAAAAACCAAATATACATATAAAATAAATCACATTGGTACATGGAATGGGTGTATCAAAATGATTTACACATAAATTGCAGTAATATAGGGGAATGAGAACATTAGTAGTCAATGACAACAAAAATTTCCATCATTGTCGGGAATCCGTGAAACAAAAACAAACGAAATAGAAGTAGGTGAGGATTACGTGAATATTGCAAGTCTATCTAATAGATCTGGTCATAATAATTAATATGATGATGTTAAAATAAGGTAATAGGGTTCTAAATAGAATAATCATACCTAGTTTAAGCAAAAAAATTGTAAAACGTAAATATAGACTATCTGGAAAAAAACGAAGGAAATAAATTCGTGGAAGGTTTTCCTGAGTCTGGAAAGTGGAGACGATTGTTCCGATGAGAGTAAAGATGATAAATGATGATAGAAAAAAGAGATTAATGAAACCAGAATGAAGAGTTGATTAGGGTTTTCCGCATGAGAGAGACGAGTCACCAGTCTAACGATCGAAAAATCACCAATGAAAATCGACAGGGCGTTGTAATTTTTCAAATGTTTTATAACGTCAATTATTTAATAACCGACATTATAAACTATTTTTATTAAATTTATAACATTGGTTATTATAATAACTGATATTATAAATGTATCAGAAAACTCAGTTTTTACGTCGGTTATTTAATAACCGACTTAGAAAAAATCCCTGTGTTTTTTATGTCGGTTATAATATAACCGACGTTAAAAATTCAACGCTTTGTTTTTTTAGGTTGGTTATTTTATAACCAACGTAAACAAGAAAAGCACATGATTATCGACATCGGTTATTAAAATAACAGACGTATAAAATCTACTCTCCATATTTTTTACATTGTTTATTTTATAACCGATGTAAAAAATCTCGTATCACATATTTTCACGTCTGTTATATATAACCGACCTAAAAATGGTGATGTTAAAAGTGTTTTCTCCACTAGTGTCGTTTTCTAAAAATTTATTTAAATGTGAATAAGTGTGTTCATAAAATAATTAAATAACTCTTACTAGATTATATTAATGATTTTTATGTATAATATATTAGATATAATGTTTATAATTCACCTTATATGATTTCTAAACATGATATAGGAACAAACCCAATTTAATGTTTAAAAGAAGAGTTTTTTAGGAGAGGCAGTTTTACCATCTTTTGATGGAACCCTTGTTTTAAATATAGTTTTTTTCACTTTTAAATGTTATATTTGAAAATATAAACATACACATTTAATTAGACGTATCAAAATTAACTTTGGTTTAATTGTTGGTATTTTTATGATAAGTTTCATGTTTTAATTAATAGTTGAAAATAATGTATTTTAATTGAAAACTAGTTTTTTTATCTAATTTATTTTTAGTATTAAATTATAATTTTTATGTGGTATTAAGTATGATTAGATAATTTATTTATAAGTTAATCAATTTAAAGTCAATGGAATAAATTTCACATTTATATTTGTTAAAAACATTGTAAACTTTGGAAATTTTTAATATTATAACTTTATTTATTGTTCCATCAACAAGATAAATTTTTAATTAATTTCTACCAATTCATTATTCGGAAATTGGAAAATTGGATTCCATATTTTTAATTATAATTTAAAAATTATGTAAATACTTCCCATTTTTTTTTGGAAAATATGAATGGCTACTTAATTAATTTTTTTATTAATACACCTAAAGATAAATTAGGTTATTAAATATTTACATAATGTTACAAATCTTATAAAATTACAGTAATACTTATACTAATTTCATTAAATTAGTACGTTTCATCCAAATAATATTTAGGATGATATTATGAACTTTTAATTCCATATGGATGAGATAATGACATTTATAATATTATATTCTAAATAAAGTAAATTTTGTCACACTTTAGTTTTCTATAAAGTGAGATATTTTAATATGAGGTTAGATAGGTGATATGTTTGACTATAAATATTATTTCTGAAGATATAATTTTTATTTCTATAATTATAATTTATTTTTAATTTTTAGATAATAAATAATTTAATTAAATTAATTCAAAATGATGGTGCAATAATTGTATAATTAATAAAAATATTAAATAAATGATATCAAAAATACAAAAATAAATATAATATGAAATGATTAATGACATAAAATAATTATTTTGTTGAATGTTAAATTATTGTTATGTTTTATTACTATTTTTTCATATTTATATTGTTTTTTTGATATATTTTAAAAGTCATGTAATGAAGAGTGAAACATTGATATTATTAAAATTTTAAAATAAATATTATTTAATTAAATGATCTAAAAATTATAATGACCACAATTTTGTAAAAATATTTTTTTAAAGACATAATATATAACAAATAAATCATGGAATTGTTTTTTGGAATTTTATTGTAATTATATTAATCATTAAAGAGTAAATTACCTTACAACATGATGTGAACATAAAAGGTTAAATCCGGGATAAAACAAAAAGTTATGGATTACAAAATTGTCAAAATTTATCTTATTTTATTTGGATGAAGGAAACTATAAAAAAATATCATATAGTCTATAAAAATCAGTTTTTAACCATTTTTTAAATAAATTTTTTTAATATTAAATTAATATTTATAATAATTCTTAAGAGTGGACATTCACTCTTTTATAAATGGGAACCCAATATTATCTTTTACTCACACATAAATATTTTTTTTACTTCATCCATTCTCTATAAAAATCCATAAAAAGAATAAATCATAACATTTTAGAGGAATTAGTGTTGGTAGAACACCCTCTTTACACCTATTAAGGTGTTAATCAAAGGAGATCATCTGATCATGTAATATCTTTTTTAATTAATTATTATTTTTTGTTTCTTCACAAAATTCATTCAGATATTATTTAAAAAGTATGAAATAATAACTCAAATATCCTTAATATATTTAGATGTTATTATCTTAGTATTATCATCCAAATCCAAATGCAATTTAATGAACTGGGAAATGAATAATTCGTTCTTCTGTATAGAAGACTACAACCTTGAGAAATGATATAATTAAATTTCCATAAAAGTCTCCCAAGAACGGTTATGCTGATACGATTACGGTTTATAGAAGACATTAATGAATTATTTCTATTTATGAATAATAAAATAACATATTTTTTCTAACGTTTCAATTCACATTAAAATGAAAATGTCGTACGTGGGTACGTTTGCACTATCGCATCCATGAAGCAATGTGATTAATTTTTCATCATAACATGACATTGATGATATATATATATATACGTATATTAAAATGGTATTTATGATATTTATGATACAATGATCACTATGTAATTATAAAATAATAATTAACTTCTTTCCATAATGATCATTGAAAAATGAAAACATTACTCATGTGTTTGTACGGCCTACCGCCTCCATGATTATAATATTGTTCATTTTTCATAACCCCACATAAATTTTTTATTTAAATATATAATTTATCTATAAAATTTATTATTATAGAATTTAAATTATTTTTTAGATGATATAATAATGAAAAAATTGATTATTGACATCATACCAAAGTAATTTTTGACTCAATAACTGAATATCGTCCAAATGATCAACATGAACATAGATAATTATGTAATTATTATGACCTAAAAACCAAGTAATAAGTGATATAAAAGGAATATAAAACTCAAACATGATCTCAATCAAGTCAATAAATTACATGAGTTTATTATTCAGGAATAAAAAGGGAATACATGATTAATAAGACTCAAATTTGGGGCCTCATTAACATAAACGTCATTTCATGTTTTTAAATATTTATTCTTTGAAATTTTCCCTTTTATGTGAATTTTTACCAAATTGTTTTCATTGATGTATTTTTAGGATAATGAAGGTTTTAAAATGGTAAATTTTGGGTTTTATATAATTTTTCAATGTTCTATGGGACACATTCATTTAAAAATACATTTTTAAATTGGTTTTAAAAATGATCTGTTTATTCTAATAACATGAAATGTTTGGTTATGTGTGAAAATGAAATTTTATGACTCAAATGTTTAAAATTAAAATTATTTATGTGTTATGATTATATAATTGTATTTGAAATTTGATGAGTGGTTCCATGCTAAGCACATGGTGGGTGGAAACATTATAACATGAAATGCATTAGTTGTGGAAGTTAGCAATATTGTTATTTAATTTGTAAGTGTGAAATTTATGGAAGACAACCATATGACCACACCATTTGTAAGAGTAACATGTATGGAATTTGACTATGTTGTTATTCCATTTGGGTCTTCTCTGAATTAAACTGCTCATCATTAAGAAGCTTTCTTACCGCTTTTCATAAAAAACATTTCATTTCCAAAATGTAAGATAATTACCCTTTTTGAAATGAGATCTATTCTTCATGGAAAAACATTTATGTTATAATAAAATATTTTATTTGTTTTACCTAATATAATGTTTTAATTATTTACACCATTAATGGGATTTTGTGATTATCCCATATTTTAATTTTTTTCAAATATTTTAAGGAAGTCTTTGTTCAATGATGAGATCAAAGGAAAATTGCAAATATATATCGACTTATAAAAACATGTTTTATATTAGTGATTTTTGTTTAGTAGAGAAAATGAATAATGGGTATAAATGACCACGTGTATTGTTTGGGTTTAATAAGTATGATTTTTTCCTAATTCTCTAAAAATATTAAAATAATATATCTTTGGTAAAAGAATGTAATTTATAGTTTTTAAAAAACTAAAAATTATTATGTTTAGGGATGGGACCTTATAGTTTTTATTAGAGTGTTGTATAGAAAATTTTTGAGAACATGATATGTTTTATTAATTCTTAGCGATGTCATAATGTGATTATAATTTTAATGTTGATCCACGGTTTAATATATTAGAAACCCCTTTTTAGGTTTTATGTTGTGAAATTTTAAGGTGCGTAAAAGTATTTTTGTACACTTTCACTTTAGGGTAATCATGAGTTATTACTTTTTGGGTTTCAAAATGAATGGTATGCGATAAAAATTCAGGTTAAAACATGTTATGGTTATTTGTAATAATTTTATCATATTATGAATAATGTTTTTTGAATTATCTATTCTTATAAAAAGGACTACCCAATGGATGGGTAACAACTCATCATGTATGTCAAGGATAAGGGAATCGAACACACAAATGAATGGAGACAAGGGTGAATCGCCTGCCGATGGACTATGTGATTTTCTAGTTAGAAAATATTTTATTTTTTGTTTAATAATTTTATCTATGAAAAATAATTTTATTTTGGGAATATATATTTTATCTAATAGATAACAAAGGTATTTGAAAAATGATTTGGGGATTAAGTTGTTAATGTTATTTTGGAAGATGTTCGCTATTTGCATAAACCAATATAAAACATGTTAAATTTAATATTATAGTATTTTATTGAGTCATATTTTCAAATAATATTTTCATTTATTATTGATTTATTTTTATACAAGTTATTTATTAAAATAATTATAATATAATGAATATTACATGATTTATGAGATTAAATTTTTTTTATGAGACATTAAGAGTAATTAATGTTATTTGGAGATAAATGTTAAAATATATCATTAAATAGTATTTTATCAAATCATTTATAAATTTGGTTTTCAATTTTAGATTGGATTATTCTTGTGGAATCTTATGTTCCATATTTTGTTAATTATCTATGTTGATCTTTGGGAATTAGTGTAGAATTTTGGATATCAAAGTCATTTGTCATCATATAAGGTCTATTATTTTTTGGAAATTTTCCTATATTATCCTAAAAGTTTTGTTTTTGGTTAATTTAAAATGAAATTTTAAATATATATTAAATATTTTAATGATTATGTGATTTATTAGAATTTAATTCTAGTGCTTCATGCATGAAGAAATCATATTTAATAATCATTATTTGGTAATAATGATGAATTTGTGGTAGGAATTGATTAATGGTTGGATCATAAATTTTCATGTAAATATGCTTCTTTGTGTTCTTAATACAAGTAGTACAATATTTCATCGACACAAATAAATAGGTGCTAAGGCAAAAACATTATTTATTAAATTTATTTACAATGAAATAAATGACCTTTTAACCCATAATAGATTAATGGTTTGGTGATTGTTAACATTTCTACGATCATGTTTTCTATTACTATATATTATTCCATGGGAGTTTATTTTCTCTTCTATATAAATTTTTTTATACATGGAAATAGAGTTTGTGTTATCTTTGGTGTCCTTCGTACTTACCTTTCTTTATTTTGAAGTTTAAGTTTCATTTATTTATTTTTTCTGATGTGGGATTTCAAAAAAGGTACATTTGAAAGTCAAAATCCAAGTATTAGATCATTATTTCAAATTGAGGGTACGAAATTTATTTTAGGAGGAATAATTCCACATCCATAGTATTTAAAATGAAACACTATGGTTGTTATGGTACATGATCAACCTCAACGATCTTAAGAGAACAACTAAATAATATTATTTAAATGACACCATTATAAACAATCCATTGGAATAGAGGGTATCAAAATTATTAAATAATTAATTAAAATATGGTATAAAAAAGAATTTATAATTAATATATTTTTGATCAATTAGTTATAAAATTAATAAAACTTCTTTGAAAATAAAAGGAAATCATTTTTTTGTAAAACCGATTAAATGAAAACAAGTGTGTTTATAATATTCTTAAATCAATCTTGTTGGATTATATTACAATATATATCAATATATTATATTGAATATAATGGTTATGGTTCATCTTTTTTTTTCTAGTAAGGATTTAAGTACAAATCCAATTTTTTCATAAGATATTTATTTTTCTAAAATGTAGTTTTGCCGATTTTTGAAGGCGCACTGGTTTGAAATCTGGTTTTTTTAAAATTTATATGTTATATATGGAAACATTAAAATTTTATTTGAAATATTAGTATCAAAATTTGAATTGGTTTATTTTTTTTATCATTTTTCTATTAAGTTCCATGTTTTTATGAATAGTGAAAAAATAATGTATTTTAATTGAAAACTACATTTTCATAACCATTATTTTTAATGTTTTTTATATTAAATGTTTTAAAAGTGTAAATATATTAAATTTTTATTTTTTAATATAATTAGGGTAATTGGAATCAACTTTATATTAATATTGGATATAAAAACATTGTGATATTTTCAATATTTACTTTAAAAAAAATTTCTCGTTCTGATAATGAGTTAATTTTTTTATAAATTTCATCCAATTAATTGTTTTCGATTTTGTAAAGTGAACTCAATATTTTGTTTTAGAATTTAATATTTCTATAAAATGGATCATTTTATTTTTTGACTCTACGAATAATAACATTATTAATTTTATTTATAAACATGGTAAATGGAAAATCTGATAACTAAGAGTAAAAAATATTATAAATATTATAAAATTACCATAATTTTTTTTAATTCGAATAGATGAGAAATTTTCAACCAAAATCATACTTTTTATGAAATTATAACCAATGGAATTTACTGGGATGAGAGTAGAAAATTTATAATATTGTGTTACATAGTAATTCATTTTTATCACAATTTTGATTTTAAGAATTGAAATATTATTAATATGGGGTAATATATATTTATATTTTAGACTACAAATATTTTTTCTAGGGCTAATATTTTTTAATTTCCCATGTTAATTTATTTCTAAATTTTATAGATTAAATTATTCAATTAAATGTTTCCACAATGATGGTTCATTAATTGTTTAATTTAAAAAATATCAAATAAATGATATTAAAAATACTAAAAAATAAAAAATGACTTTAATAATATCATAAAATAAATTTTAAGACTAATTTTAAATTTTATTTATGTTTTATAAGTATTTTTTTGAATTTATCTTGATGTGATATATTTAAAAATTAATGCAATGAATATTGTCAAAATTGACATTATTGATATTTTAAAATAAATAATATTTTATTAAATTTTATAGAATATATAAAAATATAAATTTTAGAAAAATAATATTTAAAAATCATAAAATAACATTAATTTTTCATTTATTGGTTGGTTGAAATTGTATAGTTATTATATTAACCCTCAATTTTCAAATTACATGATAAAATAGTATAAATTAAAAAGGTTGAATAAGGATTAGAAAAAAAATATAAGGATTAAGATATAGAAAACATAACTAATTTTTATTTAATAAATATACATACACTCAAATGTATCATTTCTTCGAAATATATTATTTAGGAACAATTTCAAATATAAAATTAATTTTTACTAACAAAATATTTTTTGAAGACATTCTTGAGCGTCCCTTCAATCTATTATAAAAGGGAACTAATTATTCTCTATTTCTCAAACATGAAAAATATTTTTTATTACATTATCTTCCAATATCCCTTACTATAATACCTACCCACA
Source organism: Viscum album (assembly GCA_963277665.1). Taxonomy (NCBI): domain Eukaryota; kingdom Viridiplantae; phylum Streptophyta; class Magnoliopsida; order Santalales; family Viscaceae; genus Viscum; species Viscum album. Next base: position 4,948,777 of record OY728166.1, on the reverse strand, counting down.
CTATAGAGGCCTTCTTTTAGGTCGAACACCCTCTTTATAGGTGTTAATTTATTAATCAAAAGAAATCATCTGAAGAACATGTATCATTTTTATTCATACACATCCTTATTATTTTCATCAACCATGGTTAAATAATACCTCTATAATAATAAATATCATGAGATTTTATTATGTTAATTTCATCACCCAAATCTCTCTAAAATTTCATCAAAATATAAATGAATTATTCATTCATGTGTACAACAAACTACAACCTCATGAACTGATATAATTCATTTTCCATTATTATCTCTCAAAACATGTTATAATTATATAATTAATGTTTATATATAATATTAATTATTTTTAATCATTATAAATTAATATTATATCATTTACATTCATACCTTTCCATGCACATTAAAATGATAATGTTGCTTGTGCGTACATGTGATCTATCACCACTACGAAGCGATGCAATTTGTTTTTCATCACCACATATAATTGAAAATATATATACCTATATTTAACTTATTAATATGATATTGATGATACTATTATAATTCTATTATTATAAAATAATAACTACCTTATTTCCAAAATGATCATTGAAACATTGTAAAGTTACTCATGTGTACATACGACATACCATTACCGTTATTATAAAGTTGTTTATTATTTAGAACCGTACCCAGGTTGTTCGATTTAAATGTATAAGTGATGTATAAAATTCATTATTATGACCTGAATATTTTTTGAGATATGATGGCCTAATTACCACTTTGACTTCTGATATCATACAAAAGTCATTTTAGATTGAAGCACTAAATATCATCCAAACATCCAACATGAACTTAAATAATTAAATAATTTTTATATCATAAAAATATGTTTATAAGTGATATGAAATGAATAACAAAATTTAAAAGGTTCTCAACCTTGTAAAGTAAGAACAGATTTTTATTAATCAAGATGAATAATTACATACATGACGAATCAAATTGAATGTAAGAGACTCTTTAAGTAAAACATCATTTTTAATGTGATTTATTCTTCTAAATTTTTTCATTTCTTTTCAAGGATTTAAAAATGGTTTTTATGAATGTATTTATATGAAAATTAAGGTTTCAATATGTTAAATTTTTAGTATCTTTTAATTTATTTAATGTGTTACATAACAAATTTATTTAAAGACATCTTTTTACATGTTTATAATGGAGTTTGAAAATGGATTATTTATTTAAATAGCAAATAGTGTTTTCTTATGTGTTTAAAGGAAATATTATTATTGACATGTTGATAATTGAATGATTTTATATGTTATAACTATTTAATTGTACTTAGAAATTTCCTGGATGGATCTGTGATAAACCAAGGACATGTGATTATGTTATAACCTCCAATGTGTTGGGTATGGAAGTCATCCATATGGATATTCTATTTGTAAGAGAGACATATATAGATTTTTAGCATGAGAATTTGGAAAACCCCAAATTCCATTGAATTTGGGTGTGTTTATGAAAATTTATTGATTTAAATTTGTCAATTTAAATGATTTTTTTGATAGATGAGATTTCAATTAAATTGTTGAATTTAATTTTGTAAATTAATTTTGAAATGATGGAATTGGTTTTCATTGGATTTTAAAATTTTGAGAGTGGATTAAAATGTTTTGATAGAAACCCGGTTGTTTTTTCTTGTTAAAGGGGCATTTTTTTGAATAAATATTCATTGTTGTTTAAAATGAAAAAAAAATCATTTCAAATGAATGAATGAGATTTGATTGTAATTTTAGAAGTCTTGAAATCTATTGTCCATCATTGATTGTACAGGAGCATATGTAAGTCTTAGGTAGTTAGTGAGTTATTTGGACACACTATATGTTATTACAATGTTTTAAAACATACATACAGTGGGTCACATCACTAAGGGTATGGTGATGAGTATCCTTTGGATAGTTTCAAGGGGTATTTGTGTACACATAAATTTGAGATCAATTAGAGAGAGCAGTTTCCTATAGTCAGAATACTATCCTATATATTTGACAGATGACTATATTTCTCCCTTGTTATTTATATTTGAGATATAAATGTATTCCACTTTTATTAAACTACATTATTAGACTTCATAATTGGTATAAATTATTTTATATGCATACTAAATTTAATCCATTATTTTATAAATATTCTATAACTTGTAATGTCTTCTCTAAAAGTACTTTACATCATTTGAATTATATATCAGTATATGCTTTAATATGCTTTGAAAATTCCAAGCCTATTTATTTTAAAAATCGAAAGAATTCATTTGGTTAATATACTGTTGGTGTGTATTATAGAATCATTGGTTAGAACATATGGTAATTTCATTATCAAGTCTAATTTGTGTCTTCGGGTGATTGTAGATTATCTCTTTCCTAGTTTGAGTGAGGGGAAAGGATTTCACGACCCATACTTGGGGCATGTTTCGTGACTACCCCAAGCCTGTATTCCATAGGCCAGGGGCTGGCAACTAGCACTAGAAGCGTAAATACCGATAAAAAGGGAAGGCATTTCCTTTATACAAGTAAACAACATAACAGAGTATGCAAGCTGAAGTAAACACTAGGTAAACGGAGTAAAAAAGTAAGTGTTGAAAAGTAAATATGCCAGAATACAAACCAAAATGAATGGATAGTACAACTAAAAAGAAAGTACATCAACAGTAAAGTAAATAAGCAACCACTGAGTCGTCCTCTGGCTATCCCATCTGAAGGGTGGGTACTGATGGTCTCCATAGATCCTCGGGTCCGGTCGTCCGTTCTGTGTACGTCTTTCCTGATAATCCACAACTGGATACCATTCCGCTCCACAATCCTCAACCACGCTCAGCGCTATCCGACGTATGCAACCAACAAAACGTAGTGCGAGATAGATTGTGCAGGGGTGAGTATACGATAATCAATAGGGACCCCGAGACTCTCAAAGTTCTCCTAGAATCCACAAAGGATGCACTACAAAGGAAAGATAAATAACACAAAGTATCAACCAACTCTACTTTGGTATATGCCCGTACATATACATAAGTCATCAATTCCAGTTCAGCTCCAACTCATGAGCCCAATTACAACCCAGTCCACACAAGAATGCAAGTCAATCACATCGATGATAATGATTGAATGTCAATACTCAGATCACACAGGTATACTACTCATGAAGACGGGTGGAGATGATAGATGTATCCTCTGAATCATCTCCCCTGTCGAACCCACATTGGATACAAGTACAGAATTCATCATTGCCGAACCCACGTAGGATCCTAGTATAGTAACCATCACTGTCGAACCCACGTGGGATCCAAGTATAGTCGTCCTCACTTCCGAACCCACGTAGGATCCATGTACAGTCGTCCTCGCTGCCGAACCCATGTAGGATCCAAGTATAGTCGTCATCGTCGTCGCAGTCACAGCCAGCTATAGGGTTCCTGCACACAGCACACTCAATCCAAGGAGGTTCCACTCCACGATCTAAGGGGGTCGATACATCAATTGTCACAAAGTCTAGAGTTTATGTATCATGATGTTCTATCCCGTCAAAAGGAACTCAACGCAACAGACGGAGTGTCAATCGGACACACGGTGTGAGAGATATAGGCATTTCCATCCCAGGGGCCCGGTTAGTAATATGCTCGTTTCTAACCTGGCCGATATCCAAAATCATCCGAAACTCACTTAGAGTATCGTAAAAGGACTTTATCGTCGAAAGGTTCATAGTGCTACAGATGACGCGTCGAACGGACGCACGGTCGTAAAGTTAACCTCGTTTAAGTGATTAACGGGCCCAACCCATTTAGCCTAGTGAGCCAATGGGTCAAGTTGTCCCAGTTTGACGGGTCCGACCCAACAGGGGTGTCGAACCGGTCTGAAGGGAAAACTCAAGTTGGCCCGAAGGGACACAGCCTGGCCCGAAGTGGTGTGGCCCGACCCGAAGTGGCGCGGCGTGGTGCGGCCTGGCGGGGTGCGGCCCGGCTCGGCCTGGCATGGCCCAGCTCAGCCCGGCCCAGCGGGGCCTGGCTCGGCACGGCCTGGCACACGGACTGGCTGCCTCAGCCGAAGCTGGGAAGGCTCCAAGGGGGTGCCCCCCCGGTCTTTTTCACTGGCGGCATCGCCCTTCCCCAAGTCGGTCGGCTCGGCTCGGTCGGCCCTCCAGCGTACACAGCCCGCATGAGCTGGCCACCAGTCCTCCAGCGCGGCTCCCTCCTGGCGCCCCTGTCTTGCTCCGCCCCTCCGGCTGATGGTCCGGCTGGTCCTGTAATGCGGCGCCCTCCTGGTACCGCGGTTTGCCTCCGCCCGGCCAGCTGACGGGCCGACCGGTTCTCCCGCCGAAGAGGCCCGTGAAGCGGGCCGTGATTCCATCCGCTAAACCGACGTGATGACGACAGCATCTTTGTTGCGTTCTCGTCATGGTACGACAACGTCGTGCTTCCACCTCAAATGATTTCCATTTTGAACAATAATCAAGAACAACAGAGGGTTGTCGGTCTGGGTTCTTTCGGCCCACACCCTCCGCGTATAACGATAGCAATCAGCTATAATTTATCAACAAGACAAGGAACAATTTTAATTCAAAAAAATTGAACATAACCCCTACCTCAACAAACGATGACGAACGTCGGAATCGCGGTTGACGGCATCACATGGTGAGGTTTCGTAGTTGTCGAAGGAGAACGTCTGAGGAGGAAGCGACATCTCCTTGGTTTATCACGGAGAGAAGAAAACAAATCGTGACATCATTGGCGAGTTACCGCATCGGTGTTTACATTATTGCCATCAAAGAGGAAAAGAAAGAAGAAACCAGGGTCACCGAGTCGATGTTCTTCGTCGGAGGCTTGGCGTTCATCGGTGAGGATGACATTCTTCAAATAAAACTAGAGCTATCCTCCAAAGTCTCCCAACAACAACCCAACCAACAAAATAATATAAGTCTCCTCCTTATTTTATTAATTCTTTCCTTCCATTCAAAATTACAAAATTCAAAATCCAATTCCCTTAATTAAATAAACCATGAGTTATCTAATTAATCATGTGATAGTTTGGAAAGCTTTAATGAGGGAGAGAAGGGAGAGGAAGAGTCACCACAATTAATACAAGGGCGTTGTCATCATTAAAAAGGAGTTTAATGGGAGGTTTAAGGGGTTTAGGCAATGTTAATGGTTGGGGATCATTTGGGCCCCACCTCACATTTATCCTCACATGGGTAGTTAGGATTTTAGTGTGTCCCACCCTAACTCCCCCATGTAGGATAAAACAACCATAGAATTATAAATAAAATTATACACAATTTTATTCACTTTTTATTTAATCAAATATTTTTAACAACTCCTCCAAAGATAATGCATCTTCGGTAAAGGTCCTATTAAGAAATTAACGACACTTTGGTTTCATCGGTGCCCTCAGATTTCAATTCCGAGCACCGGGTCAAAAGATAGAAAAACCCTCTCGTTCATTTATTGAATGTACCCTAGATAATCTTCGTAAATTGATTCCGGGTACACCGGGCCTCGGAATCAGGTTCCATCAAAAACAATATACTCCTAAAATCCAAATGAATTTAAGAAAAAAATTTCCTTGAAATTTATGGGTCTTTACATTACTCCCACCTCAGGGATTTACATCCTCATAAACCCACATAATAAACTAGGGAAACAAAAGAGGGTATTGTGCATGCATCTGAGCCTCCCCCTCCCTTGTGCTCTCCTGGAGGTTCCCGTGCTACCACCGGAAGTGCACCAGAGGAATCGACTATCCTCATAGGACCCACTCCTGTCGATCCTCGATCTCCACCGGGACCTCCGCAACTGTCGCCCCATCATCGATGTCCAGGTCCCCATGATCAATGATATGCGTCGGGTCATGCACGTATCTCCTCATCTGAGATACATGGAAGATGTCGTGCACCCGGTGCAACTGAGGTGGAAGATGCAGGCGATAATCCACCTCACATATTCTGATGAAAACCTAGAATGTTCCGATGAAGCGAGGAGATAACATGCCTCCCAAGCCAAATATCTATAATCCACGTCGAGGTGAGACCCATAAGAAAACGTGGTCTTCATCCTTAAACTCCAGTGGTCTCCACCTCCTATCAACATAGGACTTCTGTCAGCTCTGAGCAGTCCTCATCCACTCCTGGATGATCTGTACCTTCTCTGTCATAGCCTAGATCATATCTATTCCAAAAAGTGCTGACTCCCCAGGGTAAGTCCAGCATAGAGGTGATCTTCATGGTCGGCCGTACAATGCCTCTTATGGTGCTATCCCGATGGTGGATTGATAACAATTATTGTACACAAAATCCACAAAGGGTAGGTGATCCTCCCAGTTACAACCAAATTCTAGGACACATGCATTGAGCATGTCCTTGAGTGTATGAATGGTCCTCTCCGTCAGGCCATCCGTCTAAGGGTGAAAGGCGGTTCTCAGGCGTAGCAGCATCCCAAATGCCTCCTGAAACCCCTTCCAAAGTCGGGAAGTAAAGAAAGTGTCTCGATCAGAGATGATAGACGATGGTACACCATGAATCCATACAATCTCTTGAACTTAGAGGCATCCCAAGCTCTCCACTGAGCCCTTCTCTTTGATAGGTAAGAAGTGGGGCGACATGGTGAGTCGGTCGACAATCACCCCAATTGTGTCGTGTCCTATGTAAGTACGTGTAAGTACCATCATAAAATCCATAGATATCCCATCCCACTTCCACTTCAGGACCTCTAAGGGTTGTACCAAACATGCTAGTACTTGATGCTCTGCCTTTACCTGCTGACAGTTGAGACATCATGAAACATAATATGCCATAGCCTTCTTCATACATGGCCACCAGTGCTGGCGTCTGAGATCCTAGTACATATTCACTACACCTGGATGTACATCCAATGGGGATGTGTGAAACACCCTCAACACCTCCTCCTGTAATGTAACTGGAACCATGGTACATCCCATGAAGAAGATGACGTGCTCCCTGCCTTCAGAAAAACCATCTGGTGCTAGCCCTGAGGATATCTAAGCACGTTTCACCTAACAGTCAATGTCCCGACACTGTGCCTCCCTGACCCACTGAAGTAGTGGAGGAGTGACTGTAAGTGACTATAGAAAGGTTGCTCCATCTCTATCCACAAAGGATATCTGCAACGTAGCTAGCTGCTTCGTCGCCTCTCTATGTAGTTGAATGCCTGATCTTCTTCTGAGAGAATCAGCTACTACATTCCCCTTCCCAGGAGTATAGAATATCTCAAAGTCATAGTCCTAGAGGAACTCAATCCATCGCAACTATCTCAGGTTCAGGTCCTTCTGTGAAAAGCTATACCTGAGACTCTGGTGATCAGAGTAGATAGTAAAGCGCTCACCCACCAGATAGTGCCTCCACATCTTCAAGGCGAAGACCACTGTTGCTAACTCTAGGTCATGGGTAGCGTCGTTCTGCTCGTGCTGCATCAAATTTTGTGAACCATATGCGATCACTTCTTTCTCCTACATCAGGACAAAGCCGAGTCCAGTCCCTGATGCATCGCAGTAAACTATGTTCCCTACACCCTCTTCAGGTAGCCTCAAGATGGGTGCACTGGTCAATCTCTCCCATAGCTCCTGGAATCTCTGCTGACATTTATTTGACCACACAAAGGGTTTTTCCTTCTTTTACAAAGATGAAAGTGGTGTTGCAACTCTAGAAAATTTTGGCACAAATATCCGATAGTACCCATCCAGACCTAGGAAACTCCACACCTCTATCATGCTCCTGGGTGGCTCCCAAGCTAGTACTACATCGATCTTCGCAGGATCCACAGCAACTCCCACCTCAGAGATGACGTGACCCAAGAAGTGTTACTCTCAAATCCATAACTGAAACTTCTAGAGCTTACCATAAAGATAGTTTTCTTGGATTGTATCCAGTAAAACCCGCAAGTGGTAGGCATGCTCCTCCTCAGTAGTCGAGTAAATCAATATGTCGTCGATGAAAACTACGATAAATCGATCAAGGTAAGGCTGGAAGATCCTATTCATGAGATTAATGAACACTATTGGAGCATTGGTTATGTCGAAAGTCATACCCAAGAACTAATACTGTCCATACTGACACCTGAAGGCCGTCTTCTGCACATCCTCGTCTCGAACCGTGAGCCGATGATAGCCTGACCATAGGTCTATCTTCGAGAACCATCGTGATCCCTTTGGCTGATCGAAGAGATCTTCTATCCTCGTAAGTGGATACTTGTTATTCATGGTCACCTGGTTCAGGTGACATTAGTTGACACACAGTCGCAAGATCCTGTCCGCCTTTTTTGTGAACAAAATCAGGGAAGCCCAAGGTGAAACATTGGGTCAGATGAATCTCTTGCCCTGCAAGTCCTCTGCCTGTACCCATAGCTCTCATTGCTCAGCGGGAGCCATCCGATATGGTGGAGTAGATATCGGGGTTGTCCTAGGGTACAGGTCAATATAGAATTCTACCTCTCGTTGAGGAGGTAGTCCTGAAACGTCATCAGGAAAAATGTATGCATACTGATCGACCACAATAGGAAAACTCGGACTCCGCACATCAACCGCTTAGAGGATGAGACTAGAAAACTGATGTGTGATCGGCCGCCCTCTCCTCTGTGTAAGCCCATCCTATGTTTCAAAGGCTCCCTTCACACTGGTGAAGTTGAACCCGCTTCCATCGGTGCGGACACCCCGCACCTTGCACCTAATACAGTCGATCTGAGTATGGGCTGTAGATAACAAATACATGCCCAAGATGACATCGTAAGGCCTCGCTGCCACTACAAGAAGATCCCAGCCGAAGATCTCGTCTCCTAGGGTAAGCTAACACTGCCAAAACCTGTGCGTAATCATCGAGTATTCTCTCGTAGGAGTCTATAGCTGTAAGGATCAAGCCAACGACTCTGTCGGAATCTCCGAGCTCTGAACAAGAGCAGCGACAATGGAAGAATGACTTGCTCCTGTGTCTATATAAACTACAGAAACGGTGGTGTAGACACAGATAGTACCTCGAATCATCTCAGTTGCACTGTAGTCATAAGCCCCCCCTACCTGAAGCTGATCCCACCTCTGTCTGCCAGCTCCGTATGGACGGGGTCGACATCCTGGTGGTGGTGGTGGTAGAGCCCCGAAGCATCGTCCACCACCTGCTGCCCGGAAAGCTCCTCTACCTTGTCCGCCTGCTCCCTGTGGACCACCTTGGTCAAACCTCTGCCTCTGCATGGGTGGTACCTCAACCTTCTGATGCTCCTCTGCATGGCGGGTTGGGCAGTAACGATCCATGTGTCGCTACCTTCCGCATGCATAGAAATGTCTACCTCTCGTATGAATAGATCTAATGCATGTGCCCCACACATCTGAACAGGTTTCCTAAGGTCACCCACCTGATGTTTGGTCTGCTTGGACCTCTACGACATCTGTCTACTGTCGGCTGCAGAAGACTCCACTACGTGTCACCCTGTGGTAGGTCTTTCTACTGGTGTATGCTCAGCAAAAAAGATCTCCACACGAAGGGCTCGCTCCAGTACTCCTGCCTGCATCGGAATGCTGAGGGAGATCATTGAAGATTTTATCTCATGCCTCAGTCCGTGCTCGATGGTCTGGGCCCAGAAGAATGGGTCACATACCATGTATGTGGAGTAGCGCGAGAGATCAGTAAATCTCATCGAGTTCTGTGCTACTGTCATGTTTCCCTGCCACAGCTGTAGTAACTCCTGGATGCGAACTACATGGAGGATGGCTGGAATGAACTCTGAGAAAAAGTGGCTCTCGAAGTTCTTCTAAAGAAGTGATGCCTCGTCGGGAACATGGAGAATCAGGCTCCACCATCTACCTAATTCTTCATGCAAAAGACTCGCTGCAAGGATCACAATGTGGTCAGATGGTGTCCCTACTAATCTGAAGACTCGGACGATAGTATCTAGCCAATCCTCAGCTGCCTAAGGGTCTGTCTCTCTATGAAACCTGGGTGGCCTCTAACGCTGAAACTTGTGCAGTGCACTTAGGCACCGTGCATTCTCAGCTGCTAGGGCTGGTGGCATCGGTGGCTCAGCGTGTAGAGGTACCACTGGTTCCTCCACTGTGATGGGGCCCTACACAGAGGCCTCATCGCTCATTGGTTTACCATCTCTCACAAATCTCGAAACCCTAGCTAGCTACCATCATGGGGCCATCTTGAAAAAACAGGTGAACCACGGTTAATAAAGTATACCTGGTGAGCTGACCCAAAGTAATCACAAAGAAAACTTTTAAAACAAACATTCAATAAATGTTTTCGTGCACTAAGTCAGAAATCAGAATTTAGGGCCCTGGTGTATGGATATGTCGGCCGCCGCACCAACACCGGAATCCCTGGACTGATAACCACACTCAATACCATAAACATTATTTCTTCACATAGAAAAAATTATCAGAGTCCTATGTTCTGCGGTAGAACCGAATCCTCTGATACCATTTTGTCATGACCCATCCTCGGGGCCCGTGTCGTGACTACCCCAAGCCCACCTTCCATAGGTCAGGGGCTGGTGACTAGCTCCAATGACGTAAATCTTGATAAAATGGGAAGGCATTTCCATTATACAAGTAAACAACACAACAGAGTATGCAAGATGAATTAAACATTAAGTAAGCAGAGTATAAAATTAATTTCTGAAAAGTAAATAGACAAAAATACAAACCCAACTAAAAGTACAGTACAACTGAAGAGAAAGTACAGTTGAATTCAAGTAAATCAGCAACCACTGAGTTGTCCTCTGGCTATCCCACCTAAAGGGTGGGTACTGATGGCCTTTTTAGCTCCTCGGGTCCAGCCATCCGCTCCGTGTACATCTCTCCTAATAGTCGACCTTCGGATACTGCTCTGCTCTATAAGCCTCAACCACACTCAGGGTTGTCCGTCGTCTGCAACCAACACAACATAGTGCGGGCATAGCCCGTACAGGGGTGAGTATACGATACTCAGTAAGGACCCCAAGAATCCCGAAGGTCTCCCAGAATCCACAAAGGATGTACCACAAAAGAAAGACAAATAACACGAAGTATCAACCAACTCTACTTAAGTATATTCCCATACATATACCTAAGTCATCAATTCCAGTTCGACTCCAACTCCTGAGCCCAAGTTCAACCTAGTCCACATAGGAAAACATAACCCAGTCCACAAAGGAATGTAAGTCAATCACATCGATGATAATGATTGAAAGGAAATACTCAAATCACATAGGTATACTACTCACGAAGAGGGATGGAGATTATAGATGTAGCCTCTGAATCATCTCCTCTGCTGAACCCACGTAGGATCCAAGTACAGAATTCGTCGCTGCCTAACCGACACAGGATCCTAGTACAGCAACCATCACTGCTGAACCCACGTAGGATCCAAGTACAGTCTTCCTTGCTGCCCAACCCAAGTATGATCCACGTACAGTCATCTTCACTGCCAAACCCACATAGGATCCAAGTACAGTCGTCATCATCTTCGTAGTCGCAACCAGTTCTAGGGTTCCCGCACACACCACGCTCAACCTCGGGAGGGTTCGCTCCACGAGCCAAGGGGGTCGATACATCAACTGTCAAAAAGTCTATAGATGATGTATTCCAAAGTTCTGTCTCGTCAAAAGGAACTCAATGCAACAGACGGTGCGTCAATCGGACGCCCGGTTCGAGATATATATGCATTTCCGTCCTAGGGGCCCGATTAGTAATATGCTTGTTTCTAATGCGGTTGATATCCAATATCATCCAAAACTCACATAGAGTATTGAAAAAGGACAGTCTTGTTGAAGGAGTCCTAGTTCTGCAGACGGCATGTCGATCTGACGCATGATCTTTATGCTAACCCCGTTTAAGTGATTAACATGCCCAACCCGTTTAGCTCGGCCCGGTGGGGCGTGACCCGGCTCGGCCCGGCGCATCCCTGCTGGCTCCGCCGAAGCCGAGTGGGCTCCAAGGAGGTGGTTTGGCCCCTTGGTCTTCTGCATCGGCGGCGCCACCCTTTCCCAAACCAGCTGGCTCGGCCGACTGACCCTCTGGCGCACGCGGCCCGCATTAGAGGGCCGCTGGTCCTCCAGCATGGCACCCTCCTAGCACTGCGGTTTGCCTCTGCCCGGCCGGCCTATGGTCTGACCAGTTCTCCCACCGAAGCGGCCCGTCTAGCGGGTCGCGATTCCTTCCTCTCAACCGGCGTGATGGCACCGGCCTCCTTGTCGTGTTCTTGGCACGGTGCGACGACGTTGTGCTTCGACCACTAACGATTGCCATTTCGAACAATAAACAAGAACAATGGAGGGTTGTCGGGCCATGTTCATTCGGCCCACACCCTCCTCGTATAACAATTTCAATCAACTATAATTTATCAACAAAGCAATGAACAATTTTAATTCAAAAAAATTGAACATAACCCCTACCTCAACAAACGATGACGAACATCAGCGTTGTGGTATACTGCGTCACGTGGGGATGTTTTGTAGACGTCAACAGAGAACGTCCAAGGAGGAAGAGGTGTCTCCCTTTTTTATCATAGAGTGATGAAAACAAATTGTGACGTCTTTGGTGAGTTTCAACATCGGTGTTTCCTTCCTTGCCGCGGAGGAGGAAAAGGAAGAAGAAACTGGGGTCGCCAAGTCGATGTTCTTCATCAGAGACATGGCATTCTTCACTGAGGATGAAGTTCTTCAAATAAAACTAGAGCTCTCCTCCAAAGTCTCGCGACAACAAGCCAACCAACAAAATAAAATAAGGCTCCTCCTTATTTTATTAATTCATTCCATGAATTCAAAATTACAAAATTCAAAATCCAATTCACATAATTAATTAAACCATGAGTTGTCTAATTAATTATGTGATAGGTTGTCAATCATTAATGAGGGAGAGAAGGGAGAAGAAGAGTCACCCCAATAAATAAAAGGGGTTTGTCAACATTTAAACGAAGCAATTTAATGGGAGGTTTAAAGGGTTTAGGGAAAGTGAATTGTTGGGGATCGGGTGGGCCCCACCTCACATTTATCCTCACATGGGTATTTAGGATGTTAGTGGGTCCCACCCCAACACCCCCATGTAGGAAAAAACACCATATAAATATAAATAAAATTGTACACAATTTTATTCACTTTTTATTTATTCCACATTTTTTTAACAACTCCTCCAATGGCAAAGCATCTTTGGTAAAGGTCCTCTTAAGCAATTACTAGCGCTGCAGTTTCATCAGTGCCCTCGTATTTCAATTCCGAGCACCAGTTCAAAAGATTGAAAAACCCTCTCGTTCATTCACTGAACGTACCTGAGATAAACTTCAGAAATTGATTCTAGGCACACCGGGCCTCGGAATCAAGTTCTGTCAGAAACTGCGTACTCATAAAATCCTAAAGAATTTAAGAAAAAAATTACCTTGAAATTTACAGTTCTTTACAAAGGATATCTTGGATGTGGATCCAACTGTTCAACCTTGGACATGGAGAGTTATGTTTTTAGGGACACGAGCTATTTTGGTCTATTCTGGTACTTCGGTTTCTGTACTTTGGAATTTTATTCCATGTTAAACTCTAGTACATTACTCCCAACAGAAAATATTATGTATGCATGTGGGATTTATTATCATTCTTCATATATATTTTGTGGAAAATTCATTCACATATGCAAGTTGTATGATGCTTGGTGCTAGTATCCGACCCATGGGGATGAGTAACAACCTTCGATATATGTTAGGGTTGGCTTAGTTATTAGGATACCAGGGTACTCAGGGTAATTCAATACAAAATGGTGATAGGAGATGTTTTTGAGGTTTTTTTCTTAAAGTCATAATGATTTTTTGAAATCATTTCAGGACATAAGAGTTAGTTCAATTGAGATCGGTTCCATCTATCACTATAATGAACATTAATTCTCCAGGGTTAGGTTGGGGAAGTCAATATTTGGATTATTTATATTCTTTTACCTATTTATATTTTATTGAGAGGAATAAAAATCTGGATGTTTCATCCATCAGGATTATTTTGATCATTTCATAGGTTGAGTGTTAATCTAATATATTATTTGTTTTCAAATTATGGTGTATAGTATCATGCATCTGATATGACATGTGAATATGATTCAGGTCCAAGATGTTATTCAACTATAGCGATCGAATCCTCTAGTGGAATTGAATCAAGTTGAAGAGATTGTGTGCACAATCCATGCTCTGGGATATTTAACCCCACTAATTCCCATTCAACCACCAACTATGGAACCATAGTGGGATGTTCTTCAAAATCATACTCAAGAGTTACATCATTAGAAGAAACCAGTTTCAATGTCTTCACTAAACCTCAACATGCTGTGGAATGTTTTAGAAAGATAGAATGTTTGTTTTAGTTCTGGTAGACACTAGTTGAGATCATGGTGAAATGTGACACCTTCGTGCTAGAGGGAATGAATAGGAGATGGTAGTAAATGATGATAAAGATGAAGAAACATGCCTGCGTAGATTGTAAATAGTTCAAGTTTATTTTCACTGACTAGTTTTATCTAGTGTATATAGTATTGGCCAAGGCTATTGAGTTTTTCAAGAATTATCATACTGATAGAACAGTTACTAAGTATTCAAATTGGTTTACCAAAACCTTCTAGTTTTCAACTGATATTGCATCTAATGATAGGATGAATGCTTTATTGATCATGTTGGGACTTCGATCAGATATACATTCTAAGGTTTTATTTCAAAAACTAACACATTTTTTAATGTATTAAATTGGGAGATGATGGTTGAGATAAACCAAGATGGTAATTTAGGGTAATTATGGGTTTTTTATCACAATGGTAAGGTGATTTACCTCAAGGGAAAATGAATATTTTATGATTCCCATTACAGTTCTTGATGGTAGGGTCATTATAGACCACCTAAAATTCTAAGTGGATGTTCTTTAATTTTATATCAGTTCAGAAAGCCATGAAATTATTAGATGTTTTTCACTAAGGAACCTAAGAATTGTAGATCCTACAAACATTGGTAACACTTATAGATATTCTATCATAACTATTATAATTTACGTTCTAAAACAATATCATAATTTAATCCTAAAACTATTGGGTAATCATATTATTCATGTATGATAGGGTTCCAACCATAAGAATCTAGAAGGATGATTGTTCACGTAGTGGAAGATTCTTGAGAGGAAGAAAATGGGGGTCCAACCACTGTGAGAGGTAATGTTATTATAGATTCACCCAAAGTGACTAATATATTTGACACTGGTGCATATCACACATTTATTTCAACCCTCATTGGTAATATTATAAATCTTCCTTTCTAAAGTTTATCTTATCCAATGGATATTACTACACCCTTTAGAATAGAGATAGAATGGGGTATCCATTTTCTGGTTTATGTATTCTCTTTATCTGATGTAACTAGGATTTGTGTTTTATGGTCCTCTACATGAAAAATCATGATGTAATATTTTGTATGGATTATCTCATTTTCAATAAATACTGAATTGATTTTTATCATTGATGGTTCTACCTTACAACACCTATTATTGTTTCTCTTATATTTCATGGAGAATCGATCCCATGGTTGAGTAGAGCCAAATATTTCTATTCATAACTATAGAAAGTAATAATAATTTTTTTTCTTTTGATCTAGAGAGGTAGTATTTAAGCAATGACATACCCCAAATTTTCTTTGAGTTTTTCAATGTTTTCCCTTCTGATTTATTTGTTTTATACCGGTAAGGGAGGTCATGTTTTCTGTTGAAATAAGGATGGACACTAAACCAAATTCAATTCCCTCTTACCTCATGAGCCTTGAATAAATGATATAGTTAATTTCCCTATTGGATTATATTATTAATAATTTATTTATATTCCCTAGTGTGTCACCTAGGAAAGCCCATGTTCTCTTCACTATGAAATATGATGGTTCCCATTGCTTATGTGTTTATTATCAAAAATTCAATCTATTTACAGTAATGAAAAAAAAATCCTTTAACAAAGGTTGGTGATATGTTTTTTTAGTTAAATGGGCCGAACTAGTTTTGAGAAATCAACTTCTTTTCTAGTTACCATTAGTTGCGAATAATAGAATCTGACATTCTGAAAACTTCCATTAAAGGATTGAATGGCCATTATTAATACCCTTTTTCTCCCGTTGTTCAAAAAATGATCATGAAACTTTTATAGATCAAATGAAAATGTATTTCCATGAGTATCTGCATACCATTGTGGTAGTTTTTGGGGATTAAATTATTGTTTACTCTGAATCTGAGGAGGTTTATTTCTGTCATCTGAGAACATTTATGTGTCTACTAAGAGATTACCAAAAATATTCCATTATTTCAAAATGTGATTTATGGATTCATGAAGTGAAATTATTAGGGAATTTGGTGTTATAAGAAGGAATATCAGGAGATCCTAAGAATTTGACGATTATTATGACTTGGGAGACATAATGTAATGCCTTCATGATTCAGATCTTCTAGGTCTTAGTTGAATATTATCTCCAATACATGAAGTACATCTCAAAGATGGATTCATAGAATATTTCTATAACTTATAAATGTGTAATTTTTTCTTGTAATTAGAAATTTTGGTTTTCATTTGTTAATTTGAACAATAATTTGACAACTACATTGGATTTGACTCTTTAAGAGGCCTATAAAGGCGATGTGGTATTCTATTTTGCATTGGGTTTATGCATGGGATGTATTCTTAGGAACGTAGATTAGATTGTCACTTAAGGATAACTCCGTCTTATGACACATGAGAAGAATCATCCTACCCATGACCTTGAGCTGGTAGTTGTGATTCATATGCTTATGAGTTGGAAACATTAACATTATGGAGGAATTTCTACCTTGTTTTCATAGCACAAAAGCTTGAGTTATATATTCCCTCGAAAATATTTAAATCTATGCTAGTGGAATCTTGTGTAATTCTTGTAGTATTTTTATTTCAACATCACCTATATTCTCGGGAAAGGGAATGTCAACAAAGATGCATTGAGAAAGAAACATTCAACCCAAGAATTGACAAAATCAGTTAATGATAGGAATTCGATGGCACATTTTTCAATGTTTCAAATTGTAGTTCCGGAAAAAATGGGATGAGGTTTATTTACATAGAAATCGGTTCACATACTCTTCTATCTAGATGATTATTAAGGATCAATATCTTGATGATAAATTGTGTACCATTAGATATTCTCTTTTTTTGAGGGGAGATATTTTTTCATTTTTCTTTCTCCAAAGAAGGTGTTTCATGCTATAAAGATCACTTCATTATGCAGAAAGCAGTAGAAACTACTATGATGGGGGACATCCCTAACTGATAGTGGACCATGAACCCTAGAACTGCTAATTTTTCCTATGATGTGAGGTGGATGTTATTATATCCAGGAATGAGATGGGGCACTGCTGAGTTTGTTTCTTGTTGCAATACATTCCAACAGGTTAAAGTCGAGCACCAGAAACCATCAGGGTTTCATAAAACAAATCATGTCCCTACTTGGAAATGGGATGAGAAATATATGGGCTTCTGGGTTGGGATTTCAAATACTCTAAGATAGAAAACTTATACTTGGGTTTTGATCGACATACTAATAACGTCAACTCAGTTCATTCCCATTCAACATGCAACCAATGTTGAGCAGTTGGGAAGTCTCTATGTTAGAGATATTGTACATTTTTGCGGAGTTCCATATATTATAGATTCATATAGGGATCGTCGGATCACATATTTATTTTGGAGGGGCCTTAAATAGTCACTAAGATCTCAGGTTCTATTTGACAATGGCTTACCATCCAATGACCGCTGTCCTGATAGAGAGATCTAAAAAAAATCTAAAGGATATGTTTCATGCTTGTGTTGTCGACTTTATTAGGAATTTAGATGATCATTTGGGGCTGGTTGAGTTTTTTATAACAATATTTACCAATCTGTAACTCAAATGGAACAATCTAAGGCCTTGAATAGTTTACCTTGTAAATATTCTTTGTGTTGTTTGGATATTTGTGAATGTAACTTAGTAAGACCAAGCATGGTGCAATAGACGACCATAAATATTTAAATGATTCATTAAATATTTTTGACAGCACAATTCCAATATAAGAATTATACTAATAGTCACCAATGACCTTTGGATTTCTCAATTAGTAACAAGGTGTTCTTGAAAGGTTCACCATGGATGGGTTATCATCGGATTGGGAAACTGGGAGAACTCGCTCCTCATTTGTGGGACCTTTTGAGGTTATTGAGATGGTGGGGAATGTTGAATACCATTTAGAAATTCCCCCAAATATTATGTCAATAAATAATGTGGTCCATGTATCGTAGTTGAGAAAGTATCTCTCTAATTCATCTCACATTCAAAATTTGAGTGATCTTAAGATTGAACCAGATTTATCTTTGACTTGGAAGCTATTCGCGATTGTTGATTCTGAGACCAACATGATTCATGGGAGGGTGGTACATTTGGTTCATGTGTTATGGAAGCATGGTTATGATATTCATGATATGTGGGAACACTAGGAAAAAATATGATATTAATTGCCTTATATTTTTGGCATGGATTCTTTTTCATAGGCTCTCTGGGGGCATGACATTTTTTAGTGGGGAGGTGGTAACATCCAGTTACGTATCTGACGGGTACATATTTAACCTTATCATGGGGATCCTTTTTCCACTCACTAGGTAATATTTAGAATAATTATTAGTATAACTATAATGGTGAAATTTGAAATTTCTTGGACACTATGATTTAATAGGACTTTTTTCACAGGATTTGTGAGGGTCTCTCATTGTGTAACAAGGTTAAATTCCATGAAGTGATTCTGCATATAGGTCATGAAAGGTTTTATGATTTGAAGGGTATATAATGTAATGGCTCATAACACATAGTGAATTAATTAAAGATCATTTTTTAATTTAGATTAACATTTTTTAAATTAAGGTGATTTATTTTTTAGGAGTTTCAGAAATTAACTTTTTCAAGATGTGTATTGGTATTTCAAGTCTTGTAATACCCTAATTATGATTTTAAAATAGTAATAATGACTGATATATCCCTTTTATATCATCCACAATCTCACTCCTCATGACTTAAATCCTTCGTTAGGAGATCATTAAACTCTCCTACCCTTTCAGATTCATTCATTCTTTATTCGTTCATTATTGTGCTTATAGTGTAGTTCTCAGGTAAGCTTCCACCATCATTTTCAGGTTTCTCTACTTCTCATCCTTTGGTATTTCAATTAATAATCCTTAAATTTATTGATTCATTTCCTGTCATGTTGAATATCATTTATAGGTTGGGTTTAGAGGTCTTCTAAACCTTTGTTCTCATTGATAGGTGTTGTTGTTTGTATTGAGTTTTGTGATAAAGGTAGGTTGATTTGTCTTGATTATCCATATTTATTAACCTTAAACTACTTAATTTATTTCTATTATTGATTTAAACTCAATAGCTCAATATTTCTTTCAATTTATTTAATCAAATCCAATTCAATTGAGTTGGGATATTTTTAATGGTTTTCACACGAGAATTTGGAAAACCCATAATTTCAATGAATTGGGGTGTTTTAGTGAATATTTGATGATTTAAATTGTTCAATATAAATTTTAGTCTTGATTAAATGAATTTATATTAAAATTTTAAATTTAATAATGGATATCAATTTTGAAATTATTCAATTGGTTTTGAATTGATTTCAATCTTGTAAGAGTGGATTAAAATGTTTTGATATAAACCTAGTGGTTTTATCTAATTAAAGATTCATGTTTTCGATTTAAATTTCTTTTGGTTATAATTGGATATTCGGAAATTAAAATTGATTAGTGGGATTTAATTTATTTTTATTCCATCTTAAAGTAAATTTCCCATCATTGATTTTGTATGATCACATGAAAGACGTATGGTGTTGGTGAGTTAATTGGACACACTCTTTGCTATTACAACGTTCTAAAACATACATGTAGCAATTCACATCCCTAATGGGATGGTGATGCATCACCTATGTCCAGTACCATGGGGGATGTGAATTCACATATTGTTGAGATCACTTGGTGAGTGTGAAAAATTATAGTTGGAGTAGTATCGTACTATTTAGAAAATAACCATGTTTCTCGTTTGTTATTTATATTTGATATATATATATATACAAATGTTTCAAAAAATCTTTACATACCTTATGAAGATATATAAATATTTTTTAGAAAAAAAATTTATTAAATATTCCAACTCTTCTAAATGATTTTCCTAATGTATTTTTTCATCATTTATACAGTAAACCATGATTTTTTTTAAATATTATTAAATATGAAAAACATGTTTTTGTTTTAAAATAGAAAGAACATGAATGGTTAATATATTATTGGTATCTATTATAAAATCCATTATGAGACCATTTTGGTCTTTTTTCTCACATCCTTCTTGTGCCATCAGGTGTTTTTAGATCTTCTATTTCCTAGTTCGGGCAAGGGGAAAGGATCTCTTTGAGGTGGATCCAGTTATTGAACCTAAGGCGGGATGTGTTGTTTCCTATTATACATGGGCTGTTTTCATCTATTTTGGTACATGGGTTGTTTTACATTGGGGATTGATTCCTTGTTGACTTCTATTACATTACTCCCCAGGAATTTTCTTTTGTTTCCATGATGACTTTAAAATCCTCCTTCCACTATGTTTTGTGGAAAACTCATTTCCACATGCATGATATATGATGTTAGGTGGTAGTCATCAAACTACGGTGATCTGGAAAATGCTTCGGTCTATGTCTAGGTCGGCTCGGTTGTCTTGTTACCATGGTACCCAAGATGGTTTGTGACATAGACCATCTACACAACATGACTTCTATAAATTTTCAAAAAAACATTGCGTTATAGCCAAATGGACACTATGAAATATGAGTTCTGAAAACTGCTTGGTGTTTAGTCATGTTTTTCAATGAATTTTAGTTCATTTATTAGGAGATATAGATCCATATACAGCAACACAAATGTCACCTAAAACAACATAAAACTAGTGGATCATTTCTTTTTTTTTCATTGTTTCTTACCTTATGGGGGCATGAAATCGATTATGTTAACCCGCGGGGGTTCCCCATAAATCATTATCACCTTGCACTCTTCCTATGTAATGAATTTCTCCATTTCATATATGTTACCTAGAAAAAATCCATCTGTATCCTATAATTATATCCCACATCCATCCTCAATTATTGATCCTATATTCATATGTGATTCTACCCTAAATATGGGATTCCAATCTGGCTCGATCCTACTTGGAAATTTCAAACCACAATCACTTCTTCTAATGATAACTAAAAGGAAGAATTTTTTTTAGAAAGGAATCACATTTTTGAACAATCAATGGAAAAGTGTTATTTGAATATGAATAAAAATGAAGACATATGATGTTTGAAGGAAGAATAAACAATTTAATTTTAGTACATGATTCCATGTAGTGGATAAATTAGTTCAGATCATATTGTTAGAGTCAATCATGCTCAATCAATATAATAAATATGGGAGGAATACAAATATTGATAATTCCTAAAAAGTAATGTAGTTTTTTTTATGAAGATCACACTCTACAATAAAGGGGATGAATTATTATTTTCTCAACATCTTGAAATTCTTGGATCTAGAGTTTACTCATTGCGAGAGCTCGATTCTCAAATGAAAGGTGGATGGAAAACCAGCCAACTCTCTCTTGGTTTATGATGTTAAACATGATGAATCATCATAATATGGAATTTATATACAAAATCTATTTCAGTTCATTTAATTAAATAAATATATTAATTTCTTTTATTTAACTAAATGAACTCTCCTACAACTACTTCTATTCAAACTCCCTATGCTGAACTATTTTATGTTTCACATCGGATAAAAGTCACATTCTAGACTAAACCAATGTCTCTGATTTATGATCCATTATACTATTTAAGTGTTATCCTTTTTTATTTAATATGTAATGTATTAGTAATATAAATTATATTTAATGTGTTATAAAAATAATTCCAGGCACATTAGGCCTCAGAATCCCATGTCATCTATATGCCTAGATCTGAATATATATATATATATATAAATATTTCAATGTAATATAAGGGAAAATAGAACCAATATAAAATATAATTATTTTTATAGGATTCATTATTTAACATGTCAAATTGATAGAAAATAAACCATATAAATGAAATAACATGTATAATGTTAAAATATTCCTCAATGAATGTATAAAGAGATGAAATCTCATACCTTGAAAGATATTTTTAAAAACCTATATAATAAAAAAAATTGTATCTTATTAATATATTCTAGGTTTAACGACTCATCCACTATCAATTTACTTCATTAATTTAATGACATTTATAATTACCAATTTCTTTAATTCCATATCCAGTATTTTGAGGGTGTTTATTCCATAATTTCCAAAAAAACATCTGTTTGTTGTCCTTGGATAATGTTATAATTATTATATAATCTCCATATTCATATACATGAAATTAATGTAATATTTATAAAAAAAATTATTATATTAAAACCAATCATTGATGATCATTATGAAAATTTAACAACATTATAATCATGGAGACGGTAGGTAGTACATACACGTGATTAACATTTTAATTTTTCAGTAATAATTATGGGAAGAATGTAAATATTTTTTTCACAATATAATAATAATAAAGAAATTATTTTAATTTTACTTATTGAAGTAAAATTATATATATAATCCATTTGATGATATGAAAAAACCAGAATCACAACACTTTATGGTGGTGTTAGTCCATACATACCCATGTACTACACAATTATTTTTCAATGAATATAAATTTACAGAAATAAATGAAATATTATAATTTAAAATTTTTAAATATTTCCTAAATATAATATATAAAAATTGATTACACCATTAAAAAATATTTGGTAGGCATTGATGAAAAAATATTTTTTTAATCATTGAGGTCATAGTCTGTCGTACACATGAATGATGGATTCCTTTCCAATTTTTTTAAAGTTGTAGATTGATAAAGATTATTAAAAACCATAATAATAAACTATTATATTTTCTATAATAATTTTACTTTTTATCATGGTTATAGATTATTTCAAGGTGGTGTATGAATAAAAAAAAGTATCATTAGGAAAATTATAATTTCTATGGACAACATAATTTTCCATAATTCATAAGTCCAAAAATGTTGGTATTTTGAAAAAAGATACTAAAAATGGGGATGGATTTTCAAATACTATATATGTATATATTGTCTTATCAAAATGGGAATTTATATGTGAATTAATGAATGAAATATGTTCTTTTTTATAAGAGAGGGGAGGGAAACCATGTGGGCCTTTAAAATATTAATATAAATTAACTTTAACGTAATAATTGAAAAAAATATACAATGTTTTTTATAATATGATGATTTTTCATAATTCATGTACAATAAAATTATTACATGTATGGATAACATGTTTACCATATTATTTTTTTAAACCCCCTCTTACCATTTCCAAACAAACCATGAAAAAAATATTTTTCACAATTTGAGCATCCTGATACACAACATACATGAAAAAAGGCCCATAAATGTTCCATTTCTTATATTAAAAACCATAATATAATCACCTGCATGAGTATATGATCTATGTACTTTTATATCATTTAGTAAAATATTAAATTCATAATATAAAAATAATCTCTATTTTGGAAATATTTATTTACATTGAATTTTATAACATCATGAAGAATAATTAAATTATAATAGTATATTTTAATACATACATATAATGTTACATATTCCAAAAGTATTCAATGAAAATATCAAATCTTTCATATCATGCTAATTTAATATTTTTAACATTATTTTTTATATTTATGTAAATTGAATAATTATTTTTTTTTGATTTTAATGTAATTTATAATAGCCTAAAAATTAAAATAAATAAAAATGATTAATATATATATTATATAATTATAAATAATATTTTTAAGAAAAAATAGTCACTTGTTATCCCCATTTAAGAAATATTATAATTACTAAAAACAAGAGTGTGAATTATTTTACTTTTCCTTACATAAAATATTAAAAAGGTTATGATCTCCTCAAATTGGAAACCAAAGATCATATAATAGAATCTTTGATTATGATGAAAAATTTTAGTATTTTAAAAAAATTGATAAAATTTTTAGGATCATTTTTTCTTCCACATAAATTTATTTTGGGAATTTTTTACATGATTTACCCATACCATAATAACTATAATTACTAAAATTACTATTTATAATTAGAAAAATAAACGGGACCAATTTAAAAAAAATTACAACCATATTGAAATTAAAGAATATATTTTTTAAATTTCAAAACTTATAATTGGAAGAATTTAATTTAAAATAAAACCACAAATATGCAATGAAAAATGATCATTAGGATAATGTATTTTTTAGAAAATAATTTTGTAATACTAAATTATACATTAAAATAAATTCAAAAAACAATAATTGTATTATTTATAACCAAATGGAACTAATTAAATATTAAAAATATTCAGAAATATAATTTTACTTTATAAATATTTTTATATAAAATACCGCTTTCATTAAAAATCACTAATTTTTCACTTTTAAGAAAATGTCAAAATTTTCATAAATTATAAAAGAATCATCTTAATAAATTATTTGATAAGATGATGTAAAAAAATTAATTTTTTTAAATACAATTTCCCAGATTTCAAAAATTAATTATAATATTAACTCTCTAAAATTAATAAAAATAATATTCAAATAAAACATATTTTTTAATAATAAAATCAATTTACTAAAAATTGAATTCCTATTTCCTAAGAATAATTCAATATGTTTGTATTGAATATATGATTTAAAAATATTTTGAAAAGTATTTAATACTATTCTTACACATTAATTTTGTTTATATGTTTTGACATCCATATAATACTTTTTCATTGTTTTATTAATCTCATTATTACATGTCGAACACTATAGGAAAAATAATATTTATTACTATTATTATACATTTTTATTTTATCTTTTAAAAATTACCATGTAATTACATTCCTTCCACTTTAAATAAATAATTTCCTAGAAATTTCATCTAAAGCAAGACAGTCAAATGTTTACCATTTGAATATAACATTATTAATATCATGCATCATAAATACAATTAAAAAACATCTTATTAAAATATGGAAAAGGAAGTAAAAGGGTTATTGTTACAACCCATGTTTTCAAATAAGGTATGGATATTTTTTATTTTATTTTCATTCCTTAAATGATCATAATTTTGATTCCTAATCATGATGAGGAGGACACATGCAGTTATGGGGATCATTCGGATCTCGGAGCTCTAAAGTGGGAAAAAGGAACTGGGACACACGACTGAGTGGTCAGTGGTAGATATAAGATAGTGGCATTTTAGCATGGTTTTGGAAAAGTTAGTAAAATCAAGAACCTAACATTTAGGTTCCACCTAAGTATTAGTGAAATGATCATGTTTTGTGCATGGTTTGGCCAAACTGTGCTGCTAACCCATGCACCTTCAAATTTTGGATTGAAAATACATTTCTTCCCTCACATAAGTTTCTAAATTTTTTTCTTTTCCCTTCAATAATCCAGCTACTAAAATAAGGTTTCTCCTATATTTAGATCAACAACACTAAATGATATTTACTGATAAATATCCTCTATCTAATGTCCATTCCAAAATATTTCAGAAGAATTATATCTATCTTGGTAAGATCCCACAGTCTCTCAACTCCTATTCAAGTAAAATGTCGAATACAATGCTCTATTAAGGTGTGCCTAGTAAAATTTAATATTTCTGATCAATTATGAAATGTTATAGGAACTTCATTTTCCCTTATAGCTTTGATTTTAAATGTAATTACCCTTTATAAACATGTTTTAGATGAAACCAAAGACAATTTTTATGTTTTTGGCCATCTTATAATTATTATTTCCAATATATATAGTTCACATATTACCCAGGTCACATAATGTGTGACCTACTGTGCCTTATAATTGAAATGTTATTATTTTTGAAAATTTGATGGGTCAAAATAAATGAAATTATAAATGCATGATGTGTTTTATTTTTTTAAATGAATCAATAGGTTTTTATTGGACTGATCCCATGTGATGGTATGTCCATGAAATTTGTTTATTCTTTAATAATTCTTATTATGAAATATAATGTTTGAAATGGAATTGAACATGACTAAAGGAACGTGTTAGAGGTAATGCATCATGTGTGATGTTATAATGATGAATATTACCTATTTATATTCAAAGTCTTGGTGAACATATTGCATGAGATGTATATCCTCATGTTTAATATGAAATATGATTACAACAGTATAGAGATCGTGTATGATGGTAAAGGACCATTGTGCATGAAAAAATTTCATTCTCCCATTCATTAGGTCTAGATTGTGGTATATTTTACAAGTGATACTATATGGTTTTTGGGATGTATGCGCTAGATCTCATGATTAGAGTTATTCCTTGATAGCTCACTCACTTTCAAAAGTGACGTTTCATGGAATATCCCACTCTATTGGAATGTGGGGAATGTTCCCTATAGCATGATATTATTGGATCCTTAGACTGGTAATGGATATTTGATTTCCACCCATGTCCATCCATAAACTAGTTTTCTAGGTATATGAAAACATGCATCCATACATACATTGTTCATATATGTGGATACAATATAAATAATTACAATATGATATATATATATATATATATGTATATGTGTTACTAGTATATATATAGTGATTTTTTGGAAATTTCTTTCGGTAATGATCTGAAGCACGTAGATCTGCCACATTCCCTTTAAAAACCTAAATGGGTTGATTATATTTATTCTACGTTGTTTAATAAATAAATATGTTTGGAAACTATTTAGTTATGAGAAATTTTTGGATTACAAATAGTCACCACTGATAGTGGCCTACTAATATTTTTATATCACACCTTACTAAAGCATCCTTTGTTACCTAATAAGATTATATATCAGAAGGTACTCATAAGTTTATGTGGCCTTTTACTGGTCTTTGATATAAATTGCCTTTAGTTGGAGCTTATGAGTAGTAGATCAGGCTTAAGATTGAGATGTTTGGAATTGTTATTTTATTTTTTTTCTTTTGTACAACTATGTATAATTCTTGTATCTACATGATTCCATTATGTATTATATAAATCAATACATCCATGTATCAGATAATACCATAGAGGATTTTGTTATATTATCATCTGATCTATTTATTATATTTCACTTCTTACTTATTCAATTATCTATTTATGTTTCCATGTTGGTTTATTGATTATTTCTGTTTATATATGATTTTTTATTTCATTTGAATGTATCTATGATTCCACTATGATATAAGGTTATAGTCTTAGCATTGTACCTTATTTACACCCTCGTTACTATTTGATGACCTTGGAATATAAGGAGGGGTGCTAGAGGAAATGTGACCCACAAGATTGGGGCATGGGTTATGTGGACTCAGATTCTGAATGATACAAAGTGGTATTAGAGGAAATTTTTTTCCTTTTTATTACGGTTTGGGTATTAAAATAAAACATTTATTCGAAGTATTTTTTACATTAAGTAGTCTATAATTAAACCAATACCTAGACTAGGGTAACCCTTGTACAGGGTATACCGAAATTACATGGGATGTAAAATTTATGCAATTGACCATCCCATTTATGTTTTATACAGATTCACAATTGGGTGACCCATATGATTAATGATGTTATCGAAATTGGTATGATTCAAATGTCCTTGATTTAACCTAGGATCAACAAAATGAGGGTGTTTCATTCTATGGATCTCAATAGGCACAATATGACTAACAGTCTATCTATATTACCATGACATGTATATTTTTTGTGTTTATTGCCTCTTTAAATTGTTTGCTCCTTGAATATGTATAAACGTTTGATGAAATTTCTCACATGGATTGGAATAAAAAATTGATACTTGAAGGGATTACCTTATCAGAATAGTTTTTTCATTAATATGTTATATTAGATAATATAAGAAGTTAATTTTGGCACATCGAGCTATGTTCCATTGGTCTCATGAGATTGAATGTCATATGGTATTGGTTATGTTGATTCCATGTTTGGATTTATATGAAGTATGGGGCCTTATGGATTAGAATGTGTTACACCATCCGATTAAACCATTCATAATGATTTAAATGTTTTAATTATAAAAAAATCAATATGAATATGGATTTAATTGTATGAACGTCCATTATGTATATCTAACGTTGAGACATAGACCTGAACCCGACCACAGTAGTGGATAAGGGATTATATTTTAAGTTATAATGGAATGTTATTATTTGTTTCTACCATCTAGACTTGGTTTTTGAATTAGGAAAAGTGGTGTTATAATTTACATATTATGGAATTATACCATTCCTAGTTTCTTAAATGAAATATTCAAAATTAATTAAATCTCATAAATGTAATGTTTTTGGTATTGTATTGTCATGCCTCCCCGATATCCGTCTGTTGTATGCCATGAAGTAGGTGAGGACCATTCTCTTGAAGTTGTGGTCTCTAATCCACTATAGATTCCTCCTACAATACCACCTATGACACCTATTCTTGTTCCTAATATTGGTTGAAATTCTAAGTTTCATGAGGGTTTCCTATAGATGTATTATTTGATGGAAGGTGTAGTTTGACCTACCCTGTGCATGGAAGAGTTAACTTGTTAGTTTTACCAGATGCTTCCTCCCACCTTTTCATGGGATAAAGGACCACATGCTGCATAGTCTTGTCTCTATGATATCCTATATATATACTTGAGAATCTAGAGACACCTCTAGATTATGGTGTGATGTTAGTTGTGTATATGATTCACAATTCTACTAGGAGGTAGTAGGATAGTGTCACCCACGTAGATCAGTACCATGATATGGTCAAGGATAATTTTTATACTATCTTCTATGAATACTTATTTCCATATACTTTGAGGATTGAATAGATAGATAATTCATAAACCTATATTATGGGATTATTTCAGTTATGTAATACTCTACACATTTCACATATCTTCTAAAATTTTATCCAACTATTGTTGTGAATGGTCTTATGATAGCCAACCGATTTGAGGGTGGGTTGTTTTACACTATTTCAACATAATTCAACATATTTAGGTTGAATATAATTTTTTCAATAATCAACCAAGACTTTATTACAAATAATATCTTAAGGGAAGATAATGTTTCTAATTGGGGTGGTTTGACACTAAGAGATATCAATGGTTTTTGATTTTGTCTAGAAGAGGTGATATGATATTACTTCTCGTGGTAGTAGTATTCGGGAAGCTTGTGCAGACAATTTCCATATTTTTTATCAGTGTGGGAACCTAGGACACACAAAAACATAGTTCCCACATGATCTATTAAAGTACATAGCTTGCAGTTGGATTGTCTATATTCAGTGTTTCTCTAAGACGTTCCCTCAAGTTGAAAGTGAGTTGGGATATATAAATACTCCTCAGTTAGGATATAGACTAGTAAAATCATGTTATGTAGGAATATGGTATACCAAAAGTTAACATGTTCAAGGTTGTGGTCATGGAAGTGGCATCTAAACATATTATTCTTAGTGCAATGAGAGTAGTATTTCTCAGGGTAGACAAGAATTGACTTAGGTTTATGGAACAAGAAAATTTCTTACAGACCAACTGATTATTAATGTTAAGAGATCCATGAATTATACTATATAATGTACAATTCTATAATAATCAACAATAGCGATATCTGTATTTAAAATAGAAATGTCTCTCTCCTTAATATCTGAGGAAATTAGTAAGAGTATACTCCACCATTTGGAGAACTTTTGTAGTGTTATGACACTAGACAATCTATTAGATATCTCTTTAAAGGGGTTTCACAATTGTATGAAATATCCCCTTGAAAAAGGAAATCATATTTTGATATGGAATATATTCATCCCTGATATGACTAGATTTGATGTCACCACCCAGATGGACTGAATAGTTGCATATTGATCCTATAATAACTACTATTAAATGAGGGTGTTGTTTACATCACCAGAGGGTGTATGGAATTTTCACAAGGGTGAATGGGATACCAGTCTGACTTGATCTAGGATTGAGAAATAGAGGCTGGGTAATGTGACCACTCATGTTTCCGATCATATCTATAATGACCCAGGGTTATTTACCCTTGTTTTCCTCCTATAGTGGAGTGTTTCATAAATGTATTTTACAACAAATTCTCTAGTTTACCTCTATTTCATGAGGTAGATTTTATGAATTATGTTGTTCCATGAGCTACTCCTGGGACTATTCAACCTTATTGGATGGAACCTAAAGAGATTATGAAGCTCAATAATTTATTGGAGGATCTATATGATAAATGAGTTGTATTTCCCATCACTTCTACATTGTATTAACTAGTCCTTTTAACATGAAAAGGGATTGTACCCTCAAACTATGTGTTGATTATCATCATTTTAATCAACACCTTATTACAAATCAGTATCCACTAGCTATAATATAAGAAAATTATTATCCTCACTAAGGGTCAAAGGTGTTTTCAATGATAGATATGAGGTCAAAATATCATTAGGATCATCTGTGTACTTCATATATACCATTTACAATTTTCAGGATAAGGTATGTCCTATATGATTACCTGGACCAGATGTTTATATTTCGTATGCACCTAAAATTTTAAGGGATATTATAAATCATATTTTTACTCATATATGGAAAGATTTGTGTTTTTTTAATAATGATAACTTGGTGTATTCATACACAAGATGAAACCATTCTTCCCATATTGAGATCATTACGAATACAATGATAGAGAATCATCTCCATGATACGATAAGTAAATTCCATGGTTTGATTGGTAAAATAAACTTCATGGGTCACATCATATTGGATTCATGAGTTCTATTATACCTATAGAATGTGAGATATATAGATTCTAGGGTTAATAAAAATAAAATATTTGACATTCAAAGGGACTTGGAGCTTTTCATCTTTTTAATACACTTCATATAGGATTTATTATTCCTTGAATTTCCACATATGGTCTTGAAAAATCATGGTATAAAACTAAAATGGATAGAATCGTATGAAGAGGTTAAGATGTAGAAAGGGTTTGTCATTTCATACAGGTCTCGTTAGTTGATGACTCATGAGTGGAATTACCCTACCCATGAACTCAAGACCGCTTCTTCTGTTTGTGACTTATCATTTTTGAAGACACTATCTTCTGGGAGAGAATTTTTTTGGTATTCATTGATCACAAAATCATGAAGTACATACTCAGAGAGTGTGATATAAATCTCAAGAAAAGTAGGTGGGTTGTGTACCTACAATCATTTTATTTTGGGCATTCTTAAACACCTAGAAAGGGGAATTAATTAATTGATGCTCTATGTTAGAAGACTCAGACACAACTAGTTGAATAATATAGTGGAAAATAGTATTGTACCACCTTATTTTTAGAGATTCAAATTGAGATTTGTGGGTAATAAGGAAATAATAACCTCATATACATAGTAGTGTCTTATAGTCTTCTTAAAATGGTGACAATGAAATAATTATTTGTTCATGAATTGCATTTCCTACAGGAAATAATTTTAGATAATGATACATATTTATGTTTGACTATGGATGGGGATGATACATTATAGTTAAATAAGGGTTTATGGGTCCCATCATACATCAGAGAAGAGATGATGTTGTAATTTCACTCCTCGACATGGTAGATTCACCCAAGTGTCACAAAAATGTATTAGGATCTACGATGCTAGTATTGCTGACCTGGTATGAAACATGTAATTTTCAGCTTCACCACTAGGTGATTCACCTAACAACAAGTAAAGTGTAACGCCCCCGACCCCAGTTACCCAGAGTCGGTGAATTATTACATTATATTGGCCTGATCACAAAAGATCAAGTCTCTAAAGACTGATTAGTTTAGTAGCCTTGGAAACACTAGATACATCTATAATGATTACATTACATCATAAAGTGAAAAACTACAACAACATCTTCTCTTCATGTCACCTCATACTATCCCTACAGGTCATTCTAAAATACTTCTTCACATCCTCTTGAAAAATAAAAAATTGAAAGGGATGAGCTCAGATGCTCAGTAAGGATAAAAATATAGCGGAAACATTCATAAATAAACATAAACATTTAAGGCAACGTATAACTAAAGAAAAATCCTTTTAAACATGAACTTTAGGATAATATGAATGAAATAAAATGAAATAATGCCATTTACTTATTCACATGGGTATTCTACTAGTCGAATAATCTCATTCAATATAAATAACAAATTTTATAATGATGGAATGCATAATGCCAGACTATCATAACCACATAGTCAAGGCCTTGTACCAAGAATAAAAATAAGATTTTGTCAAGTCCTTGTTCCAAGACACTAGTTTGTCTCATAAGACCTACTGATGCATCGATGAGCTATAGAGGGATCCACCCGTCACCTACTAAGTCTAATGCATTCCTCATATGAACATGTGTAAATTTAATGTAAACATTAGTATTAATACTAGCATAAGAAATATAAATACTTTCTCCATAAACCATGAATGGTATAAAAATAACACATCCACAATCAAATATATCACAAAACATTTAATATAATATGGAAGTTTTGTATAATAATAAATCAACTTCAAATAAGATTAAAATACATCAAAGGATGTTGACATAGATGAACTCAAAAATATTTGAGATAAATATATCATTTGTTTGAAATCATTTAAAAGTCCCATAATTATAAAATAAATCATTTACACTGAAAATATTTTTATATGATTTTAAGGGAAGCTTCGAAGATTTTACAATGGTGGAAAATAGCCGCACCCGCCGTATAAGTTAAAAAAAGACATTCTTACCTTAATTTTGTCGAAGAGGTTAAAAAGGACCTTGTTTGGAAAGTGACGGAAAGACTCCTTTATAAACATATTATAAAAAGTCAACAAGGGTATAAATGAATTTAACCCATAGTCTTTAAAATAGTAAAACTGCTTGGAAATACATTTTTGAGAAACATGGATGTGGATGATAAAGAGGTCCTAGTATATAATTACATATAAACAACCTCAGATAATGAAGAGATTGTGAAATAAACCCTTACCTTGTACTTTTCCTTGGTTTAGGGTAGGTTAACCTCTTGTATAATGGTTAAATAATTGTTATTAAATTATACAATAATCATATAAATTAATATGATATCATATATGATCTTTAAACATTGATTTGTTAATAATATCTTAGTATTATCATCATTTCGGGTGTTAACAGATTTGTTTTCCTTTATATAATTTGTTATGTGAGCCATATATTTCATGGATGGGATGTATATTATTCATATCCAGAATTATATAATGTCCCTAATTTTTTTTAATCATAAAATGCGAATAAGACATGAATAGATATGATGGGGAATGAATCTCATCGCGTTCGTGGAGACGGTAGTTCGTACATACGCATGAGTGACAATTTCATTCTTTTGATATTAAAATAATATATAATTGGATGTTATATCATATATACAGAATCATTATAATATTATATTTATTATTTACAAGAAATAAACATCATTATTATACCCATCTGAATAATAATTTATTTAATAACAATTACCCCACAATGTGGAGACGGTAGGTCGTACGTACGCATGTATGGTGACATGTCATTAAAAGGATGGATAGAATACTGAATATGGTTGTACCATATGTATAATAACATCACAGTATATTAAGGATTCTGTAGTTATTATTTTAGATTGGAAATAACAAATAAATAAGAAGTTTAAGAAGAAAGGAACTTGAAAAAGGGTGGTGAAACCATTACCTCTTCTTCGGGTTCTTCCTTTTGAATTGATCAAAATGGCTCCTTAGGATGGCTTTCTGATCAAGAAAAGGCCTCTTGTATGATGTGGGATAATTTGGTAGGATATTTGGGTAGGGTTTGGCTGAGCCAAAAAGGCTTTGAAGGTAGTTATTTGAGAAAATCTTGGGTCCCCTTTTATAAGAGGGGTGAGGGGTACCTTTGGAAAAGCAAAGAATATTATTTTATAATATATTCATATTCAGTTTCTAATTGATCCATAGTGGATTATTTAAATTTTAAGGTGTGTATGGGTCTAAATCCTTTCAATTAATATAATTTAGACAGGTTTGGGTCACTATATTAACCTTATCTTTTATATTTAACTCTTAGTTAAATAGTTTGATATTTACCATGTCTTTTTGTATTTGTATATTGTATAGTTAATAAAATTACTATATACATCCGAGAGACCCCCATGTGGTCCATTAATGATACACCTATCATGATATAATTCTTTTCATTGATCCTTAGATTTTTTTGGAAAATAATATCAATTAATAATATAATATTTGTTTTAAAAACACTTTTATGTCAATTTTGACACTATTGGGTATTTTGTTTTTGATAATTTCATAACAGCATTATTAATTCGAATATAATTTATATAAACAATCCTAATATGTCATATTAACCTATAAAATTAGTGTAATTCATAAAAAGTTTCAAATTTCATTTATTTTGATATTTATAATATCAATTATTTTAATATTTCATTAATTAGGTAATTACTACATCACCATTGTATCATAAATAAATTTAATTATTTAATGTGTAAAAATAATTAATAAAATACCATTATGTAGGAAATAGTTTTATATTTCTAATGAATATTTATAATTGAATTTATCTTATGTATAACCCAATATTTAAAAAACAATTAGTGATTAGACATTGATTTTAACACTTTTAACTCTTCTTTGATTTAAATAATAATAAATGTCCTAATCTAAACCAAGTAGACCTAAATGATAATATTTTTTTTCTAAGGTTGTTCTTGGTCGAGATAAATGTGTTCAATAGAATTATAACATGTGTTAGGGTAATATTAATACCATTTTTACCCTTAATTACCCTATTTACTTTTCACCGTGGTAAACAAAAGTAAAAAGTTACTATTCACCAACAATTATTTTTATCTTATTGAACCACATTTTACTCCTTGATATTAACCATGTCTCTTGGATTTTTGGAATTCCACTCACAGAAGCGGTAAAAATAAGTTTTATGTGAATTTCAAAATTCTCCTAGGAGATGGGTAAAAGATGATGAAAATTTCTATATAATTTTTATATGTCTAAAATCATTATAAACTGACTCCAATGAATTAAATTGAACTTATATAGGTATTAAATATCTATTTTGACCTAAAATAAATTTAAATAAAATAAATAATTATTTAAATAAAAATCCGGTTTTTACCAATAACTCATTGTTTTTCACTATTCATTAAAAATTGAATGTTTTCAGAAAAATATCAAAAATTCACCCTAAGAAAATATCGATATTCCAAATCAAAAAATGAATTCCATTTTTAAAGATAAAATTTATAATATTTCAAAAAGTGGTTCTTACTATTCATAATGGCTAGTTAGATTGGTTGTGTGTGTTAGAACTCGAACTTGCATACAACACATGCTACTGTATTATTCAAAGAGAAGCGTATTGTGAAAGAATGGGGTGTTACATTCTCCCCTCCTTCAAATAAATTGAATCCTCGCAATTTGAAATTTTTCTTCAAAAATAAATGGTTGAAAATAGAAAATACCCTTATGGAAAACCCACATCAGAAATAAGGTTAATAAAATTTATCCTTAATAAGAGGGAAAGGAAAATTAAAAAGTCTCCACCAGATTAGGATCTTGATTAAGAGAACATTGGTGGAAATTAGAGACACATAATTTGGGGAAAAACATAAATATTTGTAGGGAGTTATTGAGGTCATCAATCACAAACAAGTGTAAAATTGAGGGCCTCAAAGCCTTCAATCTATGGTGATTTAAAATATCAGCAGTTCAATAATACATATGGTATTAGGATAACACATTTTTTGTTTTAATATCCCTTTCCTAATGTTTAAGAATTAATTTATTCATAGAATAAGATAGAGGTATATATTTATATACTTGACAAGTAGAGTTTCAACCCTCCACTAATTTCCAGTACAAACTCATCTTTCACTCAAAAAGATAATAGAACTCAAAAATATTATATTTATCATAATCATACAACGTTTCAAATATTAACACATACCATTTAGATTAGGAAAACTATTTTTTAATAACTAGGGACTTCCTGTAGGCTAGTTGTAGGTAATAAAGGATTTTTGCACAATGGTTGTGGGTTGGATTTTTACAGCTTTGTCTGACGCGATGAGTTGTCTTCCGACCTGTAGGTTTTCCATTTCCTAAAACTATAGTATTATAATATTCTAAAAATAATCTTCAGAAATGTTTTAACCATAAAAAATACTATCCGAAGTTCATCTTAATCCCTTACAAACATTATAGTTATCCAAAATACCTCCGTCCATACTTTCCCAAAAAGGTCTCTAAATTCCAAAATCAATTGTAACATCAGATTCCCCAAACAATGTAAGGTATCTCTTATTGTCACAAACTAAAAATATGATTACCTTTATCATATTAAAACCTTAATGAAAACAACAAGTACTACAGTAAAATTCCTATATATATCACATTAATCATATAACCATAATATAGTTCTTGAGTCCAAAAACACAAATGCAATAATTATTCAATTTCATCTACAGTAATAGCATAAGATGGGCCTTGCTCCCTTTTCCTTTTCTGAGGAAATTTCCTTGGCGCTTAGGGAATTAA
This sequence comes from Viscum album, assembly GCA_963277665.1. NCBI lineage: Eukaryota > Viridiplantae > Streptophyta > Magnoliopsida > Santalales > Viscaceae > Viscum > Viscum album. The sequence goes on along the minus strand of OY728166.1, from coordinate 4,912,013 downwards.
TTTGCATAATGCCCTATTTCTCTACAATTGTAGCATTCAACATTGAAAACCTCTTTCTTTCCCTTACAATCATGAGTCTAGTGACCTTTTTCTCCACATTTTTAAAAAACTACGATTCTTTTTAGACAATTACCAGGGTGTTTCATACCACAATTATAACATAATGGGAAATCCTTTTTTCCCTTTTTCCCTTTATCTGTCTCTTATTCCACCGTTCTCTTCTTCACTTTCTTTTCTATAAAGTCATAAGACATAGAGAATAATTTTTCTGTCTTGATAGTACATGAGACAATATCTTTGTATGATGAGAAGGATTGTAAGACTAATGCTTGACAAAGAAATGGTTTTAAACCATCAATGAAACGATCAAACCTACTCCTTGGATTGAATATATAATCTATTGCATGCCTCTCTAACCTTGTAAATTTTGCCTCATACTTTGCTACATTCCCATCCTCCTTTTTCCCCAGACTCAGAAATTGTCTTTCCATATCCTGTCTATGGTCATGAGGAAATTATTTTTCAATGAAAATATCTTTAAACTCCCTCCATTCCAAATTTGATACTTCATCAACTTCCATTGTGTTTTCAATCAATAACCACCATTGATCAGCATCTCCAGTGAGGTGGTAAATCGCCATGACAACTTTTTCCCTTTCCCTACTCCCCAAGGCATAGAATATTTTCTCTAAATAACTTATCCATTTCTTAGATACTAATGGATTTGTACTCCCATTGAATGTTTGTGGTTGTTGTCTCATTAAGTGATCTAACATTGATCCTCCACGCTATGGATCGGGGTGCTCCATATGGGTAAGGCTATTATTAATAACCTGGTTGAGTTGTCCCAATATAGTGATAAGATGATATGCACCAATTGTATCACCAGCTCCACTATAATTTTCTTGAGTATGAGGGAAATCCCTTCATGGAGTGTGTGCATTGATACGGTTTCTATTCCTTCCACTAGGTTCTATTTCTAAACAATGTCATAAACTAGACTAGTTTATGAATAAAAATACATAATTCTATACTTGTAAAACACTTAACATGAATTGAACAGTTTATGGATATAATCCATAATCATAAAAATGTTTTCTTTGAGGAAGTATATACTCAAAAACTCTTTATAATGATTTTTAATGAAAATTAGAATTATCCTATGCATATCTCCCAGGAGTGTCGTAACCAAGAGTGAAGTAAGGCCCATTTTCGTGCACCAGTTCCTATTCAAGTCTAGATCAAAGCGGTGTTTTTGAGTTCTACCCATAGGTACATCTGTGCCAGAGCTTCCTCTACCTACTCGTACCCAGACATGGATTTATTGCTCGAAAAACTCACAAAATCACCACAATACCAAAATTCTAGGAAGTTATTCTATATTAATCCTCAAAGTCTATCTTAGGTCTATGTTCTCTGATCAGAGTTTATCTAAATCTAGTTTCCAAGGATTGTACTAAAAATCCTCTGATACCAACTATAACGCCCGACGCCAGTTACACAGAGTCGGTACTTTATTACATAATATTGTAATGTTCACAAAAGATCAATTCTCAAAAGACCGATTAGTTTAGTAGCCTTGGACACACTAGATACATTCATAATGTTTACATTACATCATAAAATGAAAAACTACACCACCATCTTTTCTTCATATCACTTCATACTATCCATACAGGTCATTCATAAAATACTTCTTTACATCCTGGGGAAAAATAAAACATTGAAAGGGGTGAGATCAGATGCTCAGTAAGGATAACAATATAGCGGAAACTTTCATAAATAAACATAAGCATTTAAGGAAATGTATAACTAAAACAAAAGCCTTTTAAACATGAAATTTAGGATAATATGGTAGAAATAAAATGAAATAATTACATTTACTTATTCACATGGATATTCTACTAGTTTAATAATTACATGCAATATCAATAACCACTTTCATAATGATGGAATTTATAATCCTAGACTATCATAACCACATAGTCAAGGCCTTGTGCCAATACTATAAATAATATTTTTTTCAAGGGCTTGTGATAAGAAACTAGTTTTACACATGAGACCTACCGATGCATCAAAGAGCTATAGCGGGCTCCACCCGTCACTTACTAAGTCCAATGCATTTCTCATATGAACAGGTTTAAACATAACATAAACATTCATATTAAAACTTGCATAAGAAATGTAAATACATTCTCTATAAACCATTAATGGTTTAAAAATAACACATCCACATTCAAACATATCTCAAAACCATAAATACAATATGGATGTTTTGTATCATAATAAATCAACATCAAATAAGCTTAAAATGCATCAAAGGATGTTGACATAGATGAAATCAAAACAATTTGAGAGAAATATCTCTTTTTTTAAATCATTTAAAAGTCAGATAATTATAAAATAAAATATTTACTTTGAAAATATTCTTATAAAATTTTAAGGGAAACTTTGAAGATTTTACAATGGTGGAAAGTAGTTGCACCCGCCGTATAAGTTAAAATAAGACATTCTTACCTTAATTTTGTCAAAAAGGATAAAAATTACCTTATTTGGAAAGCGACAGAAATATTTATTTTTAAACATCTTATAAAAAGTCAAAAAGGGTAAAAATTACTTTAACCCATAGTCTATAAAATAGTAATAATGATTTCAAATTCTTTTATGAGAAACATGGATGTGGATTGTAAAGAGGTCCCAGTAGATAATTACGTATAAACAGCCTCGGATAATGAAGAGATTGTGAAAAAAACCCATACCTTGTAATTTTCCTTGGTTAAGGGTAGGATAAACTCCTATATAATGGTGAAATAATTGTTGTTAAATTCTACAAGAATCATATACATTGATATGATAACATATATGTTCTTTAAACATTGATTTGTTAATAATATATTAGTATTATCATCGTTTCGGGTGTTAACTGATTTGTTTTCCTTTATATTCGTTGTTATGTGAGCCATATGTGTTATGGATGGGATGTATATTATTCATATCCAGAATGATATCATGTCCTTAAACATTATTTTTAATCATCAAATGGGAAATATACTTGAATGGATACGATGGGGAATTAATCTCATCGCGTTCGTGGAGACGGTAGTCCGTACGTACGCACGAGCGACAATATCATTCTTTTGATATTAAAATAATATATAATTGGATGGTATATCATATATAGAGAATCCTTATCATATTAAATTTATTATTTACATGAATTACACATCATTATTATACCCATCCTAATAATAATGTATTGAATAACAATTACACCACAACGTGGAGACGGTAGGCCGTACGTACGCACGTTTGGTGACATGTCATTCAATGGATGCATAGAATACCGAATATGGTTGTACTATATTTATAATAACATCACAGTATATAAAATATACTTGAGTTATTATATTATAATATAAATGATAAATATAGAAGAAGTTGAAGAAAAAAGGAACTTGAAAATGGGTGGTGAAAACATTACCTCTAATTCGGGTTCTTTCTTTTGATTTGATCAAAAGGGCTCCCTAGGTTAGCTTTCTGATAAAGATAAGGCCACCATGTTGAAGTGAGATATGTTAGAAGGATATTTGGGAAGGGGTTGGCCGAGCCAAAATGTTTTTATGATATGAATTTGAGAGAAGGGTGAGTGCCTCTTTATAAGAGGGGTGAGGAGAACCTTTGGAAAAGCTAGAAATATTATTTAATAATAAATTCATATTCGGTTTATAATGGCTCCAAAGTGAATTATTTAAATTTTAAGGTGGGTATGGGTATAAATTCTTTCAACCAATAGATTTTAGATAGGTTTGGGTTACTATATTAACTTTATCATTTATATTTAACTCTTAGTTAAATAGTTGGACACTTACCATGTCGTCTTGTATTTTTATATTATATAGTTAATAATCTTACTATATACATTCAAGAGACCCCAAAATGGTCCATTAATGACACAAATATCATGATATAAGTCCTTTGGACGAACCATAGAATTTTACGAATAGAATATCAATTAATAATAAAATATTTGTTTTAAAAACTCTTTTATGTCAATTTTGACACTATTGGGTATTTTGTTTTTGATAATTTCATAAAAGCAATATTAATTCATATAAAATTTAAATAAACAATACTAATATGTAATATTAAAATAAAAAATTAGTTTAATTCATATAATGTCCCAAATTACATTTATTTTGATATTTATAATGTGAATTATTTTAATATTTCATCAATTAGGTAATTTCTGCATCACCATTGTGTCATAAATAAAATAAATTATTTAATGTCTAAAAATTATAAATAAAATACAATTATGTAGAAATTTTTTTTATATTTCTAATGAATATTTAAAATCTAATTTATCTTATGTATATTCCTATATTAAAAATGTTTTTATTTATTAAACATTGATTTTAACTCTTTTAACTCTTCTTTAAATTAAATAATAATAAATGTCCAAATCTAATTAAAGTGGACCTAAATGATAATATTTTATTCCTAAAGTTGTTTTTGGTCGAGATAAACTTGTCCAATAGAATTAGTACATGTGTTAGGGTAATATTAATATCATTTCTACCCTTAATTACCCTATTTACTTTTAAACGTGTTAAATAAATGTAAAAGGTTACTATTCACTAAAAATTATTTTTATCTTATTGAACCCCATTTTACTCATTGATATTAACCGTGTCTCTCGTATTTTTGAAATTCCTCTCACAAAAGCGGTAAAATTTGGTTTTATGTGAATTTGGAAATTCTCCTAGGAGATGGGTAAAAGAAAGTGAAAATTCCAATAAAATTTTTATATGTCTAAAATTATTATAAACTGACTCCAATGAATTAAATTGTACTTATATAGGTATTACATATCTACTTTGACCGAAAAACATGTAAATAAAATAAATAATTATTTAAATAAAAAGTTGGTTTTAACCAATAACTCAATGTTTTTCACTATTCATAAAAAATTTTTGTTTTCAGAAAAATAAAAAAAATTAACCCTAGGCTAATTTCGATATTCCAAATCCAAAAATGAAGTCCATTTTGAAAGATAAAATTTATAAAATTTTAAAAAGTTGGTATTACTATTCATAATGGCTAGTTTGATTGGTTGTGGTGTGTTAGAACTCGACGTTGCGTACAACAGACGCTACTATATTATTCAAAGAGAAGCATACCGTGGAAGCTTGGGGTATTACATAAAAGAAGAACTTATATAACCAACATATCTTTTCCTGACATTATCCATTCCTGAATGGAAATGGAAAAATATTTCAATGGATTTTATGATTGTTCAAACTAGATGACCTTATAGAAATGAAATGGTGTGGGTTGTTGATGATCATTTGAAAATGGTCTTATAATTAATAATTTATTAAAATACATTCCCAGTCGATGGTTTAGGAAGAATGTACATTAGAGAGGTTTTATGTCTTCATGGAATACTTGTTTCTTTCATTTCTACTTGAGAATCTAATTTCGCTTCACAGTTTTGATAGGGTTTTCACAAGGCCTTGGGTACATATGTAATTTTGAGAAAGGCCAATCACCCATAGTCTAATGGATAGAAAGGGAATAAAATTTTGGTTTTGGTGGACATGATCTATGAATGTTTTCATGACATTGGATGTTCTTTGGAGAAATACATACCTCTGTCGAGTTCTCTTTTAGTAATAGTTTTCAGCCTACCAACGAGATTGATCCTTCTGAAGCATGATATGCTAGGCCTTTCCGCTCACTTAATTGATGGCTAGAGTTACAGTTGGTAGCCATTACTGGATCACATCTTGTGTAGGAGACTACAGAATAGGTCCAATTAATCAGAAAACACATGTCAGCAGAATTGTTGAGACAACAGTTATATGCCATCAAACAACAACAACATCTCGAGTTTGAGGACAGAGACTTGGTTTTCTTGTGAGTCTCACCACGTTGGACATTAGACATAGTCAGAGGTAGAATAAGCTCTCAACGAGGTTCATTGGACACTTATAGGATGTGAAATGGATCAAACTAGTGTCTTATCAATTTGTTCATCCTTAGATATATCAGCATATGCATGATGTCTTTCATGTATTTCAGCTTCACCAATACTATAAAGACTCATCCCATTCATTTAATCCTGATGAGGTCAAATTGGATGTATATTTTACCTTTTAGGAGTTTCCAGTGAATATAGTGGATTAGAGTATAAAGACCCTCCATTTTAGGTCAGTTCCTTTAGTATGGGTTCAATGGAAGTAAGATCAGTTATAGGATGAGAACTTGTAGTGGGAAGCTGATATACGTTCTCATTGGCTTGAACTATTCAGTGATGATACCTATTTACACAAATAAGGAAAACATGGGGATGATTTACTTTATTTAGAAGAGGTTTTAAGGACCTATAATTTTGAAAAAGGCATAGATCATTATTTTCTCAATTTTAATTACATTAATGAACAAAATTTTTAATCTCAATCAAGAAAAGAAGGTGACAGGTTCATCCATGGCTTGTTCAGAGACTGAATCATCAAAGTGGGAATAAAGAATTGGGTTGCATGGATTGTTTAAAACTGTGAAACCTTTGGAACATGCCTGTATTTCTGGTTGACGATATTGGATAGATTCATTTTACACATTTTGTAAAACCATGCATGTAACCAAGCTGTGCACCGCTTGTACTAGTTAATTAAGAATAGTTTTGACATGATTTCTCTAAACCATGTTTCCAACCAGTGTTTCATTATATTTTTATCTAAAATTACATATTTATACTAAATTATGTTATTTACACATTCCCATTTCCCTTTATCCCTCTAATGTGTGAAACATGGTTTCTCAACCTGTGAGCTCATGAAATTATCATGATAATAATTGAGATAGATCTTCCTTTCTATTTCCATTAATCGATTTATTGAAAGCATTGGATCCATCTCACTAATCTATCATAGTAACTCGAATCCAATTTAAGTGAATCATCAAATCAATTACACTATTTTGGTTCAACATCTATTGAAATATTTTCAAGTCATTAGACCATTACTCGTATCTCTTCTAAACTGCTTCAATTTTGTGTTATATTTTAATGAAAGTTTCATCTATGACCTTAATCTAGGTGGTCACATTGTTTTCCCATTGTGTTTTCAGTCTAATAGCTACACCATTGTGACTCATTCCAACTATTTCTGATAACCTCCCTTATATTGATTCCTTCTTTCTTAATTGACATTTTTACCTATATACTTGTTTCTTGAATCTTTCTTTGGTTTAGGGGTTGGTTTCCATTCTTATGGACACCACATGTGTTTTCCAAGTGAAATTGGAAATTGTCGATTGATTTTTAAAAGATCCAAAAACACCTTTTCCCTTCTAAATTCTACTTTAAATAAAATTACCCTTGATATTTGGGTTTTAAATTGATCCAAATGCAGATATTAAGTCATTGGACCTATTTTAATTATAATTTTTGAAGTATGCATTTTGAGTTGTTTCCCATGTCACTTCCTAAGTGACCTGTTAATCCTTATAAATGAACTTGTCATTTTTTGTAAAATTGAATTTTATAAGTTAAATGAAATTGATATTGCATTATGGGATTCCTTTATTTAAATGAATCAATTGGATCTGAATGGATGATCCTAATTGATGGTATTACTATTAGCTTTGTTTATGCTTTAATTATTCTTATTGTGAATTGTAACGTTTGAAATTGTATTGAACAAGACTAAAGGAACATTTTATTGATAATAACTCGTGTGTTATGTTATAAATGTGAATATTAATTATTTATATTTGTAGGACTTAGGTAAATATTATATGATATGTATTATGTCATGTTGAATATTAAACGTGATTACACCATTATAGAGGTTGTGTATGATGCGAAGGGAACATCAAGTATGGTGCATAATCACTCTCCCTTGCCTTGGGTATGGAGTATAGAATGTACAACCATTGATACTATGAGATGATTGATATTTATTTTCCATGTTCCATGATTAGAATAGTTATATGATGGCTCACTCACCATATTGAGTGTTGCCTCATGGAGTCTCTTAATATATTGGGATGTAGGGAATGTAACATATTGCCTAAGATTACTGGATTGTTATACTGGAAATGGATGTATGAGTTACGCACCAGTCCATCCAAAAATTAATATTACATGTATATGGGCACATACATTCCCATGTTATTGGATTATATAGGTGGATGAAATATACATAATTAAACTATATGTATTATTACTATATATATAGTGATTTTACAAAAATTCCTTTTGACAGTGGGATAAAGCAGGTAGACCCACCAACTGTCCTTTGCGAACTTGTGTGGGATAGTTATTTATTTATTCTACATAATTAATTAAATTCATATTATTTTTCACTATTTAGTTATGATTTCTTCTTATACTACTTCTAGACTATATTCATGATGGCCAAATGATATTTGTATCTCAAACCAAACTCGGGCTACATTTAGTACTCGTGAATATTATATATCTATAGGTACACATAATGAAAAGTTACATGTGAAAAGTCTTTGAAATTATTTACCTTAAGATGGATCTAGGAGTATAGGATCATGTATAAAATCCTGATGCTTGGATATTTTCTGTCTTTTTTACCATTTTTACCATTGTGTAGCATGCTTCTATCGACCTATTTCTTTTATGTATTACTTCATACCATACATCAATGTATTAGACACTAATGTAGAGGAATAAGTTATATTATTATCTATTCAATTTATTATCTTCCTCTACATACATATACAATTATTTATTTATGCTTCTCTATTGGTTTATATATTTTGTCTCATTATATGAGCATCTACTATTGATTGTATCTGATTTTATATCTTATATGACAACTATATGAAGGTATAGTCTCCTTAATGTACCTTTTATACACCCTCACTAATAGTTGGTATCCTGACTTATGGGGAGGCATGCTTTATGTAATGTGACCCACCATCTCAGGTCACACATTAAGTGGGCTCTAATTTAAGATCTTACATTTATCTAGAATAACAAAAAATATATTTTCTAAAAAGTATATCATCTACGTGAAGTAAAATTAAAGGTTTAGAATAAAAAATTGAATACCATGGAATAATATATACTGATAAAAGACATGGTAATGAAATATTTAACAATCACAAAACTATAAATCATTGATGGGTTAACATTGCATTGATTTGTAAATCTAAAAAATAAAAAGGTAAAAAAAATATTTCACCTATATTTTGAAATTGAATAAAATGGTTTTTCAAACACATGATAATTTAAAAAAATTATCAATCCATTATATGAATAAATAATATATTAATATACAAATGTAAATAGTAATACTTAATGATCAAACTATATAATTTAGTAAATAACTATCCTTAAAAATAACCAAATATTATTTACCAAGATTAAAAAACAATAAAATTATTTCGGTTTATGACACATTTCTTTAATGGTCTGAAGGACTTATTTTTTATTGATTTTTGATAACCCCCATTTCATGGGATGAGGGGGAACCCTTAAAAGTCCCACAGACTAATATACTACACTGCCTGTAGGTTTGGATACATTACATGACCCATGTGTCTTAAGGAAATCATAAAGTCTATGAAAACTTAAAACCGCCACTCCCCATCAAATGCATCATGATTGGTTCCCCACCTTTGCGTGGAAGTTTGGCTGGCAGTCCTTGTTTATAAGTGCATAGGCTCAGTATTGATGAAAATTTCATACCCTCTCATTCTTCCAAATATGTTAGCCCTGCTATGGTTAATGTGTACTACTCTTGAATCCTCCTCTACATATGGTAATTTGTAGAATCTATTTAGGCATCTTCATATCAGGTGGCCCTCAAGGCCTGAGGTGGACCGAAGGCCTTAAGGAGGACTGAAGGTCTTAAATGTGGCCCAAAATCCTTACTGACCCGAATGTTAAGTCAATAAGGTTTTCCTTATGACTTTTCCATTCCTTCTTGTTTTAAAAATCAAAAACACCTTATCTTTAAGAAAATTTCTTTTAAAAGGAAAAAACCTTTCTTAAGGAAAATCGCTTTTATAAGAAAAATTATCCTTATCATATTTTCATCCATATTTTTTTTCTTAAGTATGAGATTCGGATTCATTTTTATTTTCTCAGAATCGTTGAAACTTTGATATGAAGCATTCTGTTTTAGGATCCGAATTCTGGATAAGAACTGTAAGGAAGTTTCATTCTGAATTCCGGATACGAACTCTAGTTAAGTACTACTCCAGACTCAGGATATGAATCCTTATGAAGTTCGACAACGAATTCTCATTACGACTTCTGATGACGAATTCTCATTACGAATTCTGATGATGAATTCACATTCCGAATTCTGATAAGGAATTCTCATTACGAATTCTGATGAATAATTTTCATTACGAATTCTGATGAAGAATTCTCATTATGAATTCTGATGAAGAATTCTCATTACGAAATCTGATGATGAATTCTCATTCCGAATTCTCATTCCGAATTCACCTAAGAAACAGAATATGATCATCTTTATTTTGTACACTCCGTATTTATTTACACTCCTAACTTTCACTCCGAAGTTTTCATTCCGAACATTTTAGTTAGATTTTAAATGGTGTCGTACATTCTATTACACTTGTTTTGTTATAAAACAATGTCATCTATTTTGTTATAAACTAATCGTTGTCTAAGTGACATGTGTACAGGTCCCTCTGATCTTTAAGGAAAATATGACAGTTAGGAAGGAGGCCGACCTTACCTATAAATAGGAGCTCATTTGAAAGAGCTCGGTGCTGAAAGGCTGACAGATCTTCAACTCATGTGATTACATGCTTGAAGTGATTTCTAGAGAGAGAGGCTCTTATTAACTCTCAAACCTTCGTGCGACTCCAAATGTTGGTGATTACATTCGAGGGCTTCCGGGGATAGAAAGACAGAGGTGTCGACTACCTTGAAGTTTGAGGGCTTCCTTGCTGAGGAAGACAGAGGTTGACAACTACCTTGAAGTTGAGGGCTTGCGGGGATAGCAAGACAGAGACTTCGATCTTCGTATCGAGGGCTTACCCTAGTTTGGGTAAGACAGACTTTCTTGAAAGTATAAATCAAGGGACCTTTATCCAAGGTTGTTGGATACCCTTCTCTTTGGGTTAAAAGACTTATATCTCGTTACTTGTAGTTCAACTACTTGTTTATATTCCGCTGCATATTGTATTGTAAGGAAAGTATAATTTTCTTATACTTCTTATTTGTACTCTGTTTCACTGAGATTATATACGCTTTAAGGTAGAATCTCATATTGTGATCTTTTGTTAAGTTTCAATTACCGGAACCATATTTCCGGAACCTACTTTTGGAATCTCTTTCCAAGTTTTGTTTGGTATCAGAGGTGTTGTGAATTTTCTTAAGTTTAACTTTGTTAAACATAGCCCTTTCCTTTTCATAAGGTAAACAAAATTATTCTTAACTAACATTAATGGTTCCAAAGGAATGGTTAAAGTATACAATTCACCCCCCTCTTGTAAATTGAGCATCTACATCACTATTTCGATCCTGCAATTGGTATCAGAGCAGGTCTCTGAAATACTTATACTTACGAATAAGTTTTTCTTGCTAATTTTATCATTCCGAACTTTTCCATTCTGAACTTTCCCATTCTGAAATTTGTTGTTACGAACTTTTTCTACTAACAAGTTTGTGTGCAGAGTTATTTTAAGTATGGCAGGAGTCAATGTTGGTTCAATTGATAATCTGAATCCTACAAGACAACCTATCTTTGATGGTAATGATTATGAATACTAGAGAGATCACATGAAGACTTTTGTTATCAATACTCGAGTAGACAACTTTGTTATTCTTACTGGTGATTATAAAATTCCTGACAAGGAAGTTATAACTTTTACTAATCAGGAAAAGTAAGAATATCAACTCAATTATAAGGTACGGAATACTTTACTTTGTTCAATGACTAGAAATATATATAGCCAAATTTCTTCTTGTGAAGAAGCTAACTGTATCTAGAAGAAGTTAGAGGTTACACACTTTGGGACTTCTAAGGTGATTGAGACTAGAAGAGATATACTTAGAGATGAATATCATGGCTTCAATTTTCCTTATGGATAACCTATCTGTAAAGTTCAACAGAGATTTATGACTATAGTCAATATTCTACAGTCTATGGGAGAGAAGGGTCTAGATGATGAAGCTCTTGTGGATAAGATAATTGATATTATGCCCAATGAGTGGGAGTCCAAGAGAACATCTATAGATGAGAACATGAAGGTTACTCAAATTACTCTTGATGAGATATTTGGAACTCTTCTACAACATGAAACAAGAATGAAGAGAGATGATGACAACATCAAGAAGAAGAATGGAAATGGTACTGTTGCTTTTACAACAACTTCAAATCAGATGAAAGCTAAGACTCCTGAGAGAGTAACCAGATCCAAGTCTAAGAAAGTTATTTTCCAATCCGAATCTAGTGAGAGTGAAGTCTCTAAAAATGAACTAGAAAATCTTGCTCGAAGAATGAACAAGATAGCTGGACAGAGAAATTTTCAATCTAAGTATAAGAAAAAGGAACGGAAAGCTAAGAAAGATAGAGAAGTTACTTGTTATAAATTCAAGAGAGCTGGACATATTAGACCAGATTTCCCTTTGCTCAAAAAGAAAGAAAGGAAAGAAAGGCATTCAGAAAGGAACATAAAGAAGTATTATAAAGCCAAATATAAGAAAGTTCTGAAAGGTAATGACACCTGGAGTGACAGTGGTGGTGACTCTTCAGATGAATCTTCTGATTATGAATCTTCAGGATAGAAGAATATTGGTCTTATAGCCAGATTACCTATCAATAATCATTGTTTTATGGCTAAGGTACGAAATGCTGAATCATTGACCAATGTTTCTATAAATTCTAATGATAGTAAGTATTATAACTCTTCTGATGATGAATCTTCTTCTGATGATGAAAATACTTTACCTACTTATGAAGAAGTCTCTAGGTTTGCTAAACTTCTTGAAATTGAGAATTCCAAACTCAATAATAAACATAATAAAGAAAACTCTAGAAATTATATTCTTACGAAAGAGATATCAGATCTTTCTAAAGATCTTGATAGGAAAAATGATGATTTTGAAAGTATTTCAAAAAATCTTGAGGAAGTAAGTTCTGAGAAGAACAAACTTTCTAAAGAATTAGAAAAATTAATTTCTTAGAAAAATGTTTTCGAGACTAACTCTAGTTCCAAAACTAATGATTTTGAGGATAAAAACTTGTTTTTAAAACTCAGGTCTGAAATTTTTTCCTTAAATAAGTGTTTATCTAACTTTACCCATGGTAAGGAAAATTTTGATAATATGTATTCCCAAATACGACCTCTATGAGATAAATCTGGATTTGGTTATACCCATGCAAAACCAATTTTTAGTAACAATTATTTTGTTCCTCAAAGTGCCCCATTTTGTACTAAATGTCAATATGGTGGTCACTGGGCAAAGAGTTGTTCCTTAAACAAAACCCAATCTTTAGGATTTCACAAAGCTTATTTCTCTAAGAAGATGTGGGGTCCAAAAATTTTATTGTCTGGAAATCTCGGATCCAAGCAATTTTGGATTCCGAAAGTCTAATTTTCTTCTTAATTTCAGGAAAATAAAGAGAGTACCAGCAACAATACATGGTACATGGATAGTGGATGTTCCCGGCACATGACTGGTAACAAAATCTATTTTGAAAAGATTATCAAAACGAAAGGAGGAAAAGTAACTTTCGGAGATAATGCTAAGGGAGAGATTGATGGTATTGGTAATATTGTTCTTCTTGGTAAAACATTTATTTGAAATGTCCTTTTTGTTAAGGGTATTAAGCACAACCTCATTAGCATAAGTCAGTTATGTGATGAAGGTTACCTTGTGAATTTTAGGAATGATAAGTGTTTAGTTCACAATTCCAAGGAAGAATTTATTCTCTCAGCCAATAGGCAAGAGAATGTCTACACTTTGAACCTAGAAGACCTCAGGAGTCAAGATTTACCTTGCCTAATTGCAATGGAAGATCATTCCTGGTTATGGCATAGAAGACTAGGACACTGTAATCTTATAAACCTATGTAAACTCTATAAGAAGAAACTAGTTAAGGATCTACCGGAGCATAGATTTGATTCTTCTAATGTTTGTGATCCTTGTTAATATGGCAAGAAACATAAATCTAGTTTTAAATCAATCGGTGAAGTCTCAACAACCAATGCATTATAGTTAGTGCACATGGATCTTTTTAGTCCAACACAAACTGGAAGTATTGGAGGCAAATACTATGAGTTTGTTCTAGTTGATGATTACACTAGATTTACTTGGGTCTATTTTCTAGCAAAGAAATCTGAATCTCTTTCCTATTTCAAAAGTTTTAGAGACCAAGTTAAAAATGAGAAAAACCTTCCATTTAAAACTATTCATAGTGATCATGGAGGAGAATTTCAAAATTCTGATTTTGAAACTTTTTGTAGTAGAAAATGTATTACTCACAAATTTTCAGCACCTACAACTCCTCAACAGAATGTTGTAGTTGAATGAAGAAATAGAATTCTTCAATAGATAACTAGAACCATGTTGAGTGAATATTCTATAGCTAGACATTTCTAGGCTGAAGCTGTAAGTACTTCTTGTTATACTATAAATCGAGTTTTAATTAGACCTTTTCTTAATAAAACTCCTTATGAGTTATGGAATGGTAGAAAACCAACACTATCTTACTACCAAGTCTTTGGTTGCAAGGTATTCATTATGAATACTAAATATAACCTACATAAATTCACACCAAAATCTGATGAAGGGATTTTCTTAGGCTATTCCACAACCTCTAAGGCTTATAGAGTTTTTAATAAAAATACTTGCACTGTTGAGGAAACAGTACATGTAAAATTTGATGAGTCAGATCCTTTTGTTTTCAAACCATCCTAGCCTACATCCTCAGATGTGTTTTCAAAAACTGATTATCAACCTTTGATAGAAGAATCTTCTGATAAGGATAATGTTCTAGAAGATAGTTCTGAAACATTTACCCCAGAAGACTTTCTACCCTATGTTGATGAACAGGTTTTACAAAACCCAAATAAGGTGTTTCTTAAGAATCATACCAGTGATAGTATCATTGGTGATGTAAATAAACCTGTAAGTACTACAAGTTCCTTAATAAATGAAGTAGAATATCTAGCATTTATTTCCCAATTAGAACCAAAAAGCACTGATGAAGCTTTAGGTGATGATGATTGGATCAAAGCAATGCAAGATGAACTAAATTAATTTGAAAGGAATAATGTCTGGACCTTGGATGAAAGACCTAAGGAAACTTCTATTATTGGAGTAAAATGGGTTTTCAGAAATAAATGTGATGAAAATGGAGTCATTGTAAGAAATAAAACTAGACTTGTTGCTAAAGGCTATAATCAGCAAGAGGGAATAGACTATGAAGAAACCTATGCTCCAGTAGCTAGACTTGAATCTATCCGTATTCTAATTTCTTTTGAAACATTATTTAATTTCAAACTTTTTCAAATGGATGTCAAATGTGCTTTTCTTAACGGTTATGTTCAAGAGCAAGTTTTTGTTGAACAACCTCCTGGCTTTGAAGATACAAAACATCCAGATCATGTTTTTAGACTTACCAAAGCTTTGTATGGTCTTAAAAAAGCTCCACGAGCATGGTATGATAGACTCACTGGATTTTTTCCTCAAAATAACTATGTTAAGGGAAATGAAGATCCAACCCTTTTTATAAAGAAAGATAGGAAAACGTTTTGATTGTGAAAATTTATGTTGATGACATTATATTCGGTTCAACTCAGCAATCTTTGACTGACTCTTTTTCTAGTCTAATGAAATCTGAGTTTGAAATGAGTATGATGGGTGAGTTAACATTTTTCCTTGGTTTTCAAATTTCTCAAAAACCAGAAGAAACCTACCTATCTCAACATAAGTATATTAATGATCTTCTTAAAAAGTATGGTTATGACAACACTAAGAGTATAAGTACTCCCATTGGTACCTCAAACTCTTTAGATTTTGATAATGGTGGGAAACCAGTAGATCAAACATCTTTTAGAGGTATGATAGGAAGTCTATTATACTTAACAGCTAGTCGACTAGACTTGATGTTCTCAGTATGATTATGTGCAAGATATCAATCCAATCCGAAGGAATCTCACTTAAAGGCAGTAAAAATAATTTTTCGCTACCTTAAGGGAACCATGGATCTAGGATTATTTTATACTTCTGGAAATGATTTTCTTCTAAAAATATTTTCTGATGATGACTTAGGTGGATGTAGAATGTATAGAAAAAATAAATCCGGAACTTGTCATTTCTTAAGAGATTCATTAGTTTCTTGGTCCTGCCAGAAACAACATTCTGTAGCACTTTCCACTGCTGAAGTTGAATATGTAGCAGATGAAAGTTGTTGTGCTCAAGTGTTGTGGATGCAACAGACACTCATAGACTATGGCTTGAGTTTTACTAAAACTCAAATTTTGTGTGATAACACAAGTGCCATTGCCCTTAGTAAGAACCCTGCACATCACTCCTGTGCAAAACACATAGATATTAGGCATCACTTTCTTAGGGATCACACACTGAAAGGAGATATTATTCTTCAGTTTATTGGAACGCAAGATCAACTTGCTGATATTTTCACAAAATCTTTGCCTTCTGATAGATTTGAATATATTAAAAAGAAATTAGGAATGATAACCGTATAGTAATCCTCCTTAATTAACATTCTATTGAAAGAGTCTCCTGACAGCAATACACTCTTTTTCATAGGGGGAGTACATTTGTTTGATAGAATAGCAAAGTTTTTCAAAATTTGTTTTCAAACTTTTCAGAACGAAGATTTCTGGAATGGAAATTTCGGAACTAAAATTTTCCAGAATGGACATTTTCGTACAGAATACTTCTAGAATGGAAGTGTTCATATTGAAAACATCCGGAATGGAAAATTTCATACTGGTATTTACATAACCGGATTTTCGTATCGAATCTTTCATAATGAGTTTCTTTTTATGTGTTTTCCATACAAAGTTTGTTTTTTGTACTTAATTTTTCGTACTGAATTTTTCGTACTGATTTTGTTTTCCTTAGTAAATTTTTTTGAGAACTTTTTCTTTTCATAATAAAGATTTTTTTTCATAGTCATTTTTATGTTACCCATTATGAATAATCCTCCTCAGCCAATCCGAAATGTATGATTTCCTTACTCAAGTTTTGGTAGTCATTTTTTTTCTGGCATTTTCTTGTTTTATGTTTTCGGATTATAGTTTTCCTAATTCTTTGTTTTAATAAAAACCTCAAAAAGATCGGATTCAAGTTTTCAACCGTCAGATCTAATCTCAGCTTATCCCAACCGTTAGATCAACTGAGGAAGTTGAACCGTCGTTCCATTGCCTATATAAAGGGGACCCAAATACTCTTCCCACATAGATTTCAATCTATCGCGTCCCGAATCTCTGCCTCTCTATTTTAAAGCCGTTCCTAACTTCAGTTTTCTCCGTTCCGAACTTCTCAGAGGACTTCAGATCCGAATGTCTGCGGAGTTAGCTTCTCAAGAAATGTCTTCCTCCAAACCTATTTCACAATGGTTAGTTTACAGAGAAAGGCTAGTCCATCCGGATTTCTTCAATAACTATAATTCTCTTATTTCAAAGAACATTAAGTTGAATGGCTGGGAAGATATTGTTGTGTCCAAACAGGGAAATCAAGACGATGTCTTTTCAGAGTTACTTGTTGAGTTCTATGAATTAGTTTCCTTCTTTAAGGAAGATAATAGGGAGAAATTTTCTTTTAAGTCTTATGGCAAGACTTACAAGCTTTCTTATACCAAGGCAGCAAGCTTGGTAGGGCTGTCCTATGAAGGAGAAGTCGAGTTTCTATCTCATGTGTTGCCGGATTCTAAGGGTAGCTTCGACAAAGAAAAAGTATTGAAAACTCTCGGACTCTCAGATGACAAAGCACCGAAGATTTCTAGTTTTCCTACAAATTTCCAGATTCTAGAGTTGTGGGTACAAGGGCTTATCGTACCGAGGAAAGGTGATAAAGACAGCTTGAAAAAGAGTGAGATCTATATCTTAGATTTCCTGATAAATCTAAGGAAGTTTAACTACATGAGGAACATTATAATAACCATTGAGAACCATAAGAAAGGAAATCTCAGAGCCCAGATCATAATGTATCCAGCAATTTTATCAAAGTTGATAGTTTGGTGGCTTGAGTCTTTCAAAGAATCTTGCAGATCTAAGCCAAGGGTTTGTAAAAATTTTTTGGTCAGTGATGATACCCTTAAGAGAATGGATGTGGCTTTCAACAAGGAGACTGGTGAGTTCTTCGATCTACCTAATCAAGAAGAAGCGGCTCCGAAGCCTGCTGAACCGGAATCATCTAAGCCAGTAAAGAAAAGAATGTTGAAATAAGTTTCAGTTGAAGTTTAGGATCCTAAATCTAAGGAAGCTCAAACCGAACCTCCCAAACCAAAGAAGAAGAAATCCTATCCTGATGAAGTTGTTGCAAAGTGGAGAGAAGATAAAGAGAAAAGGAAAGAAGGGGATACACAGTTCGGATTGGACCCTGCGGAGGCTAAGGCCTGGAAGGAGAGAACTGCTAATGAGCTTGAAAAACAAGTAAAGGAAAAGAAGCTCAAGAAGAAGATGACAGAAGCCGAGGCAGTCCATGAATAGTTAAAATTTAATGAGATGGTATCCGGAAGCATTCAGGTTCCAAGATCTTTCTCCTTGGATTCTCTACCCGAGACTCCAGGAAGAAACCTTGATTTTTCCAGAAGAGACTAGAGCTGAGCATGTTGAGCAACCTGAACCAATTCAGCAAGTGGGAGACGAAGAAGTAGTTTCTGAAGGAAGTGCTGAAACAGGAGACCTATTGAAAGAAGTAGATTATTATACGGGGTCACCTTCGGAACATCTGTCACTCCAAACTTAATAAGGTGAATCCTCTAAGTTAGTAACTCCAGAGAAGGAAAAGATTGAGGAAGATGTTGTCCAAAAATATGTTGATGATGTTATTCAAGTATCTACTAGCGAGCATAAAACTCCTGATCAGGATTCTATTCCGAAAAAAGACAAGGGAAAGAAACTCCTTGGTTAGACTCCGAAATTAGTGGCAAGCAAGAAAAGATAATTTGGTGATTAGTCTAAAAGGAAGTTGGAGCTTATTGAGGAAGAAAATTCTCCAAGTAAAGTTTCAGATTCAGAGTCATCCTCATTGGTACATGACTTTGTTGTTCAATCTATGAGGAAGTTAGTTGGTTCCATTCCGATCATCTCGACTATAGACTCAAGATGCCAAATGCTCCAACATGCTCTGAATCAAAAATCAGATTCTGTATCCTTGGTTATGGATAAGTGTGTCGAGTTTGAAGCTGAGTTCAAATCAATTTCTTGTTGCATATGAAGCACACAAAAGATCTTGCAAAAGAATGATGAGCTGGTCGAGGAAGACTGTAGAGGAGATGAGGTTATTTGATGAATTTCAAGACAATGTTAAAGATGCTTTTGAGATCTAGGACAGGAAGATAAATGACCTGAATTCATCCTTTGAATAGAAGCTGACATATGAAAAAACCTTTCGGATTCAAGAAGTCAGATATCTGAATGGGAAGCTGAATTCCGTTTCTCAAAACTGGAAGTTTGAAAGAGATCATCGGATGGAATTTGAATAGAAAATGAAGTCTCAGAAAGAAAATATTAAAGCTCAGGAAGAAAATCTGAAAGCCCAGGAATAAAAAATTGAAGCTCAATCTGCAAAAATAGTTGTCTTAGAGAAGAAAGCTGAAGAAGATCATAAAGACCTGAAGAAGATCAAGACTATTCTTATGGGGCTCATTTCGAAGGAAAAATATCCGAAATAACTAGATCCGATCTTTTTGTTGTATTTAATTTTCTTTGTTGCCGACATTTCAAATCTAATGAAAATTGTGCATCTCGTTTCCATTGTTGTTATTACTAATTTTTTAGGTACTTTGTTTTTTTTCATTCCCTCGAATTCTTTTTGAAAATCAAAAATTGGGAGAAGGAAAATATCCTTATGAAAAAGAAGAACTCTAATAAGAGTATATCAAAGGGGGAGAAGGAATATATCTTTGAGGAAAAAGAACTCTAATAAGAGTTTATCTAAGGGGGAGTTTTTTATTAAAGAAGACTTTCTTATTCATAAATGAAATATCACTCCGGACATCTAGAATACGTTCCTTAGAGTTTCAAAGCCTAAGGGGGAGTTAGTCATATTCATCTATATCCTTAAAAGCAAGGGAGATAAGCCTTTTCTTCTTAGAATTTCTTTTTTGTAAGGATGTTTGTGCTTTCCAAAAAGGGGGAGATTGTTGAGTCAAAAAGGTTTTCCTTATGAATTTTCCATTCCTTCTTGTTATGAAAATCACAAACACCTTATCTTTAAGAAAATTTCTTTTATAAGGAAAAAAGCTTTCTTAAGGAAAATCACTTTTATAAGAAAAATTATCCTTATCATATTTTCATCCATATTTTCTCTCTTAAGTATGAGATTCAGATTCATTTCTATTTTCTCGGAATCGTTGAAACTTTGATATGAAGCATTCTGTTTTAGGATCCAAATTCTGTATAAGAACTGTAAGGAAGTTTCATTCTGAATTCCGGATACAAACTCTGGTTAAGTTCTACTCCAGACTCAGGATATGAATCCTTATGAAGTTCAACAACAAATTCTCATTACGAATTCTGATGACGAATTCTCATTACGAATTATGATGATGAATTCTCATTCTGAATTCTGATGAGGAATTCTCATTACAAATTTTGATGACGAATTCTCATTACGAATTCTGATCAATAATTCTCATTACGAATTCTGATGAAGAATTCTCATTATGAAATCAGATTATGGATTCTCAATCCGAATTCTCATTCCGAATTCACCTATGAAACAAAATCTGATTATATTTATTTTGTACACTCTGTATTTATTTACACTCCGAACTTTCACTCCGAAGTTTTCATTCTGAACTTTTTAGTTAGATTGTAAATGGTGTCGTACATTCTGTTACACTTGTTTTGTTATAAAATGATGTCGTCCATTTTGTTATAAACTAACCGTTGTCTAAGTGACACGTGTACAGGTCCCTCTGATCCTTAAGGAAAATATGACCTTTGGGAAGGAGGCCGACCATACCTATAAATAGGAGCTCATTTGAAAGATCTCGGTGCTGAAAGGCTAACAGATCTTCGACTCATGTGATTACATGCTTGAAGTGATTTCTAGAGAAAGAGGCTCTTATTAACTCTCAAAACTTCGTGCGACTCTGAATTTTGGTGATTACATTCGAGGGCTTCCGGGGATAGGAAGACAGAGGTGTCGACTACCTTGAAGTTTGAGGGATTCCTTGCTGAGGAAGACAGAGGTTGACAACTACCTTGAAGTTGAGGGCTTGCGGGGATAGCAAGACAGAGACTTCGATCTTCGTATCGAGGGCTTACCCTAGTTTGGGTAAGACAGACTTGCTTGAAAGTATAAATCAAGGGACCTTTATCCAAGGTTGTTGGATACCCTTCTCTTTGGGTTAAAAGACTTATATCTCGTTACTTGTAGTTCAACTACTTGTTTATATTCCGCTGCATATTGTATTGTAAGGAAAGTATAATTTTCTTATACTTCTTATTTGTACTCTGTTTCACTTAGATTCTATACGCTTTAAGGTAGAATCTCATATTGTAATCTTTTTTTAAGTTTCAATTACCGGAACCATATTTCCGGAACCTACTTTTGGAATCTCTTTCCAAGTTTTGTTTGGTATCAGAGGTGTTGTGAATTTTCTTATGTTTAACTTTGTTAAACTTAGCCCTTTCCTTTTCATAAGGTAAACAAAATTATTCTTAACTAACATTAATGGTTCCAAAGGAATGGTTAAAGTATACAATTCACCCCCCTCTTGTAAATTTACCATCTACATCACTATTTCGATCCTGCAATTGGTATCAGAGCAGGTCTCTGAAATACTTATACTTACGAATAAGTTTTTCTTGCTAATTTTATCATTCCGAACTTTTCCATTCTGAACTTTCCCATTCCGAAATTTGTTGTTACGAACTTTTTCTACTAACAAGTTTGTGTATAAAGTTATTTTAAGTATGGCAGGAGTCAATGTTGGTTCAATTGATAATCTGAATCCTACAAGACAACCTATCTTTGATGGTAATGATTATGAATACGAGAGATATCACATGAAGACTTTTGTTATCAATACTGGAGTAGACAACTTTGTTATGCTTACTGGTGATTATAAAATTCCTGACAAGGATGTTATAACTTTTACTAATCAGGAAAAGTAAGAATATAAACTCAATTATAAGGTACGTAATACTTTACTTTGTTCAATGACTAGAAAAATATATAGCCAAATTTCTTCTTGTGAAGAAGCTAACTGTATCTAGAAGAAGATAGAGGTTACACACTTTGGGACTTCTAAGGTGATTGAGACTAGAAGAGCTACACTTAGAGATGAATATCATGGATTAAATTTTCTTTATGGATAACCTATCTGTAATGTTCAACAGAGATTTATGACTATAGTCAATATTCTACCGTCTATGGGAGAGAAGGGTCTAGATGATGAAGCTCTTGTGGATAAGATAATTGATATTATGCCCAATGAGTGGGAGTCCAAGAGAACATCTATAGATGAGAACATTAAGGTTACTCAAATTACTCTTGATGAGATATTTGGAACTCTTCTACAACATGAAACAAGAATGAAGAGAGATGCTGACAACATCAAGAAGAAGAATGGAAATGGTACTGTTGCTTTTACAACAACTTCAAATCAGATGAAAGCTAAGACTCCTGAGAGAGTAACCAGATCCAAGTCTAATAAAGTTATTTTCCAATCCGAATCTAGTGAGAGTGAAGTCTCTAAAAATGAACTAGAAAATCTTGCTCGAAGAATGAACAAGATAGCTGGACAGAGAAATTTTCAATCTAAGTATAAGAAAAAGGAACGGAAAGCTAAGAAAGATAGAGAAGTTACTTGTTATGAATGCAAGAGAGCTGGACATATTAGACCATATTTCCCTTTGCTCAAAAAGAAAGAAAGGAAAGAAAGGCATTCAGAAAGGAACATAAAGAAGTATTATAAAGCCAAATATAAGAAAGTTCTGAAAGGTAATGACACCTGGAGTGCCAGTGGTGGTGACTCTTCAGATGAATCTTCTGATTATGAATCTTCAGGATAGAAGAATATTGGTCTTATAGCCAGATTACCTATCAATAATCATTGTTTTATGGCTAAGGTACGAAATGCTGAATCATTGACCAATGTTTCTATAAATTCTAATGATAGTAAGTATTATAACTCTTCTGATGATGAATCTTCTTCTGATGATGAAAATATGTTACCTACTTATGAAGAAGTCTCTAGGTTTGCTAAACTTCTTGAAATTGAGAATTCCAAACTCATTAATAAACATAATAAAGAAAACTCTAGAAATTCTATTCTTACGAAAGAGATATCAGATCGTTCTAAAGATCTTGATAGGAAAAATGATGATTTTGAAAGTATTTCAAAAAATCATGAGGAAGTAAGTTCTGAGAAGAACAAACTTTCTAAAGAATTAGAAAAATTAATTTCTAAGAAAAATGTTTTCGAGACTAACTCTAGTTCCAAAACTAATGATTTTGAGGATAAAAACTTGTTTTTAAAACTCAGGTCTGAAATTTTTTCCTTAAATAAGTGTTTATCTAACTTTACCCATGGTAAGGAAAATTTTGATAATATGTATTCCCAAATACGACCTCTATGAGATAAATCTGGATTTGGTTATACCCATGCAAAACCAATTTTTAGTAACAATTATTTTGTTCCTCAAAGTGCCCCATTTTGTACTAAATGTCAATATGGTGGTCACTGGGCAAAGAGTTGTTCCTTAAACAAAACCCAATCTTTAGGATTTCACAAAGCTTATTTCTCTAAGAAGATGTGGGGTCCAAAAATTTTATTGTCTGGAAATCTCGGATCCAAGCAATTTTGGATTCCGAAAGTCTAATTTTCTTCTTAATTTCAGGAAAATAAAGAGAGTACCAGCAACAATACATGGTACATGGATAGTGGATGTTCCCGGCACATGACTGGTAACAAAATCTATTTTGAAAAGATTATCAAAACGAAAGGAGGAAAAGTAACTTTCGGAGATAATGCTAAGGGAGAGATTGATGGTATTGGTAATATTGTTCTTCTTGGTAAAACATTTATTTGAAATGTCCTTTTTGTTAAGGGTATTAAGCACAACCTCATTAGCATAAGTCAGTTATGTGATGAAGGTTACCTTGTGAATTTTAGGAATGATAAGTGTTTAGTTCACAATTCCAAGGAAGAATTTATTCTCTCAGCCAATAGGCAAGAGAATGTCTACACTTTGAACCTAGAAGACCTCAGGAGTCAAGATTTACCTTGCCTAATTGCAATGGAAGATCATTCCTGGTTATGGCATAGAAGACTAGGACACTGTAATCTTATAAACCTATGTAAACTCTCTAAGAATAAACTAGTTAAGGATCTACCGGAGCATAGATTTGATTCTTCTAAAGTTTTTGATCCTTGTTAATATGGCAAGAAAAATAAATCTAGTTTTAAATCAATCAGTGAAGTCTCAACAACCAATGCATTACAGTTAGTGCACATGGATCTTTTTAGTCCAACACAAACTGGAAGTATTGGAGGCAAATACTATGTGTTTGTTCTAGTTGATGATTACACTAGATTTACTTGGGTCTATTTTCTAGCAAAGAAATCTGAATCTCTTTCCTATTTCAAAAGTTTTAGAGCCCAAGTTAAAAATGAGAAAAACCTTCCATTGAAAACTATTCATAGTGATCATGGAGGAGAATTTCAAAATTCTGATTTTGAAACTTTTTGTAGTAGAAAATGTATTACTCACAAATTTTCAGCACCTAGAACTCCTCAACAGAATGTTGTAGTTGAATGAAGAAATAGAATTCTTCAAGAGATAACTAGAACCATGTTGAGTGAATATTCTATAGCTAGACATTTCTAGGCTGAAGCTGTAAGTACATCTTGTTATACTATAAATCGAGTTTTAATTAGACCTTTTCTTAATAAAACTCCTTATGAGTTATGGAATGGTAGAAAACCAAGACTATCTTACTACCAAGTCTTTGGTTGCAAGGTATTCATTATGAATACTAAATATAACCTACATAAATTCACACCAAAATCTGATGAAGGGATTTTCTTAGGCTATTCCACAACCTCTAAGGCTTATAGAGTTTTTAATAAAAATACTTGCACTGTTGAGGAAACAGTACATGTAAAATTTGATGAGTCAGGTCCTTTTGTTTTCAAACCATCCTAGCCTACATCCTCAGATGTGTTTTCAAAAACTGATTATCAACCTTTGATAGAATAATCTTCTGATAAGGATAATGTTCTAGAAGATAGTTCTGAAACATTTACCCCAGAAGACTTTCTACCCTATGTTGATGAACAGTTTTTACAAAACCCAAATAAGGTGTTTCTTAAGAATCATACCAGTGATAGTATCATTGGTGATGTAAATAAACCTGTAAGTACTACAAGTTCCTTAATAAATGAAGTAGAATATCTAGCATTTATTTCCCAATTAGAACCAAAAAGCACTGATGAAGCTTTAGGTGATGATGATTGGATCAAAGCAATGCAAGATGAACTAAATTAATTTGAAAGGAATAATGTCTGGACCTTGGATGAAAGACCTAAGGAAACTTCTATTATTGGAGTAAAATGGGTTTTCAGAAATAAATGTGATGAAAATGGAGTCATAGTAAGAAATAAAACTAGACTTGTTGCTAAAGGCTATAATCAGCAAGAGGGAATAGACTATGAAGAAACCTATGCTCCAGTAGCTAGACTTGAATCTATCCGTATTCTAATTGCTTTTGAAACATTATTTAATTTCAAACTTTTTCAAATGGATGTCAAATGTGCTTTTCTTAACGGTTATGTTCAAGAGCAAGTTTTTGTTGAACAACCTCCTGGCTTTGAAGATACAAAACATCCAGATCATGTTTTTAGACTTACCAAAGCTTTGTATGGTCTTAAAAAAGCTCCACGAGCATGGTATGATAGACTCACTGGATTTTTTCCTCAAAATAACTATGTTAAGGGAAATGAAGATCCAACCCTTTTTATAAAGAAAGATAGGAAAACGTTTTGATTGTGAAAATTTATGTTGATGACATTATATTCGGTTCAACTCAGCAATCTTTGACTGACTCTTTTTCTAGTCTAATGAAATCTGAGTTTGAAATGAGTATGATGGGTGAGTTAACATTTTTCCTTGGTTTTCAAATTTCTCAAAAACCAGAAGAAACCTACCTATCTCAACATAAGTATATTAATGATCTTCTTAAAAAGTATGGTTATGACAACACTAAGAGTATAAGTACTCCCATTGGTACCTCAAACTCTTTAGATTTTGATAATGGTGGGAAACCAGTAGATCAAACATCCTTTAGAGGTATGATAGGAAGTCTATTATACTTAACAGCTAGTCGACTAGACTTGATGTTCTCAGTATGATTATGTGCAAGATATCAATCCAATCCGAAGGAATCTCACTTAAAGGCAGTAAAAATAATTTTTCGCTACCTTAAGGGAACCATGGATCTAGGATTATTTTATACTTCTGGAAATGATTTTCTTCTAAAAATATTTTCTGATGATGACTTAGGTGGATGTAGAATGTATAGAAAAAATAAATCCGGAACTTGTCATTTCTTAAGAGATTCATTAGTTTCTTGGTCCTGCCAGAAACAACATTCTGTAGCACTTTCCACTGCTGAAGTTGAATATGTAGCAGATGAAAGTTGTTGTGCTCAAGTGTTGTGGATGCAACAGACACTCATAGACTATGGCTTGAGTTTTACTAAAACTCAAATTTTGTGTGATAACACAAGTGCCATTGCCCTTAGTAAGAACCCTGCACATCACTCCTGTGCAAAACACATAGATATTAGGCATCACTTTCTTAGGGATCACACACTGAAAGGAGATATTATTCTTCAGTTTATTGGAACGCAAGATCAACTTGCTGATATTTTCACAAAATCATTGCCTTCTGATAGATTTGAATATATTAAACAGAAGTTAGGAATGATAACTGTATAGTAATCCTCCTTAATTAACATTCTATTGAAAGAGTCTCCTGACAGCAATACACTCTTTTTCATATGGGGAGTACATTTGTTTGATAGAATAGCAAAGTTTTTCAAAATTTGTTTTCAAACTTTTCAGAACGAAGATTTCCGGAATGGAATTTTCGGAACTAAAATTTTCTAGAATGGACATTTTCGTACAGAATACTTCTAGAATGGAAGTGTTCATATTGAAAACATCCGGAATGGAAAATTTCATACTGGTATTTACATAACCGGATTTTCGTATCGAATCTTTCATAATGAGTTTCTTTTTATGTGTTTTCCATACAAAGTTTGTTTTTTGTACTTAATTTTTCGTACTGAATTTTTCGTACTGATTTTGTTTTCCTTAGTAAAGTTTTTTGCGAACTTTTTCTTTTCATAATAAAGATTTTTTTCATAGTCATTTTTATGTTACCCATTATGAATAATCCTCCTCAGCCAATCCGAAATGTATGATTTCCTTACTCATGTTTTGGTAGTCATTTTTTTTCTGGCATTTTCTTGTTTTATGTTTTCGGATTATAGTTTTCCTAATTCTTTGTTTTAATAAAAACCTCAAAAAGATCGGATTCAAGTTTTCAACCGTCAGATCTAATCTCAGCTTATCCCAACTGTTAGATCAACTGAGGAAGTTGAACCGTCGTTCCATTGCCTATATAAAGGGGACCCAAATACTCTTCCCACATAGATTTCAATCTCTCGCGTCCCGAATCTCTGCCTCTCTATTTTAAAGCCGTTCCTAACTTCAGTTTTCTCCGTTCCGAACTTCTCAGAGGACTTCAGATCCGAATGTCTGCGGAGTTAGCTTCTCAAGAAATGTCTTCCTCCAAACCTATTTCACAATGGTTAGTTTACAGAGAAAGGCTAGTCCATCCGGATTTCTTCAATAACTATAATTCTCTTATTTCAAAGAACATTAAGTTGAATGGCTGGGAAGATATTGTTGTGTCCAAACCGGGAAATCAAGACGATGTCTTTTCAGAGTTACTTGTTGAGTTCTATGAATCAGTTTCCTTCTTTAAGGAAGATAATAGGGAGAAATTTTATTTTAAGTCTAATGGAAAGACTTACAAGCTTTCTTATACCAAGGCAGCAAGCTTGGTAGGGCTGTCCTATGAAGGAGAAGTCGAGTTTCTATCTCATGTGTTGCCGGATTCTAAGGGTAGCTTCGACAAAGAAAAAGTATTGAAAACTCTCGGACTCTCAGATGACAAAGCACCGAAGATTTCTAGTTTTCCTACAAATTTCCAGATTCTAGAGTTGTGGGTACAAGGGCTTATCGTACCGAGGAAAGGTGATAAAGACAGCTTGAAAAAGAGTGAGATCTATATCTTAGATTTCCTGATAAATCTAAGGAAGTTTAACTTCATGAAGAACATTATAATAACCATTGAGAACCTTAAGAAAGGAAATCTCAGAGCCCAGATCATAATGTATCCAGCAATTTTATCAAAGTTGATAGTTTGGTGGCTTGAGTCTTTCAAAGAATCTTGCAGATCTAAGCCAAGGGTTTGTAAATTTTTTTTGGTCAGTGATGATACCCTTAAGAGAATGGATGTGGCTTTCAACAAGGAGACTGGTGAGTTCTTCGATCTACCTAATCAAGAAGAAGCGGCTCCGAAGGCTACTGAACCGGAATCATCTAAGCCAGTAAAGAAAAGAAAGTTGAAATAAGTTTCAGTTGAAGTTTAGGATCCTAAATCTAAGTAAGCTCAAACCGAACCTCCCAAACCAAAGAAGAAGAAAGCCTATCCTGATGAAGTTGTTGCAAAGTGGAGAGAAGATAAAGAGAAAAGGAAAGAAGGGGATACACAGTTCGGATTGGACCCTGCGGAGGCTAAGGCCTGGAAGGAGAGAACTGCTAATGAGCTTGAAAAACAAGTAATGGAAAAGAAGCTCAAGAAGAAGATGACAGAAGCCGAGGCAGTCCATGAATAGTTAAAATTTAATGAGATGGTATCCGGAAGCATTCAGGTTCCAAGATCTTTCTCCTTGGATTCTCTACCCGAGACTCCAGGAAGAAACCTTTATTTTTCCAGAAGAGACTAGAGCTGAGCATGTTGAGCAACCTGAACCAATTCAGTAAGTGGGAGACGAAGAAGTAGTTTCTGAAGGAAGTGCTGAAACAGGAGACCTATTGAAAGAAGTAGATTATTATAAGGGGTCACCTTCGGAACATCTGTCACTCCAAACTTCATAAGGTGAATCCTCTAAGTTAGTAACTCCAGAGAAGGAAAAGATTGAAGAAGATGTTGTCCAAAAATATGTTGATGATGTTATTCAAGTATCTACTAGCGAGCATAAAACTCCTGATCAGGATTCTATTCCGAAAAAAGACAAGGGAAAGAAACTCCTTGGTTAGACTCCGAAATTAGTGGCAAGAAAGAAAAGATAATTTGGTGATTAGTCTAAAAGGAAGTTGGAGCTTATTGAGGAAGAAAATTCTCCAAGTAAAGTTTCAGATTCAGAGTCATCCTCATTGGTACATGACTTTGTTGTTCAATCTATGAGGAAGTTAGTTGGTTCCATTCCGATCATCTCGACTATAGACTCAAGATGCCAAATGCTCCAACATGCTCTGAATCAGAAATCAGATTCTGTATCCTTGGTTATGGATAAGTGTGTCGAGTTTAAAGCTGAGTTCAAATCAATTTCTTGTTGCATATGAAGCACACAAAAGATCTTGCAAAAGAATGACGAGCTGGTCGAGGAAGACTGTAGAGGAGATGAGGTTATTTGATGAATTTCAAGACAATGTTAAAGATGCTTTTGAGATCGAGGACAGGAAGATAAATGACCTGAATTCATCCTTTGAATGGAATCTGACATATGAAAAAAACTTTCGGATTCAAGAAGTCAGATATCTGAATGGGAAGCTGAATTCCGTTTCTCAAAACTGGAAGTTTGAAAGAGATCATCAGATGGAATTTGAATAGAAAATGAAGTCTCAGAAAGAAAATATTAAAGCTCAGGAAGAAAAGCTGAAAGCCCAGGAATAAAAAATTGAAGCTCAATCTGCAAAAATAGTTGTCTTAGAGAAGAAAGCTGAAGAAGATCATAAAGACCTGAAGAAGATCAAGACTATTCTTATGGGGCTCATTTCGAAGGAAAAATATCCGAAATAACTAGATCCGATCATTTTGTTGTATTTAATTTTCTTTGTTGCCGACATTTCAAATCCAATGAAAATTGTGCATCTCGTTTCCATTGTTGTTATTACTAATTTTTTAGGTACTTTGTTTTTTTTTCATTCCCTCGAATTCTTTTTGAAAATCAAAAATTGGGAGAAGGAAAATATCCTTATGAAAAAGAAGAACTCTAATAAGAGTATATCAAAGGGGGAGAAGGAAAAGATCTTTGAGGAAAAAGAACTCTAATAAGAGTTTATCTAAGGGGGATTTTTTCATTAAAGAAGACTTTCTTATTCATAAATGAAATATCACTCCGGACATCTAGAATACATTCCTTAGAGTTTCAAAGCCTAAGGGGGAGTTAGTCATATTCATCTATATCCTTAAAAGCAAGGGAGATAAGCCTTTTCTTCTTAGAATTTCTTTTTTGTAAGGATGTTTGTGCTTTCCAAAAAGGGGGAGATTGTTGAGTCAAAAAGGTTTTCCTTATGAATTTTCCATTCCTTCTTGTTATGAAAATCACAAACACCTTATCTTTAAGAAAATTTCTTTTATAAGGAAAAAAGCTTTCTTAAGGAAAATCACTTTTATAAGAAAAATTATCCTTATCATATTTTCATCCATATTTTTTCTCTTAAGTATGAGATTCAGATTCATTTCTATTTTCTCGGAATCGTTTAAACTTTGATATGAAGCATTCTGTTTTAGGATCCAAATTCTGTATAAGAACTGTAAGGAAGTTTCATTCTGAATTCCGGATACAAACTCTGGTTAAGTTCTACTCCAGACTCAGGATATGAATCCTTATGAAGTTCAACAACAAATTCTCATTACGAATTCTGATGACGAATTCTCATTACGAATTATGATGATGAATTCTCATTCTGAATTCTGATGAGGAATTCTCATTACAAATTCTGATGACGAATTCTCATTACGAATTCTGATCAATAATTCTCATTACGAATTCTGATGAAGAATTCTCATTATGAAATCAGATTATGGATTCTCATTCCGAATTCTCATTCCGAATTCACCTATGAAACAAAATCTGATTATATTTATTTTGTACACTCTGTATTTATTTACACTCCGAACTTTCACTCCGAAGTTTTCATTCTGAACTTTTTAGTTAGATTTTAAATGGTGTCGTACATTCTGTTACACTTGTTTTGTTATAAAATGATGTCGTCCATTTTGTTATAAACTAACCATTGTCTAAGTGACACGTGTACAGGTCCCTCTGATCCTTAAGGAAAATATGACCTTTGGGAAGGAGGCCGACCATACCTATAAATAGGAGCTTATTTGAAAGATCTCGGTGCTGAAAGGCTAACAGATCTTCGACTCATGTGATTACATGCTTGAAGTGATTTCTAGAGAAAGAGGCTCTTATTAACTCTCAAAACTTCGTGCGACTCTGAATTTTGGTGATTACATTCGAGGGATTCTAGGGATAGGAAGACAGAGGTGCTGACTACCTTGAAGTTCGAGGGCTTCCTTACTGAGGAAGATAGAGGTTTCCAACTACCTTGAAGTTGAGGGCTTGCGGGGATAGCAAGACAGAAACTCCGATCTTCGTATCGAGGGCTTACCCTAGTGTGGGTAAGACAGACTTGCTTGAAAGTATAAATCAAGGGACCTTTATCCAAGGTTGTTGGATACCCTTCTCTTTGGCTTAAAAGACTTATATCTCGTTACTTGTAGTTCAACTACTTGTTTATATTCCGCTACATATTGTATTGTAAGGAAAGTATAACTTTCTTGTACTTTCTTATTTTTACTCTGTTTCACTTAGATTCCATACGCTTTAAGGTAGAATCTCATATTGTAATCTTTTGTTAAGTTTCAATTACCAAAACCATATTTCCAGAACCTACTTTTGGAATCTCTTTCCATGTTTTGTTTGGAATCAGAGGTGTTGTGAATTTTCTTAAGTTTAACTTTGTTAAACGTGGCCCTTTCCTTTTCTTAAGGTAAACATAGTTATTCTTAACTAACCTTAAAGGTTCCAAAGTAATTTTTAAAGTATACAATTCACCCCCCCTCTTGTAAATTGAGCATCTACATCACTATTTCGATCCTACACCGAAGGCCTAGATGGACCGCAGGCCTTAAGAACTCCAATCCCAAACTAGTGGCCCAATGTGAATTGGCCCTGCTTTTAGAGTACCGAACAATACCTTCTACAGTTCCTTCTATAGTACCCACACTGTACTATTATAGTTACTGCTAAAATATTTCTACAGTACCAGCTATAATTCTTCAACATGACCTAGAATTATGACTCTTCTTGGGTTCAAACCTGAGTCTTGTGGATGCACTCAGAGAGACCACACCAACCAGGTTCAGAGACCGATTGTTCCTTGGGATTTGGTGTACCATCACAGGTAGAATTCATTATCATCAGAATTGGTTTATCATTTTATTAATATTACACAAATGTAGAAGATAATTAATAATAACATTAGGTAACATGATTTATATTATAAAAAATATAACACGATTATTGAATTCTATTTTTATTTTTTAACATCAAATGGGGTTTTAACCCTCCATTGATTATCCAAATATCTTCATTGTGGTATTCTTTGACAAACTAAATCCCTCTACATTGGGACCACTCTGAAATGATTGAAAAGTTCCAATTAAAGGGTCTTCCTGAATTTAATTTTCATCTGAACCTTCACTGGTTTTGGTCGATAATAGAAAAATTAACAACTTTGTGTGTATGGGATCTATAAAATAATTTTTTTTTTACTTCCTATGATACCATTGCAAATAGTTTTTTTTTTGTATCCTTCATTACTAAAATAAAAAATAAAAAATCAAAAATCACAATTCATCTATTTTAACAGTGCTCGTGTGGTCAACACAATTATATTGGAAAATAGGCACTAGGAGTGTATTATAATATAACTACCATATTTGTTTGATGATTCAAATATTTGACATATTTTTATAAAAAAGATTTATATCCTTAGTACCAGAAACATGCATCAAATTATCCAAAATTGTAACTCGACTATTTTCCTTTGTACTATATTCATCATGCTCATTTTTATAGAACATGCAACCATTAATGACATAACCATTGTAAAATAATACACACACACTTGGTCCCCCATTAATCCATTAAATTCTTTTTGAAATTGAATCCAGATTTTCCTTAAAAATATGTTCCCAAAATAGACCTATAATCTATTGATTCTATGTATTCGATATTCATAACTAATCCTTTGATTGATTAAAATGTAGAATAATTACTTATTGGGTTTAACCATATGGGGAAACCTCCCAACTTTTATGAAAAAAATAAAGGTGGGCCAGTTCCCAGTATATATTATCGATTGTGGCAGCATATTTTGTTGAAATTCCTAAACCTGTAAGATACCCAGTGTGGTTAGATTTTAGTAGACCAATGCTTTCGGCATATGATAGGTATTTGGTACAGAATTCAATGGATTCCTCAACAATATATAACTCTACAATACACACCTATTCTTGACATTTATTTCTGAAATAACCTATCAAAATCTTCATATATCATTCCACGGGGTACATCCATCCATTGTGTATAGAATGACATATCTGAATCCCGCTCACCAACTGAACAATTTTATCAAATAATTTTTCTTTGAATAACATTTACAATTCATATAATATGGCAAAAATTTCTATTTCCATAGTAGACAATTTATCAAGGTATATAACATTTCATCACAAAGAATTTAATAAAAAACATTTCTTGGTTAATTTATGGTGGATATTTTTGAGAAAACGCAACATAAACCTATTAGAATTAGATATTACATCCAAATGTGATAGTCATGTGATTTCATGACCATTAACATTAAATCAGTCCTTGAAACGATGCTCTTTATATTCAATGAATACTCCTATTGATCCTCTACATAATTTAAGATGTTTCAAAACAAATATCTATCCTTCCTGGAATGATTTTAAAAATATGGAGGAAGGAAATTTGGTTTTCCACACTTTACTAGCACCAAATCTCCTCGTATTCCAATGTTAACCTTGTCAAACATAGAATTAATTCCATCCTTTATTTTTCTAGGTTCATTTAGTAACGTACTTAAGACACTATCACATAAATGTTTTCAAGATGAATAACATCAAGGAGATGCATGACATAACAAAAATTCAAATATCATAATTCAAAAGATTGATATCTTTCTCCAACCTTGTTTTAAATGGTTTTTTGAAATTGTTTTACCAAGAGAAATGTCCAGAAACTTTTCATTCTCAAACAGTTGATCACATGTTAGTGGTGATAGTGATGTACATTATTTTGAACTTCAATCAATTGACTTAGTCCATTATCAGTAATTATTATATCATGTTATAATTATTTTATATCCTAATAACATGTTTTTCGATTAATGTTTCAACCAAGTTTACTATGTACCTTATTCAGAAATGATACACCCTTGTGTTCCTTTAATACTATAGCCTAAAAAATTTCCCTACATAATAAATTCATTTATCATCACATAAAACATGGCACTAAATGTGATATCTTCATTTCTGTTAGCATCCTACAATATAACAACTAAATCCCACAAAAAATTCAATTCCTAGCGTAATTTATCCAAATAAACATCAATATAATTTCCAGGTTGTTTTGGTCCTGATATAAGAATAGAAAACATGATGTATTTTTGTTTTATGCATAAATATGGTAAAAAGTTCTAATTTACCAACATAATCATCCATGTATTGTATTTTCTTCTTAGAAAACAAAAAGTATTCACTCCATCTATAGATAACACAAGATGAATGATACTTAAGTTATTTTAATGTTTAGGATACACATGATAAATTCTCTTCCACTAAGGTGATAATTCTAGGTGAGATATTTTTCTATATTTAATTTTTTATCATATTTCCTTTGCAATTTCAATATAGTCTCCTCGGTTCCATATATGCACCAAAACCATAGAATTATTGGAAAGTATCACAATACCTTTGTAAGAATGGATTTATATTTCTTGTATTGAGAGGCATAATTCATGTGTAATTATATAAGTTATTTTTGGTCCTTGAAAAATAGTATACAATCATTCGGGAAGACTTTTATTCTTTCTATGATTATACCAATAAAGTGTATAACTCTCTTGGGGTTGTATGTTCATCTGGAGAGATCATTATCTTCTGGGAACATGTCATTAAAGATAGAAAGTAGTTTTGTAAAACTATAATCACTCCATCCATTTCATGAAATCTTATTATACTGCTTCAGTATGGATGAAAATCGTATAAATTTAGTGAAACCAGCATACAATGGAGTCTTTTCCAACTTATTAACTTATTAAACAATTTTTTGGAAATCATGAAGTTCATATTCAATCTTTCTTGTCATTTCCTCAATATGATCATCATTATCATTCACATCTAGTAGCACATCCTTGATACATTCTTCACTAATTTCCACACTTGTAATCCTATTAGATGATCTATAAAATGCAGTACTCTCCCATGCACAGCCTAAATTCACTTTATTCAATTGTTTATTTTATTATTTATAACATAGATCTATTATGTGATAGAATAAGTGTCCTTCTAAATCCTATGGACTAATTTTTCATTAAAAACAACCACAAAAACCGGGATAATAGATTTGAGAAGGGTCATATGCATTAACTTTTTCAAACATCATGAAATATTTTACTCTATATTCATTATCTTTTATCATATTATTGACATCCATCCATTCTTTATTTCTATTCATTCTATTTTATTTGGTAATATTAATATTTAAAAAAATAATTAAAAAAAATGTTGATATAAAAATTAATTACAACTAAAAAAGTTATAAACTTTAATTCTCCTTCAATTTTTATCCATAATATCTACTTTCAAAACCAAGGTTAATTTATTTGGGATCTTATAGATAAATCTATATTTATCTCTTCTGGTATTTCATTATTTAGTCCAACAACGAGAAATTCACCAACAAAAAGTTGTAAAATGAAAAAACTGCCATCATAATACACCTTCATATAGTAGCAATTTTTTATATAACACTACATAAACATTCATTCTACCATGAAATCATTGAAATTATAGTAACATTATCTTGGGGGTAATTAAACAAAAAAACTCCATTTGATAATGGAAATTAACCTTTTATTCCATTTAGCATGAAACCATTATGTTTAACTATGTTGATATCTTCCTCCAAATCTTCCTGAAGGAATATATTAATGAAATACATTTTTTCTACAATTAAACCCTCATAAAAACCATATCGAAATCTATTTGTATAAATATATAATTTGCAAGAAGAGAGAAAATATAACTAAAATCTCATCCTTAAAATTATTAAAATAAATTTTCAACTATAGACACCTTTTGCTATTTCCTATCATCCACTTTATCCTTGAGAAGATAAATCTAATGGTTCTATAGAATCCTCTTTAAATATTTCAATTCTTTTATCCTAGGAAGTAAATGCCTCATAAGTTTCTTAATAATGAGACTTCTTTCTTCTAGGATATCACAGATCCTGAGGAACCTGAGTATTCAATAGTGAATATCATATAACAACCCTAAAGTGTAATTAATGGAAATTCCCTTTTTATAATTATGTCATATAGTATAATAACATGAAATCACAACACAATGAACTACTATGTACTATGTGACCTTTAAACATAATTTTTTCAATTCTGTTATTTGAATTTTGAAAATATAACATTCACGGTTGTGAACAATAAGATGTTTGGAGCCTAATAAGACAAATTTAATTTTTAGTGAATAGTAACTAACCCGTATGAATTGTAATGTTACACTTATAAATATTAATATGACCCTTATGGATAGTAAATCATCCAAGATAATATTAGCCTTACCAATGAATGTATAAATAAAATGTATCCATCTTATAAGTGAGAGTATGATATTGTCGGTATTTTTACAAGTCATAAATATTTTATTAAGAAATTATGAATAATTTAGTAATTAGAGAAGAAAATATATTTTCATAAAATTTAGTCATAAATTATTTTGTCTTATTATTTTAGGATAATTTTAGGAAATCTTAGTTATTTTTTCAAAGTATTATAAAATCAGTCATAATTTTAAAATATGTATTTTTTAAAGTAAACGATTATATTATACTAAAAAAATCCCTTATTTAAAAAATTTATTTCCCAAAATGGAGATCATTTTTAGAATCTACCCATCGAAAAATGGTCAAGGAGGATTTTTTGTATTTTTTTGAAAAACTATAATTTTTTATGAGTATTAAAATAATATAATTTACAATAAGTGCTAAAACATGAATTTCAACATCATTTTTTAGTCATGGATGATGTAAATGGCCATTTTTTCAAACTAAAATGAACTTATTACTTTTTTTGGTAACAATAATCAATACTATTCATATTATTGAGCCAAAATATTAAACAAATGACTAAAATAATGGGAAACCCATCCTCTCCTCCACTACAAATACCAACCCGCTTTACCTCTTCTCTTCACTCCTATCAAGCCTTGTGCTTGTCAAAATTCTAATAGAACCACTCCCTCATCCTCTCTCACATAACTAGCAGCCCTTGTTGTCTTTTAATGATCAAATCATCTTCCCTAAATACGTTCTCAAGGAAGTTATAATCAAGAGGTAAAATTCACTTTTCATTTCTATTGTTTTTTTCATGTTCCTTACTTTCTTTTTCATTACACACCACGTTTAATTAAATTTTTATGATTACTACGGTACCATAAATGTATATTATTTTTTTAATATAGTGTAATTATTCATCATTATCTCTCTCTTCCATTCATTTGTATTAGAAAACAAAACACAATCCAATATGTGTTAATTTGTCACATTCAAGGATGACTGATTTTCAATTTCTATTATCGTATTCAATTCTAGTCATGAAATAATTTTGATGGTAGAACAAGAATATAATATGTGTATTATTTCTAATTTAAATTTTTTTAATTGTTTGTACACATGAAATAAATATATAAATAAAAATGTGTTTGATGTGATAAAAACCCTATATTTAACCAAAAGGGATGTCATTATAGTTTTATATAATAACTCATATTCACTCTAAACAACCTAATAGAATTTGTGAACATGTAATATTCTAGAGGTTCACTAATAACATACAACTTCATTTATGGACAACTATTCTCATATTTCATTTTTATCCTTACATGTATACAAGTAAACAAATCATGAAACCCTAGAAAACAAACCCTCTGAATCAATGAAATTGAACCTCTTAAACCATAAAAAAGGTCATGAATGAAATTAATAAGGCTATACAAAATAAATTTCCAGAAGAATAGTATCTATAAATATTAATTAATGAATGTAATTTTGTTATCCAAGACATTAAGATCAAGTGAAGGACTCCATCAGACTTAAGATAAAGGACCCTACCCAAACCTTTATTATTCCTTCAGGTTGTTCTATCATTCTTTTTACCCAAATAAATTTATATATAATTTTTATTCACACATTATAAAATCTATTTACACTCTCTAAACTTATTTAAAATGTTCCTTTCATCATTCTCTTTTATGGACTTAAATGTTTTGAAGTGGTTCCCTCTTCAATACTACCCGATAAGCAGACACATTTCTTGGGAACTTTCAGAATTCTTACCCAATTTCAAGTGAACTCTATCATCTAATTTAATCCACCATTTTTTAATAAAGTCATAATTTTTAATATTAAAACCTTCTTGGATCATTTATATATTTCTATAAAATATTATTCCCTTTTCAATTTTAAATTCACATTACAATTTCCCATTTAAGCACAATAAAATATTTTAATGCTAAAATATATTAAATACACTTTTTACATGTTATAATTTATATTTGAAATCATATTATAGGATATATTACTATTTTACATTATGAATTTCCATGTATATTCTAATTCATTTCTTTTATGGACAATTTTACGATACACCGATTTATTATTCTTTATGATATGATTATGATACCCATTTAATTCCATGGGTACCCTTATGTTTATATATTGTTGATAATCTATGATTATTTATGTAGATATAATATTCATGAACATGTTATGATGGTTGTACCCAGATAGAGCTATAATGAATTGGGTAATTTTTAGTATCATGATACATTATGTGTAGCAGTCTTGACGGTTAGCCTTAAATCGTGCTACCATGTGTAATGGTCTTAGTGGTTAAACTTAACTTGTTCGCATATATGATTAATGATCCTTGAGTCATGATAGAGTTATTTTTTATATAACTACCACATTATAATGACTCCATGTTTATATAATATCAAGTTATATGTTATTATTTGACATGTTCTATGCATTTTTTCTATCATTATTCGATGACTTATAACCCATGTTATAAAGAATTATGATTATGCTTATTCCCTTATAGTAATTATAGCTAATCCTTTTGTTTATGTTATCCCTAGATTTTTATATAAATATGTATGAGGATAATGGTATTTAGGATCTATTTATAAAGACTAGATAAATAAATGTTTTATTTATTCCCATGTTTTATGTTTTATGTACCTTGTTTTTCAAGACACTAGATTTTATTGACATTTTTTTAGTAGGATTCTTTATTATGCTTAAAATTATGTAATGATATTTATAAATGAATAAGGTCACTATAGATAAGATTTTTGGGTTTCTTGATACTCATGATAAACTAAAAGTGAGGTGTGCTTCATTTTTATTGGTAGGTCTCAATTGGAGGTTGTGGGAATCATTGAATAAATATTGGAAGCACAATAAGATGGGTTTGAAGGATTTCAAGGTCTTATTCAATGACTTGTATTTTCTGGAGAACTTGGACTTTTTCAAGGTTCTGATGTTTCATGGGCTTCACTCGGGGTATCAGACCATGAGGATTGTGACAATCTCTTTAGGGAGTTTGTTTTTTTGGAACCCATGATAAATTTCAATGAGTAGCTAAAGGCTCAAAAATTTAAAATGGGATGATATCTATATATTTGATCGCAAGAATTATTTTTCATGTTAAATACCTATGCCGATGTGGTTGATCATGATTTGATTGTGGAGATCGATTGTGGTTAAAATCTAGGTTTTTATGGATTAGTTTATGTACTGGGAAAGGGTATTGGTGTTTTGAAAAGCAAGACAAGAGGGGAGGTGGTAGATTATGCCATATTTTCCGACTGACCTCATGAGTGGATTCAAATGCCACATCATTATTTCACCATTAGTTTGTAATGTCAAGACATGTTCTATCTATGTGTTCAAATCCACCCACAACATCCCATCATTGTGGAAATTTGGGTCTCCTAAATTTGTTCTATAGAGACACATATCCATTATAGGGTGGTGCAACTTCAACATATTTTAGGGGAATGTTAACCTAGTCGGAGCCAACTAGCATTGTGGGTTCTTGGTTTTGTAGTGATGGTCATAGGGATATATATTCTTCAAAGAATAGTCAGTTGAATATAGAGCCAGAATTTTGTTGTTGTTCTCAACATCAGGCAGAAACAAGGCATCATCATGAATGGAACCAGCCCCATCGAAATTGGATGTAATATCAACAAAAATTCAAGATATTGTTTTTATTTCATCAACATTATCTGTTTCTGTTATTGATACTAGTTCCTTTGTATCTTTTATTTCATCCTGCCCCATGTATGTTTTTAAACTATCAAGTGAGCTTATTTTGTATGTGATGGATCTTGTGGTGCTTCTTGGTAAGAATAAATAGAAAGGATTCAGGTGTCTCTCTTGTGCACTGATAACATCATGGGTTGAGCATGAATGGGATTTCCTTGTTTTAGAAGATGAAATCACTGAAGTAATTGTTGATATCGATTGTATGTTTTTTTTGGGGTGCATGTTTATTTTTATCAACGCTAAGTGAGTTTTTTGGAACCTAGTGGGAGTAACCTAATTTTCCATGGTGAATTGGATCCTCAATTAGGACATGATGGGCCACCACATTGGTGTTTAAAAGTCTATTTTTATATATTATTTCTCTTATTGGGGGATGGTGGTAGTGGTCTTGAAAATTAAATGCCTCCTATGGTGGATGAGTTCCTAGAAGTGTTTCTATATGAATTCATATATTTTCCTATATATAGGCATGTGGAGTTCATCATCAATTTTTCATTGAGAACAAAACCAATTCCTCATCTCTCATACCATTTTAAACCCACCAAGTTGAGGAGTTAATTGTAAAAGAAATTATTTGGAATTTAATGGATTCATTCTCTTGATTATCTCATCTTGGGCCACCCCAATATTTCTTACGATGAAGTTAAGTGGATCTCTCTGATTGTGTATCGATTACCCAAGAATTAATAAGGAAATGATATTGAATAAATATCACATTCCCCTAATTGATTCCCTTTTGATAAAATTATGTTTCTAGGTGGTTTTAAGAGATTGATTGTCATTTTAGGTATCAACATGTGAGAGTTAGAGAGGTAGATGTTCTAGAAACTGTCTTCTAGTATAGGTATGGTAATATTGAGTATTTGGTCATGTCATTCAGATTAGAAATTTCTCTAAGGATGTTCATGGTGATCAGGACCAATATATTCCACCGATATCTTGAATCCATCATTGTGGTAATTTGGATGACTTTCTATTCTTTTACATGACTGAGGAGGATAAGGAATGAAATTTGAGGATCATTTTGGTAACTCATTGAATTTTCATATGTATGAAATTTTTTCCAATTGATACTTTTGGATTAGGGAGATGATGATTCTAGGTCAATTTATTTCGGAACAAGGGGGTTGGGTGGATCTTGAGAAGACCAATGTTGTGATTTCATGCGACCACCCAATGAATTTATTTCTAATCAAGATATTTTTTCACTTGGTAGTGTATTAGAGGTGTTTTTTATAATTTCTCTTATATTTCATTATCCCTGACTAAGATTACGTTGATAGGGGTAATGTTTGATTGGAGCCTATAATGATAGGTGTCATTTGAAGAGATTAATAGGCAGTTGACCATAGACCATATTTTTATTAATGTAATCCAGAAATGGATTCAAGGTCTAATTTAATTCTTCACGTATGGGTCATGGGTGTGTACTGATGAAGGATGACCATGTGGTGGCATATGGATCTCACAAACTCGGAAAACACTAAAAGAATTACCCAACCCATGACTTCAAATTAACAGCGGTGATATATTCCTTTAAATGATGGTTTCATTTTATTTTTGGGGAGAATATAGTAGTATATTTGGATCATGAGGGTTTGGATAAAAAAATCTCCTAGAAATATCTAAATCTAAGTTACTGTCATTTGGTGGAGCACCGTCATGAGTTGGACATTGATATCAGGTATAAACCAGGAAAAGGAAATTTGGTAGAAGATTCTTTGAGTAGTATGATGAAATTGCAGCCATTAAAAGAGTCTAGTGATGAGTGAACCTTGATTGTACATTTTTAAAAAATGAATTGGGAAGCCAAGGATCATAGTGGATGTGCATTATTGTCTATTTTTCAGGTGAGACATTCCCTTTTGTAATTTATTCTATATTAAAATATGAGTGTTGAGTTGTTACAGCATTCAATGATTTTCTTAAATAGTTGGGATATTCCTAGTGGATGGTCGTTGTCTCCTTATGGAGTCAAGTGTATCAGGATTTTCTTCAAGGTTCTAGTGTTGTAGTAGAGAGTGATGATCCATACTAGCGACCAGTATCTATGGCTCATTCGTCCTAGTACAACCAAAAAGCTATATAATGTGGTTCATCAGTTCTTGTGGACATGTATTATATTGGGTATATCTTTATTCATATCTCGGTGTCATACTTGTCAAAAGATAAAACTAGTGCACTAGAGACCCTGTGATAAGCTTCAAACATTACCCATTACAACTTTTTAGTTGGATGATGTCTCCAATAATTTCATTATTGGTTTACCTTGTACACCTCAACGATGGAATTATATATAAGTTGTAATAGGGATTCTGACCAAATCATCCCATTTCATTCCGATCAGGGACCCGGACAATTTGGATGAATTGGTTCAGTTGTATGTTCATTGAATAGTAAGTCTTTGTGGTTTGTTGTCAGCTATCATTT
This sequence comes from Viscum album, assembly GCA_963277665.1. NCBI lineage: Eukaryota > Viridiplantae > Streptophyta > Magnoliopsida > Santalales > Viscaceae > Viscum > Viscum album. Next base: position 4,868,599 of record OY728166.1, on the reverse strand, counting down.
TAGACGAGGACCCAGATTTTACCTCAATGTTTTGGGGAGATGTTCAGAATTAATTGGGGTCATTGTTTAAGATTTCTATGATATTCCATCCTCAAATAGATGGCAAATCCTTTTTCAAGAAACATATAATATGGTAATGTTGATTAGAAAACATTTTTTTGATAGCATAGAGTCACCATAAGTCTTATGCTGATCCAAGGTGCTAAAAATTGGAATTCCCAATAGGTAGCATGGTGTTACTGAAAGTGGAACCATTCATGGGTCCCTATCACCTTGGTAAGAAAGCGAACCTAACACCTAGTATGTAATATTTTTTAAGTTTATCGAGTGGATTGGAAAAGTGGAATAGCGGTTATATTTTCATTCTCATTTGACCATAATTAATGATGGGATCCATGTTTCATTTCAAAAAAAAAGACTAATCTGGAACTATCACATATGATTAATTGGTAATAATTAGAGGTCAAATAAAATTTTTCTATATTTGAGTGGCCAATATAGATTTTAGATTCTTGTTAGAAAGTGCTTTGGGGATTTCCATACAATTACTCCAAGTTTTTTACAAGCATTGTAATTATGATAATGAGATTTGGGAGTTAAATTCTTGGGTTTAGTACCAGTATCCATTTTATACATTTATCAAATGTCATGTTCACTTTCTAGGATGGATAGTATTCATGGCTGGGAGAATTATCAAACCCATGTTTTTATTTTGAGGTATTACATTGTTTATTTTTTGGTATTGTATTTAAAATTTTATTTTAGTTATTTTTTAGAGAAAATGGTTTTTTATACACGAAAGTAGGTGGTGGGAAAATTTCCCACGGTTAGGAGAATATATAGGCCTTAGATTGGGGAATTACCCATGCCAGAAGGTTTCCCCCTTAAGAAAGAACCCTCCCCTAAGAAACCATTTGGATTCATTCCTCTAGGATATAGATTCACTCACAGTTTCCACATGGTTTTGGAAACGATTTAGGCTAATCAAGATGCCTATCCAGGTAAACAAATAGTTTTAATTTCCATGCTACCCTCCATCAGTTTTAACCTAGAACCACTCGTAATTCAAATAATAGAAGATTTAAACCCATAGTAACCTTCTACACCTTAGTCTCCATTGAATTTATATTTTGGTTTGATGTGGTGTGGGATATTAAATCAATCACCAAGTAAGACCTTTTTCTCTTTATTTCGTCTTTCTTCTACGGTTTTTCTTCCTCTCCCTTTGAGTTCATATTCTCTTGTAGAATTAATGACTTACTAAGGGATCAATATTGGGTTGATTGGTATTATAATTATGTTTATAGTTCTATCACTCCTTTATAGTGTTCCTTGAAGGTGCAATTCTCATTTCACTGTAGATTTCAAAAGCATCCAAACTTGTTGTACATGGTTTTATAAATGAGAATTATTAGATGATTTTGGTATGGATTCTCTAATTATTTAATGTGATGAATGCATTATGTGTGAGGTGAGAAATGTGTTTTGAAAATTATTTATGGTTTGTAAGGTTTGAAATATTGTTTTCAACCATAAATGGTTTGATTTCATGTGTTCTATTATGTTCATCATTATAAATGTGTTTTTGAATTGTGCATGTGGTGAGAATCATGTTTAAAAATGATTTCGGTGTGTGTATCAACATCATTAGGGTTTTTCATATTAGAAATGGTGGTTTCATATGTGTAATTTTGATGCTATATATGTTTATGTAAAATTGCTTATCAATGTGACATGTGAAATGTAAAATGATCAAAAAGGGAATCATATGTCTCTAGGTTAGAAGACTAGGAATAGTATACTAGCTGGATCATAGGGGTAGATGCTTGGTTTCATCTAGTATGATTAATGTTATACAAATATCTAAAGGATTATGATGGTGATTAGGATTGTAAACAAAAATATCATTGGATGGATTTCTCTCAGGTAGAACATGCACATCAACAACATGGGTTATGGTTGCTATACCATGTTACACCGAGATATGAGGTTTCTAGGTTACATCTATTTCTATTACCATTAGTGTTTTCTCATGATTCTATATTTTTATGTTGAGCTTACTGTTGATGGTAAATGGAAATTACTCTTATTTTATTTTTTAAAACATTGTTTCTAGAAAATGTTTTCCTTAAATGTTTTTGTTAAAAGTGTATCAAATTATTACATAGAATATAAATGATAATTTGTCTTATAATTTTATGCAATGTAATATTTTTTTTGAGTGGTATCATAATGGTAATTATATCACATCCTATATACACACTTGGGTATTTTTTGACTTTTTTATGTTTGAATCATGAAATGGAAATATGTGTCGTGGTGGTGATGATGGATTTGATTAATAATGTTCTTATCTTGTATAAGGCTTCAGGGTGAGGGACATATTGATGCACAAAAGACTTTGGGTGGTGTTCATCTTTTTTCCTCCCATTTTGGTATTTTGGTTTTTCCTAAGAGTAGTTAAATTTTTATCAAGGTATTTTTGTATTTCTTTTGGTTATAGATATTGTTATTGGTGTGATATTATACTCATTCTGGTTGTTATGTTTGATTATATAGGAAAAATATCTCCAAAATGTTTGTTTACAATACCCATACACTATTCTACATCTTCTATGGATCATAATTTCCCTTCCTTCCATGCCAGAAGCCAGGATGGGTGCCAATTCAGAAGGAACCCCATCTTATATTGTGATAGCCATCAAGTGAATCTATTGTTCCAAATTTATTTTATCCATATTATTACATTATATGAGGATCATAACATGATGGATTTATGGTAAAGAATTATGTAAAAAATTTCCTTCGTTGAATCATGGTCATCATGTAATGAATCAATTTAATAAAATGATTTCTTGCGTGATATTAGTTCACTTGACCATTTTGATTCATTTCTGGATATGGTCAATTATTATAATTCTACTTGTCTAGATTATGCATGTAGATTAACTATAGGTTGGTGAAATTGAAAAAAATTAAAATCATGGGGTAAGGGAGGTCAATAAAATGACATTAATTCAATTATTATTACATCGTTCTGTCTAGTTAGTTTTAACTAATGATCACTTCCACTTGATGTGTAAGTCCCACATCAAATTTCAAAATGGTTGTGGAGTTACGAATATTTAATGTCTTTATTCTAATTATATGATCCTTAAAACTAGTGTAGGAACTCAGAACAATCTATTGAAATTATAATAGGGATCTACCAAAATTATCTCTCCCTATGAACGCTTCCATGAACACATAAGAGAATCATGTGCTCGCTCAAAACCATGAATGATATTGCAGGAAATATTGACTTACACTTCTCTAAAACCGTGGTGGATCACTTGGGCCAACTCGCTCGGCAATATAACCAATGTGGTATAACTTTTTTGAGGATGGGATAATATTTCTGTGGATTTTAAGGGATGGACCAATTTTTGTTGACTCTTTTAAAACTAACAATGTGCAAATTTAAACATATAATAAAAGAATAATGAAACAAAAATCAAGAATTATTTTTCATACAATTACTTCTACCTTTAATTCTTGTAATTTTTCAAATGATCATTCAATTGCATTTTTATTTCATTCCCAAAATTTATAAATCCTCAATAAGAAAATATTCATGAAAAATAGTATTTCTTGGTTTCACAATTCGTAAACAATGTTCCATCCTAATTGAGATATGTTTTTCAACATAGGATCAGTCCAAATGTTAACTATATTGTAAGGATAATTCTTGAATAAAGAAAAATTATTCATTCAAATAAATATATAAATATTATCAAAATATCACTTCATTATGAATTATCACAACAAATATTGAAACATTTTGGTAAAAAATGAAATACAAGGGCATAATATTTAATATCTTCAGATAATAATACATAGTAATCCTTTCAAAATTTCTATGGAAAATGAAATCATCAATAATGCATATGTGTACACTACCACTTCCATATAATGATTGATTTTATTTTTTCATTTCAGCAATACCTTAAATGGATTTTTATATAGATTTTATTGAAGGATAAATATTATTTTTTAGGTACTATTATTTTTTATTATGAAAAATAAAGGATCCTATTAATGATATGTTTAACAAAAGATGGTCATCAATTCATAATTTAGAACAAAAAACATGGTGTAAAATGATTTATCATTTCTATATAATTACATTATACAAATTATATCCTATTTATAGTTCTTTATAATTATTATATATTATTGTAATTAATACTAAATTTGATCATTATTATTATGTGTTGGTCGGAGTGGACACTCAAGAGGGGGGGTGAATTGAGTTCCAATTAAAATTTTTGTTAAAAACAATTTCTATTAAAATCCCCCAATTTCAAAAACAAATTAAACTGTAGTGAATTTATATAGATTATAAAGGTTCAATTAGTTTCTCAAAGATTGATTAATTCTCAGTTAACTTAATCTTATGATTAAATTAACTTTTGAAACTAACTTACTGATTTATAACAAACATAAACACTTGCGAATTTAATTATCAAAGTAGCTTTGAAGATAGATTATATTTCAAAGTAATAGCAGCGGAATATAAAAAAAATGTATAGTATGGATATAGAGTATAACTATAAGCACAGAAAATTAACCAAGAGGTTCAGTCTCAAGCCGAGACTTAGTCCTCTCAAATTTTATATAAGAATGATCCACACCCTGGATCGGGGTTAACAACAGTGAACACACTGTCCAGGTCACAAGACCTCTACCACAGTTCTTCGTGGGAAAACAAACAACAGCAGCAAGCTGTCCAGGTCACAAGACCTCTACCACTATCCACAGTGGGAAATGGAGTGCAGAAAGATTTGCTGAGGATTTACAGATCCTCCAGTGAAAGTACAGGAGTCAGTGTGTGTGTTTAATACAGCAGATATCACACACTGCTCAAAATGTAGAAAACTAAAACACAGTAGAGCAATAGATAGAATGAAGAAGGTTTAGAGTGCTCTATAGTGTTGGCAGATCAGTTCTGGACTCGTAGGAATGAGTGACTTGAAGCTTTGGTCCTTTTTCTGTAAGTTGACACTAAAACAGAGTGTCGGGATTTTCAGACTTCCAGATGTTCAAGTGATCAGCTTCTTTGAGTTTGAGTGCTTCACAGCATGGCTTTTAGGAGACGCTTCTTTCAGTCGGTTCACTGAGACTCTTTTGTTCTTCAGAATGAATGCTCGAGAGTTCTTCCTCTTTTTGTGTATATGCGTATCTCCTTCTCAGTTGTAGATGTTAGACTCAGTGTAACTGTTCCATTCATATGTATGTTCTTGAATGCTTCTCTCTTCTTTTTATACTCCTCCATATATTCCCTTTTTGTTCACCCGAGGCCGACAAGATAGATAGTCTGGAGTTGCACGTGCGATCTTCCTCGTACATTGTATTATTTCTTGACATGTCTGCAAATATCAATAAATAATGTTAGATGTATTCATCTTGATAGACATGACCGTTAGATTAGTATTAATCAAATTGGTAAAGAAAAAGTAGAAATATAATAATAATAAACTGGTCGAGAAAGTATGTCACTGTGGACTTCAACTGTGGTCTTCCAACTGTGGACTTCCTTCTGTGAACTCCCAACTGTGGACTTCCTTCTGACTGCTGACTTCAACAAAAGGGCTTGCTGTCTGTAGGCTTGCAATGGTAGCTTTTACTCCATGTAACTATAGCCTTTCTATCTGTAGACTTGTAACATCAAATTTGTAGAGCTGTAACCTTTGTCAACTGTAGACTTCGATCATCTGTAGACTTAGTAGACAGAAGCTGTCTAACTGTAACCTTGACTGTAGACTTATGACTGTAGGCTTGTTCGACTGTGAACTTGAGCAGAGAAAACTTTGAGCAGAAGTCTTGTAACTGTAACCTTCGTCTGTGAGCTTTGACAATAGATAGCAGTAGACTCGTAACTGTAAGCTTGTATTAGTCATCGACTGTAACCTTGTAACTGTGAACTTATTGCAACAGTAACTTAAGGTGACAGTTAACTGTAACTGTGACTTTGAGAAGAAAAACTCTGACTGTTAGCTAACAATACCAAACTTATGTAAATACTAGTGTAAGCTGTTACAGTAAAGTTATGAGAGTAAGAATATGAACTGTTTAGAATAAAATACGTTTAAGCATAGAATAATAAGATTAATGCAAAGGTTTAATACATCATAATCAATGTTTAAGGATGATTTGGGATTATCAAAACAGGTGATTCCAACAATCTCCCCCTTTTTGATAATCACAAATTATGTCAGTATGAAATATAGAAGTATCAGAGAGAAGTGTGCAAAACACAGTATTAGCAATATGAGCACAAAAATTAGGTATAATCCGCAAGGATTTCTCCTCTCTGTATAGGTTCATTTCTCCCTTGAGTTTCCCTATTTCTCCCCATTTCTCCCCCTATCAATTTCTCTTTATTTCTCCCCCTTTGTGATTAACAAAAAGAAAGACAGAATGAGAGAAAAGAAACATTGTATTAATAAGGAGTACATTACATGACCCAAAATGTGAATACATGATCCCTATCAAAAAAAATAAACAGACTCAATCCTCTTCATCTGGAGGTAAGGGATCTTTTCCTTTGGAGGAAGAAGATGGAGCAGGAGGTGAAGGAGCAACAGGCTGAGGAATGGCAGCAGGAATGTCTGGATGGGCAGCAACAGAGGCTCCTGAAGGCCGGTAGTGAGTAGCTTGCCGAGGTATCAGTGGTCTAAGGCTTCTGAGGGCATCAGCAGGAGACATTACTGAAGAACCACTGGGGTTGGAGACAGGTAGGGCAGGAGGAACTATAACAGGTGTGCAGTCCACATGAAGAAAAGGTAGGAGCAGATTCCTGAAATCCATGATAATGTTTCCTCCTCTGTCCATGGCAGATAAGAAGTCATCTTTGTTTTCTAAGAATTTATCCAAAGCCGGGGTCAACTCTCGTAGCTTGCTAACTTGTTCTTTGAAGGCTTGAGTTACAGGAGGCAGCTTCATAGTCTCTAGCATGAGCTTGAAGTGATTGTTCAACTGATGCTTGGTGAAAATCCGATCAAAGTAATAATCCACTTTACTTTTGATGGCCTCCTGAGAAGCAGTAGCAGCCTGCAGGTGCTCACGAACAAAGCCACTGACTTCTCTTGTAGTAGCAAGGATCTGTAGGTCTGATGTGTCATTTTCACGGGCCTGAGTAAGCTCTTCTCTGAGCAGGCTTCTAAACTGCTCAAGGTCCACAGGAGAGCTAGATGAAGGAAGGGACTTGACTGAGAATGCCACTGTCTCCTTGAAAGACTGAGTCAGATTTCCAATCACTTTCTGAATGACAGCATCCTGATTGCTAAAGTGTTCTTTTACTGATTTCTTGAAAGCCTCAAATACTTCCACAAACTGCTTGACCACTTCTTTGATGTATCGAATCTCACTGGCCACTTGTGTCTGAGAACTGCTCAGGGCAGTTAAAGAAGCAACTGATTGTCGAAGGGCCACTACTGCTCCAGTCCAGCTTTCAATTTGAGTGTGGCACACTTTCATTTCATCCATCAGTTCTTTGATTGGACTTCCCACAACACATCCTAGAGATAATTCTAAGGATTGTTCTACATTCTTCAGCTCATCAAAAAGACTGGTTTTCAATTCAGCAACAGTCTGTCTGATGGTCTCCTTCATTTCATTCTTTAAGAATTCAAGGTCTTCCTTGGTGGCCAATTTCTCAGTTTCTAACACTGGAGAGCTGTTAGGTAGGATGACTGGATTTCTTGGTGGTTGGTTTTCCTCATCTGAATCCTCATAATTGAGTCCTAACACCATGTATCCTGGATCTGAGGTCCATCCTTCTATATCATACAGTACAGAGACTGAACCAACACGCTCCCCCTCACTTGGAGGTCCTTCCTGAACACTTTCTACTATCTGCTCAACTCTGGGTAACACTAAGTTCTCTTCTGTAGCTCTAGCAGGTTCCATACTTGCTTCCTCTATAGGTTCAGCAGTGAGGTTAGCCTCCTTCTCTGTTGGGTCATCAACCACTTCCATGACAACAGTAGTAGAGACCACTCCTGCTTCCTGGTCAGACAACTGACTTGTCTGTATACCCTATCAGAGGGCTCATACTAAGTTCTTCTGCAACAGTTTCTTGATTTTTATTTAAAGCTCCAGCCTCTTCTGCTTCGACTGTATCACCCTCATCAGAGGTGTCCTTGACCAAATATTGAGATTCTTCTTCTTCTTCTGTAGTCTCAGTCTCACTGTCTCTTAGAACAGGTTCTCTACTGGGTAGTTCTTTTGGAGGGCTTGCTCCTCCAAATGTCACTGTCCTGACAGGACTGTGAGTAGTATCAGGATCACTCCCTTCATCAATTGGAGTGTTCTCTCTTGCAGAGTCACCAACTACTGCAGTCTGTTCATCATCTGAGTATACAGGTTCAGGCTCATCAGGCTTTAAGCCTGGATCTCTCCTATCTCTCGGTCTAGAGGGATGAGTAGAAGGGCTAAAATTCTCATAGATTCTCTCCTCATCATTCACCCATGATTTCTTCCAGGGATTCCAACTGATCTTCATGAATTTGCAGATTACATTCGAGATACATACACTGTTCTTTGCCACTATCAACTCTTCCTGACTTCCAGCTGCACCTTTCACTTTTAACATAACCGAAATGAGTTTAGCATGAAACAAGGCACATGATTTTGAGCTTGCCTTTATCATGTCCTCCATCTGAGCCATCAGCAACCTACAAAGGTTGACCTTCCTTCCATGTTTTAATAAGTACATCAAGTAAATATCCTGATGCTTCAGAGTTGCAAAATCTCCTCTTCTAGGACTCAGTACATGCTGGATAAACTTAAACAGAAGCCTGTCCTCTCCATTCATTTCAGTAGCAATAATCTTCCTTACAGTGCCATTGCCTGTCAATTCTTCCAGGGCTGTCTCATGATCAAAGATTCTACTATTTGGAGGAGCCGCTCCAGAATAGTAGTTGTAAATACCCTCATGAGGAACTCTTAAACAAGCAGCCCATTCAGCGGATGAAAAACTGACTTCATTGCCATTTACTCTGGATACCAGTTTATGCAGATCATCCTCTTCCTCGAACTGTAGATATTCATAGAACTCCTTCACCAGCTTCGGGTAGTATGGTCAATTATTGTTTGCGAAGCACTCGGTCCATCCTTGATCATTAAGCACTGCCAGTACTAATGATCTGCTCGATAAAATCCACTCTTCACTTAGCTCCTTCTCAGCAACTATTTCTCTCTTAGTCAGATGTGGATTAACAGGTCTTATCGAGGCGTTCCCGGTGCCACTGGATTCGACTTGAGTCCTCTTCGGCATTGGTGCATCTTCGTTGACAGTCGGGGGTCGCTTTGTTCTGGCCATTGGAACTGAATGAGGTTTCGAGGTTCGGTTGAAGGTTTAGGGTTTAGGACTTGAGAGAGCAAGGGTCGAGATGAGTGGATTGAGATATGTTCGATGTTCTCAATTTTATCATTTAGGGATTTAGAAATAAAAGAATAAAGAAAAGAAACGGTTCGAATTCCCACAAAAATAAAATAAGATTAAACAGCGAAACAGCCTACAGAGAGATGTAACAGTGAGGTACATCGGTGAGGTCTAACTGTGAGGTTTCAACTGTAAGGTTTCAACTGTGAGGTTTCAACTGTGAGGTTTCAACTGTGAGGTTTCAACTGTGAGGTTTCAACTGTGAGGTTTCAACTGTGAGGTTTCAACTGTGAGGTTTCAACTGTGAGGTTTCAACTGTGAGGTTTCAACTGTGCTATAGTAAATCATACCTAACTCATGTTTGATGTAACTTAATCTCTCAGAATTCAAAGGCTTTGTAAAAATATCAGCTAACTGATGTTCAGTGCCAATGAACTCAAGAGTGATATCACCTTTTTGATAATGATCCCTCAAAAAGTGATGTCTCACATCAATATGTTTTGTCCTAGCATGAGATACTGGATTTTTTGAAATGTTAATAGCACTTGTATTGTCACACCTTATAGAGACATGTTTGAATTGATATCCATAGTCTAGTAAAGTGTGTTTCATCCACAAGATTTGTGCACAACAGCTACCAGCAGCTATATACTCAGCTTCGGCAGTAGACAGTGCAACAGAATTCTGCTTCTTACTACACCAAGATACTAGTGACTTGCCTAAAATGTGACATGTTCCAGAGGTGCTCTTTCTATCTAACTTGCAGCCAGCAAAATCAGCATCAGAATAACTTAATAAGTCAAATGATTGTCCTTTTGGATAAAATAATCCCAAATTGGGAGTATGTTTTAGATATTTGAAAATCCTTTTAACAGCAGTCAAATGAGACTCTTTTGGATTGGCTTGAAATCGAGCACACATGCATACACTGAACATGATGTCAGGTCTACTGGCAGTAAGGTACAGTAGACTACCTATCATACCTCTGTAATTGGTTTGATCCACTGGTTCACCAGTTTCATCACTGTCCAACTTGCAAGTGGTGCTCATAGGTGTGTCACTGCCTTTGGTTCCATCCAAAGAAAAACGTTTTAGAAGATCTTTAATATATTTACTTTGGTTCAAAATAATACCATTTTTATTTTGAAAGATCTGAAATCCAAGGAAAAATTTGAGTTCTCCCATTAAACTCATTTCAAACTCATTTTTCATTATTTTTGAAAAATCAACACATAAAGAATTTTTTGAAGATCCAAAAATAATATCATCCACACAGATTTGTACTATTAAGACATCTTTAGAAATCCATTTAATAAAAAGAGTAGGATCAGCTATCCCTTTAGTAAATCCTTTTGAAATAAGAAAAGAGCTGAGCCTATCATACCAAGCTCTTGGAGCTTGCTTTAAACCATATAAAGCTTTAGATAGTTTAAAAACATGATTAGAAAAATGGGGATTTGTAAAACCAGGAGGTTGTTCCACAAATACATCCTCAATTATATATCCATTTAGAAAAGCACTTTTAACATCCATTTGATATAGTTTGAAATTCAGATGAGCAGCATAAGCAAGTAATATCCTAATGGCCTCTAGTCTAGCCACGGGTGCAAAGGTTTCCTCATAGTCTATTCCTTCTTCCTGACTATACCCTTGTGCAACTAGCCTAGCTTTGTTTCTGATTATGTTACCAAACTCATCAACTTTGTTTCTAAACACCCATTTAGTGCCTATGGTAAGAGTGTCTTTAGGTCTTTCCACTAATTCCCAAACTTTGTTTCTTTCAAACTGATTTAGTTCTTCTTGCATAGCCATTACCCAGAATTCATCACTGATAGCATCATTGACATTTTTGGGTTCAAGCTGTGAAAGAAAAGCTTGATGTTCAACCTGATTTTTTAGAGAAGCTCTAGTTTGTGTTCCTCTATCAAGATTACCAACAGCAGCATCTAAAGGATGATTCTTTAGAATCCTAGTTGATTTGGTAAAGGTTGGACTAGAGATTTCAGGTTCATCTATAGGTTCGGGTTCCACAGAGGAAGATTCTGGAAAAAGTCCAGAACTGGATGTTTTTACTACAGGTTCTTTAGATTCGTCATTTAGGTTCAGAATAGATAAGTCTTCTTCAACATCTTCAAGAGAAGTTTTAGACTCATGTGGATCAGTCTCATCAAACTTGATGTGAACAGATTCTTCCACACATTTGGTTTTCTTATTGAACACTCTATAGGCTTTACTAGACATAGAGTAACCTAGGAAAATTCCTTCATCACTTTTTGGAGCAAATTTATCAAGATTATCTTTAGTATTCAGAATAAAGACTTTGCAACCAAAAACTCTAAAGTAATTAACCTTAGGCTTCCTATTATTCCACAACTCATAAGGGGTTTTCTTTAGAACAGGTCTGATCAAGACTCTATTAATGACATAGCAAGCTGTATTAACAGCTTCAGCCCAAAAGTGAACAGGCAGGTCATATTCATTAAGCATAGTTCTTGCAATTTCTTGCAGGGTTCTGTTTCTTCTTTCCACTACAGCATTCTGTTGGGGTGTCCTAGGAGCAGAAAAATTATGAGAATAGCCATTGAGTGAGCAATAAGATTCAAATTCTCGATTCTCAAACTCACGGCCATGATCACTCCTCAAGGTCTTAATCTTAAGTCCACTAAGATTTTCTACAGACTTAGAGTATTTAACAAAGGAAGAGCAGGCTTCACTTTTGTGAGCTAGAAAGTATACCCAAGTATATCTAGAAAATTCATCTACAAGAACATAGACATAGTGCTTCCCATTTAGACTTGAAATTCTTGATGGTCCAAACAAATCCATGTGAACCAGTTCAAGTGGTTGAGAAGTTGAAACTTCTTTCTTTGGTTTAAAAGAAACTTTGTGTTGTTTTCCCTTTTGACAGGGATTACACACTTTGTCATTTGGGAATTCATGCTTAGGTAAGTCTCTAACTAGGTGTTTCTTAGAGAGTTTTCTAAGTGAGTGAATGTTGCAGTGTCCTAATCTCCTATGCCACAGCCAAGACTCTTTATGAAAAGCATTTAAGCAAGTAACATTATGTTTAGCTAAAGTGTTTATGTCAACAGCATAAACATTTTCATTTCTTAAGGCAGAAAATATTAAAGAATTTTTGGAATTATAATCATCACAAGAATTGTTTTCAAACTTGACATTAAAGCCATCATCACACAATTGAGAAATGCTAAGTAGGTTGTACTTAAGTCCATCAACAAATAAAACTTTGGAAATTAATACTGAGTCAGAGTTACCAATCTGGCCTAGGCCGATGATTTTTCCTTTTGAGTTATCACCAAAAGTGACATATCCTCCATCAACCTTTATTAAGCTTTTGAAGCACGAATAGTCCCCAGACATGTGTCTTGAACATCCACTGTCTAAGTACCATACCTTCTTGTAATTGCTTTTCAAACAGATTTCCTACAAAACAGATTAGACAAGAAATGACTTTGGTACCCAGATTTTCTTGGGTCCAGATATGTTAGCAATCAAGGATTTAGGTACCCAGATTTGTTTTATGGGTCCCATACAATTAATAGATGCAACAGATTTAGAGAGATATACTTTACTTGATCGACAACTATTTAAATAACCAGTTGAGGCATACGAATTTCCAAAATTGGAACTAGCAGGATTTTTTTCAGACTTGGAAATAAATCGGGTTTTAGTAAACTGTCTTTGTCCAGGTTGGTATCCCAATCCAGTAGCATACTTAGGTGCAACTTGCTTTCCTAGCAGTTGGGTTAGAGTATCTTTTCCATTTGTGAATGTTTCTAAGTCCTTTCTAAGTTGTTCATTAGATAGTTTCAGTTCTGTATTCTCCTTTAATAATTGAACATTTTTCTCTTTTTCTACATCAAGTGCAGACTTGACACTTGCAGTAAGAGCATGCTGTTTCTTTAAAGACTTATATTTATCCTTTAGTTCATTACACGTTTCTTCCAGCGTATTACAGTATTCAGTCAATTCATCTTTAGACATATTTTCAGAATCAGAATCAGATTCTGCTTCACCTTCAGAATAATAAGAGTTTAAAGTGGGAGTGTCTAAGGTTACCTCAGATGTGTTTGTCATGAAACACATATTAGCACGATTTCTTTCAGAATCACTGGACTCTGATTCACTTGTGCTGTCTTCTGAAGCACTCCAGGTGGCCTTCATAGCTTTCTTATAATTCTTGTCCTTGTACTCATATTTCTTCTTGAATTTTAACTTAGGACAGTCAGCTTTAATGTGTCCTTTCCTTTTACATTCATAGCAAACTATGTCTTCTTCTTTATCAGTTTTCTTCCAATCTTTCTTCCACTTACCTTGTCTATCATACTTACCCTTGTAGTTTGGTTTTCTGAAGAACTTCTTCTTCCTATAGAACTTCTTGAATCTCCTTGCTATTTGTGCCATCTCGGCATCACTGTCAGAATCTAAGTCTTCACTGGATGAGCTTTCAGTTGGTATATGCACTTTCTCCTTGTCTTTGCTCTTTGATGCAGTAGACTTAAAAGCTACAGATTTTCGTTTTGGTTCCTCATCTTCTTCTTTATTCACCTTTAGCTCTTCTTCGTACATCATCAGCTTACCAATTAACTCCTTGACAGGCAAAGTTCCAATATCACAGGATTCTCTAATTGAAACGGATGTGCCTCTCCATCTGTCAGGCAGACATCTCAATAATCTCATGATTTGCTCCTTTGCTGGAACAATCTTCCCGAGTGAGCTCATTGTGTTGACTATCTCATTAAACCTGAGATACATATCAGAAATAGGTTCATCAGCTTTCATCTTAAAGTTATCATATTTGATAGTATAAGTGTTTAACCGCATTTCCTTGACATTAGTTGTTCCTTCATGAGAAACAGCTAAGGTGTCCCAGATTTCAAAAGCAGTTTTACATGCAGAAATTCTATTGAATTCCTCATCTCCTAGAGCACAGTAGAGAGCATTCACAGCCTTACAATTATTATTGTAAGCTACTTTAGTAGGTTCATCCCAAGTTATTCTTTCAGTTTCTGGAATCTTGTATTGAGACTCTATAGCAGTCCAAATATCAAAACCCATACTTTCCAAATGAATTTTCATTTTGAGCTTCCATTGGGCATAATTCACACCATTAAAGAAGGGTGGCCTGTTAGTAGCAGCACCTTCTAGTCTATTATCCATATGGAAATTCTAGAAAATGTTTTAAAGAGATAAAATTTAGAACTAACAGAAATTTAAGATCTTTTAGATAAAACTACAATCACAGTTTAAAAACAGAGAGTTAAAATAAAACTTTGAGCAAGTATAACAGAGCTAAACACAACCTCTGATACCAAATGTTGGTCGGAGTGGACACTCAAGAGGGGGGTGAATTGAGTTCCAATTAAAATTTCTGTTAAAAACAATTTCTATTAAAATCCCCCAATTTCAAAAACAAATTAAACTGTAGTGAATTTATATAGATTATAAAGGTTCAATTAGTTTCTCAAAGATTGATTAATTCTCAGTTAACTTAATCTTATGATTAAATTAACTTTTGAAACTAACTTACTGATTTATAACAAACATAAACACTTGCGAATTTAATTATCAAAGTAGCTTTGAAGATAGATTATATTTCAAAGTAATAGCAGTGGAATATAAAAAAAAATGTATAGTATGGATATAGAGTATAACTATAAGCACAGAAAATTAACCAAGAGGTTCAGTCTCAAGCCGAGACTTAGTCCTCTCAAATTTTATATAAGAATGATCCACACCCTGGATCGGGGTTAACAACAGTGAACACACTGTCCAGGTCACAAGACCTCTACCACAGTTCTTCGTGGGAAAAAAAACAACAGCAGCAAGCTGTCCAGGTCACAAGACCTCTACCACTATCCACAGTGGGAAATGGAGTGCAGAAATATTTGCTGAGGATTTACAGATCCTCCAGTGAAAGTACAGGAGTCAGTGTGTGTGTTTAATACAGCAGATATCACACACTGCTCAAAATGTAGAAAACTAAAACACAATAGAGCAATAGATAGAATGAAGAAGGTTTAGAGTGCTCTATAGTGTTGGCAGATCAGTTCTGGACTCGTAGGAATGAGTGACTTGAAGCTTTGGTCCTTTTTCTGTAAGTTGACACTAAAACAGAGTTTCGGGATTTTCAGACTTCCAGATGTTCAAGTGATCAGCTTCTTTGAGTTTGAGTGCTTCACAGCATGGCTTTTAGGAGACGCTTCTTTCAGTCGGTTCACTGAGACTCTTTTGTTCTTCAGAATGAATGCTCGAGAGTTCTTCCTCTTTTTGTGTATATGCGTATCTCCTTCTCAGTTGTAGATGTTAGACTCAGTGTAACTGTTCCATTCATATGTATGTTCTTGAATGCTTCTCTCTTCTTTTTATACTCCTCCATATATTCCCTTTTTGTTCACCCGAGGCCGACAAGATAGATAGTCTGGAGTTGCACGTGCGATCTTCCTCGTACATTGTATTATTTCTTGACATGTCTGCAAATATCAATAAATAATGTTAGATGTATTCATCTTGATAGACATGACCGTTAGATTAGTATTAATCAAATTGGTAAAGAAAAAGTAGAAATATAATAATAATAAACTGGTCGAGAAAGTATGTCACTGTGGACTTCAACTGTGGTCTTCCAATTGTGGACTTCCTTCTGTGAACTCCCAACTGTGGACTTCCTTCTGACTGCTGACTTCAACAAAAGGGCTTGCTGTCTGTAGGCTTGCAATGGTAGCTTTTACTCCATGTAACTATAGCCTTTCTATCTGTAGACTTGTAACATCAAATTTGTAGAGCTGTAACCTTTGTCAACTGTAGACTTCGATCATCTGTAGACTTAGTAGACAGAAGCTGTCTAACTGTAACCTTGACTGTAGACTTATGACTTTAGGCTTGTTCGACTGTGAACTTGAGCAGAGAAAACTTTGAGCAGAAGTCTTGTAACTGTAACCTTCGTCTGTGAGCTTTGACAATAGATAGCAGTAGACTCGTAACTGTAAGCTTGTATTAGTCATCGACTGTAACCTTGTAACTGTGAACTTATTGCAACAGTAACTTAAGGTGACAGTTAACTGTAACTGTGACTTTGAGAAGAAAAACTCTGACTGTTAGCTAACAATACCAAACTTATGTAAATACTAGTGTAAGCTGTTACAGTAAAGTTATGAGAGTAAGAATATGAACTGTTTAGAATAAAATACGTTTAAGCATAGAATAATAAGATTAATGCAAAGGTTTAATACATCATAATCAATGTTTAAGGATGATTTGGGATTATCAAAACAGGTGATTCCAACATTATGTAATAACTAAATTACAACTAAACATCAACGTAATTGTCCATTATTAATTATAGAATCATTTTGGGTTTGTTTAATTATCTACAATAACAATATTATGAATTTATATCATTAATTATTGTGAGAAAATGTATTCTCATATAATATGGTAAAGATAACTAAATAATGTTATATTATTTATTTATGTTATAAAAAAATTGTGCCACTATTTATTAATAAACTCATCATGTGATAATAATAATCGAAACATGATCATCACTGATTTAATCATCATTTTTTAACAATAAATTCAATGGAATAAAATTATACTACTAGAAATATCATGGAACCTTTATTTGAATACCTGATTTTACCTAAACATGTTTGTTTTTTAAAAGGAATATATCCAGACACAATATTATTGAAACTAGTTCAAAGATGTAATTATTACAGACAGCCAGTGTTGAAAATAGTTAAAAAATAATTTATAAATGTACATGATGAATAATTATAAAAACTGATTATAAATTGTTATAGGTATAAATGGTTTTTTGGTAATGATTTTTTTTAATTATTTAGGATTTTGTGTGAAAATGAAAAATGAATCCAAACTGAGGCATGTGTTTTTGTCTAAAATTACTCTCCTCGAAACATATATGTTATTATTAACCAAATATAATTAATATGGTTTATATAATTCCTATTTAAGATATCATATAATTAATTATATTTTAATAATGTTATTTTATGTTCAATTACTGTAAGTATTTTTCATAAGACTTGGATTAATGTTTTACCCAATCTAAAATGGTTTTACTCTATCTCAATTATGAATGATTATGACATGTCACATGTAATACACAATGTAATAATTTATAGTGGCCTATACATATAAAATCCCATGAATTTTTTATATATAATTTCAATCAAATTTATGGGATTTACTAATCCAACTCAAGCTATTTTCATCAAATGCGTTTTAAATCAAGTTTTACCCAATTTGTAATAGATTTTTTTAACTCAATTTTCATTCATTTAGTTATGATATTTTACTTTAACAAATTCTATATTTGTTTCATAAATTCAGCCTTATGATTTTATTATGTATTATTTTCCAATTTTATTCATTTTTACCACTATAAACTATTTTCTAATGTATCATGCATCATGAAGAATATTTATTGTAAGGGATATTGATAACTCAAATATTAATTACTTTTGTTATAATGTATCATCATTAACATTGAATCTCCCTATTTTTGTTCTCCCACAATAATACATTTATATTTTTTATTTTATAATACAATTTGAGAAAATTATGTGCTAATAGTGATGAACCGAGTAGGAATATCCCTATCATGTTATACATTTATTATGTTCCTCTTCACACTCTCTCACATCTCCAAGCCCACAAAATGATGAAATATAAAAAACACTATGTAACCAATGATGCATACAACTATATCCCATTACCAGAGTTTGACCTGAATTAAAGTAAATTAAATGAGGAAAAAATACGATCCCACAACAAGATGTCTGTAACAAAAGTCCAAATTGTTCATCAAATGTACAACAAATATTGTCTGCAATCCATAGGAACACACCTCATTCTATTCAACCACACAAAGAACTGTCTAATCTTTGTCTGCATTGGCCTCCGTAAAAAGGTCATTCATTTTCACAAGACATGACACATGCTAGAAACATTAGTGTAGGAGATAGTATAACAATACATAGTAAAAAACCCTGAAACCATAAATCAATGATACAATCTAAAGTAAAGTCATCTCTATATAGGTATATGTAGAAAACACATATGACAAGAATATCCAAATATAATCAATATAAGACACATAATGTAGAGGTAAGATACAACCATAGTATAACATCAATAGAAATTCAGCATGAAGATTCCACAAATCACTCATCTAGGATAACACAATATTGAGTCTAATACTTCTGACAACATCTATCTGAGAGGAAGTGCTTGTTAGGAGCCTTCATGGAAAAGATTCACGCTGATAGATCTGAATAGAATACAATACAACAAATGGGGATCAAAGATAGAGCCTTAGTTTGATACTAACATCTCAATCTAGACTAACCCACTACAAATATGGTCGTTTCCTGGAAAAATTGGTCATGTAAAAACCAGGGACTTCACCTAGGGAACTAAGATGAATAGAGGATCCGACTCTGGCCATCTTAGGAGGATTCCATCTACTCTATCTAGGAAGTCATTCTGAAGGGATTATA
Source organism: Viscum album (assembly GCA_963277665.1). Classification (NCBI taxonomy): domain Eukaryota; kingdom Viridiplantae; phylum Streptophyta; class Magnoliopsida; order Santalales; family Viscaceae; genus Viscum; species Viscum album. The sequence continues at coordinate 4,849,627 of OY728166.1, read as the reverse complement.
TTACAAGGACTTGGAAATGATTCATACCAAATATATGTAAAAAACAAAGGGAATAAATACTAACTAAACTTTTCCATGTTACGGAGGACAAGAGAATGAAGCCATGTAGAAATTGGTACATAGCGTGTAGTAGGAGAACACACAGTGTATTTTCCCCACATACTCCTTGTGTGCAATAGCATGTTTCTTCCTACCATTTCAGGTAAAAGAAAGATAAAAGATGTGTAGAAGGGTTTAAATGTCGTGACCTTAAATCTAGGGCTAGCCCATATTCATTAGTCATGTTCAAGTACATAGTGTCAACCCATTTGTCCCTACTCATGTATGAGTACCTGGGTTAGCCCATGTAGCTGGTCTAGGTATACCCAAGTGGGGGAGTACATTCCATGTTAGAAACCCATGTACTCCACCATGTGTTTGTGTATTCCTTCGTGTATCCACCGAGTCCATATAACGAGACTACACAATGTGTGTATTGGGTTTTCCCACAAATCATACTTTTTCCTCCCATTCACATCGTCAATATCTCGGATCTCATTCTGGTGTTTGTTTCAGCTCGAAATGATATTTCCAAGGACTTTTTCCACCCTAAGACTAAATTGATGGGATTTGATCCTTCAATAATCTCTAAAAATGTGATCATATCCATTATTCATTAGCACCAAAGAATGAAAATTTTGTACCCATCATCGTTTGAACTGCTTCCAAACCCATTTTTTCACCTCAGTTGAGTCGTCGTCATTCATGATCTATTTTTTTGGAATTTTTTTCCCAGAATTAAAGGTCGAATAATCAATTATTCACAAAGGGTTTTAAATCATGAGTAAGAAAAAAGAACATGTGATGAAGAATGAATGAACCAATTGAGAAAAGACATGAACAATCAAGAGGTACACAACTTGTTCGATGTTAATGCTGATCATGTTTCGTCGCCATTATAATTATAAATGAATACAAACAAATGTATAAATTAAACTGAAAATAAATCCAACAAAATAATCCCATCATAAAAATATGATTGAACTAAAAATCAATCTTTTTATGGATTAGTCATCATTCGTCATAGGATTTAATAAAGAGGAGTAAAAGAATTAAATAAAATACCATACCTTAACATAGATTTTTCACTAATGAAGAATGGTTTCTGGTCATCACCATTTGTGATATCGTTCAAGAGTGATGTTCATTGATCATCAATCTGAGGTTTCATTGTCATTCATCGGAAGGATCCTTTAAAGGTTCTCTCTATAATTTCTCCAAAACATTCTAGGAATATGATTATAACCATATATTTTTTTAAAAAGGGCCTTATTTAAGTATAAACCACCTAGCTACATCAAAAAAACAATTTAAAAGTTATGCCACTTTTTAGGTAAACTACATGAACATGTATTCAATATTTTAATATATTTCACTCATTTGTTTTAGGAACACTGGGACATGTAATTTCACTCCATCACATTCCTTGGTGTCAAAATTAATCCATCGAATATTTAAGAAAAATACAAATAATAATCTGGGAAATTACATTCTCCCTACCTTGGGGTTTTACAACCTAAAGTATCCAAAACAATGGATACTAAAAAAGATGATGGTACTAACCAAAAATATGAGCCACCCACTCAAAAGTGCTCTCCAAGTGATTCTCCTATTTCCACTGGACACACACTAAATTAATCAATCACCCCAAAATGATCATCTCCTACCGATTATAGATATTCACTGGGTACTCAGCAAAATTCGGTACATCCATGATGTCCAGTTCGACCAAGTAGATAATGTGTGATGGGTCATGCACGTACCTACTCTTATATGACACATGGAAATTGTCTTGTACCTTTTCTAACTGTGGAGGTACAACTAAGAGGTATACCTTCATTCCATCTCTATTGAGTGTCTGAAAAGGGATAATGAAACTTGGAGATAGCTTGTCTCCCTGACCAAATCAATATAATCCACATCATGATGAAACTCATAGGAACAAATGGTATCATTCCTCAAACAGCAAATTCCTTTTCCAATAGTCAGTATAATACTTATAATTAATTTTTCTAATATTTATCTCCACCATGATGATCTACACTTTCTCCTTTTAATATAACACCAACTCTAATCCCTTAAATGCGACTCTCCTAGGTCTGTCCAACAAACTGGTGACATGTAGGTTAACTGGTACAATGCCCTGAATGGTTCCATACCAATGGTGGAATGGTAGATGTTTTTTATTCAAACTACACCCATGGTATATGATCCTTCCAACTACAACCAAAACTTTTCATGGATTCTCACAAAATGTCTTCCCGAACTTGGATGATCTATTCTGGATAGCCATCAGTTTTCATGTTAAATGCAGTGTTGAAGCATAACTGGGTCACAAACACCTCATTCAATCCCATCCTTATCTAGGATGTAAATAGATCATCATGATAATAATTAATAATCAAGGGATCATCATGGAGTAAAATTATCTCTTGAACATAGAGGCACCCTAAGCTCTCTACTAATATATTATATATAATATCTTGGAAGTGGTCTGACTTCGTGATTCATTAAATTATCACCGAGGTGGAATAGTGTCCCTTATATATACATGGTATTCCATTTATGATGTCAATATATATATCATCGTACTTCCATTCATTCGCCTCAATGGATTTATAAAAACCCACTAGAACATGGTGATCACCTTCCCTTTCAAACAAGTAAGGCATCAAGAGACAAACTCTACATCTTATTTCTTCATCCCTAGACATTGAAACTGAGGTCAGAGGTCCTAGTACATCTTTTCCAAACCTGTATGTACAGCCAAATGAGATGTAGGAAACTACCTTATAACCTCTTACTACAACATCACTCGTACCATCATATGTCCTCTGAAAATACGACATACTCCCCACATTTAGAAAATACATAAAGAATATTCCCTATAGATATATGAGCTTTTAGTGTCCCATACTATGTAACCCCAGGATGTGCCTCCCTAACCTGCGTTAAGAGTGGAGGGGGTACAACCATTGACTGGGGGTAAGTTTCTCTATCTCTATCAACAATGGATATCAGCAATGAGTCCAACTCTTCTGATATGTTGTTCAACAACTGAAAACATGATGATAGAATATCTTACCACATTACACTTCTCATGAGTATATAAAATTTTGATGTCGTAATCCTATAAAAATATTATCCATCACATTGGTCTCAAGTTATAATCCTTCTTGAGAGGTGATATACTTGAGACTCTTTTGATAAGAGTAGACAACAAACCTCTCACCCATTAGCTAGTGTCAACACATATTCAATGTGAAGACTAAAACTAAAAACTCAAGATCATGGTTTTTGTTGTTCTTCCCATGTGTTCTCAAATAGTGTAAACAATAATAAATCACTTATTTCCTCTGCATTAGGACACATCCAATCCTAGTTCTTGATTCATTGCAGAACAGTACGTACTTGACACCATCCAGTGGTAATCTTGAGATCAGAGAACTCATAAATCTCTTCCTAAACTACTAATAATACTAATGGAACTTATCTATCCTCATAAAAGGATTCCCATTTTGATTACAATATATAATGAGTGATGATATCCTTAGGAAATTAGTTAAGAATATTCGGTAATATCCTACTAATACATGGAATTGAATATGAGCCTCATCCAAGTTGTTGAGGACTCAATAAGTGCATCCAAGAGACCTGATATCATATCCATGTGGAGACATATTACTGGGTAAAGTAGTAGCACTATAGTAGTACTGTAGTAGAATTGTGTGCAGGTGTTCTTCGGTAGTGTAGCAACTAGAAAAATTCATCCAGTTTTTTCTCTAGGCCACCAGTTTGGTCATTCCATCATGAAAGGCATCCAGGCCACCGAAGGCATTCAAGAATGTTGTTTCTCAAGGCCTTTAGGACACATTAAGGCCTTAAGGGCACTCCAAGTCCTTCGGGCCACATGATGAAGATGTACTAGTCAGACTACAACAGAAAAGGCTTTAGATGAGGATCAGGGTAGGAACATTCAATAGACTATAGGTAACCAGAATTTGAAGAACGATATGGTATCGAATTTCCATAGGTACCTGACCTTTGATGAAATGCATGGGATAGTTGGTCGACCATCCCTACCAAGGTGGAGTTATGATATGTTAACATATTCTAGGGAGGATTAGTTCTAAGATTCATTGTCTATGTGATTTCCCATAAGACCTAAGGGTCATGTAATTGTCTCTAAGCCTTCGGGCCTTGTAAGGGTTCCAACTCACCCCTTTAAATGTGGGTTATCAAATTAAAAAAAATGAAGGCCTTCAGGCCATTTCGATTGAGGAATCATTTCACCTCCATCCTCTTCTTAGGTTGCTTCTATGTTATCACTGACTCAACCTTTTTTTGTGTCCACTACCACTCCATCGGTGGGGATAATGTTTCCTAGGAAGTGGACCACCTGAATCTAGAATTTGAACATCAAGATATTTCTATATAAATAATGCTCTTGAAGTATGTCTAGAAGTTCCCTTAAGTGTCTCTTGTGCTCCTCCAGAGATACTGAGTTTAGAATGACATATTTGATTAAGACTACCCTGAATCGGTCAATGTAAGGTTGAAATATCGAGTTCATGATTCCAAGAACACTATTTTGAAGTTCTTCATGCCATAGGGCATCACCAAGTACTCATAATGAACTTACTAACATCTATATGTTGTGTTTGATGAATCCTTGATGCATAATCACAAATGTCGATAGCCTGATTGGATGTCAACTTTTGGAAAACATCAGTCCCCTATCAACTAATAAAAGAGGTCATTTATCATCAGTAGTGGATACTTATTATTCACCTTCACCTAGTTCAAGCAGCAATAGTAAAAACACAACCTCAAGATCATGTATTCCTTTTTGGAAAACGAAAATGGGGTTACATAGGGTGAAACACTATGTCTCATGAATCCCATACTCTATTGATCCTACAATACCATCCTCAACTCACGATGCTATACCAGAGCCATCAAATATGATGTTGTAGAAATCGTTGTATCACCAGTTTAATTTAATGAAGAATTCTATCTCCAAGTGGGGAGGTAAAATAGGAACATATTCAATAAATACAAACTAATACTCCTCCACCGCTATAGGAATCCAAAAATAAACAACATCCACTAAACCAACTGTTAGGATAGACAAATGATGAGTAATTGGTTACCCCCTCCTATGTATGAGTTCATCCTGCACTTCTTGGTATACCATTTCTCCGAAAAAGGAAAACATAGTTCTTCCACTAAAGACACCACACCCTTTACCTAATATAGTTATTATCATCATTGACTATGGATAACCAATCTATATAAAAATGACATCAAATGTTTCGAGTCAATGATTCAACCAAAATAAATATGTATTATATATGAAAAATGGTGAGAAATGAATAACTAGAATATATGTCTACAAGTAAGTAAGATAATGAGGAAAAGACATAGATCATATAACAAATAACTACTGGAGAGAATTGGTTATAAGCCTCCACCACATGTAGCTTTCCCTGCCCATATCCTCGAACTCCCTAAGCTTAGCGTGGACCAGGTGGTCACAAGTTGAAAAATCAACCACCTCATACTACTATCCCTACTCCCATTCATTTTATTCATCACTAAGGATCTTCCAACTATTTTCATTCTCTCTACCTTGGTGGTAAATCCATTTCCTCCCTGTTAGTAGTATGGTGGGTCAGAAATTATCGAGTGAAATGTCCCCTTCTACCACATGAATAGTCCCACCTCTATATAAGACACTTGACCCACCCTTTGAGCCTTGAAATACATATCATTTATTGTTGGATATCCTATTAATATTTATCCCGCATCCAAGTAACTGAGATTGATGTTGGCTTTATGCTGCCAAGGTCTATACTCCTCCTTGACCATTGATGAACATCACTGACGATATCTACTCTGCCGAGTATCTTTCAATCAATAAAGCCTTCTCAAGAACCCCATCAAAAGTATAAATTAATAAAGGGATAAAACTGGCATAGATGTCTCTAATCAGACCTTGATTGAAGGTCTGAGCCTTGAAGTACTGATCATGTACTATAAACATCGATTTTCTAGAAATGACTGTAAACCTTAGGGAATAATCAAGTACTGACATGATGCCCTGTTGGATCTGGAGATGATCCTAAATATAAAAATACATCATCAAAATTGGTGATATAACTTCTCTGAAGAGGTTATAAAACTCTTTCCATAAAATCATCATCCCATCATGTGTCTGGGTAACAAAACTCCACCATCATCACATTGATCAGTGTAGAAGGTTTTCTTCCAGGACCACCATCTAATATGATGGTGTTCTGACAATATAGAAAACTCAGGTCACCACCTCATGCCAGTCATCATACTCCTATGGGTTGGGATAGCCTTAGAACCTAGGGTCTCTCTATTACTAAATCTTTTTTATCATTTGCAGTATGTTCTCCTCACATATTGGTATTGTAGGTATTATGTGCTACTCTATAGGTGGTGGTATGGATGTTGCACCACCTAGAGTTAACAATTGGGGAACTAGTCCTTGTATCAAATCCTCATCACAGAAGGCATACATCCTCATGATAATGGTTATAAACTATATCTGGTATACATCATGGAGGAATTATGAACCAAATTGGATATACCATGGTCAATGAGTATATCTGGAGGGTTGAATCAATAAGGACATGGAACCACAACCAATTCTTATATGATGCATGTAGCATTATTTTCCCTATAACGGATGTTCTCATGTACTAAGTCAAAAGGTGGGGTATCATATTCCTAGTGTATGGGTATGTCATCCACCTCACAAACAATAGAGTTGTTGGATTTAATGCCAATCTCAAAAAAATCATCATTATTTCCCGGAACTAATCTCAAAGACTCTTTTCACTAAAGTAGATAAAATCCCCTCTTATAACACTATCATGACCTGTCCCAGTTGGGATCGTGATGTGACTTTTCAATCCCTCCTCATATAGGATAAGACATGGGGACAAGCACTAAGTAAGATTATCTCTAACATGTGATACATTTCCTGTGTTCATGTACACTGACACATATCTCCAAGCCCATAAAATGATGAAATGTAAAAACCAATAAGTAACCAATTCATGCACACTACTATATCTCACAACTATATTATCACTTTGTGTAAATTAATCTAAACAGGGCCATAATACAATCCCCCCTTAGGAAGTCTGTAACATGAGTAAAAGTTTTATGTACAATATATTGGGACTACTGTCTAAAAGCTGCAGGAACACACCTCTCTCTATCTGATCTCACTAAGGATTGTCTGTTATAGGTCCTCCTATGAATATTTCAAAAGGTTGATCATTTAAACAATACATTACTAGTGTAGGAAATCCCATGTCGAGCATATTATAAGAACACCCAGTAAGAAACCCAAAATACACTAATCTATACAACAAAGGAATGTACAGTATGATCTACATAGGTATATGTCCACCATATATATAACAAGAATATCTAGATATACACAATCCAAGACCCTCATTATATTGGTATGATATACCAAAGAATACATGCCCTAGGGATTGGGCAAGAATATTATATGAAACACTCAAATGGGAGAAAAACCTACAGAGTCTAATAGCACTAATGACGTACATTTGAGAGGTACTTCTCGTATGGAACTATTAAGATAAAGATTCATGCTAATACAACTGAAGCGAATGTAATTAAATATATGAGGAGTAGAAACAAGTCCATGTGATAATACCAATAACTCAATCTATATTAACCAGATAATTAGAGGACCAACACTCGGTAGGATTGGTCACATCAATACCAAGGACTCCACCTAGGGAATGAATATGAATGTAGGATAACACCATCGGCCTCTCAAGGGGCTTCCAAAAACTCTATCAAGAACGTAAAATTGAAGGGATTATAGTCATAGGAGTTGGAAATGAGTAGTACCAACATTCAAGGAAAAAAATGGTAATGTACCCTATCAAAACATTTCTAATATAAAGAGGATAAGGAAATAAAGCCATGTATAATAGGGTACTTGGGGTGTAGTAAGATAAAATGACGTGTTCTTGGACCCTGAGTACTTCCCTTGTTAAACAAACTGTATATTCAGAAAATATCATGTAAAATAAGGATACTCAGGGTGTATAATGGGTTACACTTTATATCATTCTATTTTAGTTTCACCCATGTAATCCAGTCATGTGCCTATACACAATGTCAAACTATGTGCCTTCTCATGTGTACTAGTACATGGGGTAGCCCATGTAGTTGGTCAAGGACAAGCCATGTGAGGGTGTACACACAATGTAAGATACATGTGTACTCTACCCCATATTTATATACTCTATCTGGTACACATAGAGTCCAAACAAAGGGACTATACTTCATGTAGTCAAGAATTACACGTCACGTGTATTGGTGATTTCTGAAAACACTTCATACTTATTTTTATGTCATCGATCTCCTGGATCTCATTCCTGTTTTTAGTTCTCCACGAAATAACATATGCAATGTCTTTTCACCACTATAACCATGAATTTATAGGATTTGGTCCTTCAATCGATTTTCAAAACGTAAACATATATGTTCTATAATTTCGAACGAAGAACACATAATAATCACCCAACAAATCTTGATCTACTTCAATGATAACCGCCACACCTCCATTGATTCATTCCACAGCTAGATATATGGTATTAGATCATTTTACTATGAATAAAGGTAAGAAAGATTTTTTGTCCAAAAATAGTTTCAATGCAAGAGGATGAACTAAGAATGCATGTAGTATAATGCATGAACCATGAGAGAAAATAACAAACCAATAGAGAAGGATGAACCTATATCAATGTTCATGTCGACCGTACTTCTTCAACCGTAGAATGATAAAAAACTCCAAAAAAATCTTAAGATTAATCTCAAAATAAATCCCACAAAATAAACCCATCCCGCAAATACAATCAAACATGGGATCAACATATTTATTTTTGGTCCACATTTAATGTAGGAATTAAAATAATGAAATTAAAAAATTAAATCAATTGACCTACCATGACTCAAATCATTCTCTAACAAATAATAGTCATTGGGTCATCATAATTGGTGATACCTGTCAAGATTTGTGTGCATTGATCATCGATATGAGGTATCTTCATGGTTATTCAAATGGATGTTTTAAAGGTTCTCTCTCTAATGTCTCCAAATAATTCTATGGTGACGAGGATAAACCATGATTTATAATTAAAGGGATTATTTTTTGGATAAACTTCCTCACTATATCAATAACCAAAATATGATAAATTTAATTAATTTATTTTATTGGTTTAATCTTTTGGGATGACTTTTCCACAAATGGCTTGCACCGACCAATGCTAAGTCATTCCTAGGGTAAAATTGCTATTATAAAATAATCATTTCCCTCAGATTTCTCATTTAGGAACCTATTTATATGTTATTCCACATTCTTAGGAAAATCAAATTTGTGTTCTGTTTAGTAGATTATTAAATTTCTAACATTGAATTTAGGAACAAAGGACCCCATAATCACATGTGGTCTTAATGTCTAGTATTAAAATTAATCCATATAGTATTTCAATAATTATACATGTAAAAATATAGTACATTAAAACTGGGGAGTAAGAAGTTCTAATCCTAGATATGGGTTAGCCCATTTTGAAACCGTGAGTTACATGAAAATTCCCTAATACTGTCATGATAGAAACAATAATTATTTATGGAGTATATAATTTTGAATAATCTAAGGGGACAATATTTTAAAGAGTATTTCCCAATAGATTCCTTTAATTTGGATAATTCAGGATCGTCTAGGTGCATGTTGATGGGTATTTATTAATAATTCTTTTCTGGAGACCATGAAATAAAAATTTATATATAAGTAGAGAGTTAAGACTCCATGTAGATGGTGGTGACCATGTAATTGGATTTATAAATAATGACACCTTAGAAATAGACATGGTAATTATAGATATATATATATTATGATATGTTGGCATTGGATACCTATTAGGGTATCAATGTAGATTCATACCCTCTCATATCTAAGAGGGTAAACATATCCATAGTTATAGGGTGATTTGATTTTGAAATCCTGATGGTTATTCTACATGATGTGTAACCCATGTTAGGTGGTAAATAAATTATTTTATCTAATATGGTTTTAGGATAGGGTCTACCACATGATGAGAATTTAAAAAATGGGACCCTTCTTTACGATAGGTAAAGGTGAATCACTTATTTTAATGAAGATAGAGTAATCAAAAAAGTTATAGGTCTAAGAAAATTGTTTTTATATTATTGTCTTCTTGAGTTGACATATTCATGTAGAGACATAGTGATGAATATTGTGGTAAATTGGGAAATTTTCTCAATAGCATAGTTCATCAGAGATAGGGGGTACATCACCCTATATGTTAATTATAATGGACAACTATAGAAGATGTGGATTCCATGATGTGTTTAATTTTATAAACCTCTATGTATCCCTATTTTACTATATTATAGTTATTTCCTTAGGTTTCCCTAACTTAACTAGTGACCTAAATGACATGGGAAGACATTTCTTTATAAAGTGGATTATAACTACATTTTGGTCACTATTTATTTTGTATTTTTTAAATGTGTAACTCATGGGGTATATTAATATGAAGGAATTGGGATCTATAAATACAAGTTCACATCATATATGGTGGTCTATGAAATAATCAAGGAGGGGAATCAATTAAATAAGGTTGAAATTCCTAGGAAATCCATTTGAAGGATTATTTTCGACTACCTTGCTAATATAATATAGATATACTTATGTGGTTGACGCTCTAGTGCACTCTATGAATTTGACCCCCGCATGGTCACCAATGTGCTCTTGGAGTCTTTTAGGAAGTAGAATGTATTCATGCCTCAAAGCATGAGTATTGTAATGTTGGCATGTTCCCATGGGCCTTGGAAATGTTCCATTGGAATACTTGGGCTCACATGTCCAATTGATAGTTATTTTCTCTTAGCCTTTATTTTTTCACCATTTAATAATTTCTATCAGTCTCTAAAAAGTTTCAAAAAAAGTATTTTCAATAAATTTATTCAAATGAAAAATCATCAAACTAATAGAACCCATGTTTATGTATAAAGTTTTCTCATTCTGTTTCATAGATTATATTATATTTTTAGAAGATTTTTTATAATAATAATCCTCATGAATTGAGTTCTTCAACCCCTCATTATAGTGAGGCATGAAAAAATCATTCCCTGGGTAATGTCACAAGATACATTGATGTATAGTGAATTAAACTCGTATGAAATTAAATAGATGAACCATTGTATTTTAACCATTATTTATACATCAGGAATCATATACTAAAAAAATTCAACATTTTCAAAAAAAAATTATATTTTAGTTCAAATAAATCATATAAGACTAACTCTTCCTTTTATTAACAACATCATGATGTTAACATAGGTAATTTTATATGAATAATTATTATGTAAGATATATTCATTTTTATATATAAATAACTTGATGATATTAGATTTGATCCCAATCATTCATGAAATGGTTTTCTTCATCTATAATAGATCATTGATGTATTAATTCATCTTCATGACCACATAATTCTAAAATAGAATGCAACTAATCCTTTAAAATTATTCAAAAGAACTCAATGTATAAACTTCCCAAACCATTTTATAAATTTCATAATGAAACATGTCATATAATTACACCAATACATTGGTATCTATATTTAACTTCATAATATAGAATGAAGATAAGTGGAGAACTGACTCCAATAGTTATGATCATTATTGTATTTACCATGTTAATGTTGAGATAAAATAAGTTCCCCCATTATCAATTCCCTTTATGGGTGTTCTAAAATCATACCAATATATGTTTAAATTAATCTAATTTTCTCTAATATTCATTGAAATATGAGTCTATATTTATTATATCGAGTGGTCAAAATAAGAATCTTCTTGTTGATCCATTCTATGAAATCTAAAAAAATATCAACCATTTAAAATTGATGGAGAATATTTGTTTATAACTAGAATTTTTTGTATAATTTCATTTTTTTCTATGAAAATTATCTTCATCAACATTAGTAATATTTCAGCATTTTCTCCATCAAAATAACAAGATCATATGTATATCATAGTTCCAAAAAATATGGTATAATATCATTCAAATATATCTAGAATAATTTATTTTTCATTGATATATCATAAAACCATGAAATTCAGAATAGAAATATTGTCCACAATGTGGATTAAGGTGCTCGGTCTTTTCATAATATGAATTAATGAATTTATACCAAAACAGAACTAGTATTTTTGAAATAGTGGTCTTCAGATGTTATCCAATTAGACATTCACATTGTTCCTACATGTGGGAAAGGATTGTGGAATGATCAATAAATAATGACACTATATTTTGGCATGAGTGTTCATCTTATGGTGTGATTTATGATTTATAGTCTATATATTATTAATAAATCCATCTATGATTATCATAAATATCCATGACTTATGATTAAGAAATACATATTGTGGTGGACACCCAACATGAAAATAAAATTCATCACCCCATTATTTATTATATATATATATATATGTATATGTTTCATTACTTTAATTCTTAACATTATCAATATAGTGAAGTCAAAATTTTTGAAACACAATAAAATATATGAATCTACATATTAATCTGATGTACCATTTTAAATTTTCATGATAAAATTATCATCGTATGATGTGGTAATATAAAAAATATTCTCCATAATTTTACAAAAAAGAAACAGAAATATATTTTCCTCAACTAATACCCATCTAGACCAATTTATACAATGTATAGCACAATAAAATAGGAGAAGAAATTGAAATTTTCTATATGGAATATCTATAAAATATTGAACTATAGAGGTTTCTTCATCCACCTACTGCACATGGGTTTACATGTTGTGGTAGTGTTTTACGTACATATAAGGGCTTAGTTAAGGTTTGTTTCTATCATTACATTGGTCAAGTCATTTCTATTGAAGCTATACATAGGGCTATGATTAAGGATATAAATTATGCGGTTCATCACGGATGGAAATTTATTTGTCTTGAATCAGATTCGATGGTGGCTATTGATGTTCTTAGGAGGTGAACGAGGAATGTACCATGGGTGATGTTGTCCCCTTGGTTGAATGTCTTAAACTCATTGGTGATCTCACCCTTGATATGAAGCTTTTATATAGAGAGAGGAATCAGGTTGTTGATGTTCTTTCAAAGAAGGCTATTGCATATTCATTTTCGACTTGGTCCTATATAGCCCTTGAGTGATGTTCTCATTTTGTTGAGGTGGATGCGTGTGGAACATTATATACTGGGATTTGTAAACCTGTTTGTGATAGTATGACTGTTGACTTATTTTTTTTAATATATTTGGGTAGGAGTGGGGTATCCTCGCTCCTAGACTTTTTTGTATATTTATATTATATGTTTTAATAATTCCATAAAATAAATAAAATTTTCATCGCCAATATTGAAACCCATTATTATAAAAGGAATAACACCGTCACAATGATTGTTTACCTTTTTTATTAATACCATCAATAATTATCCAAATTTTAATTTTCTATGATTTTAAATGTCATCATTCCTAAATTATAAAAAACCATATATTGTTGTCAATAAATACACACGTTATCAAATATTTTCAATACAACCCACCTATAGATTTTGTTAAAAATAATACAAGAAATCATAATCTAGTATTTAAATATAAATTTTCTAAAAATATAGATTTACTCATGGTAAAATATACTCACACTTCTTTTGATAATAATAGACATTGAATATTCTCTATCATATGTTTACAAATTTTCTATTGATGTATTATACCATTATCACTAAGTTATATAAGTGTTCTGACATAGCACGTGTCCCCTATTCTCTATACACGACATCCAATACACATTTAGATTATTTATATCAGATCCTCTTTTTCAAAAGTAATTTCACCCAAACACTTATGCACCCTATTTATATAGTTCTGGTGTCCCTCTTTGAATTGCTACTTTTTCAAAACCAGATTAAATAGACATTTAGACACAAAAATATATATTATATTTTTCATTGACATGATTATTATATTCATATATATTGTGATTATTAAACAAAATATAAATCGATATATTCCCTTGGAATTTTGGTTATATTTTACATTTGTAGAATTATTAACACATTACAATCAATTTACATATTTTTTACAATTTTCAAACTTTTTCTATATATTCATGATATAAAAACCAGATCTCTTATGTGAAAATATTTGAAAATATTATTCTATGATTCAATATCTTCAAATTTTAGCCATATTCTCTCAAACATTTATCTAGGTGAATTTTTGGCATATCATTGGCTCATTTAAAATTCCTAAAATGTGTAACACCTTGAGATTTTATTATATTGATCTCTATAAAAATGATTTATTGCTAAAAATATATCTTAAAAAGAACCATTTTCTCTTGTGAACTATTATATGCAATAAAAATATAAAAATATAATATGATATATATATTTCAAATAAATTATATTGGATGGTATGAAAATGATAATTTAACATTTATTTCAATATTTTTATTATGAAAGGATATTGGATAATGTCATTTTATGATATAAAAATTAAATTTTCCTCAAAATGAAATTAATTTCAATATTATCATGAATATTATAATTTATTCAATCCACTTTTAAAAAAATTATTTTATAAAATTTATATCATTGTTGAAATAATCATGTTATAATATTATTTGGAGTAATTTTTTGGGAATTTTATATAATAATTTGTTTTTGAAATAATGGTGAAAAATATTGATTTTTATAATACTCTCACTTATAAGAAATTATCATGATATAAGATTTAAAATTTTAATTATAAAAATATTTGTACGATAATGATACATTTACGAATTAAAATAATTTTGTCAAAAACATTGTATTGACATTTGGATCTCAATATTTTCATATTTTAATAAAATGTGTATTATGTTGAAATTAAAAAACAAAGTATGATTATTTTAATTTAACAGTATGGTAAGACATGGCTATTAATTTTAGGTTGGATAAAAAAGTATAAAAAATATATTTGGATTTTTAAATGTGTTATAAAATCTTCCATTTAATTTTTTTCATGTCATTTTAATGTTAATTTAATTTTATGGTTAAATATGTAATATTCTGAAAAAACTACTTTTCAAGATTTGTGTTATATTATATTAACTGTATAGTTTGTAACCTACTCAAATTGAATCCAGGAAAACAATTTAATAATTTAAAATAAAAATTTCAAATCAATATTTTAAGTCCCCATTTTTTCGTAATATAATTTATTTATAATGGTAAAATATTGTTTTATTTAGGATAATATTTTAATGGGTTTATAGTGGATTAACTAGGTGAAATGGTGTAGAATCACTCCCAAACATGTCAAAATGTGCTTTGATGTGTTTATTTCAACCCTATCATATCAATGTGTATAATTTTGAATTCTTTGGATCCAAATTACATGATTATGATAAATATTTTTTGAAAACTATTATGTAATTACAACAAGGTCATTTACCTCACTTATAAAAGCGATCACTATCCACTACTTAATTTAAATGTTTGATAAATATAGAATTACAAATAAATAAAATATTGCCTTCTAATATTCTTTCAAATCATTTTGGATCTCAAGGAGTTACCCAAATCCAATCCTAGTAAATATTAATGTGTTATCTAACGAAGGTCTGTCAAAGAAGATGTAATCATTTTACCAGAATTATTCAATATTTATCTATTCTTTTAAATTTGATGAATATATTTTATCCATAAAAATTAGTTTAATATTTTTATAATGATTACATAGATACGTTATTACACATATGTTACTATTATTTTCAACCTCTATCCAGTCATTTGGGAAATGAAATTATAGATCATGCATAATTATAGACAACCACCTCCATATAAAAATAAGATTTATTTTACATCACCACCAAATATTAATGGATCTAATTATGGTTCTAATAAATATATTATATTTTAGTTATATAATTAATATTTTTGGATCATACAATATTATTTACCATTATTTATTTCATTTCACTATAAAATAAAAACAACGTTCTTGTGTACGTATAGATTATGACCTCCATGAAAAGTACAATATATTATTCAACCTATGAATTTAGGGAATGTTCATAAAATATATATTTATTATATATTATATTTATAACATGATGATAATTATATATATTATGGAATCATGATCAATATTAATGGTTCATAAATGATGCATCAAAACATATATTAATAATTGAAATCATATCACCATGAATAGTGATTTTAAAAATGAATTGATAATTATGAGCTACAAAATGACAGAAAAAAACCATTTACAAAAGTATATGGTAGAATATGGTACTGGTATATATTTATAATAAATTTAAATTTATTAAACTATAAGATATAGTTCGTATCATAAAAAAATATAACTTGAGGTAATGGTTTCTCATCTCAATTTTCAATTTTGGATATGTATGCCATGTTCAACACATGTTTCATTCAATTTTTTAAAAATAAACTACCCCATTTAGATGTTATAAAATAAAAATCATTATATTACATGCATGTAAAGTGTAATTTTAAGTTACTTATTTCTTGTGTTTTATGAATCAAATGATACTTAATCTATTTGTGATTTATTTTACAATATCACTTTTTAATTGGAATGTCTATTATTATATTTATATTAAATAATTTTTATGATATTTATATATTAATTATATTTCATTTTGTTATAGTTTGGTTATTTCAATAAATTAATATATTTTTGTCTTTTATTTTCCTCTCACTGTGTACTCAAACATTTAAAATGTGTTTTTATTGTGAAAAAACATTTTTTTATATTCAGTTAAGAATTTTTTTCTTCTATTTCAAAATTTTAATTATAATGTTTTAAATAAATTATATCAAAGTCTAAAATGGTCTTAAAAATCAATTTTTTACCCATTGGATACTTTCTACAGTATTTTTTAAAATTTATTTTTCTTTCATTTATCTAATAAGGTAATTTTTACCAAAGGTGTGAACATAATATTTGTTTTATTATATACCAATTGAAAATCGTTTAATACCATTAGAAGTAACATTTTATTCAATGCTTCTTATACTATATTCCTTGAAAATTTGGAAATAAATTATTTTTCTATTATTTGTAAAATTTATAAGCATTAAATAATTGATATAAAAATAAAAATTAAATTTTACTCAATGAATATTTTAGTGATATTTTGAAGGTCCTTCCAACTATGACCACAACTATAGACATTAATTATGATTTATTTGGTATTTGTTGCAATGATACCTTTTTTATTCATTTAATATTGGATTTATTATTATTAATGTGATATATTGTTGAAACCCACTTTATTTTACATGGTATAAGATTTTTAAATGAAAATTTGTTTTTATTGTCTAATATAATAATTATTAATTTTATTATAATCATGTTAAAAGTTAACCCATTATATCCTTCCCTTTAATTTGGTAATTATTAATGTATTTGAGATCAAAGTTTACATGAGAGGTTTTCTAATTCTTGAATGGGTGTAAAAAAGAGTTTATCCCAAGACTTGAAGAGGTTATATGGGAGGTTATCCCTAGCCAAAATTTTGTACATGGATGTTTATTCCAAGACTAACATTAAATGAATGTATTCAATGTATCATTGAACAAATAATTAAAATAATATAAATTTGAATGAAATTTTAATGAAACTATTAATTTTTTGTTCTTATTCTTACATTATGATCCCATAAAACATGATCAATTATTCTTTAATGATTCATGACTTTTTTTCTTCCAAATACTTATGTAAATAATATGATCTATGAAATATTGGGTAGGATTAAAACCGGTAATTATTCTATTTTATTAATTATTATATATTCTTAAACAAAATAATTTATTAATATATCCCATGTTTACTATTTTTAAACATATGATCTCACCATTTCTAGTGTTTCATTTCCCAAAGATATGGAAAGGTGTTTTGAATTGTTCATGAATATTTAGTGTTCTTTGTAAGAAGAAAATTCTTGGATATATTGATGACCAGTAATGAAATTAATTATATATATATACTCAAAATACAACAAACCTTTATGTACCCAAACATATTGTAATTTTAAATTAATTGAATATTCATTGGAAATCATTTATTATTTTTTATGTGATTATCAATCATCCTCAGTTTGTATCAAAGATCACTACAGTGGTTTTTAGATACTTGAATTTCAGGACAATGTTAAAAACATTGGGTAACAATATAATAATTCAATAACATCCTAAAGAATTAGTAATAATTATTTTTTGTGGTTTCTCTAGTAAATACATCCTCTTCTAGACACTATAAAGTAGATGCCACTGTGTCACCGATTCACAGAGGGGTAAAATCTATAAAATGTTATTATTGGGTATTAACTCAATATGTATAGGGTTGTGAGGAGTGGTCCTAATACTATACATGTGGAAATATACAATCATTGATAAGATTGGTTCATTTGAGATTTTATTAATGAATAATTTATACATATTTAAATTGATAATTAAATAAAATACATTAGTTAAACCAAATGTGTCTTATTGAAATGATGTATTCAAGATTAAGATATCATGTGTATTACTTTCTAAGAATAAAATTATTCAAAATGATTATTAATTTTTTACACATTTATTATTTTATTTTATTTCATGTATGAAATCATTAAGAATCATGTTAATTCTAAATGTGGTAGACCTTGAAATATTTTTCTCTAGGGAATATTAATTTTGTGGGAGATAGTATTTTGAATCATGATGTAATTGTTACATAATATTATTCTATAATGAATCAGTACTAATTATTAAATGATCAATGGAGTGAACAATATACCATTTATTCCTTGATCATGAAATATAAAAATTCTAATATTTTATATAATCACATTCAACCTATTATCCCATCCATGGAATTCTGGAATAGGAATCCAAGTATCACATAAGTCATATTTATGATTATTCAACACATTATACCATCCAAGTAATTATATATTAGGGGTATATATATCTCCCAATACTTAATAAAATATCATTTACTATATCAATCCAACCATGGTGATCTATATAACAAACCCATGAATCTCTATGTAATATTTAAAATAAATAGTCTCAATGCATTCAACAATTAAACAATGGTCTTGTAGTAGTAAATGAAATAATTTTATTAATAAAAATATTATAATTTATTGAAATAATTACTAGTGATTTAAAAGTACCACAAAAGTATTCATTCTAAAAAAATTATCCTGATTCATTTAATTAAACCATTCACTTCAGAATGTATGATGGTCTATGTAAATAGTAATAACTCGTAATACTTTATACTATACACTTTTCCTCAGTGAATAATTACATTGATCAAAAATAATATGGGGATATGTTTGAATAGACATAACACATCCCTTTTTCATGGTTAACTATTCATTCCTTGAAAATAACTAAGCCAACAGATATTTTAATGGACTTTTTGACCAGAAATGTGTTCATAATATGAATTTTATTTTATGGGCATTAACTCTAATTAAATCCATTTTTTATAACATGTATATACCTTATAATTTATCACACCCTTAATATGGATACATTCCCATGAATAATTCAATAAATTCATTCAATATAATTATAATATTTTTATTTTAAAGTAAAGTATAAACAGAATTAGTGGTGTTGTAGATAATTACCCACATTTTCAATTAAGGGTATTTAATTAACTCACCAATGGGGGGATCCTCATTTTTCTCAAAACCATTAAAAATTTAAATGGGACATATATGTTATCTATATAATGGAATATGAAATTATGTTTGGGATTTTAAAATATTAGAATCCACACACAAAGAATCTAAATAAAACACAATGGTCATGATCTCTAAAATGATGAGACATTAATAGAGAATACATAGGACACCTAGAAAATTCATAGGACACATAAGTCATCCTTTATTATGAATTTATTTTAGATATAATGAGTGAAAATATAAGATATCAAAAAACACTAAAAAATG
Source organism: Viscum album (assembly GCA_963277665.1). Lineage (NCBI taxonomy): Eukaryota > Viridiplantae > Streptophyta > Magnoliopsida > Santalales > Viscaceae > Viscum > Viscum album. Next base: position 4,829,465 of record OY728166.1, on the reverse strand, counting down.
GTTTATATGAACTCACATGGTTTTATCAATCCTTACAATGAAAAAAATGATGGAAGAGGGAATAATGAATAAAATACTAACTATGGGTAATCCAATGTAACTAAATTTAATTTATTCTAATCATAAATGAATGATAAATCCCAATTCCCTAAAGATATAAAATATATAAAACCAATGAATGTGTTGTTTTTAATGAATTGAGGGAAAAGGTGGAAGAAATACTAATGGATAGAGTGTCATAATGGTAATTTCAATGACTATAATAAATAGTTCAATTTGCCCACATGTTTTGGAAAACCATGGGTCAACTGTGCTAGGGTAGTATCCATGGTATCATTCCTCTTTCATGGATAGGTTCATGGTCATTATATCAATTGTCAACTCATTAAAATCCACTCTAAATGTTTTCATAAATATTGCTTGATCATGCAGGCCGTCCTATAGGCTCTATCCAAGTGTGTACAAATAAAATAATAAACATGATTAGGGAATCCTTAATTTCAAAGAAATTTTGAAACCCTATTTTCTTCCACTTCCATTATAAAAACTATACATTCAAATACTAATTCATCTGAAACACAACCTCACAATCTATAGTCTCATTCCCCTTCAATTGAAAGTCGAAATATTATTAAAACCGTTCCAAAATCATGAATGTCTCATGTATATTTTTCTTCATACATACAACATATTTGTGAGGAAAATCCTATAGGTTTTAAGGAATAGCTTCCCAAATCCATCATTAAACATTATTAGGGGTGCATGAATTTCAGAAACTATGTTCTAACCATATTTCTCTCCCATATATTATGAAAACCTATAATTCAAAGTCCTAGGATTCTGAAACTCAATTCGACACTTGAGACACCTCTTGGGATATAATAATTATCCAAAAGTGACACTATAATCTATTACAACTCTTAGAGTTATGTTCTGAAGAAAAATATTAAATTCATCCCATCCAACAAATGAATGATTCAAATTTTCATTGAATTTTAATCTCAGTCAATACCACTATACATTATAATAGGGTGGTATTACCTTTATAGTAGAAAATATGAAATATATAAGGCTCACAATTTTTACTAGTACAACTTCCCAAAATAATAATTCAAATGAGGTAAAATTGATGGATAGAAGCACTAAAGTATTTTAATTTCTCAATTCACTACCACCCTGTGATAGAAAATAATATGGGTAATAAATTGAGTATAGGGGATCATGGATTTTGGACTTAAATGAAAAATTTCAATAATCCTATATTAATGGATTTAAGATGACTTAAAAATTGAATCATTAAGGAATGGGAAACAAAACCTCTATTCCAAATGATTTCTAAACCATGGTTACTATATATAATATAATGTTCCTAACATGATGATTAGAATTTTTAAAATTAAATTGACATCTTAAATTATTTCATGTTGGAATCATTCATCTATAATGATTTTATATATAATTTTGGAATGAACCCATGTGTTCTAACTATAATAGATATAAAAATTGGGTACTAGATGAAGTTCAAAACTCCGACTTCTCTGGACTCCCTCTTAGAAAAAAAGAAGCATCTAGATTTGATAGATCATTATTGTGATATGATATAAAATTGTAAATTTCATAATATGTATCAATATTCAATGCTTTTCAGTAGGTTTGGGATGGGATACAATATCTAAATAGATTCATGAAACCAATAACTATTTCTATAAAAAAAATTATGATAGTAATATGGAAATTATCTTTATATTTTCTAATACATCAAGGATTAACGTTTCCATATCTATAATTATTGATCATTATATTATGTCTCTAATTTTCATTCATATAAGGGAAAATATACCTCTTTATAAACACGTGTGTATCTATATTAATAATATTGTGATATATAATGGTTTTTCTCTTTTGAATGAATATTATAATGATCTATGTTTTATATCAAAATTTTTGAATAAAAACCAATAGGATATTGATATTTGTCTAAATTTGAGGAATTATTGTCCTCCATAAAGTATTGGATATTATTAAATGAATATTTGGACATTAGAACATGTATTAAATCCATAATCACTAGAATTTAATGTTTTAATGTATTGGTACATACATTTGGCAGAAATGTGATTATAATAATATCTTCCACTGAATAATATGAAAGGCACTCTATAGAGAATTGTATGGAAACGTTTAACTACAACAACATATTGGTATAATGTTCATGAAGTTAAAATTTTAGGCCCACAGCTGAATTTATTAGACAACAGTAAAAGTGAATATTATTCATAAATATAACATGGAAACACAATATAGATAAAAACGTTATTAGACAAGAAAATTAAGTATTTATAATGTTATATGGGAGGTTTTTTTTGTTAATTTTTCTATTTGGAATGGTATAATTAGTATCATCATGAAATTGAATCATAGACATAGGTACATGAATTTTATTGAAATTATAGAATGAATTATGAATATCTTACCATTTTTAAATCCCTCAAATCCTCTATGATTATCATGATCTATTCCATATCCTTTCATTAAGGTAGTATAAGATGGAACAAACACTTTTGATCACCTTTGACGAAATAAAATTGGAACCCAATTTATCATAATGTGAAGAGACTATCTAGATTATTGACACTTGGGAATAATTATCATAGAATCAGATGAATCAATTATATAAGGTATTTTAGAAAAATCATAAAATGGAAATGCTAGTGTGGGAAACACAATATTTTAGGATGAATAACTACATATAAATATTCATTTTGTGGCATTATATAAATTTCATAGATAAAATTTTTGAATGAGGAAATGATATAACAGTAGATATTAAATTATTACTCGTAAGATTTTATTCCAAAAATAAATTATAGAATGATTCACATAGTTTGATTAAATAATGTTTTCAATTTTTTTAATATTTTAATTTCAATTCAGAATTTAAAATGCCACAATTATCATAGAATTAATTTTTAATATTTTTTTGAAACATTTCATTTGTATGTGAATAGTGAAACATAACAATTTGATAAAAAAATTCATTTTTAGGATATTACAATGAAAAAAGAATAGCATGAATGATTATGAAACAAATTTTTTATAACAAATATGAAATAATAAGTATAATACATATAAAATTTTAATATTTTACATAAAAACATGATGCCTATATTTTTGGAAATCTATTTAATGCTTTTTTAAACATAGGTTATATTATTTGAATCAACCATTAACTATGACCCATTAGGTTTATAGCTGGTTACAATGAAATATAATAATGTTTTAAAATAAATATCCTTTAATTCCTAATGAAACAATATGTTTGTTATATTTTTGTTAAAAAAAATTATCCAAACAATATATTGTAAAAAAATATTTCTGGGACATTTTTTAATTTTTATTAAAAGTTATTTATTCTACTTATTATGTTGAATCTAGTAAAATGGATTATATATTTATATACATAATAATTTATATTAGGTAATAATTTAATTATATTTCTAGTTATTATGAACAATAACTTTTGAAAATATTTTTCACCTCTATTAAGGATACGTTGGGATCAAATTGTTAAAAATATAGGGATAAGGATTCCAGATAATAAATTTTTTTCCAAAAACAAAATTAGGTGTTTTATTTTCAACCATAAAAAAGATCTCCATCTAATATATTTTGTAACCAAATTAACAATAAAAATACATTACCTTATTAAAATATCTTGTGTAATTCCATGGGTGTCCCTCCTCTCACATATAAAATGGAATCTATTATCCTCATATTTTCATAAACATTGATCCCTCCATATAAGAATATTTCTTCGAAAAATCCTTCTTATATTCCTTCCAATAATTTTTTAATTCTTGTTATTAACTTATGACCATCATATCATGTCATATGGTTTATTATCATGGTGGTCCTTCAAATAATATGAACTCTTCTAACTTGACTAATTCAATGTATATTTATTATACTACTTTGGTACAATATATTGTATCCAACATAAAATAATAAGTCCATTTTCATCAATATAAATATATGTAAATATTTTTATTTTATCCCCATTTTCTAACTATGTTGTGTCCTATGGAAAATAAAAATACAACTCATGCGTTTGAATAATCTACAGTCTCCACATATCTGTGTAATTTGATTTGCATCACAAAATTACATGGATGGTTATATAGTTGTAATTAAGGAAATATATGTTATATTGTTAAAATAATTATATTCTATAAATATATTATCATATTTTCCTTCATACACTACCATTAGTTGTAAGATGATAATGTCACTTGTGTATATGTCTGGATAACAACCTCTGTGTTGTTATGTGATTCATTAATCTATTACCACCATGAATGGATAATTCAAAAAAATTAAGAGGAATAAAAATTTAATACATTAAAATATTGATGGTTTTTATAGGATATAACAGTTACATGTCTCATTTAAACACATAAACAATACAGATGTAATCTTAGAGAAACATATTAAACATCACTACAATGGTTGATGTAAGAATAAACTATTCAATGAATCAATTTAATGTAATTATAAAAAGAAAAAAACAAATTGAATATATAATATAAATAGTCACATGAAATTATTTCATAAATTTATGATTATTATATTGTAGTACTAAACTTTTATGACAATAAGGGGAAATATGTTTAGGTATTGTAGTTACAATATTGTTTATATTTTAAGATTGTTTATATCAATATTTCTATTTACATAATTATATAATCCTACAATTTGAAATCTCATAGGTTTTATTCTCTTCTTTTTGTGATGGATATTACACATATATATTTCATTTCATCTCATCATGGATTAAGAATCACTAAGTGAATTAAATGTATTGTAATTTCTCTCAAAATTATTTTTATATATTTTTCTTTTGAGTTCTTTTCATCAATTTCATTTTTATATTTAAAAAGGTATTAATGTATTTTACTATTTTCAATATACTTATTTATGTTACTTTTTCTAATATTTTACAACCTATTTAATTATTTTAAATAAATATTATTTCTATTTTTCAACTGATGTATTTTTTTACCAAAGCTATAAATGAAATAATTTCTTGAATGTACACCCCACAAAAGGATTTTCCCACCATTATGACTTATCCATTAATTGAATATATCATTATAATTTTTTATTTTCATTTTTGAAGAAAATATCATAATAAATATTATTGAAATTTCTATCAAAAATGTAACCATATGAAAAGTGTATTATTTTTATAAAATAATGAAATGAATTTTTAAAAGTGGATAATAACAACATTCTTAAAAAGGGATACATTGAAGTTATTTTTAATGTATGTATTATATTTTCTTTTGTTGTTATTTTGTTTTAATTCAAAAAAAATTGTTTTTGAAAAATCAATGGTATTGTATATGTCTTTAATAATATAGCACTATAACCTATCTTTATATCATTAATTTTATTTATATATGGTTTTCAAGAACTTGATATTATTAATTTGACATTATTTTTATCCTTCATGTTGATATTTTTAATATCATTAATGAGAAAAGAATAATTTAAACATTGTTCACGTTGTTTCAATGATACAATATTTCTATTTATCGTATAAATTTTTGGAATCTAATTATATAGGATATATCATTTAGTGGTGAAATATTGATTCATTGTTTTATTGACTAAATAAAGCTAATTGTTAACTTGTATGGTGTTTTGAGGAAGAATTATAATGTAAATTAAAAGTGTAACTAATTCTTAAGAAGTAAAATTTGAATGTGGGGGTTGGTAATATATATCCACTCAATGCCATAACCAGTCTCATGAAATAATAATTTAAAATTTAATTATTATATGGGTTTTGGGTTTACACCTATTCACTTTCTATGAATGATCACTTAGGTAAGAGGCCTTGATAGTAATATTCCTGATATCATGGTGGAAAAGTGTTTCATTGAATAATTATAGATTTCCATTATTATGAATTCTATATCAATTATCCATATGATTTCAATGATGATAATATACATGTATATTCTTTAAAATGATGTCGCTATTTTATGTCATGTGTTTTTATTATGCACATTGACCTATTGAGTATTATTTATTTACATATGATATATTTCCATGTTCATAAGCCTATCTGTGAATCTTATCTTTTCCACCCTTTTCATCATGAACCCCTCCACCAAACACATCCCCTACTAGGCTAGAAATGAATAAACTTAGATAGTGACTACTCGAGTCCTTCCTCTAATAGTCTTCAGGTTGGAAACTTACAATGAGTGTCTAATTAACTTGCATATGTGATGCATTACCATCTATTATAACATACAAAATGGATATGTAATACATATACACAAATAAAAACTTTCTCAAAAAAATATATATTATATCCCAAGTGAGAACATAAAATTAAAAACATTTCTATGAAAACTGAAAGTAAAACAAAAATTACTAAATGAAAATAATGAAGATTTATTCCATGATCACAAAACAGATCCTTCATAACCATGCACAATAAATATCAAACCTGATATCCAACATACTTTGGATAACCTAAAACATAATATATATATTCAAGTTGATAAAAATAGTATACTAAGTTACCAGCCTCAAAATAACTACCCCTTAGCTTTTAATGGATACCATAGATCATATAATATAATTATGGCCAGTGAGAGGTTCCTCGTTACCACTTCCACACATGTTTTCCTTATTTACCTAATATTACATGTCCTGGCCCATCTCTATCCAAAATATGAAACCCTAAGGACACATTAGAAATGCATAAAACATAACCACATGCACCATATAATAACATAATCTTACAATATATCCTAATATAGTAACTAAATAATATTAAAAATCCATCATTTCATGTATTACTTGTGTAACACAACATGTATTATACATCATGCCATCTAATCCCATACAATGAGTATGTACCTCGTGTCATCAAAACCTATACAAGTCATTCCTATTAAAATTCTTTGGATAAAACACTTAAAGATACATGTGTTTGAAATAACCACTTTCCATGAAAACACACCATACATATATATGGGGAATATAAACCCCATGTACAACAAGGGATATAACTTCCATGATAAGAACAAGGGTCCATATTGTTTAGTCATCCATCTATCATCCAACCTAGATATTGGTGAAAACGCCCACCTAGATTCTATTGGGTGTTAGTATAACTAACCTACATGGTTGGGGTAGCTTATGAAATCATATAATTTGTATGATATAATATAGGTCACAACTATATTATGGCCATAACCAAGTCATAGACTCAACTACAATTAATTTCTCTTGGACTCCCAGCATCCACTAATAATACCATATATCTCTTAATCATAAAATCATAACAAAGTGCTACATTAAATTAATATTCAATTTTTAACATATACATAAATTAATTAGTTAATTATAAATAAATTAACCATCAACACTATTCCACATTTTATTACATTAATCATTAGAGTAAATATCATTCCCTCTATGAATAATTCAATATCATTTGTTGGATTCACAAGATTAACATAATTTAAATACTTTCTATATATTATTACAAATCTCATGGGTTAATTTGTTTTAAAACTATCAGCTACATTCAATTATCCATGTTTTCTAGGAAAACCATCCTATGATACCACTAGGAGGAAATGATTAACCAATAACATCCATATTCCTCATGTAGTAGAAAATGAATCTGGAAAAACATAAAACCCTAAAATTTTATAATAAAATGATTCATAAGGGAGAATCCCATCTCTCCACATCAAATCAATAGGTAATACAAACATTAATACATTCAATAATCTCTAGTCAATTACCAAAACTAGCATGCATATTCTTATGCATGTCTCCATCATTGGTTTCAAATTATTCAAAATCAATTGGTTCTCCTCACCCCATATCGCATTAGTCATCTTTGTATCATCCTTTAGATGATCATATAACTTCTAAGGCTCTATGACAAAAATAAAAACATAGAATGAAACAAAAAATAGTAGAAAAAATTGAAATCTAGGACTTATAACAAGGAACCATACATCAAATATACATAAGCTCTCACAATACCAAACTCAAGGCACTCAACCTTCTCAAGATAATTAAAAACTAGGTAACTAACAATTGCCTTAATCACACAATTAGATCTTATTCCATATTAATTAATTGATTCTTTATTCTTAGGTTCTATATTTGTGAATCCTAAGGTATAAATATATAAAAATATTATATATTAGTTAAAAAATAACATTAATCATGCTTTCCATCAGACTTTCTAGATTTCAAAATCATTATGTAAGTCAGATATATTTACATACCATATATTATTTTCATAAAAATTACAAATTTATTCAATTTTTTTTATCAAAATCAATCAAAACATGTAATTTATTGTTAAATTAAACATGTTATTGACATTAACATTATTTTTATCCAATTACATAAAAAATTGGAAACCAAAAAAATGCATCTTTATTTTTTATAAAATTAATTATCAATTAATTAAACATTTATGTTTATTACAAACTTCCACCATGGACAACATGCTAAAATTTTCTTAAAAAATGATAAAAATATTATCATATAATAAACAATATTGATCAAATAAAGAGGCTAACCATTATCATGGATGAATGAAACGAAAAATGTTCACAATCCAATTCTATGTTAACATGATTCAATATTCATTTGGTTAATTATATTTTCATCATAGGGAATAAATCATCATAATTTTGTTATTTTACTCAAATAATTAGGAGAATAAATGTGTACCCACACTAGATGAAGAAGTTTCAAAAGAATTCCTACAATGAAAATAGTGGTGGGTGGAAGAATGCATCACTATTGGTGAACTCGAATAACCAAAATATGGGTTAAATTATACAAAGGGATCAGTTTTTGAATTTATGGTGTCTATAGAAGGAAACTAAGAAGGAATGAATGGAATAAACTTTATTAAAAATATGATAGATATTAGGGGATTATAAAATATCTGATTTCAATGATTTAATTCCAACTACTTTTGATCTCCTGAAACTCTATTCTCAAGTACATATTTAAATCCTCAGACAACTCATAAATTCAAGTACAAAATTATCCATAAAAATTTATCCTTTAATGTCCATTTATTCATGACACCAAAAGACTAGCATGATTATTTTAGTAAAATGGTCAAAATCTCTAAGATGATGATTCCACGTTGTTGAATTTCCCATGTAGCCAAAATCTAGATATCTTTAATTTCCCAATGTATCCAAAATCCCCACTTAGACAAATTACACATGTATCCATTCTCTACATATATCAAATTCACATATCAGATATCCCATGTATCAAATAATTCACATAACCAATCTAGGAAGCCTATTAAACCAAGTTTCCAATTAATGTAGTTGATCCGTTCCTATATAAAATTTACATTGTTGATCACATTATGTAGGTGATCCACTTCTCTAATTTCTCACATCACTGATTCTCTCCAAATAGGTGATCTAACCACATATATGATCCATCCATGTAGATGATCTATATAGGAAGTTTATTTTTCTAACTATGAATCAAGCTCTCACCAAATCCAAGAACATCACATTTACAATATGAAGCCCTTACATGTCTTGAATCCTCCAAAAATACAAATTTTAGTATCCAAACACCTCTAGGACCACTATTGAACATTAATGAGATAACCAATATTTTGAAACATGATGTCATGACCCTCCTTATTCATGATGAGGGGAGGGACGTCAAAGTTCTACACCATTCAATCTTCAAGAGGAAGGAGAGATAATGACCCCTGAGTCCCGCCTTTAATTGACCATAAAGAGGAGACTATCACCAAGAGTATAGAATATCACATAAAAATAAAGGCATTACTCTTTTTAAAGAAACAATGATCGGGAGATAATATAGTAATAATCCGAAAAAACACCAAACATTTATATAAGGGAAATCAAAATCCAACAAATGCATGACAAACTGCCACTAAGGTACAACAAAATTCAAAAGAAAGGTACCAAAAGTATAAACTAAGTAGTAGAACCTCAACTATCATGTCTCTTGAGCTTGTAAAGTCCAACATGATACTCAAAGTCCTTTAGGAACCCTAAAAATAGTTCCACTAATTTGGGGTGATAATACAAGTATACCTAGTAGGAAAACTAAATCCACCTATGCACATGTGGGGGAACATGCTAATTTTGATGTGAGAGAATAGTATAATCTCAAAGAACCTACCAAGGAGTACTATCCATCCCATCCTCACCAAGGTAAAATCACCAAATAATACTAGTCTAGTAAGGTAGTAGTATAAAAACATCGACATTTGGGTAACCAGCATCGCTTTCCCACTAGTTATCTTCTCAATCATAACAGAAAAAATCTTGATTCTATCGCTATTCTAAAATGATGTCCCACTACCAAAACCTGTACACAATGACTTGGGCCTCAAACCACAAAACAATCCTCCCTCAGACACCTGTGTCATAACAACCACACCTCTCACCAAAAAATTCCTAGCCCTCATCCCAAAGACACATGGGAAACAAACCTGGATAGTAAATACCTTGGCCTCTCACCCACACCACAACCTACACAAAGGATCTTGGGAAATTTTAAATCTCAATATATTAAAGCCTACCAAGATATTCTCGAGAAGTATGAACCTAGAAAATGGTGTAAGGAAGAAAGTTATTAATCAACCATCCATCCTCCCATTGAGATGTTGGGAAAGTCACCCTCCCCATGAAATCAGGGTGTTCGAAACATGGTGATAGATAATGGTGGGGTGATTATAGAAATAACACGGAACTAAATGGTATACATATAGATAATAAAACACACAAAAAATCCTATAGAATTCAATAAAACAACCATCCAACACAGAACGAAATTTTCTGTTGCCCCTATACGCACAACAACACAAACACCCACAATAAAACACATGCCTAGCCCATTTTCATCTAACCAGTTTCCATTCATTAATTAATGGGGTCATTTTAATTTATTCCAGCACTACCTGGTGAAACTAATGAGAATTGAAAACATTATAAGGTGAAGCATCCATACTAACCACATCTAAGTAAAACAAAGAAATAAGCTACCAATCAAATCCTTCCATGTTATCCCACCCAATTCATCCTCTCACAACCAAACCTGAAACCCTCGATGCACAAAAAAACACACTTACCACACCATTAAACATGAAATTATGAAAAAAAAACTAATCCTAAATCCCTATATCCTAACCACCTCCCAAATGCAGTCTCACTGCATAACTAGTCCATCCATTCCAGAATCAATCATTCTCTCAAAACTGTGATTCTATCACACCTCTTGTACCTCCCCATATAAAAAACCCAGAACAAAACACCACCAAACATCAACCTCACTTTACAAATATTCCATCCACCAAACACATGTTCATTCCCTCTATCCACCCCCAAACCCATAATAAGGTTACTAACCACAACTTCACACAACTCCCATCGATTAAAAACCCAACCAAACACAAAACAAAACCACACCATTTATCCAAGAATATTCCTATTTATCAATAAGTGTTCTTTAATTCAACTTTAAATAAGAGGATTGATCATAGAACATGTTTTATCTTGGGGTATAATTTTATTTAACCAAGTTTATGAGATTAGACAAATTTCATGTTACAGACATTTATTAAATCCTCACAAAAAAATATAGAATTCCACCAGTGAACAAGAAAATAACACCAATGGAAATGATATTATGAAGGCCTTACATACCATACAACACAAAACAAGGTTCATGGATAATAATTAAAACAAAATATGTAACATCATCACTTCCATGCCATTATTTCATTGACCACTATCATCTTTTGATCATTATATTCCCTTCCAATTATTTATTACTTGTTGTGGAAAAAGGATTCAGATGTTATTCATGGTGAAACATTACTACACACACACTTCATGATGAAAAAATAATGTGACGTAGAATAATCAATATATGAAATAAAATGCAACCAAAAATCCTCTCAGTGCCAATATAGAGGTCCATGCGAGCAGTAGGATAACTCTAAGGGAAAACTCTAAGGAAGTCGTGATAAATAGATATGTCACAACACACGACTCCATAATATGGGAAGGCTCTTTTCACACCACTAAAGAATAGAAACACTCTAGGAATGGATGAAACTATAATTGAATATCCAGATCCTGTTTTAAAAGAAGAGCCATTCCAAAATTCATTAATGTTGTATCATGGTCAAGATCATGCGATTTGAATATCTCAAAGTCCCAAGAGAGTTATGAAATTAAATATATAATTAATATACTTTGAAAATCCATTAAAAATTCCCAAATAAGTATTTAAACTTATTTTACCTCAAATAAAACATAAAAGGGCTAAAATTGGGAAAACTGAAAGAAACTGGGAAAAACTAGAAATTTGGAAAAGGTTGACCCACCATTTAGTGTACCACCATTTCGGTGTGCCACCATCACAGTGCCATTATTTACTTATTCCACCAATATGGTTCACCATTATGGTGTTCCACTATTATGGTGTCATTGTTTCAATATGACACTATTATGGTTCCACCATCTTAGTGTGCCACCATCACGGTGCCACCAATTTTTTTAAAACTTTTTGGTGAAACTAGATATTTGGAAAGCTCCTAAAGCAAACCACTGGGATCCCCAAGAACACCACAAGAATTATATTTTTAGAAAGGAATGGATTATGGAAATATGGATCATTGCATCAGATATCACTCAAGCTATTCTCAACTAAGAGAATTTAAAACCAAACTCAGAAAAAATGGGTATGAAAAACCACCCCATAAGATACCTCTTAGGGAAAAACCAACATGCGTTGCCTGAAAAATAGAGAGAAAACTTTGATGTCCAAGAAAACCTAACCGATCACTACTTACACATACAACCACACAAACACCAAAGATCACACTATCCAGAAACATGGATTAGGGATCTCCTTCCTCTATGCCAAGATACTATCCACTTTGGGTGGCATTGACTTTCCTACATGGGTTTAATCGCATATTCATTAATGTGTCTTGATTAGGAATCATTTCATTCCCTCCCCACAGTTAGGCCATTTTTCACACATTTAAAGAACATAGAAAAAACGAATCTAATATAAAATGAGGTCAATCGTTATATCATAAAAAATTACAAAGAATAACACAAGAGAATAACTATGGATAGTTAAGGGTACTAGGAATGCAACTGTGCTTATCACTCCCAAGTACTCTGCTCGAGGCTACCATGCCTCCACTATGAGTGAATACTCTCCACTACTTCATCCTTCTTCTAAAATTCTAATTATGAATGTATGTTAAAAGAACTGAAAACATACTGAAGAGCGTATCAGAGTGCCTCAACCAAGCATCTCACCGAAGAATCCTCATCCAGAAAGGGATCCGTGGAAAAGAATATGAGATACTTGACCTTGATCCCTAGTTCCTTCACTTACATAATCCCCTATTGGAGGGAGACCTTCTCCTAACTCTTCTCGACCTTCATCATTGAGGAAACAAACTCTTCCCAAAACTCCTTCTCAAAGTCACCCTATGAGACATCGGTCTCATTGTTCTCTTCGAGGTAATTTGTTCACCCCAGATGCACCACTCCTCCCTTATATATCACTTCCAAGAGAACCCAATACTCTATTAGAGTATAGATCAAGGAAAATGTGATTTTCATCTCTTCAAGACATCCCTCTATCTTTATGTATGAAACACTAGCTTTGTACTTCCCTATGGTTTTCCACTAGAAATCATGAATGGCTGTTTGCCACAAGTCATATCTATTCTCTCAATTATCCCTCCGCTGATCAACCTAGTCATTCTAATAGACCTAAACTGCTCATACCACATTTGGGGGACATTTGGGTCCCATAGCTAAAAAGGTAAACAAAAAATTCTTATGCCAAGGTAGTATGAAATTTTCATTTACGATATATTTTATCTATTAATTTAAATTAAATTCACAAAACGCCCAAGATATAAAAAAACACAAATCATTAGGATGCATGCAGCTTTCCAAATGAATGTACTTGAAAATCAATTTATCCTCACTCAATCATTCTATAGGCCCACAATCCTTACCTAAAATCATAAGGGGACCTAAATTCCTGTTTCCTTGTCCATATCCCCTAGACTATTTCACACAAAAAGATTACCTAATTCTATTTTCCTACCATACCCAGAAATACTCACAATGCCTAACTACAAACTCCATCATATCTCTCAACCATCACCTCTATTACCATTTTGTCAGGACCCAACTTCTTCAAGATGAGGGAATGGACAACAATGTTTCATACCCTTCTCTAAGATGAATGATAGATAATGACCTTAGAATCTTGCCTTCATTAGGCCCTGGAGTGGAAAATAACACCAAGGGTATAAAATATCACAAGAATTGGAAGGAATTAAACTTTTAAGGAAAATAGGATCGGGTGATAAGATGGTAAAAATGTCAAACAAAACCAAACTTTTATATAATGGAAACCAAAATCCATCTCATGAACGATTTAAACATAAACTACTATAAAAGTAAAACAAAAAATCAAAGCAAGGTACCAAAATAAATGATTAAGTATTATAACATAAAATATCCTAACACATGATCTAGTAATGTCTATCTTAGTCCTCAATGTTCTCCTAGATACCTAAAAAATATTCCACAAACATTGGGTGAGTATACAAGTACACCTAGTAGGAAAACTAATTCCACCAATTCAAAAGTGGGAGAATATACTAATTCCCCTATGAGATAACAATAGAACCTTAATTCACCTAACAAGGAGTAATAAATATCAAATCATCACCATGGGATACTCACCAAATAATTCTTGTCAAGTAAAGTGGTTTTATAAGCACGTCGACATTTGGGTACCTGACACCACTTTCCCAATAGTTAGCTACTCTTTTTAATGGATAACGTCTTGACACAACCACTATTCCAAAATGTAGTCTCCAAGAAACAACCTACCCACTAAAACCTGGGCCTCAAACCACTCACAAATCCCATCAGCAGGCACATGGGTCACAACAACCACACATCTCACCCGAAAACACCAAGGCCTCATCCCGAATACACCAGGGAAACAAACCTGGCCCGAAAACTCCTAGGACTCTCACACACACCACAACATGTCGGAAGGATCTTGGATTGTAGTAAACCACAAGTTATTATAGCCTACCTAGATACACTTGTTCTGTTGGAACTTGGAAGAGGGTGCAAGGAAGAATGTCAGTAACCAGCCATCCATCCTCCCACAGTGATGTTGGGACATACAACCTCCCACATAAAATAGAGGTGTTCGGTACATTTTTCTCATCAGTTGTGGGGTGTGTATAAAAATCACAAGGATCTAATATTTATAAATATAGGTATGAAAACCCTCATTCCAACCTATGGGTTTCAAATAAACAACCCACCAACATCGAACAGAATTTCATGCTACCCCTATATGCACAACCACTAAAATAGCCACAATAAAACACAAGGCTAACCCCTTTTCATTTAAACACTCTCCATTCATTAATTAAGGGGTTCACATTAATTTATTCCTTCACTACATAGTACAACTTATAAGAACTAAAAACATTGTAAAATGAATCAATCATACCAACCACTACCTCATCAAACAAAGAAGAAAGCTTCCAATAAGCTTCTTCAATGCTATCCTACCCAATTCATCCTCTCACAAGAAAACCTATAATCCCATACACACATAAACACCACAACCAATACATCCATAAACATTAAATAATGTAATGACCCAGTCCTGTAGTCCTGCTACCCACCAAAACCCAGATGTAGTCCCACTACATAACTAGTCAATCCATTCAATAATCAATCATTCTCTCAACCAATATTCCATCACACCTCTTGTACCATCCCATACACAAATCCCATTGCAAAACACCACCAAATATCTGCCCAACTACTCAAATAGGCAATTCCACAAATGCAATGTCATTGGCTCTGTCTACCCCCAAAACCCATAACAAGTTTACGAACAGAAACTTCACACAACCCCCATGAAGTACAAAACCCAACCGAATATAGCACATAACCACACTATTATGACAAGATTATTCAGATTTATAAAGAGGGGTTCATTAATTTCAATTTAAATAATTGATGTAATCATAGAATAGGTTTGATCCTAGGGCCTCCATTTTTTAACCATGTATACACGATTAGAAAGATTTCATGGTACATCCATTTATCAAAGCATCACGATAAAATATAGAACACCATTAGTGAACAAAAAAATACCACCAAAAGCCCTAATATTTTGAAGTCCTTAAAACTATATAAGTACAATAAGTTTCATGTATAATAATTAAAACAACATATGTAACATCATCACCTCACAATCATTATCTCATTAACTTCTGTTATCTTTGGATCATAATATTTTATTCCCCTCATTTATTATTTGTTATGTAAAAAAGGATTAATTCATTCTTCTTGAAGAAACGTCAATACACATACCATGAATAATACAAAAATAAAAGAGGTAGAATAATACCTACCTGAAACAAAAGGTGACCAAAAATTCACATTGCAACAAAATGGAGGGTTGCCCGTGCAGCATGAAAACTCTAAGGAATGCTCAACAAATTGCAATGGCACAACATGTGACTCCATAGAATTGGAAGCCTATATGAGAATAAAGAGGGAATAATAACACACTATGAAGGGAGGATCTTGTATTTTAGGATCCAAATCCTATAATAAAGGAAGAATGGTTTCAAAATTCATTAATGTGGGATTCTGGTCAATATCATGTGGTTTAAATATCTCAATGTCCCTAGAGTGTCAAGATATTAAAGACATACTTAATATCCTTTCAAACAACCTTAAAAACTCCAAATCAAGTCTTTAAAAAAATTACATCAAATAAATCATAATCGGGATGAAACTGGAAAAATAGGGAGAAACTGGGAAAACTAGAAATTTGGAAAAGAGTGAGACACTATATGATGTGCCACTATTTCGGTGTCCAACCATTTTAGTGTGCCACCATTTCAGTGTGGATCCATTAGGTTGTGAAACTGTTATAGTGCCACCATTTCGGTGTTCCTCTATTATGGTGTAATTGATTTGGTGTGACACCATTATGGTGCCACCATCTCAATGATCCACCATAACGGTGAATTTGTATTGGTGAAACTGTTTGGTGAAATTAGATTATTTGATAACAATCGAAAAAAACCACTATGACCGCAATGAAATCCAAAAGAACTGGATTTTCACGAAGTGATGACCATATGAAATCTTGGTTATTACACTTTAAATGTGTTGGAAAAGATTGATATATGACCGTTAATTGTATACCTGTCGAAAATTCCCTTCCAATATAACCCAAAAAAGAAACAAAAAAGTGTTCATGTAAAAACCACCACACATGATACCTCTCAATAATATATCTATAAGAAAATAAATACCACAACATCATAGGAAACAAGTTTAAAACTATGAAAAAAACAACTACTATTTAATAAACACTATCCTAGGGGAGATACCTATCAAACTAAATCTGGTTTCCCAACATGATACAAGAGGGAACATTTTCATAAAATTAAATAATAAAACACTCCCAAGATAATAACATTATATGAGAAAATTTATAGATTAAACTAATAGAGGTACTGAGTGATAATTGGAAACTCACATTACCAAGTACTCTCCACCACACTATAATGAGACCAAAAGGCATGATCCATGGGAGTAACATGTATCTGTAACACCATCTCCTGGTAGTCTTGGATCTCTATATTTTTCTCTTTTTGGATATTACATCATCTTCAATACAGATCTCACCCCACTAAATTATATGAGTTTCATAATGATGGTAATGATGTTGTTGAGACACATGATCAAAAATCATCTACTCTTATCATCTGTGGGTGGATTTCTATATGATATTCCACAACACCAATAGAAAACAACTTGTTGAAAACCCAAAAAAATGGAGGATAAATAATAATCTAATTGTGAAACATTCACTTCCCATTAATAGGATTGACCATAAAAAACACATGATCTCCAACATTGAACACCATGGGCATCCTCCTTTTATTAATATAAGATTTATGACTATATTTAAATAACATAACATTTTCAAAAATTAACTAAACAATCTCTATCATATTTTTTACTACTTATATCCATTGAATGGCTACTTATTTATCCCCAATACAGAAAATTGTAGAATGGAATGGTTTTATGTTAAATGATTCAAAAAAACATATCATTGGGGAAGTGGAAACCATTATTGTAATAGAAATATAATAGGGGAATGTTCTTCATACATGATACTCCAAAATTAAGGACATAAGAGGGAAATTTTTCATCAAGTGTCATGATGGACTACTTTGTCTCACCATCTTTCTACGTATGAAAAAAATTTCATGGGCATAACTGAGTGTGGAAAGAATGACGGAGAAAAATTAAAACCCTATAGGTAAATTTAGTGTATTGATTAGTTATAATCATTATCAATACTCCATAGAGTCACTCAATCTCTTCCAGATAATTCCTCGACAAATACACTACTAAGATCATATCCATGAATTATATAAATTGGGATAATTTACACAAAATTTTATTAAAAAACTCATATCATCCTAGGTCTTGAGGTAAAATAATAATGAAATCCAGTTATTTTTCCTCCAATATACCATGAGTAATATTTGATTTTAATAGAAACCCACCAGAAACACTATGCCCGACCATCAACATCCAGAAGACTGAACATTATGAAACAAACTTAAAAACTACACTCTTTTATCCAAACAACCCAAAATGATAAATTAATAATCAATTAATATTTTTCTAGCATGTATGTACTAAAAATATTATATATTGAACTCAAAGATAACCATCTCATGAATTGATGATAGAATGAAAACACATCAATGAAACAATGCCCAAAAATTTTAATCCTAAAAAAATTACATCTAGGGAATTCCAAATTGCATATCAGTCCCCATTCCATGACTATATAATCCCCGTGAGGGGACTCCTAAACCTACTTAACAAAATAAGACATAACCATCATCTAGAATTATCAGCCTCTTCCCCCATACTCTCAAATATATAGATTCATCATTGACAGTTATTCCATCACTTCCCATGAATCTATAGTTTCATGAACAACATCAATACATGATTTCCTTTTCATCAAATTATCTTGAAAATATCAATTGTCTATCTTATAGAAAATAATGAAGTGGTAGTCTTACAAGAATTATATCCACCGACACTAGTGATTGTTTTTTTCATTCTAGTAGATCTAATACATCCAAACATATGGCCCATAAAACACCAAAACACTCATTGATTAGGTAATTTCACCAGAAATTCAAATAAAACAGTATTACCTCCCCCCCAAGATCATGGGTGGAATAGTTACACATAGGTATACATAATATATGAGACACATAAGAAATAACTGATATCTACTACATCAAAACACATACAAACCCACGATGTGAAAATTTTATAATGACGCAATATTGAAAATAATTAGCATTTCATGACATTTTCATAAAAAATTAAACATTATAAAAATAGACACCCAATTACCATGACTGGTCAAATTCCTTTTGAAAGTTGGAAACATAAACATTAGTTTATTAGCTAGCTACATTATGTCCCACAAGATTCTTCATTACTAGAACCCTTCTTAGAAACATCATACATAATACATATCTTCCTAACATGGGAAATGAATCCTAAATAGTGGTGAACATATATCCTCAGTAATGGTAAAAAATGGATATATATAATCATAAACATGAGAATATGGGCATGAGATCATGATAATAACATTAGAAGATCATACCCTAAATATCTAAGATCATAAAAATAAATAATGTTATAGATCATGGATGTTCATAAGACATGAATCACAAAGAAATAAAGAAGCTAATCTATGAAATCATAAATTAGGAATATGACATATAATTGTGTCAGTCATAAATAGGTGATATCGTTCCCTATAACTCAAGATGAATTAGTTGAACTTATCAATCTTCTTTATAGGAACTACACCAACTAGACCGGACACACCAATATCCCCAATAATAGTCTTTTCATTATAAAATATTCAGTATCCTTATCTTCCCATTGTTGATTTGGTTTCCCCATATTCTCATAGTGTATCTGGATTCCCCTTATTCCATCTTTATAGTGACTACATATTCTGGGTGAGACACACCACCAGCCCCAATGGCAGTACAATACTTGTAATAAAATGGGTTTCCCAATCTTCCCATAGTTGATACAACCTCTTGACTTGAATTCCATCATTATATCATGTGATATATATCTTTACTAAATGTATTTGAGGAAGATATATTTCCCACAGATCTCAAAATAATATCATTCATACATCATCCAAAAGATAATTAATATTTCAATATATCATTTCCCATAAATATATTTGGGCTCAATAAACATCAAACCATAACCAATGAATTGAAATCGGTTTTTTAATATTTCATCACATAAAACCTATGGAAAAGAGATAGGTTTCAATATCATTTCAACAATGCATAAAGTGTAAAAAATAGTAGGTTTCAAAGTCTTATAACCTATGGAAGATAATTTGGTTTCATTTGCATAATTCCAGTATAAACTAAACCTCTCAATATATAATATCAATGGATCCTTTGGACAATTTTCATGAATCTCATGAGTAAAATAAAAAGATTTTATCTTAGATTGAAAATAACATTGAATGATATTTCGAAAAAAATTTCTTGAGGTAAATATCCTTTCTTCTTAGAAAATGGATTTTTAAATATGAAATCATTTGATATCCATTTTCTTGATTATAAAATTGAAAACATAAGATGAAATATTGAAAATAATTTTTGAATCCCATTTTTGAAAATGATTTGAAAAAATAGAAAGAATGATTGAAATCATTTTTAAAACCATTTTATTAAAAACATATAAAATAAGCATCCAATAATTTTAAAAAAACATTTAATTTGACAACAATTTTAAAACTTATAATATAAACATGGAAATGATTGGAAAACCATTTCATTGAAAATACATTTAAAACTTATAAATAATTCTTAGAAGCATCTTCCAAACCGTCTATTCAAAAAATATATTGAAAAAATATATAGACTGGTTAAAAACGTTTTGAAGGATGTTACTTTGAAAAAACATTTAAAACATAAAAATATTTCTTGAAAAATATATTCAATCCTTTATAGACAACAAGGTATTTAAGGAACACATATTTTCTGATCGAAGAGATATGTATGATCGGACATTAATAAAAACACATTCTAAATCATATTATATACCAATGCTTAA
Organism: Viscum album; assembly: GCA_963277665.1. Classification (NCBI taxonomy): domain Eukaryota; kingdom Viridiplantae; phylum Streptophyta; class Magnoliopsida; order Santalales; family Viscaceae; genus Viscum; species Viscum album. Next base: position 4,808,097 of record OY728166.1, on the reverse strand, counting down.
AAAACTAAAAATCAATGAAGACATCATGAACATATAGTGTATAATAAAATTCATGAGTTTTATTAAGAAATTTATCATAATATTTCATTATTGGAATCATAATCATAAATAATATTGATAAATGATGATATTATAGCAATAAGTTGTTACCACATTATTATCATTGAATCATAATATAATGGAAATAATGACACTAAATGTTGGTTAAATATAATTAACATGACTAAATTTATGATATAACCTATCAAAATATCTATATACACCGCATATAAAAATATATCTTCATAACATTGCTAGTGTCTCAAAGAAAGAAAATTGAGACAAAAAATACCTTACTGATTTTGTAACTTTTGAAACTTAAACCTCGCAAAAGAAGGATCATAAATTGGATATTTAAATACAAATATTTTAAGGTATAATATGCATATAATATAGTAATTTTCATGATATAGGCCACTAAAAATAAGTTTTATGTGAATAAGGTATGTATCTCGTGGATAAAAAAAGCGAGATGAAATCCCTTACCTTGTGTCTTAACTCTCATCATACTCATTCAATCCTGCAGTATAATAAATGAATGTTTATTTTAAATCTTTAAATAACCATATTATTTCATATAATACCATATATGGTTTCTTATTGACATTATATTACCAACTTGTTAATAATTTCATGTTATTGTTACTTTTTAGGTAATATTCTATTTTTTTCGCTTGTGTCTTAATTTGTTATATTTTTGGTCCTTAGACTTTTATCATTATATCCATTTTATAAAAGATGATTTTAATATCATTTATATTCCTTTTATTTTTATTATAATAATCTATACAATATATTAGTATGAAATGAAATTCACCATTCATGGAGACGGTAGGTTGTACATATGCAAGAACGCTGCATGTATTTTATTGACACATTAAAAGAAAGTAAGTAAATGAAATATATGTATATGTATATATTTATATAATATCATTAAATTATAATTATTTTTTAATATGAATAATATTTTTTTACTAAATATATCCTTAATACATTCCATGTACTGTGTTAATGAAACCAATCGCTTTGAGGGGTGGTAGTCTGCACTTCCCTATATGAAATTATTATATTTACACATGATGGAAAAAAGAAGTGTATGTTCTAAAAAATATTTATAGAAGCATATAGACATCATAATTATAATATATATCATTTATATATAGAGTTTCCTTCAGAATTTCCACCATGGGTGATGATAATGTATAATTTTAAAATCATCATTTCATGAGGCGATAGTGTGTTTTACACTTAAATATTATATCCATTTCCAATTAATTGGATTTCTATGTAAAGGTTTTTCTAAAAATTATAATAAAAAATATAGATATATTTATGATATATTTTTTTATACTATAATGGAATGAGAATATTTTAGGGAGTGGATAATGGTAAGAGGGGAAAGGGGATTTGGGGAAGGTGTTACATCTTAATCAAGTAAATCATTTTGTTTTTCACCATTGGGATTAATTGGATGTATTTTTACCAAAATTGTGGATTCAAGGAGTAAGGGATGGTGTTCGGAATATGGATTGGATAGAAAATTTTTGATCCTAAGTGGTTTGATAGGTGCTACATAGTGCGATAGTTATGTATTTTTATAGTGGAAGAGGAGTGGAAGTGTTGTAAATTCTAAAAGGTATTCATTATTGTGAGGTATAAATTACCTAATGTGAATAAAAAGGTAATAATAATGTAATAAATGAGAATAATGGTTAATAAAATCCCTCAATGGATTAAAAATATGTTCATTTTAATAATTTTGTTACTTAACTTTTATGTTTCCCCTATTTCATCATTTCAGTTTTTATTAAAGAAAGTAGTTTTCTAACCTATGTACTTAAAAAATTAATTGTAGATTAAAATGATATTATATTGAAAATATATATCTTCTTAATGTTTAATAGGATACCTATTTTAAAAAATAAAAATCTCATATTTTTTGGAAATTAAATTTAAAGGATCACATGACGTGGAAAAACAATGCATAAAACTGGACCATGCTAAAAATGGTTTTACAATCAATGGGTCAATATGTTAATTTTTAAAGATACATTGGTCTATTAATCAACCATATTTTTCATTTATTAAAACATTAAATCAATTTTCATAATATAGTATTTCTCTTAATTTTAAATCATTTAATAAAATATCAGTTTTTATACAATAACATTAATATCAATTTTGACCTTATTTATTTAATTTAAATCATAAAATAAAAAAAATTTGAATTAATATATATTAAGTCAAAATATTTTTAAAAAGACATATTAATCAAAAAATAATAATTATAGCCTATGTAAAATCAATTTACTGCACTTTTAATATTTACAATATCTATTATTTTTGTTAATTATTAACTAGAAAATCACTACATTTGCATTTCATAAGTATTCTAAGTAATGGAATCATTTATAAAAATTAATTACAAATTATTATGATACAAATAACACATTTATCATTTAAAAGGATATTTATAACCGAAAATATGATTTTTTGGAATAAGTCAGTGATTTATAAATATTAAAGGTATGGATTGTTCCCTTTTGTATTTTTCCTTACATAACATTTTATATTAGTCACTGACCCTTAATAGTATAACTATAACCCATAAAATTATAAAAAATATGGTATGTGGTATAATTATTTGTAACCAATGTCCTTTATATAATTTTACAGGATATTTTCTTCCTTAATATTAAGTTTTTGTCCCTTATTAAGAATAATTTTACCTTAATCACCGTAATTAATTCAAATCACTTTTGATAATATTTTTTGTCAAAAATTATGTTTATCATATTAAAACAAAAAAATTATCCAAATTATAATCATGTGGGTCATTTTTTTAACATTAAAATTGTAGTAGTGGGAAAATTTAGTTTATCTCTAATCCAACAAATGTGGAAAGAAATAGGGTTTTTAAAATTGACTTATTTACATTCCAAAAGAACATTTCTGTTTAAAGTTTTAGAAAGTCAACCAAAAATTCATACATATCAACACATAATAATACAATCTTGACACTAATAAAACAATACCCATTGTTTTCATAATACAAAATATTTGATTAAAACCCTAGAATGTTTTCAGGAAAAGTCTTCACAACATTCATCTAGACTTCTCTTATTCTCTTACATATCCTTAAAACCTATTAAAAACATTTTAAAATAATGGATTAGCACAAAAAGATAATTAAGGAATATAAAATGAACTATAGAAACCATTAGTACAATAATAATTATAAATATAAGAAATAATTTTCACAAATACATACCTCTCACCCAAACATATAATTAATTTTTTAAAACATGATATTTCAATAGGACATAGAAAACATTAATAACATGATGAAGGAAACATGGGGATTTAATTATGTAATATTGTGACCCTGGTGGTTCCTTATGATTTTTAACCCTCACATATACATTACAGTGTATCCATCATAGCTACCTTATGGTGTAACCATTGTAGTTACACATGGAGTAACCATACAGCTAACCTCCAACATAAACTCTACCAATGATTTTTATTGAGATAAATTCAGACCTATTAAAATAAAATATATTTAAAGTGAGAATTAATAAAATGAATGGTAAATGTGTATACACTATAAATAAACAAAAAAACATAATATAATCCAAATTACATTTCACAAATAATCTTAGTACCACATAATCAATAAAGTAGAATGTTATCCCAATGTATGGAAATTCTGTTAAAAATTCCCTTACCTCAGGTTCACCGTACATAAAATGTGTTTAATAATATTGTGTACTTGTTAAAAGATTGTAATTATTATTTTATAGAAATATATTTCTTTTTATAAAACTTTTTATGATCATTTTATAACATAATTTCACCCAATTCTTAATTATATTTTGTTATTTCCCATATTTCTAATGTGTTCTTTGCATGGTTTCCAAGGACAGTTTGTAAGGGATTTTTTTGTCAAATTGAAGAGAAAATATATAAGTGGAATGAAATGGAATTAATATGATTACATAATATTAAATTATACCATGATTTAATTTCTCCATATATGATGATGAATAATTTGATAAAAAATTAATGATATTCATTTTGATCATTTTGGATGCTCTTCGATAATCAAAAACAATTTTCATTATATAATTCAATATTATTTATATATGTTAATTCTAGAACATAAAATGTGGTATATATTATAATTTAAAATATATTTTATTAATTACAATATTTTATTACCATCAATGAAGGTGGGGATGTAAATTGAAAACACATCATCCACGATGTCCGTAAATTAACACATTACGGACAATGTTTTAATTTTAAGAATATGTGGGAGAAAAGAAGAAGTATGATGTTTAATTTTTCAATAAACATGATAAAATTATAGTAAATATAATATAATAATGTGTTTATGATTCACAAATAATGGTAGATAAAGATAGTATAACAAAAGAAAAATAATTAAAGAGGAAATAAATAAAAATGAAAGAGGATTTTTATCTCTTAAATTATCCTCCTTGAGAACATCTTTAAGGCTGTTGGTTTTGGATTTTTGGTGATACCATAATGTATTTGATGTGGGGAAGAGTCTTGGGTAGAGTATTGGGCAGAATTTGTTAAATTCTAAAAGCTAGTGATGTGTAGGGATTAGAGAGGGTGAGGGGTGGTATTTATTGTAGAGAAAATTGGGGGTTTCCATTATTTTAATCATTATTTTATTATTTTTCTCAATATGATAATTAAAGTTCGTTATTTGGACCACATAAAGTAATTAGTTAATTTTTGTTCAATGCAATGGATCATTCAATAATTTAACATCATCCATGACTGAATAATTCTTGTATTTGGTTTATTTTGTAAATTATTTCATTTCACTAGTCACCAAAAAATCAAGAATTTCAGAAAAATCCCAACAAATCACCCCAAATATTTTCCAAAATGTTGAATTCAGAATTTAACTTTATTTTAACAAAATAATTTTATAAATATGATAAATATGTTTTTTTAAAATTCACAATTTATTCAAAAAATAACAATTTTAAAATTATAACAGATTTTATAACACATTGAAAAATTATTTAGGGTCTCTTAAATTTATCTTATAAACATAATTTGAAAAACAATAATTTATGATTATATTTAATGAAGCTAAATTTTAGTTTAAATTATTTTCTTAATCATAAGATTTTAATTAAATATTTATGAATCAAAAAATACCAAAACTAAATATATAATTTTCAAAAACATTATTTGCTTATTTAGTGATATATTTATATCATATTTTCACTTATATGATGGATAAATGTTTTTTGTACATTATTTGGGGAAGTTACTATTATGTTGGCCATATGTCTATTTCAAATGGTCATGTTACAATTCCTAAGGTGAGGATATTATTCCCTCAGTATAATTTCCTTAATTTCTACCAATATAAAATATTTCATTATCAATATATAACAAAGTTAAAATTTTTATTCAATAATATTAAAAAATTTACATTATATGTACTTGGGTTATTAAATTCTATATTCCTTCTGTAATTCATGTCCAAAAAATATTTATATACATATGAAATAACTAAGGATACCTTTCCCTCAGAGAATTTTCAAATTCTTATGTTTCTTATCCAACCTTGTGGTTCATCGACAAAACATTAATCTATTAAATTAACATATTCCTCACATATTTGTCTCTATGATTAATAATTTGATCATTTTTTATTCATAATATATCTTCTCTTCCTTGGGAACTACTTCTAGACTCAAAACATGATACGAATTTGGCACATACTTCTCAACATCGAAACATGAAAAACTGTATGTACCTAAGATAAAATCATAAGAAATGATACACAGAAAGAGAGTGATATAAATTTATCTAGAACATCAATGATTCCAATTAATCATGGATGTAGAATTCCTTTCTTACAAAAAAACATCACACATTTCCATGAAGGGATTCTATGAAAAACCTGACAACCATCCTCAAAAGAAAAGTCTTCCCTCTATTAATCTGTATAAATTTTCTTCCTACTCTATGTTGTCCTCATGTGTTGTAGGATAATATTCACTCTCTCAGATACTTCCTCTAATAATTATGGTCCCATCAACATTCTTTCAATAAATTCATCCCAAAATAATAGAGTTCGATGCCAAATCCAATATAATTCCTCAATGGGTGACATCCTTATACTGAAATGAAAATAGTTATTATTACAAAACAATAATATATAAATATATTGATCTCAAATTCCTTGATAGTCTATTGAGAAAGATTATAGTATATTATTAAATTTATAAATTTTTATTTTGGTCTATCAATTCTATTGAGGATGAAAAGATGTTCTAAATTTAAATTCTATTCCAAAAAACTTTTGAAGGCCTTTCCAAAAGCTAGAAGTGATCCTTGGATCATGTTAAAATATAATGGAAAGAGTATCCCTAGAAAACCTGACAATATTTTTGAGGTATAGTCTTGAAAGATGATCTAAAGGCATAGTATCTCGAATATGATGGAAATGTGCATATTTATTCATTCGATTAGTAATAAACCAAATCTCATTGTTAAATCAAATAGTATTTCATGGTATTTCCATAATGTCTATGAATATATTTTTACATTTCAAATATAGAACTGAAAAAAGAACAATTAACCCCTTCGGTGGTTGTCTCTCCGATTTAACTTATTAACATGTCAAATATTTCTTGTTAAAATATGAAATATCTATTTTCATTCCAGACCACCATTAATACTCTCAAATATCTCTATTTGTTTTAGTACATCCAGTACGATGTAATAACATAAAACTACGAGCTTTACAGAACAATTCTTTATTTAGGTGGTAATCACAAGGAACACATAATTGATACCCAAATCTCAAAACACAATCCTTATCGACATTAAAATCTGGGAACATACCCTTTTTCACCAATTATACTTTTTTCTGTAACTCACCATCAAACTTATTCACTTACTTAATTCTATATGATAGATTTGACTGCACTAATAGCTAAAAAAATAGATAAATTTCGTGTTCCAACAACATCCAAGAAAAAATTCATTAAATCATCAATCAAGTGAGAATGTTCTAAAAGTAACATGTTTAATATAGAATGATGTTCTAGATTCATGGTATTCTCCACATTTATTGATTTCCCAAAATAGTAATTGATCATTAAATCGTAATCCTTTATCATTTAAAGCCATATTTTATGCCACATGTTCAATTACTTTGTAATAAATATATACTTATATCTTTTATGGACAGTATATATTTCACATTTGGATCTATAAAAATAATTCTTTAAATTTTTTGAATAAAAAACCATAGATGCTAATTCCATATCATGTGTGGGATAGTTTAAATTATGATGTTTTAGTTGTCTTAAAAAATAATCAATCACCTAGTCATTCAACATCAGAACCCAACCATGTAACATCAATTAAGAATCATTGTATATAACAAACTCACCATTTCTGGAATGAAGATCCAAAACTAAAGAATTCACCAATATCATATTCAGTTCCTAAAAAAATATTAAATTATAATATCTAAATAAATTTAACCAGTTTTCATATTAACATTGTTAGCAGACTAGGTGAACATAATAATTTATTAATAGAACGTTTGTAATAACCAACTAATCGAGGAGAATAATGGATCTCTATAATATTTTTAGGTCATGATGATTCATTAATCACTTTTGTTTTAGCTGGACAAACAATTATTCCTTCTTTATTTACAATGTTCCCAAGAAAAGAAATATTATGCAATAAAAAATCACACTGGATAAATTTTTCATATTACTTGTTTTCTTTGAGAGTTTTAAAGAAAATGCTGAAAAAATTCATGATCCTCATAAATATTTCAAAAGATGATAATATCATTAATAAATCAAAAAAATTGTTTTCAAAATATTTATAGAATATTTTATTCATATGATCCATGTATATAATAGGAGAATTTTTCAAATCCAAAGGTTTAAAAAACTCATAGTGCCCATATCTACTATGAAATATTGTTTTCCAAATTTTTTTATCATTCACCTTTAGCTGATGGTACCTAAAATTGAAGTCCATTTGGGAATAATACTGAACTCTCTGAATCTGGTCAAAAAATTCATCGGTATGAGGCAATAGAAACATATTCTTAACAATAGTATTATTCAAATATCTATAATCAAGAAAAATTCTCTTGTAACCATATTTATTTTTAACAAACATAAAAGGAGAACCCCATGTTGAGGTGCTAGGAAAAATGTAGCCTTTATCAATAAACTCCTCCAATAGATTTTTCCAACCACGAAGTTCAAATTGTGCCTTATGATTAGGGGGATTTGAAATTGGATTATCATAAGGAACTATGTTAATGGTAAAATTAGCATCTACATCTAATATAACACTGAGAAACTAGTCCTGAAAAAAATAAAGGTATTCATTTACCACTGATAAATCATTAATTTGAACAGTTCCATTATTTTCAACAATATGAGCATGATTAATTTCATTTCCATAATTGAAAAATTTCTTATAATCTTGAAATTTCATCAATTTTATGGGTTCATGATTGTATAAAAACTACAACACTTTCTGAAAAACAACTTCTTTATCTCAAAAATAAATTTTAGCATGATAAATTGAAGTCCAATCAAAACTCAGAATGACGTCAAACTACTATAATGGTAAAACAACAAAGTTTTTATGTAATATCTTTCCAAATATGAAAATAGTAATATTATTATAATTTCTTTTTCATATAATATTTCAACCTTCTATTTTAACCATAACTTATCACCTCATTTTGTGAGGCGAAATTTCTAATTTACTAGAAAAAAATTCAAAAATAATAGAATGTGTTGCCCAGTATCAAACATGAAATTAGAAAAATATGAGTAAAAAATAAAAGTCCCTAATACCACATTATTGGACGGCCAAACATCTGTTAATTTAGTAAAAAGTATCTCAATACACCATTCTAGTTATAAAATAGTGGTTTACCATCATTTAGATCATTCTTAGGGAAATTATTTTCATAATGAACAATATCACCACATTTAAAATACATTATAGTTTTCTTATAAAAATTATTCTTGAGATCATTTTTATTAAAATATCAGGACATATTATCAAAAATATCACATCAAAAATACTTCCCAGTTTTTTAACGCATTCCCCATGGTGTTTCTTACCACACTTTTCACAAATTAAATACTTTACTTTCTTACCTTTATATTTATTAGATTGACTCTTACCCATTGCATTCCATTTAATCCTATTATTCTTTTTTGTTGTCAAAGTACAAAATATTATCTTAAAATTCCATTTATACCCTCTTATCATATCGGAAATTTTTCTCAAAACATTTAATTTCAGTGGAAGCACATTCCCTTCAATATCATGGAATCCATCCTTTGAAAAAATTAGTAATTATTCTAAAATGATCACAAATAAAATGAGGAGTATTACTTTGATAATTTGGTGAATTTGGGTTCATACACATCCACTAAATCCTCCTCCTCTTTCTTAAATTATAAGAACTTATTTTCCATCCTAAATTGAACAACCTTTAGACAATATTTTTCATGGAAAATATTTTTAAATTGATACCTTTCAAAGGCATCAATATCCTTTATATCCATAATATTTTTTACCATTTAACACCACTAGTCTGATTCACCTTAAAATATATAAATGTAAAGACTAAATTTTTATATTTTGAAAACCCCATGATGTCAAATATATTTTTGAGTTCTTTAATCAATCTTTTATCCATCATGGGTCCAAAAGATCCACTGATAGTAGGAGGGTGTTTCCTCATAAAATGTTCCACTGTCATCATGTTTCTTTATGGAATTTTTGGTTATTCTATTTAATGTATAACACCTCCATTTATATCATGTACCATATTATCCATTACTATAAAAAATTGGTATGAATACCTACCATTCTTGGTTAAGTATTCTAAATTATATCAACCTCTTTGTTCCTTCTAACATCATCTTCCCTATTTCTTCTGTGGAAAACCATTCTGAACAGACATATCATAGTTGAAGAAACATGTTAATCTTAAAATTATATATCATTTCAAAATAAAAATATGGTATAATTATTTTATGGTATTCTATTAACATCAACCTAACCCATAAATTTATCTAAATTGTGCTTTGATTCCAACTATAAGGAATCGACCTTAAACATTTCATAATCTAGTAAATTCCATTAGAATTTAAATCTTTACATTTCCAAAGTTTTTTTTGTTTATAGTTTTATAAATTCAGGGAATAATTAGTACATATCAACCCATAATCCTAAATAGTGGACACTACTATAAAAAATAATTTTTTACAATACAAAATATTTTAATAAAAACATGAAATGTTTACATTAAAAGTCTTCAAAACAGGGATCTTGGACTCTCATTTTATCATAACCATCCATTAAAAATATGAAGATAATTTTAAAACATGGTATGAAAATAAAAATTCAATAAAAGATATAAAAATAGGTAGAGAAGTCGTTTGTACATGAATACTTATAAAAATATTAAATTATTTTCACAAAGGCATACTTCTCAACCAATATTGTATCATATAGTCAACTTGTGATAACATGAGATTTAAAAAGAACAAAGAAAACATAAATAATACTATATATATAACATTAGTAATTACATACGTAATATTGTAAACATCATGGATACCTTTTGTTTTTTAACTATCATGGATTCCTTACAATGTATCCCTCACAACTACATTATGGTGTAACCATCACAGTTACATTGGGAGTGACCGTACGGCTGACCACAATCATAAACATACCCATTGAATTGGAGGGAACTATAGGTATCACCCATCATTATAGATAATTCTAAATAACTAGTAAATAATAATAAAACAATAATACATACATCATATAAATCATTCCTTTAAAAAAACAAATGAAATGAAAGGATTATTTATAAAAGAATCTCCCTTAAAAATATAATATATTTGAAATGAGAATTAATAAAATGAATATAAATTGTGTATAAATTGTAAATACACACAATAAAACCTTATATAATGAAAATTAAATTTCAAATATAATCTTTTTACCACATAATTAATAATGTATATGTTTACCCCAAAGAATTTAAATTGGGATAAGAATTCCCTTACCTTAGGTTCTTCTAACATTAAATGTGTATAAACATACTATATAATGGTTATATGAGTGTTATTAACATTAAAAAAAATTATTTTTCCAATAACCTATATGATCATTTTATAACATCATTCCATCCAATTATTAATTATATTTTGTTATTTTCAATGTTTTTAGGTGTGTTCTTTACATGGTTTCCATGGTCTGTTTGTAATGGATTTTCTTATCAAGTTGAAGAAAAACTATAGAATTGGAATTAAATGGTATTAATATCTATCAATAATATTAAATGATACCATAAAAAATTTATGTATGATAATGAATCATTAGATAAACCATTTTTTTTATTCGTTTAGATCATGTTGGCAATTCTATGACAATCACAAACAAGTTTCATTATATAATTAAATGTTATGTATATATATTATTTAAATATAGAAAAAGAGGTTATATAATAAAACTTAAAATCATTTTAAACCATTATATTGGTTTTATAATTTCCCATGAATACTTCAATGAAAATTGAAAACACATCATCTATGAGGTCGGTAAATCAACACATCACGGATGATGTTTTTATTTTCAAAATAAGTTGGAGAGGAAAAGAATTGTAATGAAGAATTTTTCCATAATCAAGATAAAATTAATATATGTATAATATACTAGAGTTTTATTTCATCATGGATAATTATTCATGAACACATTATAACAAACTAAAAGGAATTAAAAAGGAAATAATAGAAAATAAAAGAGGATTTTACTTCTTGAATTTTCCATATTGAGAACCTCTTTAAGGCCTTTGGTTTGGGAAATATGTTGAGACCAGAAGGCCATGGATGTGGGGCAGAGACATGGTGAGTTAATTAGGTGGAATATGAACAATTATCAAATCTTTATAGGTGTGATGGTATTTGGGGGTGCGGTGTGGTATTTATAATGGATGAGAGTGGGGTTTTTTCATTATTTTAATCATCATTTTATTTTTTTCTCAAGACAGGAAATAGTGTTGGTTATTATGACTAAATACAGTAATTAGTTCATGTGAGTTTGGAACAAGGGTTCATACCTCAGCAGAATGGTTTCCATGATTCAATCATTCATTTATTTATCTTATTTCGTAAATTATGATATTTCACTATTCACCCAAAATTCAACCATTTCATAAAAATCCCAAAAAAATCCCCCAACCATTCCACAATGTGTAGAATTAAAAAATAAGATCCATTTTATCAAAATAATTTTTTAAATATGATAAATTTAATTTTCAAAAAAAATTAAATTTTATTCGAAAAATAAAAAATTTAAAATTATAACTGATTTTATAACAACTTGAAAACTGTATCAAGTTCTCAGAAAATTTTATTATAACCATAAGACAAAAAAATTATTATTAAATTTCATGAACTTAAATATTCATTTAAATTATCAGATTTATCATAAAATTGTCAATAAATATTTTTGAATCACAAAAATAACAACAATAAATTTATAATTTTCAGAAATTTATTTACTCATTAAATGATATAAATATAATACAATTTCACTTATAGGATGGATAATTTTTATTTAAACCTTATGAGGTGAGGATATTATACCATTGTCCGTATTACTATTTTTAATTGTAATTTTAGTATTTCTAAGGCCATGTTACTATTGCATCACTATAAATTTATTAATTTCTATAAATATCAATTATTTCATTATAAATTTTTAATGAATTTTAAAATTTAGTTATGTAATGAAAGTATTTTATTTTATAATTACATGGGTTGTTAAATAATGTGTGGTTTGAAATGAATTATATCATAAATATAAATTTAATAAAACAAATCAATATCTTGGTGTGCAACACTCGACTACCCTTAAAAATAATTAAGCCCTCAAAATTATTCTAGTTTTTTGATGGTTTAATACATGAGATTTCGTTTCCCAAAAACCCACATCATAAAAATGTCCACTAAAATCTCATTTAAAAAGAATTTTGGATCCATAACAGTCACCCAAAATAACTAATAACTAGATTCCATCATACGATAACATAATTTGGAAATGAAAACATATGGTTAATGAGTATTCTAACCATAAAGTTCTGATTGAGAGTGATAGAGAAAAATTTTAGGAGAATGTGAACAATCGCAAAGCCATAAATATTTGATTACCTAAGAGACCATTTTAATAATTGTAAATGATGGTAATAGGATAAATTTTCTGGTATCAAGATCATATTCTATATTGTTAATGAATTTTCATGAATATATATAATTTCATGATTTCAAGACAACCTCTCCATTTGTTTCTCCTTTATCAAATTCCACTTCCTCTCTCATTCTATGAAATGAGGTTGAATTCTTAATTCAAAAAGCATTAAGACATCATGAGATCCATGATAATTCAACCCATCTATATTCAGAAACCATCAATAAAAAGTTATTATAATATGTCATCAAATATACATGAATCCTTATGTTTTTGAGATTATACATTAATCTTAGAAACAATACCCAGTGGTTAACTAAACCATTCCATAAATGGTTAAACATATAATCCATCGAAAAGATGAAAATCCAAAACATTTGAAAAAAGGTCACGAAATCATATTAACATTGAACCCCCATATATAACAATATATCTCGTTGTTTTCATTATCAAAACACATGAATACTCTCATCCTAAATCCTATTGAAACATGGTAATAACCTAAATTACTTTAAATAATTTTAGAAGACCCACACTTTTTTATATTAAAACAGTTACAAGATAGATTCCTTGAATCTATGATGTTTCAAACTTCATCCATGATGACATAGACCACATTATCAAAAAATTCAGTAATCATATCCTTGGTAATCAGTGATATAAAGTTTACATTATCCAAATCAATCATCTATTTTTTGACCCTAAAAATATTTTTTCTCGATGTCTAGATCACGTTAAGGGTTAACTTCACTTAATTAAAATACAAATTTTCTATGAAAACATCACAATTAAAATTTTCCTTTTCAGTCCATAGTGAATCTTATACTGAAAATATGTAAATATTTAAATATTTGGATTACATAATCTTTAAATTCAAAATCATAAATACTTCATTCATCCAATTTTATTCTTAAACCATTACTTAGGATTCATTAACTCATTCTTTAATTCCCATTTAGAATAATATGACATATGAATCATGTTTTAATATTCCTTATCCTTAATCTAACCAGTCATCTTAATCTTAATGTAAATAATACATGAAGAACATCATATAACTTTTGCATGTCATTCACAGTCCCACTATCTTCAATGGTATAACCAATACTCGTACCACCTTCTTGATTTTCTTTATGACATTTCCACATAAGAAATAGATTTTCTTGAGGTCCTAACATTCAACAACTGAATCATTAAATGTTTACCAAGATCCATTGACATAAACCAGAAATCATAGCGAGAGTAACATTAAACATAATGGAAAAAAAAATAATCTTCAAAAAACCCTTATAGGAAGTCCAAATCATGGATCCTTCTTATTTAATCTATAACACCTAATGATTATCCATGGTTTTTAATATTCATTTTCAAAAAAAATCTTGCATGATGTTTTGTAAAGATTATGTTAATTCCCAAAGTATATCCCCCATGAGCATCAAACTATGTGTGCAGCAAGGCCAATTGTATTGTACAAGATTACCCCATGTTTCGCCCAAGACATCTTGTCATAATTATTATCCCTATGTGCATCTATGCTAGAGAAACATCCATTTTTACTATCTTGATAAGGATGTTTGTATATATATAACCACTCAGTCTATCTTTACCAAATTTCCATGACATTATCTTGAACATTATCTTATCCTTATACCTATCCTTAGAGAAATCTCTAGACATATCCTTAGAAATATTCCAAGGGTTATTAGAAAAGTTTTCTTATCCTAATTCTCAAAGGTTAAAAAAAGAATCTCTTTATTACAAAATATAAATATCCAGTTTTGAAATGCATTAAATTCATATAATTTTTTCTGAATACATTAAACATTATATAAAGAGAAGCCCATGATAGTATTTTGTCTACTTCAATTGGAAACATTTAAACTTAAACAGAATTACAATATAGAGTAGAATTATCTTCCAATAAATTCTTCATGACAAGCACCCCTCTTATATAGATCATAATTAATACATATATTCCTAACTTGAGTAATGAAACATAAAAATGGGTGATCTATGATGCTCATTATTGGTAAAAAAAGACACATGTAAGCATAAAATTGCAAATATGGGTATGAGAACGTGATCATAGAATTAGAATATCATACCATGTATATTAAAGATCATAAATATGAATAATGGCATAAATCTTGGTGTTTTAAAATACATGAAGCACACATAAATAAAAAAAAAGCCATGAGATCATAACAAAGGAATAATTTCTCGAATTATGGCATGTATAAAAATCTGATATCATTCCCTATAAGTCTAGGCACATTGAATGAACTTATCAAGGAACTTAATGGGAAAAACACCTAATAGGTGGGACTCCCCACCATCCCCAAACACAATTGTTTCCTTTTAGGGGATCAGGCTTCACAATCTTCCCATTATCGATCTGGTTTCCCCAACTTTCAATAGTGGATCGGATTTCCACATCATACATATTCATTGTGAGCACATTTACTAGGTAGGACACACCACCATCCCCAGTCGTAGACCTTTCCTTATAATGGATCAGGTTTCCTCATCTATTCATAGTGTATCAAGCATGTTGACTTGATTCCTATCATTATATCATGAGATATAAATATTTATGCAATTTATTGATGAGATAAATAGGACCCAACCACATCATAATAAAATAATTCATACACATGCCAAAAGATAATAAATCATTCATCATATCATGAACAACAACAAGTGATGGGTTCTATAAAAATAATATCATAAACGATGAAATTAAATGGGTATCATTAACATTGCATCACATTATAACCTATGAAAAAGGCCGATGTTTCTAAATCATTTCATCAATGTATAATATATAAAAATATGAGTGTTTCAAAAGAATATAAACCATGGGAGATAAGTGGGGATCATAATATTCATTCCATCAAAACATAAACCACTCAAGAGATAGTATGAATGAAACCTTGGGATAATATACTATAAATACATGAGTAACATCAATGGATGTTATCAAAGATGGAAAATAACATAGATGGATATTTTGAACACATTCTTGAGGTAAATATTCTTTATTCTTTGAAAATGGATCTTTAAAACATAAAATCCTTTGAAAATAATTTTATTTCAAATAAAATTGATAACATATGTTGAAAGTGTTGAAAAGCTTTTGGAATCAATTTTTTAGAAAAAAAATCATCGAAACAATAGAAGGAATAATTGAAATAATTTTGAAATCCTTTTTATTGAAAACATATAAAATAATAATCAAAACATTTTCAAAACAATTATCTTTAAAAAAAATTTAAAATGTATAATCTGATCTTGAAAATGTTGGGAAATCATTTCTACAAAAAATATCTGGAAAACATATAAAGAATTATTGAAAGCGTTTTGAAACCCATTTACATTAAAATTATTTGATAACTTATAAATAAAGCATGACATTTGAAAACCATTCCTTTTTAAACAACATAAAAAATATATATAATTTTTGAAAAAATATTGATAACCTTTTTACAAAACTTGGTTTTTAAAGAATTCATATTTATGACCGAAGTGAGAGGTAAGGTCTGAATTTTTCAAAAACAATTTCATAATCATATTATTTACCAAATAGTAGAAAAATGGTAAAAATACATGAATATATCAAGAATATACATTGGAGAATAAAATTCATGAGTTCTCTTGAGATATGGATCATCACATATCCTTAATGAAATCACAATCATAATTAATATTGATAAACAATGAAATTATAACAATAAATTGTTACCACTTTAGTAACTTTTAATTGTAAAATAATTTAAATAGTAACATTAAATAAAGATTAAATGTATTGAAAATAATAATATTAATGATATAAAATGATAAATATAGTATATACACAACATATAAAAATATAGGTGCATAACATGACATTTGTCTCAAAGAAGTAAAATTGAGGTACAAATTACATTAGTGATTTGGTAACGTTTGAAAATCAAACCCATGTAAACAAGGTTAATAAAATAGATATGTAAATAACTATTAATATATGAATCATATTTATATAATTCATTCATGTTCATTATATACACCACAAAAAATAAGTTACTGATGAATAAGGCATGTATGTCACAGAAATTGAAACATAGATGAGATCCATTACCATGTGTCATGAATATCACATGCTCATTAAAAACATATAAATAATAAATGTATGTTTATTATAAATATTTTAAGGAACCATATTATTATATATAATACCATATATGGTTTTTTTATGAAATTTTATTACCCTCTTGTTAATAATTTCATCTTATGGTTACGGTTAAGGTTATATTTTCTTTGTTTTTCATTTGAGTCATAATTTATTTTATCTTTTTTCATAATTCTTATATCATGTTATAAAAAATGGAAAACATGAAATAAATATTATGAATATTGATTATATTATTATTATAATAATCTATATATTATAGAAGTTTTAGATGAAATATACCATTCATGAAGAAACATTACTACACCCACCATACATAATACCAAAATAAAAAAGGTAGAAAAAAACCTACCTGAGACAATAAGTGACCAAAAATCCACTTTTCACTAAAATAGACGGTCTCTCAAGTAGCATGAAAATTATAAGGAATTCTCAACTGATCGCAACGGCACAAAAAGTGGCTCCATAGTAAGGTAAGGCTCTAGGAGAACCAAGAGGGAATAGAAACACACTATGATTGGAATATCTTGTCTTTTAGAATATAGATCCTATAATAAAAGAAGAATGGTTTCAAAATTCATTAATGTTGGATTTTCTTCAATATCATGTGGTTTGAATATCTCAATGTCCCTAGAGTGTGAAGATATTAAAGATATACTTAATATTCTATGAAAATAACTTAAAAACTCCCAAAAAAGGATTTAAAATTTTTTACATCAAATAAATCATATTAGGGGTGAAACATGACAAATAGGTAGAAACTGGGAAAACTAGAAATTTTGAAAAGAGTGATCCAATATTTGGTGTGCCTCTATTTCGGTGTTCAAACATTTTATTGTGCCACCATATTAATGTGTCTCCATTAGGTTGTGTAACTGTTACAGTGCCACCCTTTTGGTGTGCCTCTATTACGGTGCAATTGATTCAGTGTGACACCATTAGGGTGCCACCATCTCAATGAGCCACCATCATAGTGAAATTTTATTGGTGAAACAGTTTGGTGAAATTATATTCTTTGAAAACTCTCGAAACAAACCATTATGACTGCAATGAACTCCAGAAGCACTGGATATTCACGAAGGAATGTCCAGAGGAAATCTTTGTTATTACACTTTAAATATTTTGGAAAAGATTCATATATAACCTTAAATTGTATACCTCTCAAAAAAAATTCCCATGATAACCCAAAATCACACCCATAAATGAAACAAAAAAGTGTTCATGTAAAAATCCACCACACAAGATACCTCTCAATGATATCTCTATAAGATGATAGAAATCACAACATCATAGGAAACAAGTTTAAAACTATGATAAAAAACAAATATATAATAAACACTATCCTAGGGTTCATACCTCTCAAACTAAATCATGTTTTCCAACATGATAAAATAGGGTAAATTTTCATAAAATTGAATAATAAAACATTCCCAAGATACTAACATTATATGAGAAAATTTAGAGATCAAACTAATAGAGGTACTAAGTGGTCATTAGAAACTCACATTCCCAGGTACTCTCCACCACACCATAATGAGACCAAAAGGCATGATCCATGGGAGCAACATGCATGTGTAATGACTCTCCTCATAGTCTTGGATCGCAGTATTTCTCTCTTTGGATATTACATCATCTTCAATACAGATCTCACCCCACTAAATTACATTAGTTTCATAATGATGGTAATGATGTTTTTGCGACAAATGAACAAAAATCATCTACTATTATCATCTATGGGGGGATTTCTATATGATATTCCACAACTCCAATAGAACACAACTTTCTGAAACCACAAAAAACTAAGGACAAATAATAATCCCAGGGCCAAACATTCACTTCCCATTAATAGGATTGTCCATAAAAAACACATGATCTATAACAATGATGACCATGGGAATCCTCCTTTGATCAATATTATATTTATGACTATCTTTCACTAAATTCATATTTAACAAAATTAACTCAACTTTTTCTATCATATTTTTTTCTACTTATGTCCATAGAATTGCTACTTATTCGTCCCCAATCCAAAACATTGTAGAATTGAATGGTTTTATGTTCAATGATTCAAAAAAACATATCATTGGGAAGTGGAAACAATTATTGTAATAAATATATACTAGGGGAAGGTTACTCATACATGAAACTCCAAAATTAAGGACATAAGAGGGAAATCATTCTTCAAGAGTCATGATGGACTACTCTATCTCACTATCTGTCTATATAGGAAAAGAAGTTCATAGGAATAACTAAGAGTGGAAATAATGATGGGGAAAATTCAAACCATATAGGTTAAATAAGTGTATTGATTAGTTATAATCATTCTCAATACTCCATAGAGTCACACAATATCTTCCAGATATATCCTCAACAAATAAACCACTAAGATCGGATACATGAACTATATAAATTAGGATAAGTTACTCAAAACGTTATTAACAAACTCATATCATAATAGGTATTGAGGTAAAATAATAATGAAATCCATTTATTTTTTATCCAACATTCCATTAGGAATATTTGAATTCAATAAAAAACCCACCAGGAACAGTATGCCCAACCATTAGCATCTAGAAGACCGAACATCATGAATCAAACTTAGAAACTACACTCTTTTATCAAAACAACCCAAAATGACAAATCAATGATCAATTCATCTTTTTCTAGGAAGTATGTGCTACAAAATATGATATATTAAACTCAAAGATAACCATCTCATGCATTGATGATGTAATGAAAATCTTTCAATGAAACAACACACAACATTTTTCTCCATGAGGGGACTCCCCAACCTACGGAACCAAGGAAGACTTAACCATCATCTAGAATGGTCAGCCTCTTCCTCCATACTCTCACATATATAGATTCATCATTGACAGTTATTCCATCACTTCCCATGAATCTATAGTTTCATGACCAACATCAATACATGACTTCTTTCTCATCATATTAACTTGAAAATATCAATTTTCTATCACGTAGAAAATCTTGGAGTTGTAGTCCTATAAGAATTCTATCCATCAACACTGGTGAATGTTTTTTTCATTCTAGTAGATGAAATAACTCCGGAACATGTGGCCAATAAAACACAAAAATACTCATTGATTAGGTAATTTCACCAAAAATCCAAATAAAACAGAACTAGCTCCACACAAGATCATCGTTGGAATAGTTACAGTTAGAGATACATAACTTCTGAGACACATATGAAATAACTGATATCTACTACATAAAAAAACGTACATACCCATGATGTGAATAGTTTATAATAACCCAATATTGAAAAGAATTATCATTTCATAACATTTTTATAAAAAATTAATCATTATATAAATATACACCCAAGGACCATGACGGGTCAAGTGCCTTTTGAAAGTTGGAAACATAAACACTAGTTTATTAGCTAGCTACATTATATACCAAAAGATTATTTATTACAAGAATCCCTCTTAGAAATATAATACATAATACATATCTTCATAAAATGGGACAGGAATCATAAACAGTGGTTAGATCTGATCCTTAGTAATTGTAAAAAATGGATACATATAATCATCAACATGAGAATATGGGAATTAGATCATGATAATAAAATTAGAAGATCGTATCCTAAATATCTAAGATCGTAAACATAAATAATGTTATAGATCATGGACATTCATAAGACATGAATCACAAAGAAATAAAAAACCTAATCCACGAAATCATAAATTAGGAATAAGAAATGTAATTGTGTCAGTATTAAATAAGTGATATCATTCCCTATAACTAAAGATGAATTGGTTGAACTTATCAATATTCTTTATAGGAACTACACCAACTAGACCCTACATACCAGTATCCCCACTTATAGTCCTTTCATTATAAGGGACTCAGTTTCCTCATCTTCCCACTGTTGATTTGGTTTGCCCATATTCTCATATTATATCAGGTTTCCCCTTATTCCATCTTTATGGTGACTAAACCTTCTGGGTTAGACACACCACCATCCCCGATGGCTGTACAATACTTGTAATAAATTGGGTTTCCCAATCTTCCCATAGTTGATATAACCACTTGACTTGATTTCCATCATTATATCATCTGATATATATCTTTACCCAATGTATTTGAGGAAGATATATTTCCCACACATATCAAAATGTAATCATTCATACATCTTCCACAACATAATTAATCTTTCATTATATCATTTCCCATAAAAATATTTTGGTTCAATAAACATCAAATCATAACCCATGAATTGAAATCGGTATTTTTAATATTTCATCACATAAAACCTATGGAAAAGAGATAGGTTTCAAAATCATTTCATCAATGCATAACGTGTAAAAACATGTAGGTTTCAAATTCTTATAACATGTGAAAGAGAATTTGGTTTCATAAGCATAATTATACTATAAACCAAACCTGTTAATATATAATATCAATGGTACCTTTGGAAAATTTCCATGAATCTCATGGGTAACGTCAATAGATGTTATCTTAGATGGAAAATAACTTGGAATGATATTTTGAAAACATTTCTTGAGGTAAATATCCTTTCATCTTAGAAAATGGATCTTTAAAACATAAAAACTTTTGATAACCATTTTCTTTATAATAATATTGAAAACATAAGTTGAAATATTGGAAACCATTTTTGAATCCCATTTTTGAAAATGATTTGAAAAAATAGAAAGAATGATTGAAATCATTTTGAAGACCATTTTATTAAAAACATATAAAAAATCATCTAATAATTTTATAAAATAGTTTATTTGAAAAAAAATTTAAAACTTATAATATAAACTTCGAAATGTTTGGAAAATAATTTCATTGAAAATACATTAAAATATTATAAATAAATCATAGAAACATTTTAAAAACCATTTATTCAAAAAAATATTGAAAAAATATATAGAAATATTAAAAACGTTTTGAAGACTGTTACTTTGAAAAAACATTTAAAACATTAAAATATTTCTTGAAATAAATATTTAATCCTTTATAGAAAACAAGTTATTGAAGGAACAAATATTTCCCAATCGAAGAGAGATGTATGATCAGACTTTAATAAAAACACATTCTTAATCATATTATATACCAATGCTTAAAAAAAGTACAAATCAATGAAGATATAATGAACATACAATGTAGAATAAAATTCTTGAGTTATCTTAAGAAATTTATCATAATATTTCATTAGTGGAAGAACAATCATAAATAATCTTGATATATTATGACATTATAACAATAAGCTGTTACCACTTTATTATCATTGAATCATAATATAATGGAAAAAATGACACTAAATGTAGGATAAATATAATTAACAAGATTATATTCATGATAAAACTTCTTAACAGATGTATATACACCTCATATAAATATATATGTTCATTACATGGCTTGTGTCTCATATATAGAAAATTGAGACAAACAAATACATTACCAGTTGTGTAACATTTGAAAATTAAACCTCACAAAAGAAGGATCATAAATTGGATATGTAAATAGCCATATTTTTATGTATAATATGCATATAATATAGTAATTTTGAGGATATACACCACTAAAAATAAGTTTTCTGTGAATAAGGTATGTATCCCGTGGATAAAAAAAGTGAGATGAAATCCCTTACCTTTTGTCTTAACTCTCATCATACTCATTCAATCATACAGTATAAAAAATGAATGTTTATTTTAAATATTCAAATAACCATATTATTTCTTATAATACAATATATGGGTTTTTATTGACATTATATTACCAACTTGTTAAAAATTTCATGTTATGGTTATTTTTTAGGTAATATTCTAATTTTTCGCTTCTGTCTTAATTTGTTATATCTATGGTCCTTATACTTTTATCATTATATCCATTTTATAAAACATGATTTAAATATCATTTATATTCCTTATATTTTTATTATAATAATCTATACAAAATATTAGTATGAAATTAAATGCACCATTCATGGAGACAGTAGGTTGTACATATGCAAGAACACTGCATCTGTTTTATTGACACATTGAAAGAAAGTAAGTAAATGACATATTTATATAATATCACTAAAGTATAATTATTCATTCATATATATAATATTTTTTTACTAAATATATCCTTAATAATTCCATGTAGTGTGTTAACGATACACATCGCTTTGAGGTGGTGGTAGTCCACACTTCCTCATATAACATTATTATATTTACACAAGATAGAAAAAAAGAAGTTTATGTTCTAAATAATAATTAATGAAGAATATAGACATTATAATTATAATATATATCATTTATATATAGAGTTTCCATCAGAATTTCCACCATGAGAGATGGTAAGTTAAAATTTAAAAATCCTCATTTCATGAGGTGATAGTGCGTTTTACGCATAAAGAGTATGTTCATTACCAATTAATTGGATGTGTGTGTAATGGTTTGTTTAAAACATATAATAAAAAATAAATATATATTTATTATATATTTTCTTATACTATAGTGGAATGAGAATATTTTAGGGAGTGGAAAATGGTAATAGTGGAAAGGGGATTTGGGGAAGGAGTTACCTCTTAATCAAGTAAATAATTTTAGTTTTCCCCATAAAGGTTAATTGGATGTATTTTATCCAAAATTGGGAATAAATGAGTAAGGGATGGTATTTGGAATATATATTGGGTAGAGATTATTTGAACCTAAGTTTTTTTATAGGTGCTATGTAGTGCGACAGTTGTGGATTTTTATAGTGGAAGGGGAGTAGTGGTGTTGTAAATTACAAAAGGTATTCATTAATGGGAGGTATAACATACCCAGTGTGACTAAAAATGATATAATAATGTAATAAATGAGAATAATGGTCAATAAAATCCCCCAAAAAATAAAAAATATGTTCATTTTAAATATCTGGTTACTTAACTTCTATGTTTCCCATATTTCATCATTTTGGTTCTTATTAAAGACACTAGTTTTCAAAACTATGTACATAAACCATTAATTTTAGATTAAAGTGAGATTATATTGAAAATATATATCTTCTTAATGGTAAATATGAAACCAATTTTAAAAAATAAGAATCTCATATTTTTTGGAAATTAAATTTTAAAGATCATGTGACGCTCAAAAACAATGCTTTAAATCGGACCGTGCTAAAATGGTTCTACAATCAGTGGGTCAATATGTTAATTATATAACATATATTGATCCATTAATAAATCATATTTTTAATATATTAAAACATAAATTCACTTGTAAGAATATTGGATTTCTCTTAATTTTAAATCATTTAATAAAATATCACTTTCTATTAAATAACATTAATATCGATTTTGACATTATTTATTTAGTTTTAATCATATAATAAAAAGATAATTTTGTAATTAGTATATATTACGAAATTTTTTTTTTTAAATTACATATTCATCAAAAAAAATAATTATATTCAAAATTTAAATCAATTTATATAACGTCTAATATTTATAAGATCTATTATTTTTGTTAATTATTAACTAAATAATCACTACAATTGCATTTCATAAGTATTTTAAGTAACTAAATCATTTATAAAAATTAATTACAAATTATTTTGATAAAAATAACCCATTTATCATTCAAAATGATATTTATAAACTAAAATATTATTTTTTTGGAATAAATCAATGTTTTATAAATATTAAAGGTAAGGAATATTACCATTTCTATTTTTCCTTAGATAACAATTTATATCAGTCACTGACCATTAATAAAATAACTATAGCCCATAAAATTAGAACAAATAGCGTATGTGGTATAATAATTGGTATCCAATTTCCTTTGTATAATTTTACATGATATTTTGGTCCTTAATATTATGTTTTAGTCCCTTATTAAGCTTAATTTTACCTTAATCACCATAATTAATTTTAATCACTTTTGAAAACGTTTTTGGTCGAAAATTATGATGGTCATATTAGAACAAATACTGTGTACAAATTATAATCATGTGTATACTTTTTTCAACATTAAAATTGTAGAAGTGGGAAAATTTAGCTTAACTCTAATCCCTCAAATGTGGAAAGAAATCAGGTTTTGAAAATTCACTTCTTTACATTCCAAAAGAACTTTTCTATTTAGATTTTTACAATGTCAACAAAAAATTCCTATATATGAACCCATAATAATACAATTGGGATACTAATAAAACATTACCTGTTGTTTTCATAATAAAAATTATTTAATTAAAACCCTTGAATGTATTCATGAAATTCCATCACAACATTCATCTGGGATTCTCTTATTCTCTTACCTATCCGTAAAACCTATTAAAAACAATTTAAAATAATGGATTAGCACAAAAAGATCATTAAGGGATATAAAATGAAGGATAGAAACCATTAGTAAAATAGTAATTTTAAACATCAGAAATCATTTTCACAAATACATACCTCTCACCCAGACATATAGTTAATTTTTTAAAACATGATATTTTAGTAGGACATAGAAAACATAAATAACATGATGATGGTAACATAAGGAATTAATTTTGTAATATTGTGACCATGGTTATTCCCTATGATTTTTATCATTCATATCTACATTACAATGTATCCCTCATATCTACCTTATGGTGTAACCGTTTTAGTTACCCATGGAGTAACCATATAGCTAACCTTCAACATAAACTATGCCAATGATTTTTATACAGATAAAGACAGACCTATAAAAATAAAATATATTTAAAGTTAGAATTAATAACATGATTTTTTATTCCAAAGGTTGGGGTCGTAGCCTCAATTTAGTATTAAATCAAAGACCTCTTTAGAGGGTAGAGGGAGACCCAATACATATCCCGAAGGCCCAAGGCCAAGTGTCCTGAATACAAGGCTTGAAAGCCCGTTTTTTGGCACAAATGACCCTTTGTGAACAATACTGCTATAGTACACCCCCCCCCCCCCCCCGCAGCTACAGTACCTTCTATAGTACACGCCGCCGCAATAGGATCCTACAACAGTTCTTCTACTGCTATAGTGCAGCCACTGCTACAGTTCCACCACTATTATAGTGTCTAGTACTGTGCCCGCTATAGTACCCTGGAAAATTCATCCCTACCCGGATTTGAACCCGGGTCTTTTGGATGCCAAGCAGGAGCGTATAACACGTGGGTACAGGCTCATTGTCATAACATGAATGGTAAATGAATATACACTATAAATACTCATAAAAACATAATATAATCAAAATTACATTTCACATATAATCTTAGTACCACATAATCAATAAAGTAGAATGTTATCCCAATGAATGGAAATTGTGATAAAAAATCCCTTAACTCATGTTTACCTTACATAAAATGTGTCTAATACTATTGTATAATTTTTAAAGGATATTTACTATTATTTTATATAAATATATTTAATTTTATAAAACTTTATATGATCATTTTATAACATCATTTCACCAAATTTTTAATTATATTTTGTTATTTCCCATATTTCTAATGTGTTCTTTACATGGTTTCTATGGACAGTTTGTAGGGTATTTTCATGTAAAATTGAATAGAAACTATATAAGTGTAATGAAATGGAATTAATATGATTCTATAATATTAAATTATACCATGATTCAATTTTTTCATATATGATGATGAATAATTTGATAAAAAAATTAATGTTATTAGTTTTGATCATTTTGGATGTTCTTCGATAATCACAAACTATTTTCTTCATATAATTCAATATTATTTATATATGTTATTTCCAGAACATAAAATAGGGTATATCATATATTTTAAAATATATTTTAACAATTAAAATTATTTTATTACCATCCATGAAGGTGGTGATGTAAATTGAAAACACATCGTCCACGATGTCCGTAAATCAACACATCACGGACAAAGTTTTCATTTTTAGAATACGTGGGAGACAAGAAGTATGAAGTTTAACATTTCCATAAACATTTTAAAATTAGAGTATATATAATATAATAATGTTTTTATGACTCTCAAATAATGGTAGATGAAGACAGTATAACAAAAGAAAAATAATTGAAGAGGAAATAAATGAAATTGAAAGAGTAGTTTTATCTCTTAAATTATCCTCCTTGAGAACCTTCTTAAGGCCACTGTTTTTGGATTTTTGGTGATCTCATAATGTATTCGATTTGGGGAAGATTCTGGGAAACTGTATTGGGTAGAATTTGGGAAAATCGCAAAGCTATAAATGTGTGAGGAGAAGAGAGTGTCAGGGGTGGTTTTTATTGTGGAGAAGATTGGGGGCTTCCTTTATTTTAATCATTATTTTTTTATTTTTCTCAATATAAGAATTAGAGTTCGTTATTTGGACTAAATAAATTAATTCGTTCATTTGTGTTCAAAGAAATGGTTCTTTCTATAATTTAACAGCGTCCATGACTGAACAATTCTTGTATTTAGCTTATTTAGTAAATTATTTCATTTCCCTAGTCACCAAAAATTCATGCATTTCAGAAAAATACAAAAAATTCACCCCATCAATTTTCCAAGATGTTGAATTCAAAAATTAACTAAATTTTAACAAAATAATTTAATAAATATGTGTTTTTTTTAAATTATCAATTTATTTGAAAAATAACAATTTTAAAATTATAACAGATTTTATGACACATTGAAAAATTATTTTGGGTCTCATAAATTTATCTTATAAACATAAGTAAAAAAATTATAATTTATTATTATATTTAATAAAGGTAAATTTTCATTTAAATTATTTTCCTAATTATAAAATTTTAATTAAATATTTATTAATCAAAAAATACTAACAAATAATTTATAAACTATTTCGTCAAATCTTTATCTCTATGATTAATAATTCGATCATGTTTTCTTCCAAAGATATCTTCTCTTCCATTTGACCTACTTCTAGGGTCAAAACATGTTATGAATATGGAACATACTTCTCAACATCGAAACAAGTAAAACACTATGTACCTAGGATAAAATCATAGGCAAGGATACTCGATAAGAGAGTGATCTAAATTTATCTAGGAAATCAAAAATTCCAATGAACCATGGAAGTATAATTCCTTTCTTACAAAAACACATGACACTTTTCCATGAAGGGAATCTATGAAAAACATGATCACCTTTCCCAAAAGAAAACTCTTACATCCATTAATCTACATAAATTTTCTTCTTACTCTATGTTGTCATCATGTGTTGTTGGATAATATTAACTCTATTAGATACTTCCTCTAATAATTCTGGTCCAATCAACATTCTTTCCCTAAATTCATCCCAAAATACTAGATTTCGATGCCCATACCAATATAATTCCTCAAAGGGTGGAATCTTTATACTGGAATGAAAACAATTATTATTAGAAAACACAAATATAGATATATATTCATCTCAAATTCCTTGATAGTCTATTGATAAATCTCTAATCATATCATTAAATTTATGAATTATTCTTTTGTTCTATCATTTCTATTGAGGATGAAAAGATGTTCTAAATTTTAATTCAATTCCAAAAAAATCTGATGTTCTTTCCAGAATCTAGATGTGATCCAAGGATCATGGTCAGATACAATGGAAAGTGGATCCCCAGATAACCTAACATTGTTTTTGTGGAATAGTCTTGAAATCTAATCTAAATGCATAATATCTTGAATATGAAGGAAATGTGTAGATTTATTCATTTGATTAGTAATAAACCAAATCTCATTGTTAAATCACAAAGTATTGCATGGTCCCTCCATAAAGTCTATGAATATATATTTTCCATTTCCAATCTAGAACTAGAAAAAGAATAATTTACCCATTCGTTAGTTTTCTCTATGATTTAACCTATTGACATGTAAAATATTTCATGTTAAAATATGCAATATCTATTTTCATTATATCCCACCAGTAATACTCTCAAATATCACTACTTGTTTTAGTACATTCAGGATGAACTAATAACAGACAACTATGAGCTTTACAGAATAATTTTTTATTTAGGTGGGAATCACAAGGAACACATAATTGATACCCAAATCTCAAAACACAATATTTATCAGCATTAAAATCTGGAAACATACCCTCTTTCACCAATTATACTTTTTCCTATAACTCACCATCTTTTTTATTCACTTTCTTAATTTTGTGTGATAGATATGATTGCACTAACACCTAAAACAAAATAGAGGAATTTCTTGTGCCAACAACATCCACGAAAAAATTCATCAAATCATCAATCTAGTGGGAATGTTTTAAAAGTAACATGGTTAATGTATCATGATGTTCTAGAATCATGGTATTCTCCACATTTATTGATTTTCCAAAATATTAATTGGTCATTAAATCATAATCCTTTATCATTTAAAGCCGTATTTTATGCCATATGTTCAATTACTTCAAAATAAATATATACTTCAATATTTTAATGGGTAGTATATATTTCACATTTGGCTCAATATAAATAATGCCTAAAATTTTTTGAATAAAAAACAATAGATAATAATTCCATATCATGTGTTGGATAGTTTAAATCATGATGTTTTAGTTGTCTTAAAAAAATCAATTACCTAGTCATTCAACATCGAATCCAAACCATGTCACATCAATTAAGAATTATTGTAGATAACAAACTCTTCATTTCTGGAATGAAGATCCAAAACTAGAGAATTCACCAATATCTTATTCAGTTCCTAAAAACAAGAATGAAATTATACTATCTAAATAAATTTAACCACTTTTCATGTTAACATTGTTAGTAGATTAGGTGAACATAATAATTTATTAATAGAACATTAGTAATAACCTACTAATCGAGGAGAATAATTGATCTCTATAACATTTCTAGGTCATGAACATTCATCAATCACTTTTTTTTTGCGCGATAAACTATTATTCCTTCCTTATTTACAATGTTCCAAATAAAAGAAATATTATGAGACCAAAAGTCACACTAGATAAATTTCTCATATTACTTGTTTTCTTTGAGAGTTTTCAAGAAAATGCTAAAAAAATCATGATACTCCTAAATATTTCAAAAGAAGATAATATCATCAATAAAAATAACAAAGAAATTTTCTAAATATTTATAGAATATTCTATTCATATGATCCATGTGTATAATTAAATAATTTTTCAAATCCAAAGGATTAAAAAAACTCATAGCGCCCATATCTATTATGAAAAGTTGTTTTCCAAATGTTTTTATCATTCACCTTCATATGATGGTACCTGAAACTGAAGTCCATCCACGAATAATATTGAACTCCCTAGATCTAGTCAAAAAATTCATCGATATGTGGAAATAGAAACATATTCTTAACAATAGTATTATTCAAATATCTATAATCAATAAAAATTCTCACGTAACCATATTTCTTTAACAAACAAAATAGAAGTACCCCATGTTGCGGTGCTAGGAAAAATGAAGCCTTTATTAAGAAACTCCTATGACTAATTTTTCCATCCATGAAGTTCAAATTTATCCTTCTGATAAGAATGGTTTGAAATTGGATTATCATAAGGAACTATGTCAATGGTAAAATCAACATCCCCATCTAGTATAACACTGGGAAACTAGTCATGAAAAAAAATCCAGGTATTCATTTACCACTGATAAATCATTAATTTGGATAGTTCCTTTGTTCTCAACAATGTGAGCATGATTAATTTCATTTATATATTTGAAAATTTTCTTAGCATGTTGAAATGTCATCAATTTTATAGGTTTATTATTGTATAAAAACTACAACACTTTTTGAAAAACAACTTCTTTATCTCAAAAATGAATTTGAGTATGATAAATAGAAAGCCAATCAAAACCCAAAATGACATCAAACTATTATAAGGGTAAAAAAACCAGGTTTTTATGTAATATCTTTACACATATGATAATTGTAATATTATTATAAAAAAATTTCTTATAATTTTTTAGCCTTCTATTTTAACCATAAGTTATCGCCTCATTTCTGGAGGTGAAATTCCAAATTTATTATAAATTTTTTCAAAAATAAAAGAATGTGTTGCCCAATATCAGATATGAAATTAGAAAAATATGAGTAAAAAATGAAAGTCCATAATACCATATTATTGGATGACACAACATCTATTAAAGCAGTAAAAAAGTATCTCAATACACCATTATTGTTATAACATGGTTGTTTTCCATCATTTAGATCATTCTTAGGGAAATTATTTTCATAGTGAACTATCTCACCACATTTAACATACATTATAGTTTTCTTATAAAAATTATTCCTGTGATCATTTTTATTTAAATAGCAGGACATTTTCTCAAACATATCACTTCAAAAATACTCCCTAGTTTTTTTAAGTCATTCCCCATGGTATTTCTTACCACACTTTCCACAAATTAAAAACTATAATTTATTACCTTTAGATTTATTTGATTGATTCATACCCATTCCTTTCCATTTAGTCCTCTTATTATTTTTGTTATCAAAGTAAAAAATATTATCTTAAAATTACATTTCTACCCTCTTATCACATCAGAAATGTTTCTCATAACTTTTAAATTCACATTAAGATCATTCCCATCAATATTCTGGCATCAGTCCCGAGTAAAAATTATTAATTTTTCAAATAGGATCCAGAAGAAGATTTGGAGTATTAATTTGATAATTGGGTGAATTTGGGTTCATAAACATCCAATAAATCTTCTTCCCCTTTCTTAAATTATCGGAATTTATTTTCCATCTTAAATTGAACAACCTTTAGAAAAAAAATTCATAGAAAATATTTTTAAATTGATACCTTTCCAAGTAATCAATATCCTTTATATCCCTAATATTTTTTACCATTGACCAACACTAGATAGCTTAACCTTAAAACATATAAATGTAAATACTAAATTTTTATAATTTGAAAAACCCATGACATAAAATATATTTTTGAGTGATTTAATCTATATTTTATCCACCATGGGGCCTGAAGATCCACTAATAGTAGGAGGGTGTTTCCTCATAAAATTTTCCAATATTATCAGGTTTATTTATGGTATTTTAGGTTATTATATTGAATATATAACACCTCCATTTATTTCATGTTCCATATTATCCATTACTATCAAACAATTGATGGTTCCAATCCCTACTATTCTTGGTTAAGTATTTTAAAGGATATCAACCTCTTGGTTCCTTCTAACATTATCTTCTCAATTTATTCTGTGGAAAACCATTAGGAACAGACATATATTAGTTGAAGCAACATGTTAATCTTAAAATTATATATCATTTCAACATAAACATAAGGTATAAGTATATTATGGTATTCTATTAACAGAAACCTAACCCATTAATTCACCTAAATTGTGCTCTGATGCCAACTATAAGGACCCGGACTTAATCATTGAATAATTTAGTAAATTCCATTAGAATTCAAATCCTTACATTACCAATGTTTCTTTAGAGTTCTATAAATTAAAGGAATAATTAGTACATATCAACCCATAATCCTACAAAGTGGATATTACTGTAAAAAAATCAATTTTTTCATAATACAAAATATTTTAATAAACCCATGAAATATTTACATTAAAAATCATAAAAACATGCATCTTGGATTCTACTTTTATCATAACCATCCTTAGAACCTATGAAAATTATTTTAGAACATGTTATGAGCACAAAATGCTCAGTATAAGATATAAAAATAGGTAGAGAAACCATTTGTACCAGAATACAAATAAAAATATGAAATCATTATCACCAATACATACTTCTCAACCAATATTGTATCATATAGTAAACTTGTGAAAACATGAGATTTCAAAAGAACATAGAAAACATAAATAATACTATATATATAACATGGGGAATTAATTACTTAGTATTGTAATCATGATGGATACCTTATGTTTTTTAACTCTCATGTATTCCTTACAATGTAACCCCCACACCTACATTAGGGTGTAACAATCGTAGTTACATTGGGAGTAACCATACGGCTGAAAACAAACATAAAAATACCCAATGAATTGGAGTGACATATAGATCCCACCCATAATCATAGATAATTCTAAATAACTAGTAAACAATAATAAAACAATAATACTTACATCCTATAAATCATTCCTTTAAAAAATAAATGAAATGAAAAGATGCTTTTTTAAAGAATTCCACTTAAAAATATCATATATTTTAAATGAGAATTAATAAAAAGAATATAATATGTATATAAATTGAAAATACACACAATAAAACATTTTATAATGAAAATTAAATTTCAAATATATTCTTTTTACCAAACAATTAATAATGTATATGTTTACCCGAAAGAATTGAAACTGGGATAAGAATTTCCTTACCTCAGGTTCTTCTACCATCAAAAGTGTATAAAACTACTTTATAATGGTTATAAGATTGTTATTAATGTTAAAAAAATTATTTCTTCAATACCTTATATGATCATTTTATAACATCATTCCATCAAATCATTAATTATATTTTGTTATTTTCAATGTTTTCAGGTGTGTTCTTTACATGGTTTCCATGGTCTATTTGTAATGGGTTTTCATATAAAATTGAATAAAAACTAAAGAAGTTGAATGAAATGGTATTAATATGTATCAATAATGTTAAATGATACAATAAAAAATTTAGTTATTTTGATTAATTATTAGATAAACCATTTTTAATATTTATTTAGATCATTTTGGTCGTTCTTTAATAATCACAAACAAGTTTCATTATATAATTCAATATTATGTATATATGTTACATAAATATAATAAAAGTGGTTATATAAAAAAATGTAAAATCCTTTTAAAAGATTAAAATGGTTTTATAACCTCCCATGAATACCTCAATTTAAATTGAAAACACATCATCCACGATGTCGGTAAATCGATACATCATGGATGATGTTTTTTGTCAAAATAAGCGGGAGAGGAAGAGATTTGTGATGGAGAATTTTTCCATAATAAAGATAAAATTAATATATGTATAATATAGTAGAGTTTTATTTCATCATGGATAATTTTTTATGAACAAAGTAAATTAAACTAAAAGGAATTTACAAGGAAATGATAGAAAATAAAAGAGGATTTTTACTTCTTTAATTATCCTCCTTGAGAACCACTTTAAGGCCTTTGGTTTGGAAAATGTTTTGAGACCAGAAGGTCTTGGATGTGGGAAAAAGACTTGGTAAGTGAATTGGGTGGAATTTTAACAATTATCAAAGCTTTATAGTTTTGATGATATTAGGGGGTGTGGTCTGGTATTTATAATGGAGAGTGGGGTTTTCCATTATTTTAATCATTTTTTTATTTCTCCCAAGACAAGAAATAGTGTTAGTTATTATGACTAAATACAGTAATTAGTTCCTGTTTTTTCAGAACAAGGCTGCATGCTTCAACAAAACAACATCAATGATTTAATAATTCATGTATTTAGTTTATTTCGTAAATAATCGTATTTCACTATTCACCAAAAATTCAACCATTTTAGAAATATCCCAAAAAATCACCCCATCCATTACTCAATGTGTAGAATTAAAAAAATCAATTTTATCAAAATAATTTTCTAAATATGATAAATTTATTTTTCAAATAAAATCAAATTTTATTCAAAAAATAATAATTTTAAAATTATAACTGATTTTATAAAAACATGAAAACTCTATCAAGTTCTAATAAAATTTTATTATAACCATAAGACAAAAAAATAATTTATTATTACATTTTATGAAAGTAAATTTTAATTTTAATTATCAACTTTATCATAAAATTTAAATTAAATAACTATGACTCCCAAAAATATCGACAATTAATTTATAATTTTCAGAAATTTTTTTACCCATTGAATGATATAAATATAAAAAATTATCACTTATAGGATGGATAAATTTTATTTATACCTTATGAGGTGAGGTTATTATACTATTGTCCATATTATTATTCTTAATGGAAATTTTACTATATCTAAGGCCATGTTATTATTTCATCACTATAAATTCCCTAATTTCTATAAATATCAATTATATAATTATAAATTTTAACTGAATTTAAATATTTAATTATTTAATGAATTTATTTTTTTTATAAGTACATGGGTTGTTACATAATGTGTTGTTTGAAATGAATTATATCATACATATAAATTTAATTCAAAAAAATTGCAATATCTTGGGGTGAAACACTCTAATACCCTTAAAAATAATTACACCCTCAAAATTATTCTAGTTTGTTGAAGGTTTAATATGTGAGATTTCCTTTCAGAAAAAACCAAATCGTAAAAATAACCACTAAAATATCTTTTAAAAAGAATTTTGGATCCATAATGGTCACCCAAAATAACTAATAAATAGATTCCATCATAGGAGAACATAAGTTGGAAGTGAAAACATAGGAATTAATGAGAAATATAACTATCAAGTGTTGATGGAGAGTGATAGAGAAAATTTTTAGGGGAAAGTGAACAATCACAAATCCATAAATCTACAATTATTTAATGGACCATTTGATTCATTGTAAATGATGGTACTTGGATAACTTTTTTGGTTTCAATATCATATTATATAATTTTCATGAATTTTCATGAATATATATAATTTCATGATTTCTGGACAACCTCACCATTTGTTTCTCCTTCTCCAAATTCCACTTCATCTCTAATTCTATGAAATGAGGTTGAATTCCTAATTCCTAAATGATAGGATGGTATTTTTGAGTATGATTTACTCTAATACCAAACATAGGATCGAAATAAGAATGAGATTCTCAGATACAAGAGGGGGCTGAATTGTACCATTTAAAAATTCCTTTGGATCTTTTAAAGATGGTTATGTTTAACTAGGTTAAAAAAGATAATTCACAAGACCTTTATAAGTTCTAATAACTTAATAAATTTCTGAAAAGTGATTCTGAAAATGGAACTTAACTAAAGTTTACAAAGATGAACATTCTACCTTAAAGTGTATAAAATATAACTGAGTACAAGAGTAAGGAAGTACAAGATAGTTATAATTTCCTTAACAATGAAAATGAATTAGAAAAAAAGAGTAGTAAAACTACTGGTAACAAGTATAAAATCTTTTATCCCAAAGAGGAGGGTATCCAACAACCTTGGATAAAGGTCCCTTGATTTATACTTTCAAAAAAGTTTGTCTTACCCACACCAGGGTAAGCCCTCGATACAAAGATCAGAGCTTATCTTGTTATCCCAGAACGCCCTCAACTATAAGGTAGTCGACACCTCGGTCATCCTTAGTAATGAAGCCCTCAACTTCAAGGTGTTGGAACCTCTGTCTTCCTATCCCCAGAATCCCTCGATTGTACACAGCAAAAAACGGAGTCACACAAAGAAAATCTGCACAAGGAAAAGTTTGAACAAGTTGTTCAAACTTTCTGCATGAAGCATGAGAGTTGATAAGAGCCTTTCTCTCTAGAAATAACTTTAGGAAGTTCGGAGCAACAAAATTCCAAAAGTTTTGAGCATGTTCAAATGAACTCGTATTTATAGGTGAAGCTCCAATGGTCGGCTCCCTCCTCCAACGGTCATATTTTTCCTTGAATTTTGGAAGGACCTATACACATGTCACTCAAACAATGGTTAGTTAATAACTGAAGGCACGACACAGTTTTTTAATTGAACAAGTACAAGTATAACTAAAATTGATATTCGGAATGGAGAAAATGAATGTTTGGAATGTAAGTAAAACTCAATTCGGAGTCAGTAGTACTAAGATATTCAGATTCTGTTTCTAAGGAATTCGTAATCAGAATTCCTCATCAGAATTCGTAATCAGAATTCTTCATCTGAATTCATAATGAGAATTTATAATCAGAATTCAGCATCAGAATTTGTAATGTGAATTCGTAATTAGAATTCATCATTTGAATTCGTAATGAGAATTCAAAATCATAATTCATCAACAGAATTTGTAATGAGAATTCGTAATCATAATTCATCATTAGAATTCATAATGAGGATTCATAATTAGAATTTACAATGAGAATATATAGTTAAGCTTCATAAAAGTTCGTAATAGGGAATTCAAAGTAGAACATCATAAAGGTTCATACCAGAAATTTGGAGTACAACTTCATAAAGGATCGTAACAGGAATTTGGATCCTAAAACAGAATACATCATATCTAAGTATTATATGATTCCGAGGTTTTGGATATCAATCTGATTTTTTTACTTATGAAATATATCGATATGAACAATGAAAACAACGTAGGGGTAAATTTCGTTGGACAGGGATATTTTCCTTATAGAAGTAAAACGTGGGTAAAATAAGTTTTTCTTTAAGATAAGGTGATTGTGATTTTCAAAATAATAGGAATGAAAAAGTCAAAAGGTAAGCCTTAATGACATAAAAATCTCCCCCTTTAATGAAGGGATGTAAAAAGTCATCAGGAAAACCTTATTGACTCAACAATCTCCTCCTTTTTGGAAAGCATAATCATCCTTACGAAAAAGAATGTAATGACTTAGAATAAATTTCTAGACTTTGAGAATTAAAGCTTATCTCCCTTTTTGGACAATGGTGAATATGACTAACTCCCCCTTAAGCTTTGAAACTCTATGGATTTTATTCTAGATTTCCAAAATGGAAAATTTCATTTGAATGTATAAATCTCAATAAGGAGAACTCCCCCTTACTTAAGGATATTTCATCTTTACTTATAAGTTTCTCTTTATCCTTGTAGAATTATTTTTCTTTTTCTCCCTTTGTTATTTTCAAAAAGAATTTGAGAGAATGGAAAAACAATAAAGATCCTAAAATAATATTAAATACATACAAACAACACAGGCAACTAGAGTTTTCATTAAGATTTAAAGGAGTTTTTACAAGAAAATTCATTACAACAAAAGATCATATTTGTCTATTTGTCTTATTTTTCCTTGGGAATTAGCTTCTTCAGAAGGATTTTTATATTCTTTAACTCTTTGTTATCCTCCTCATCTTTCATTTCTAAGACTTCAATCCTTTCATCTTGATCCTTCAGAGTCTCATACTGAGCCTTAATAACTTCATCCTACTTTACAAGCTTCTCTTCCATCTTAATCCAGAGATATCTTTCCCTTTTCTAGCTTTGAGAAACAATGTTAAGCTTTCCATTCAGATCCTTCACCTGTTGATTCAGATTATTTTTCTCAAGGGTCATCTTTTCATGAAGATTCTTCATCTTGGAATCCTCAGTATCAAAAGATTATTTTACATCATTCTGAAAGTGATCAATCTCGGCCAAATCATCATCGATTTTCTTTGACCATATATTCATTTTGCTGCAAGATTTTTTGTGGACCTCATAGTTGATAAGAAAATTTTTATGTTCTGCCTCAATCATCACACATTTATCCATCACCATGGATATAGATTCTTACTTCTAATTCAAGTTTTGCTGAAGCATCTGGCTTCGGGTGTCTATTGTAGGAAAGGTTGGAATTGTATCTACCAACTTCTTCAAGGACTTAACAACAAAATCGTGTCCTAATGTAGATAAATCTGAATTATAAAACTTTCTAAAAGGTTGTTCTTCTTCTATTTGCACAAACTTCCTTTTAGAAGAGCCTCCAACTTCTTTCTTCCTTATGATATATTTTTTTGGGGTGTCAATAATCACTTGCTTACCCTTACTGGTTTTCAGAACGGCCTATTCATAAGGGGATTCCTGTTCACTCTTGAATAGCTATAAAATCTTGTCTTAATCTGGTTTATCCTTCTCTAATCCTTCCTCAATAAAGTTCATTTCATAGATTTCTTCCCCATATAATTAATTTAAATTCTCTTCTTCCTTATCTTCGTCTTTCATTCCATCTTTCTCTTCTTCCTTTCTAGGAGTGACAATTTTTTAAGACTCGACCTTAGATGTTTGTAGTGGTAATTTCCCTGATGGATTTTCTTTATCTTGATATTCTTCAACTTGTTTAATCAGATCTACTAAATCACAACTTTCTTCTTCTTCTTCTTCTACTTCATCTTGGTATTCTAATTCTACCTCTTCAACTTCTTCAACTACTTCTTTCCCTTCATATTTTTCCAGAGTAAATAAATTCTTCCCCAGAGTCTCAGGTAATGGCTTGACTAGGAAGGTTTCTGGTATTGAAAAATTCTCAGAAGCTACTTCTATGGCTTTCAAAATAGATTGTACAAATTCTGCCTCAGATATTTTCTTCATCATCTTATTCTACTTTGCTTGTCTCTCAATCTCTTCAGAAGCTATTTCTTTTAAATCCTTTGCCTCAGCATGTTCCAAGTTGAACTATGGCTCTGCTTCTTTCCTCTTTTCCTTAAATTCCCTCCATTTTGAAACCACTTCATCTGGAAAAGCATTTTGTTTCTTCAGTTTGGGAGGTGCGGATTGGGTTTATTTATCTTTAGGTGTTTTGTCTTCAGCTTCCACTTCTTTCAACTTCCTTTTCTTTATTTCTTTCTTTGATGGTTCTGCTTTTTCAAAAATTTCCAGATTGACTTCTGCCTCATCCTTAGGCAGAAAATTGAACTCCCCTGTCTCCTTAGAATAGCCCATATTCATTCTTTTCAGGGTGTCATCACTGACAAGAATATTTTTTCAATTCCAAACCTTGGATTTTCATGAAATCATGAATGATTAAAGACACCAAACTATTAGTTTTGAAAGTAAGGAAGGATATATGATAATTTTAGCTCTTATATTTCCATTATTGATGTTCTGAATTGTAACAAGAACATGCCTCATCAAATTAATTTCCCTTAGATTTACAAGGAAATATATGAAATATATGTCACTTTTCTTGAGGGTATATTTTCCACCTTTTCTCGATACTAAAAAACCTTGTACCTATAACTGAAGAATCTGGTTGATAGAAGATTGGTGATAAATTTTTGATGTCTTGACATCAGCAAGTCCAAGACATTGCAAGGCCTTCGCCTTTTCAAAACTGCCTTGATCATTCGGGAGTTTGTAGTAGCAAAATTCTGCCTCCCCTTCATAAGATAATCCTACCAGTATGGCTACCTGGGTATAAGAAAGTTTGTAGGTTTTTCCATAAGACTTGAATGAAAGTATTTCTCTACCATCTTCCATAAAGAAGCACATTGACTCATAAAATTATTTGACTAAATCCAGATACACCGAGTCTTGAACACCTGGATTAGATATGAAGACATATTCCCATCCATTTAACTTGATATTCATAGAAATGATATAATAGTACATGAAAATGTTCGGATTCACCAACCTTTCCCTATATATTTTCCATTTTGAGATTGGCATCAAGGTAGAAATTTCTTAAGAAGAGGCTTCTACCGACATTCAGACTCGAGGAACTCTAAGAGATTCGGAATGGGCTTATGAACTGAGGTAGAGCTTTGAGATGCGAGAGCTTGGAAACCGATGTGGGAGACTATTGGGGGTCCCCTTTATATAGGCGATGGAAGTGACCTTTCAACTTTGAAAAAAAATATAATGGATGAAAAACTCTCTGATCTGATCCGACGGTTGAAAACATGCGCTCAGGGAAATCTTGAATCCGATCTTTTGAGGTTTTAAGAAAAACATTCAGATTTCAAAAAAATGGATCTGAAAATTTAAAATAATAGAGAAAATACTAGCAAGTAAAAATTATTACAAAAACGTTAGTAAAGAAATCATACCTTTCGGATTGGCTTAGAAGTTTATTCGTAATATGTGATATTCTTCTTGAAGAAAATTTGACTAAAAAACACACTATGAAAAACTCACTATAAAAAAAATACTACAAAAACCTTAATTACAAAAATTATGAGTACAAAAATTCCCATTACAAAAATTTACATTATGAAAATTTCTACTATGAAAATTTCCAGTATTAAAATTTCCACTACGAAAATTTCTATTACGAAAATTTCCATTACAAAAATTCTCATTATGAAAATTTCAAAAACCAACTATGAAATTTTTATTACTAAAATTTTGAAAAGCTCACTATGAAAATTTTCATTAAGAAAATTTGAAAAACATACTTTGAGAACATTCATTACGAAAATTTGAAAAATAGACTATGAAAATTTTCATTACAAAAATTTTGAAAAATAGATTACGAAAAATTTCTTTACAAAATTTTTAAAAAACATTCAATAACAAATGTTATCCCCTTATGAAAAGGAGTTTATTATTGTAATAAGTTTGGTTCAACATGAATTTAATGAAGGGATATTACCACATGATTATCATTCCTATCTTCTTTTTAATGTATTCAAATCTATCTGTAGGTAATGATTTAGTGAAAATAACAACAAGTTGATCTTGCATTCCAATGAATTGAATAATGATGTCTCCTTTTAGTGTGTGATCCCTAAGAAAGTGATTCCTAGTGTCTATGTGCTTTGCACGAGATTGATGTGTAGTGTTTTTACTATGGGAAATGACACTTGTGTTATCACACAAAATTTGAGTCTTAATAAAACTCAAGCCATAGTCTGTGAGTGTGTGTTTCATCCACAATACTTGAGCACAACAACTTCCAGCTGCTACATATTCTGCTTCTGAAATGGAGAGTGCTACTGAGTGTTTCTTCTTACAAGACCAAAAAAATAATGAATCTCCTAAGAAATTACATGTTCTGGATGTACTATTTCTATCCATTCTACATCCACTGAAGTCAGTATCCAAAAAACTCTTTAAAACCAAATCATTTCCAGAAGTGTAAAATAGTCTTAAATTCATGGTTCTATTTAAGTAGAAAAAAATTCCTTTCAATTCCTTTAAATGAGATTATTTAGTATTAGATTGATATATTGCACATAAGTATATTGAAAACATTAACTTTGGATGACTAGATATCAAGTAAAGTATACTTCCTATTATACCTCTAAAAGATGTTTGATCTACTGGTTTCCCAGCTTCATCAAGATCAAGTGTGTTTGAGGTATCGATGGCAGTACATATACTCTTAGTGTTGTCAGATCCATACTTTTTAAGAATATCTTTAATATACTAATGTTGAGATATGTAGATTCCTTCTAGTTTTTGGGAAATTTGAAAACCGAGGAAAAATGTTAACTCACTCATCATACTCATTTCAAAATCATATTTCATTATATCTACAATGGAATCATTAAAATATTGCTGAGTTGAACCAAATATAATATCATAAACATAAATTTGAACAATCAAAAAAAAATTCTTATCTTTCTTTATAAAAAGGGTTGGATCTAAATTTCCCTTAACATGGTTATTTTGAATCAAAAAACCTATAAGTCTATCATACCATGCTTTAGGTGCTTGTTTAAGGCCATATAAAGCATTGGTAAGTCTAAAAACATGATCAGGATGTTTTTCATATTCAATTCCAAGAGGTTGTTCAACAAAAACTTCCTCTTGAACATAGACATTAAGAAAATCACATTTCACATCCATTTGAAAAAGTTTGAAATTGAAGAATGCTGCAAGGGAAAGTATAATATGAATAGATTCAAGTATAGCTACTGGAGCATAGGTTTCTTTATAGTATATTCCTTCTTGTTGATTATAGCCTTTAGCAACTAATCTAGCTTTATTTCTTACTATGATTCCATTTTCATCACACTTATTTCTGAAGATCCATTTTACTCCAATTACAAAAGATTCCATAGGTCTTTCACCAAGGTCCAAACTTTATTCCTTTATAATTAATTTAGTTCATCTTGTATGGATTTAATCCAATCATCATCACCTAAAGCTTTATCAGTGATTTTTTATTCTAATTGGGAAAGAAATGCTAGATTCCCTACTTTATTTCTTAAGTAACTTCTATTCCTTATAGGTTGATTCACATCACCAATGATACTATCACTAGGATGACTCTTGAGAAACAACTGATTTAGGTTTTGTAAAGCTTGTTCATCAACATAGGGTAGGAAATCTTCTGGGGTAAATGTTTTAGTTGTATATTCTTGAACATTTTCCTTATCAGAAGGATCTTCTATCATAGGTTGATAATTAGTTTTTGAAAACACATCCAAGGATGTAGGTTGGTGTTATTTAAAAACAGAAGGATCAGTTTCATCAAATTTAAAATGTATTGTCTCTTCAACATTAGATGTATTTTTATTGAAAACACTATAATCCTTAGAAGTTGTGGAGTAGCCTAAGAAAATTCCTTCATCAGATTTTGGTGCGAATTTCTGTAAAGTATCTTTAGTATTCAGGATGAATACCTTGAAACCATAAACCATAAAGTATGAAAGTCTAGGTTTTCTACCATTCCATAGCTCATAAGGAGTTTTATTATGAAAAGTTTTAATCCAAACTCGATTTATAGTATTACGAGTAGTACTTACACCTTCAGCCCAAAAATGTTTCGCTATAGAATACTTACTCAACATGTTTCTAGTTATCTCTTAAATAATTCTATTTCTTCTTTCAACAACACCATTCTGTTAAGGTGTTCTACGTGCTGAAAAGTTATGAGTAATGCCTTTTATACTACAAAAATTCTCAAAATCATAATTTTGAAATTCTCCCCCATGATCACTATGAATAGTTTTCAATGGAAGGCTTTTCTCATTTTTAACTTAGGCAATAAAACATTTTAAATAAGATAAATCTTCACACTTATTTGCTAGAAAATATACCCATGTATATCTAGTGCAATCATCTACCAAGAGAAATACATAATACTTTCCCCCAATTCTTCCAGTTTGTGTAGGACCAAAAAGATCCATATGCACTAGCTGTAATGCATCAGTAGTTGAGACTTCACCAGCTAATTTAAAACTTGATTTATGTTGCTTTCCAGATTCACAAGGTTCATAGACTTTAGAAGAATCAAATCTAAGCACCAGTAAATCCTTAACTAATCCTTTCTTACAAAGTTTTCATAAGTTACTAAGGTTTCTATGTCCTAGACTTCTATTACATAACCAAGAATGATCTTCCATTTCACTAATACAAGGTAATTCTTGGCTCATAAGGCCTTCTATGTTTAGTGTGTAAACATTCTCTTGCCTATGAGCAGAAAGAATAAACTATTCTTTGGAATTTTTTACTAAGAACTTATTATTCCTAAAATTCACAAGGTAGCCTTCATCACATAATTTTCTTATACTAATGAGGTTTTTCTTAAGACCCTTAACAAATTAAACTTTTGAAATCAATGTTTTTCCAAGAATAACGATGTTACCTTTAACAATAATGTCTCCCTGATCATTATCTCTGAAAGATACTTTTCCTCCATTCATATTGATAATATTTTCAAAATAGTTCTTGTTACCGGTTATATGCCGAGAACATCCACTATCCATGTACCTTGTATTGTTGTTGGTAATTTCCCTATTTTCATGAAAATAAGAAAAAAATTAGGTTTTCAGAATCCAGCCTTTCTTAGATCCGGAAATCTCAAAAAGTAAAATTTTGGGAAGCCACATCTTCTTAGAAAAATAAGCTTTATGAAATCCTACAGATTGG
The DNA here is from genome assembly GCA_963277665.1 of Viscum album. NCBI lineage: Eukaryota > Viridiplantae > Streptophyta > Magnoliopsida > Santalales > Viscaceae > Viscum > Viscum album. The sequence goes on along the minus strand of OY728166.1, from coordinate 4,763,264 downwards.
GTTTTTCGTAGGGAAAAATCCTTTGCCCAGTGTCCACCACATTGACACTTAGTGCAGAACGGGGAACTTTGAGGAACAAAGTAACTGTTACTAAAATTCAGTTTAGAACTTCTGTAACCAAAACCCGAAGTATTCCTTCGAGGTTATAATTGTGAATATATTTTATCAAAGTTTTCCTTACCTAGGGTAAAGTTTTAAAAACACTTTCTCAAGGATAATATTTTGGATTTGAGTTTTATAACTAAGTTCTTGTCTTCAAAAACATTTGAACTAAATCTAGGAACGAAAAAAAATTTCATATAAATTACATTTTCTAGATCTTTATAATGTTTATTATTCTCAGAACATACTTCGTCAAGATTTTTTGAAATAATTTCAAAATCAGTATTTCTCTTATTAAGATCTTTATAATGATCTGATATTTCTTTAGTAAGAATAGTATTCATAGAATTTTCCATATCAAGTTTTTTCATGAGTTTTGAATTATCATTCTCAAGGAGTTTGGAAAAACTGGAAACTTCTTCATAGGTGGGTAAAGTATTATCTTCATTAGAAGAAGATTCTTCATTTGAAGAGTTATAATATTTAATATCATTAGAATTTAAAGAAACATTGGTCATTGATTCAGTATTGTGTACCTTAGCCATCAAGAAATGATTATCATTAGGTATTCGGGATATTAAACCAAGATTCTTCTTTCCATAAGATTCGTAATCTGAAGATTCATCTGAAGAGTCTCCACCACTGGCACTCCTTGTGTCATTAGCTTTCAACACTTTGTTAGATTTGGACTTGTAATAATTCTTTCTGTTTTTATCAGAATTCCTTTCATTTCTTTATTTTATTTTGAGAAAAGGGTATTCAGGTCTTACATGTCCAGATCTCTTTCATTCATAACATGTAACTTCAGAAACCTTCTTTTCTTTTATATCCTTATTCTTGTATTTGTATTGAAAGTTCCTCTGTCTATCTATCTTGTTCATCCTTCAAGCAAGATTTTCTAATTCATTTTCTGAGTACTCACTTCCACTAGATTCAGAATGGATAACAACATTCTTAGATCTGGATCTAGTAACTCTCTTAGGAGTCTTGGCTTTCATATGATTTGAAGTGGTAGTTAAATCTACACTACCATTTCCATTCTTCTTCTTCACAATATCAGCATCTCTCTTCATTCTAGTCTCATGCTAAATAAAGGTTACAAACAACTCATCAAGGTTAATCTGAGTAACTTCTCTATTCTCATCAATTGCAGTAATTTTAGATTCCCACTCATTTGGAATGATGTTGATGATCTTGTCAATAAGGGTTTCATCATCTAATCCATTTTCACCCATTGATTGTAAACTATTCACTATAGTCATGAATCTCTGTTGTACATTGCATATGGGTTCACCATAAGGAAAACTAAAACCATGATATTCAACTCTAAGAATGGATCATCTGCTCTCAATTACTTTGGGCATTTAAAAGTGAGTAGCTTCAAGTTTCTTCCATATAGAATTTTCTGCTTCACAGGATCAAATTTGGCTATATATATTTCTAGTCATTGAACAAAGTAATGTATTGCCTACCTTATATTTAAGTTGATAATCATTCTTTTATTTATTTTTAAAGACACTTACTTCTTTATCAGGAATTTTTTACCCACTAGTAAGCATCACAAAATTTTCAACCCCAGTGTTGATAAGGAAAGTCTTCATGCGATATCTCTAATATTTGTAATCATTACCTTCAATGATAGGTGGTCTGGATGGATTGAGATTATCTATGGAAGCAATATTTATTCCTTCCTTTCTTAATAAAAGTCTTTTCACAAACACTTGTTAGTATAGAAAGTTTGTAAACAAGGAGAATATAATAAGAAAGAAAATATATAGTAAAGATATCTTTATAAAAAAGTGAATTTGAACTATATGAGTCCAAAAAACATATTAAAAAAATGAATCTGGAAGTGTGAATCCGAATAATCTATTCCGGGAACTAATTATCTTCTGAATCTAATCGTGATATTAATTCAGATTGAACTAAATCCTCTGATACCAATAGATAGGATGGTATGTCTGAGTATGATTTACTCTACAATACCAAATATAGGATCAAAATAAGAATGATATTCTCAGATACAAGAGGGGTGGTGAATTGTACCTTTTAAAAACATCCTCTGAAACTTTTAATGATGGTTATGTGTAACTAGGTTAAACAAGATAATTCAAAAGACCTCTATAATTTCTAATAACTTAATAAATTTTGGAAAATTGATTCTGAAAATGGAACTTATCTAAAGTTTAAAAAGAAGAAGATTCTACCTTAAAGCGTATAGAATCAAACTAAATCAGTGTCCAAGAGTAAGAAAGTACAAGATAGATATACATTCCATAAATATGAAAATATAGTGGAAAATGGAGTAGTAAAAATATTGGTAACAAGTATAAACTCTTTTATCCCAAATAGGAGTGTATCCAAGAACCTTGGATAAAGGTCCCTTGATTCATACTTCCATGAAAGTCTGTCTTACCCACACCAGGGTAAGCCCTCGATATGAATATCAGAGTCTGTCTTGCTATCCCAGCAAGCCCTCCACTATCAAGTAGTCGGAACCTCTGTCTTCCTCAGCATGGAATCCCTCAACATCAAGGTGTTGGAACCTCTGTCTTCCTATCCCCAGAAGCCCTCGATTATACACAGCAACAATCGGAGTCGCACAAAGCAAATCTGCACAAGGAAATGTTTGAACAAGTTGTTAAAACTTTCTGCAGGAAGATTAAGAGTTGATAAGAGCCTCTCTCTCTCTCTAGAAATCACATCAGGAAGTTCTGAGCATCAAAATTCTAAATGTTCTGAGCATGTTCAAATGAGATTCTATTTATAGGTGAAGCTCCAATGGTCGGTTCCCTCCTCCAACGCTCATATTTTTCCTTGAATTTCGGAAGGATCTGTACACGTGTCACTCAAAAAACGGTTAGTTAATATCTAAAGGAACGACACCATTTTGTAATAGAACAAGTGTAAGTATAACTAAAACTGATATTCGGAATGGAGAAAATGAAAGTTCAGAATGTAAGTAAAAATGAATTCGGATTCAGTAGTACTAAGATATTCAGATTCTGTTTCTAAGGAATTCATAATGAGAATTCGTAATCATAATTCCTCAACAGAATTCATAATGAGAATTTGTAATCATAAATCATCATTAGAATTCTTAACGAGAATTTGTAATTTGAATTCATCATCAGAATTCATAATGAGAATTCTTAATCAGAATTCATCATCCGAATTCGTAATGATAATTCATAATCATAATTCATCATTATAATTCGTAATGAGAATTCGAAATTAGAATTCATCATCAGAATTAATAATGAGAATTCATAATCATAATTCATCATCAGAATTCGTAATGAGAATTCAAAGTTAAACTTCATTGAATTTTGTAATAGGGAATTCGTAGTTGAACTTCATAAAGGTTTGTTACAGGAATTTGGAGTAGAACTTCATAAATGTTCATAACAGGAATTCAGATCCTAAAACAGAATTCTTAATTTCTAATTATTATACGACTCCGAGGTTTTAGATATCAATCCGATTTTAATACTTAAGAAAAATATTGATTTGAACAATGAAAACAAGATAGGGGTAAATTTCCTTGGATAAGGAAATTTTCCTTATAGAAGTAAAACATGGGTAAAATAAGTTTTTCTTTTAAATAAGGTGTTTGTGATTTTCAAAACAAGAGGAATGATAAAGTCATAAGGTAAGCCTTAATGACTTAACAATATCCCCCTTGAATGAAGGAATGTAAAATGTCATAAGGAAAACCTTATTGACTCAACACTAAAGCATTATGGCATCATAAAATTAATAATAATTCATCCCATCTATATTCAGAAACCATAAATATAAAGTTTTTAGAATATGTTACCAAATATACATAAATCCTTATGTTTTTTTATAATACATTAATCTCAAAAACGTCGCCCAATGGTTAACTAAACCATTCCATAAATGGTTAAACTTATAAGCCATTCGAAAGATGAAAATCTAAAACATTCAAAAGAAGGTCACTAAATCATATTAACATTAAACCCCCATATATTACAATATATCTCTTGGTTTTTGTAATAGAAACATGTGAATACTCTCATCCTAAATCCTATTGAAACATGGTAATAACCTAAATTACTATAAATCATTTTAGGAGACACACACATTTTTATATTCCAATAGTTACTAGATATATTCATCGAATCCAAGAAGTTTCAAACATCATCCATGATGACATAGACCACATTGTCAAAATATTCAGTAATCATATCATGGGTAATCAGTGATATATAGTTTACATTATCCAAATCAATCATCTCTTTGTCTAAGATAAGAATATTTTTCTCAAATTTTAGATTACATTAAGGGTTAACTTAACTTAATTAAAATACCACTTTTCTATGAAAACATCACAATTAAAATTTTCTTTTTCAATTCTTAGTGAACCTTATACTGAAAATAAGTACATATTTGATGATTTGGATTACATAATCTTTAATTTCAAAAACATAAATACTTCATTAATCTAATTTTATTCTTAAACCATTACTTAGGATTCATTAACTCAATCCTTAATTCCCATTTCCTAGAATATGAAATATGAATCATGTATTAATCTTCCTTATCCTCAATCTGACCAGTCGTCAAAATATTAATGTAAATAATACATGAATAACATCATATAACTTTTGTATGTCATTCACAGTCCCATTATCTTCTATGGTATAAGAAATACTAGTACCACATTCTTGATTTGCTTCATGAAATTTCCACATAAGAAATCAATTTTCAGGAGGTCCATACATTCAATATCTAAGACATTAAATGTTTACTAATATCTATTGACTAAAACCAGAAATCATAGAGGGAGTAACATTAAACATAATGGAAAACCAAATAATCTTCAAAATACGCTTATAGGATGTCCAAATAATGACTCCTTCCTATTTAATCTATAATGCTTAAGGATTATCCATGGTTATTAATATTCATTTTAAATAAAAATATGGCATGATGTTGTAAAGATTATGTTAATTCCCAATGTATATCCCCCAGAAGTGTCAACCAATGTGTGCAGCAAGGCCCATTTTCTTGTACAATATTTCCCCATGTTTGGTCCAAGACATCTTGTCATAGTTCTTAGCCATAGGTGCATATTGTCTAGAGCTACATCCATTTGTAGTATCTTGATATGGATTTATATGTATATATAACCACTCAGTCTATCCTTTTCCAAAATTGCAAGACATTATCCTGAACATTATCTCATCTTTATCTTTATCCTTAAAGACATCTCTAGAAATATAGTTAGAAATATACCTAGGGTTATCAGAAACGTTTTCTTATCATATTTCTAAAAGGCTAACAAAAGAATCTCTTTTATACAAAATATAAATATCCAGTTTGGAAATGCATGAAATTTAGATCATTTTTTCTGAATACTTCAAACTTTTTATAAAGAGAACCCCATGACCATATTTTTTCTACTTTAGTTTGAAATGTTGAAACATAAACACAAGTACAATATAGAGTGGAATTATCTTCCACTAAATTATTCATGACAAGAACCCTTCTTATATAGATCATATTTAATACATATATTCCTAACTTTTATAAGGAAACATAAAAATGGGTGAGCTATGATGCTCATTATAGGGGAAAAAGACACATGTAAGCATAAAGATGAGAATATGGGTATGAGAACGTGATCATAACATTAGAATATCATACCATGTATATTTATGATCATAAACATGAATAATGGCAAAATTCTTGTCATTTTATAAGACATGAATCACACATAAATAAAGAACATAAGCCATGATATAATAACATAGGAATAATATCTCGAATTATGGAATGTATAAACATCTGATATCATTCCCTATAAGTCAAGTCACATTGCATGAACTTATCAAGGAACTTAATGGGAACAACACCTACTTGGTGGGACTCCCCACCATCCCCAACCATAATCGTTTCCTTGTAAGGGATGAGGTTTCAGAATCTTCCTATTATCGATCAGGTTTCCCCATATTTCGATAGTGGATGGGATATCCCCAACATATATATTCATTGTGAGCACATTTACTAGGCGGGACACACCACCATCCCCATTTTTAGACCTTTCCTTATAAGGGATCAGGTTTCCCCATCTTCTCACAGTGTATCAAGACTGTTGACGTGATTCCTATCATTATATCATGAGATGTAAATATTTACACAATTTATTGGTGAGATATATAGGTCCCAACCACCTCATAAAAAATAATTCATACATATGCCACAAGATAATAAATCATTCATCATATCATGAAAAATAAAAAGTGATGGGTTCTATAAAAATAATATCATAAATGATGAAATTATATGGTTATCATTAACATTTCATCACATTATAACCTTTGAAAAGACCTATCTTTCTTAAACATTTCATAAATTCATAACACATGAAAATAAGAGGGTTTCAAAAGAATATAACCCATGGGAGATAAACGGGTGTCATAATAATCATTCTATCAAAACATAAGCCACTCAAGAGATAATATGAATGAAACCTTGGGATAATATACTATAAGGACATGAGTAACATCAATGGATGTTATCAAATACGGGAAATAACATAGAATGATATTTTGAACACATTCATGAGGAAAATATTCTTTATTCTTTGAGAATTAATCTTTAAAACATAAAATCCTTTGAAAATAATTTTATTAAAAATAAACATGAAAACTTATGATGAAAGCATTGAAAACCATTTGGAATCCTTATTTTAGAAAAACATTCTTCAAAAAATAGAAGGAATACTTGAAATAAATTTTAAATACTTTTTTTGAAAACATATAATATATTAATCAAAAAAAATTCAGAACAATAATCATTAAAAGATCTCTGAAAATGTATAATTTATGCCTGAAAATGTTTGGAGACCATTTTTTCAAAAATACCTTGAAAGCGTATAAAGAATGATTGAAATCATTTTGAAACCCATTTCTCTTATAATTATATGAAAACTTATAAAGAAAGCATGAAATTTGAAATCCATTCCTTTTTAAACAACATATAAAATATATATAATTTTTGAAAAAATATTGATAACCTTTTTACAAACATGGTTTTGAAAGAATACAGATTTACGACCGAAGTGAGAGGTAAGGTCTGAATTTCTCAAAATCAATTTCATAATCATATTATTTTCCAAAGAGTAGAAAAATGGTAAACATACATGACGCTATCATGAATATACATAGGAGAATAAAACAAATTAGTTCTCTTGAGATATGGATTATCACATCTCCTTAATGGAAGCACAATCATAATTTATATTGATAAACAATGAAATTATAATAATAAACGGTTACAACTTTTGTAACATTTAATTATGGAATAATAGAAATAGTAACATTAAATAATGATTAAATGTGTTGAAAATAATTTTATTAATGATATAAAATGATAAATATAGTATATTCATAACATATAAAAATATAGGTGCAAAACATGACATTTTTCTCAAAGAAGTAAAATTGAGGCACAAATTACTTTAGTGATTTGGTAACTATTGAAAATCAAACCCAATGAAATAAGGTTAACAAAATAGATATTTAAATAATATTTACTAATTTAATAATATTTATGTAATTAATTCATGTTAATTATATACACCAAAAAAAATAAGTGACCCTTGAATAAGGCATGTATGTCACAGAAATAAAAGATGGGATGAGATCCATTACCATGTGTCATGAATATCACATAGTCATTCAAAACTTCTAAATAATAAATTTATGTTTATTATAAATATTATAAAGAAGAATATTATTATATATAATATCATATATGGTTTTATTATGAAATTATGTTGCCCTCGTGTTGACAATTTCATCTTATGGTTACGCTTCAGGTTATATTTTCTTTGTTTTTAGTTCGGGCCTTAATTTGTTTTATCTTTTGTCCTCATACTTATATCATGATATAAAAAATGGAATCCATGATATAAATATTATGAATATTAATTATATTATTATTATAATAATCTATATAATATAGATGTTTTAAATGAAATATATTGTCCATGGAGACGGTAGGCCCTACATACACATGAACCCCACTTTCGTTTTATTGACGTATTGATGAAAGAAAGTAACTAAAATATATGTATATATATATATGTATATAATATCATTAATGTGATATTATTATTTCATATATATAATTTATTTTCACTAAACTAGACCTTAATATATTCCATGTAGTGTGTGAGTGAATCAAATCACATTAATGTGGTGGTAGTCTACACTTCATCAAACAAAATTATCGTATTTACGCAAGATGGAAAGCAGAAGAGTATGTTATAAATAAAATTTTAAGAATCATAAATAAATTATAAATATCAGATATATCATATATAAATATATTTTCCATCATAATTTCCACCCTAAGTAGAGGTAAAGGAAAATATTGGGCAATCATCATTTTGTGACGCGGTAGTTTGTCGTACACGTAAATAGTATGTATGTTACCCATTAGAAGGTTTTGTGTGTGATTGTATGTAAAAAACATAAAATAATAATACCCTGTTATATTTTATATACTATTTTTATATAATCATTGATTAAGAATATATTATGGAGTGGAGAATGGAAATAAAATAAAGGATCTTGAGGTAGGGTGTTACCACTAAATCCTGTAACTCGTTTTGGGTTCCACCCAATGGATTCCATGAAATTATTTCTGCACAAATGGAAGAATAAAAGAGTAATTTAGGGTTTTTAGTATGTGTATTGGGTATTTTTTGGCTGATCCTAAAAGATTTTAACAGTTTTAGGATTTAGGAGAGTTCTTTTTTTTATATTGGATGGGGGGTTGCACTCTTGTAAATAAAAAATGGAATTCATTAATTGGATGTATACCTTACCTAATGTGACTCAAATTATAAACATAATGAAATAAATTGGAATAACATTTAGAAAAACCTTAAACACACAAAAATAGGGAAATGTCAATGCTATATATGTTTGTAGTTATGAATGTTCCCTTTTTTCATTACATATATTTTAATATATGGAAATTTCAAATAATAGAATCACAAAATCCATTAAAATTGGATCCAATATGGTATATGGTCTAATTATTATAAAAATATTTCCTCTAGATAAGTTTTAATGTCATTATGTTCCTAAATATTATGTTTTAGTCCCTCAGTAAGCTTAATTTTACCTTAATCACTGTAATTAATTTTAATCACTTTCACTAGGATTTTTGGTCCAAAATTAATTTTGTATTATTAGATCACAATTATTTTGCTGATTAACCAAGTATATTCATTTTCCAAAATTCATGTAACAAAATTTGAAAAATTATGTTTAACAAGGATCTTGTTGATGTGGTAAGAAAGCTAGGTTGTAAAGTAAAAATTGTCAAAAGTTCAATAAGTTTTTATGTATAATTTCAATATATAAATTATTCCAATGAGAAAAATGATTAATATATGTATCATTGACATATATTAACTATATAAATCAAATTATAATATAATATAACATTAATAATAATTTAATTTTAGAAGTGTTTTTTAGAAAAAAATATATTATTTTTCACTATTCATCACTAAATTTATTACTCAGAAAAATCTAAATATTCACCCGAAGATAATTTTGACATTATAAATGAAAATGGTGTTTTTTTTAAAATCCATAAAAGTGTTAGTATGTTGTTTTAAAATAGGTTTTCCATTAAAATATAATAAAAATTGGTCTTGCATTTAATGCAAGGTAAGTCAGCGTTCAATGTAATTCAAGCTAAACTAAGGGTTGAGTGCAGTGAAAGGTCAACATTTTTTTGTATAGAACAAGAAAAAAATTATTTATATTATACTTATATAAGGAAAATAAAATGTAATGTGTTTGGTAAAATGTAATATATCATAACGGTTAATTTAATTCTAAGAAAATATTCACAATGTCTCATTGTGTAACAGTGTTAGAGAAGACATAAAAGAAAAATCTTTTTCCTATAAGAAAATAACTGGTGTGATGATCAACATCTCCTTATGTTACATTAATGATGTCTAAAAATGGTCTATTAATATGATTTTATGATCATTTCTTGCCATATTTTTTTAAGGAGTTGCTACCTAAGATGAATTAGCTATTAAACTCTTGTAAAATACTAGAAGACTGGGGACACTCTACTCCTATTCCACTATCTTGGGTGATAATTAATACAAACCCACATCTATATTCAATGTATCTATATATACCCCAAGTTGGGATATAAAATGACTCCTGAATTTGACATCACGAGTCCTGACTCACACTTTAATATCTTCTGGGATAAATTATCATAATGAAGTACTACCAAATATGGATTCAGATGTTCTCCTTTCTCCTCCTTATTTGCACATCACAAAATGATGAAATTGATCAAAACCACAAAGATCAAATCCCATAATTCTTATAATAAAATTTTCATCAACCCAATGAGGATGGCTAGATCAATCATCACACCAAATGATATCCCAACAAACATGTAATTCCCATGGGGATAGCAAAAGGAAGTCTTTGGGATATCATTATCCTTCACATGCATCTAATGATATCCTAACAATAAATAGATATTTGAGAACCAATTTTAATCCTTCATCTAATCTAACAAAAATAAAATCCATGGAATATTATAGTGATTCATCATTATTACTTGGTTCGAGTAATGATAGTCAATACAATGACACAAACTACCACAATCCTTGTTTATCAACAAAACATGTTCACCACATGGTGATAAACTCAGCTAAATAATACATTACTGAAATATATAATTGAACTATATTTTCATCTCTCACAACACATAAGGATACATCCTAAATAGAGTCATCGAGATAGGAGACACGATTAGATTTAACATGATCAAAAACATGATCTCCCATCGAGGGAGTAATACTCAACCTCCCCTATAAATTATTCATGGCAATCTGTTACAACCCTTGAAAAAAACATACTTCTAAATATTTGATGGATTCATCATCAACTCATCCATCATATATAAAACAAACAAAACATGAATCTAACCCATTTGAGGGTCACTATTGTAAACAATCACAACTTTCTCTTGGTTAGCATCATATAACAAAACCTACATCTAGAGGATATTCACTTAATGCTACATAAAATATAAATAATCCTTGATAATGTTGATTCCATAAATTTTTAATACTAAAATTTTTAATTATCCCCCTGAGGAATGCTACCAAAAAGTAGCTCATAATCTCTTAATACAAAATACAATTTAGCTCAAACTTTAATTACAACAATCAATGCCACGGGAGCTGGATGTTGATCAACTTCTATTCCAAAATCATGGAAAAGTAAAGGAGATATAAAGTACTTTGGGTCTTCTAAATGAAAAAAAATAATTCAACTATTTATAGAACATGTTTTGGGTAGCTTGAATGACATCTAGCTCACCCAGTTCTTTTAATGATAACGATTGAAGATTCCCATGACTTGACCCACGAACTCTCGGAACCTGTTGAAGACCACCTACAAGGTTATGGTATTTTATATGGGGAAGATCATGTTGATGATATAATATACATGGACCATCTCCTATCTACTTATCCTAAACTAGAAAACCTTGATACAACTACCTCAGCTAATAATACCTCAATGGAACACCTAGACTGTGTTGACTACTCAGAATGGTGGGGCACTCTCACCACATAAAACCTCATCCTAAATAAATAAACAAATTTATAATTCATTTGAAAAGTTTTATGTGCTACATAGACTAGGGATTTTTGATTTTAAGTGCTGGGAAATACCCATATCTTACTAAATACTCTAATTTCTATGAAACTGAGAACCTAGGACCACAACTCTTCATCATGGGGACTACTTAAAGCTTCCCTCTCATGAAAATATGATTCATGGAAACACACTCTCAACAAAATATTCTATCACTTTCACTTCATGAAACTTATTCAACATAAATAGGGTTCCTAGACCGAGATAATTGGATTAAAAGACTCATCAAAATGCATTTACTTGAACTCCACATCAGGTTAAATATCTAAATCATATCACAAAAGGTTTCCAAAACGGATCCCAAAATATCACATGCTGGAACTCCCCGGCCGATGGATAAGAATATCCTAGAGAGTATCTTCTTTCATGGTTAATAAAATGATATCTACATATAACTATTCAAGAAACTTCTCTAATGACAATTCCAATTCCCCGCAATCCTAGAAGAATTAGAACAACCACTGCCTCTCTACTTCATGTGGAAACATCGCACCAATTGAAACATAGTCCTACTTTTAGAGAGAGAATGAACATAATGCTATATAATCTTCCTCCAAATAGTCACCAGTTGATGAATCTAAAATAAATCACTTAAACTTCTGAAAAATGTGGAACTAAATATCATAATGTGTCCTCATTCATCTTTCATCATCAACATCCTTTATTCTATGAGGATCTTTAAGAACATCCATCTGATCAACATGTATGTGATCATGATGAGAATGTCAAAAATTATCCTTACCATGAAAATACTAATCTATTAAACTCTTAATCCTATATTATGGATTATTTTTCATTAATTAATTACTAAATTTCTAACTTGTTAAGGTTTTAACCTATCCCATGGTCTACCCATTTCAAACATAGGAACATTAATAATTACGCATGATCATTTCCTATGTCTATACCCAATAAATAGTGTAAAATATTTTAATAGTTGAGATAAAAAAATAGTTGTTGCATAAAACCATAGAGAGATATAAATACCTATGTCTCTACTTGTATCATGTGATTACATCACTCAGTATAAATAGATAAAAAAATTTCCCTTTAAACCCATGAAATATAACATGTTTCTAACCCAAAACTCTATCATACCCCTCAACCTAAACATCTGATTCCACTATGTCATGACCCCCCGCCACAGATTTGTACCCATCCGAGGTTAGAAATGATATAAAGTAGATAATGGATTCTTCATTCCACCATCTATTAGGCCTTAGGTTGGTGACTAGCCATGAAGTTTTAATAAGCTTCCATATCATAGGTATTATCCTCTAAGAGAACATACAGAAGAAAGTTATAAGCTAAACGCACCAATAAATACCTTAAAATAAATTCATATAAATAAATACGAAGTGAAAATGTGAAATTTGATACATTACTATAACAACTGAATGTGAAACTACAAGTGGGAAATGTAAATAAATATGGTTGTGAACATGAATCCCAAATAGCTCCTTATAAAAACAAAATAGAAATATCAAATCCAATATCTAACTAACTCCATATGAATTTAAAAATAATTTGTATATAAATTTAGTGACCATAATAGTGTGATGCCACTTTTGAAAATGATAAGGGAATCATTATAAAACATATTAAACAACAATGAAACAACCTCATCACTATAAAATATATGTAATGTCACAAGTTTCACCATGAAAATTGTGCCTGAGTAACACATTCAAGAGGAAATATAATAAAAAAATTAGTCATCAAGGGTACCCTTCTCTTACTTCACCTCAATTTTTCCACTCTTCCCCAACATCACATGCCCTAATCAATCAATCTACAAAATAATCCATCCTAAATAATCCTATGCAAGGAATCACAATAGGAACATTGTGCATCATATATTCAAATAATTCCATTAAAATATTCATATATAATAAATGATTATTTTTTGAGATATAATATATCTTTTAACATGAATCATTCATCATATATTATACTGGAAGCATCATATCTTGTACCCCAAGTATGTCTCTCAAGCTATCATAACTTATACACATCACAGATACAGTAATACATTTGATACTATATATAGATATAAAATTATGAAAAATAAAAACAATCCATCATAGCCCTCTATACACATATATTGTGAAACTAACTACCATGTATACTAGCACAAGTAACTATAAATTGAAGAGATCATGGAAAGAAGGAGTAGTCATTTATCTATCCTCTCAATGGGATGTTGGGGAAAACACCCTCCCAGATTCAACTATGTCTTAGTTTCCCTAATTGAGATGGGTGGATTAGAATATGAGATCATATAATATACATGGTATTATATACTTCACAACCATAATATATTAATAACATAGTATTAAACAAAACTAATGTTAATATCACTCAGACTCCTGGTGTCCACACCAAAGACCAAATATCCTATAAGAACACAATAATTTAAAAAATATCCATTAATTACATCAATAATCATTATCATTTAATTTCCATAATTAATTCATTATCATTTATATAATCCATTAACACTATTACACATTTCATTACATTACTCATCAGAGTAAAGTCCCTTCCCTTTAGGAATAATTCAAACCATGTCCACAGTTTATCATGATTAACATCTTTTCCGCATTTTCATTCCATCAATACAATCCCCATGGGTTCAAAATTATTTATTCATTATTGGGATCATTATATAATATAGATACTCTAAGAAATATATAATATTCTACCTCCAAGATAAAATATAACACTGATCACATCTTTATGCCACAATCCGTGGATAATGGAATGACGCTAAAATAAGCAACCCAATAAGTGACTATTTAATAAATTAGTATGATAGAATCCTTGATATCAATATCATATCATACTGTATGACTAAATTCAAACCATTCCATGATCTTTAGATACATTACCAATATCCACAGGTAAATCCTGATGCATGTCATCATTACATGCGTCAACCTCTTCCACAACATTAGGGTCTCCTTTCCCTGTATCACATCATCCATCCCTATAATATCCATACTAGGTAAATATCCCATCTATGGATCCCTACCCAATATTAGAAAATTAGTTTGAAACAAACATTGATAGTAATCAGGGATGTCTATGCCATAAAATAAGTCACCTAACCTTCAAACAAAAAAAGATCTCCCATGAATCTAAACACAAATCTCTCGACATTATTAGGATGATGGGAAACTCAGGACCTGAAAATTATATTTATCAAACAACATATTCTTATTATATATTGAATTAAAAAATTTATTTTTCACAGGTTCCAGCTTTGGAAATTTATTGAATCAACTATAATATGGTAATAAATTAATTAAAAAATAAATTTAAATATGATTCACATCATACATTCATGTCCAAAAAAATTTATAGAAGTCTAATTTATTAACATCCCTTCAATTGTTTTAATTAATAATAATCAACTTGATCCACATTCATTATACGATTCAATCAACACATGGAGTTCCATATTCAATTAATTGTCTAATGAGCATTAATTTGATAATAATAAAATTACATCAAACACTATATTCACAACAAATTCCTCTTTATTTAACATAAAAATATTTGTTAATTATTTATGTGTTTTCATTCAAAAAAACATTACTCCATGAATAAAATGATAAAATTAAAATAATATATTGTTACGTAATCATTTCATAGATAACACAATATATTGAAATTCATGATTAAAATGTTATTATGGTAGATAGAAACAATATAAGATCACAATACAATTTAATATTCATCTTGTTCTAACATAATTAGGTTAATTACATTGAAATAAACGAAACTAAACCATATTATCTTATGATTTAATGTAAACAATTAAGGGAATGAAATAATTACATTCCTAGAAGAATAAGTTTCACAAGATTCGACAGAGTAAAAATAGGGCCCCACAAAAGATGTGATAACCATTTCAGAATCTGATGTACCCAAAGAAGGGTTCCACGACTCCATGGTACAGGTTTTGGAATTTCCATTATCAAGAGAAGGAACCTGATAATGAATTAAGTGAAGGACCATCATTTTTTGTGTATATGGACTTTGGATTATTTGAATTCCTCAAATAAAAAGGATTTTCATCCAGATATTGTAGATCAAAATTTTCTTCATACACATACATGTATTTACATCCTCAACCAAATTCTAAAATAAATTATATAGTTATACCTTAAAATTCATCAGTTGAATTCCATTTATTCACCCCACTGGGAGATATTAATGGTCATTTAATGAATCTAGAGAAAATATTGAGTATTTGGATTCCATGTTGTCATATTCCTTGTATATTCAAAATCCCCATATAGCCTAATTCTCCTTTTATCCATGATCCCCATGTAGCCAAATTCCATAATTAGTCATTTTCCCCATATATCTGATTCACTTTTCTCATCATAAACATATCATATTTCTCATTTATCCAATATATGTATTTGATTGAAACACGTAGCTTATTCACATGGCTTATCTATCTACATATCCAAATATTTTATTTGATCTCTCCATGTATCTGATCTCTAAATCTCATCTCTTCAGGTATCTGATCTACATATTTGATTACTCATCTAACTAAAATACATTATATAGTTGATCCATCTACATAACTAATCTATCCACATAGTTGACCCATCCACATAGCTAATCTAGAAATTTATACAATCCCACATAGTCGATTTTGCAGATTATGAATCAGTCTCTCACCTAATACATGAAATACTCATTCCTATATTGAAGTTCACACACATTTGTAATCCTACTTGATTCTATATTATTATATCAAAACACCTCAATACACCCTATAGGCCTCCTCTGAGCACCAAAAGATTTAAAAACACACAATGGGTGGAACATGATAGATGTAAGACCCTAAAATGGTTTTTCATTTCCCTTGAATATAAAGAATGATAAATGAAATGATTTAAAGTATACAGGAATTTTTATTTTAATATTTTATATATTTACACTATAATATAGGAATTATCTAAGAATATAGATTTCTATGACTTTAAAATTGATCAATCTTATGGATTGAGATACCTTATATCATTATACAATATAATATATAAAACACGTCATCTAGTTTTTTAGAGTTAGCGTTTTATATAAGTCTATGGGTTTTAAAAATGATAGAATTATATAGTTTAATGGAAATAAAAAATAATAATAACCAAGGGGAAAAGATGATTCTTCCTTTATTTCATATGTGTGGAATGAAATATGTGGGGAAAGGAATTAAGTGCAGTATTAAACTAATTATTCATGTGATAAAAATTAATCAATTAATATATTATTAATGTGGTGGGAAGAAGTTAGAAAATTATGGGAATGAATATATCAATCTATAGAAATCACCACCCAAACTACGATGTTAAAATGAATAGAGTCTTTATATTATTTAAATTAGTGCTTGAATATGAATGTTAAATATAATAATCTATATAACCAACCTCTTAAAAAAATAGATTAATTGAAATCTCATGATATCACTATTGGTGATATATGATATGAGATTGAAGTTGTCAAAATTATAAATAATGTCAAATATAGAACTAATAATTCCTCCTTAAATTATAGTTCAAAAAACTCATGTATATCTAAATAATTTTCTATTTGTATAAAACTACTATCATATCAATTAGATATAGTAGTGAAAATTTCTTCTATTATGATGATAAAACCTTATGTTATGGTTATTTTCAAATTGACATTGAGGGAATGTGCTTCTTGAATACCCTTTTATTCTCCCTCCAGTTGTATTTTTTTTCGTTTTCTATGGGATTGGGTATATTTATATATATCATAAATATGTTTCCATATATTATAATTAAATTTTAGTATTCTAAATGATCATAATATAATTTATATGTTTGAGGATGAATTTGACCCTTGAATGGAAATTACATCAATTTTTTTATTCTTAAATCATATTCAAAAGTGGTATCCATGTTAGATTGTATAGATGAAGCTCAAAATTTATGATATTCTTATTTTGTGAGATTTTTTTGATGTATTCCCAAAATTATTTTCAAGTCTTCCTTCCAATTATAATGTTTATCTTAAATATAACTCAAATTTTATACTTCAAATTTTTCAAATAATCTATATATAATGCACCTAATTGATTTTACAAAAATAAATAATATAATCTAGGAGAATCTTGAAAAGGAAAACTTTGGCCATTTTAATCATAATAGAGTGAACCTATTATTTTTTATAAGAATTTATATAAATTAATTCATCAAAAAAATGATTCTCAAGAACATAACAAGATAATTAACAAGAATATGTATCATTTTAACCATATTGGTGATTTTATTTATCAATAATGAGTAGCATAATACCTATAAAATATTTTATGTATTCTAGATAGTTAAAATTATAATTAAAATCTAAGATAGTATTTTCTTATAATTTGTAGAAACTATGAAATTATATTGATTCTATTTTCTGTTATTAAGTCCCCTAGAATCATCAGAGATTTAATAAATGGAGTATGTATAAATTACAATGATCAATTTGTGGTAATATATATTTTATATTATTATCTAATCAAAGAAAAAATAAGATCACGAATATTACACCAGAGTTGTATTCCAATTCTTGAATAAGGATAAAATATTTTATAAATTTAGAAATCATGAATTTTTTATATACAAAGATTAATTCTTAAGACATTTGATCACAAGAAATAGTATATCAGTTGAACATTATAATATAGATGTTATTGAAAATTGGCCAAGAAATCCCACAGTTATTGAGTCCATTAAATTTTTAGGATTGGATGGTTTTTATAAATGCAGTGTAAAAAATTATCATGGGTACCAAATCTACTCACCTTATTGACATGACAAGGATTCATGTTCCTTTTGACTAGTGAATGTGAATAAAATTTAAAGGTGATGAAAATAAGGTTGATCAGTTTACCTATTCTAACACTACCCTGTAGTGCACATGGGTCTATGATTGTTAGTGATGTATATAATGATTAATAGGGTTGTGTTGATATGTACAAGAACACAATGATAGATTTTTAATATCCATAATTAATGGTTCTTGAGTATATTTACCTTGCTCATGACTTGGAATTAGTAGTGGTGATGATTGTATTAATGATATTGATGAATTTTAATTATAGGGAAACATGTGGAATATTTGTGGATCATAAATTTTTTAATTAAATATTCACCATGAAATATTATAATATACACCCAAGAAGAAGTATGTATTTGAATAAGGAGTAACAGTACTCAATAAATTACAACCTTGGGAAAGAGAACAAGGTGGATAATGTTTATAGTAAATAAGATCATACTAGATAATTAATTAAGTGAATCATAAAAGATAAAAATTTCTTTTGTATTTGTAATGGTTCTACATTGATATAATATTGGATTGGGGTAAACCCTATATTCATCAATTTTGAATTCAACCATATATCATTGTGAATAATAAGTACGCTAAAAATGAATATGGGGATTTAATAATTAACATGATAAATATTCCTCTATTCTATAATTAGTGTCATGGAATGATAATGTTAAATAATTATGTATGTGTCTCTATTAAATAAAAATTGATGATGTAGATGTGGGATGATTCTCATTTCATAGCAGAATATTTTCATTCATGGTGTAAAATAATTTATAAATACTTTTAGGTGGATTTATGGTGGTATAAAATGATGGTAGATATTGTAGATTATTTATCATTGTTCTTAATATGTCCAAGAGATATGTATTAGCAGAGGAAGAATATGGGGATATGAAAAACATCACCCATACATATATGGAAATTTAAAATTTTCTCTATGTAAATCAGCATTGGTATCACCATGATATGTAATGTGTGGAAATATATTTGGTTAACTTTAACTAATCTTATGATGTAAGTGAATTTAATTTCAATAAGATAATATTTATCACATTATAGGCTTGCCTAAATATCTATTAAGGGAGTTCTAGGATTTTAGATAGTACCACATTATGTTATATCTTAAATATATCTTAATATTATCAAAATATTCTAGAGAAGAATTTATTATATTATAGATACAGAGTTTTATTTTTTTAATTAATGTCATCCTTATATTGATGGACAATATAAGAATACCATTGAATCCTTGAAGGATATATTAAGATATTATCCTCATGATTTCAGTGCCTATTGGGATCAACAAAATTCTCTTATTTAAGGACTATTATAAAAGCTATCGAAGGAGCAGCTGGACAAACGGAAGTTCTATAAGAAGTTTCTTAAACAATACGAGACCCAATCAGAATGGGAATCAGCTGATGCTGATGACACGATCGGGTATGGGGGTGGTGACTATGAATGTTTTGACTTGTAATCTCTCTCTCTTAATTCTCCTGTTTCTGCACTTTTATTTTATTAATAAATTTTGTGGTCCAAGCTTGCTTGGATCGGACTTTCTGGTTAAGGACTATTATAATAATTCTTTAACTTAAGAATTATTATATCTTATTATAAATACCTCAAGAGAATAAGATGAAGAATTATATAATGCTTTGATGATGCTACATGATGGAATCTATTGAGACCTTACTAGCTCATGAAATTTTATAAAAATTGATAGCCATTAAATATAACATAATAGAAGCTCAAAGTAAAAAAGAAGTCATATGATGAAAATAATCTAGGAAATATGGAATGTTATGCTAGTGAGATTGAATATAATTTAATTCATTTATAAAATATGGTTATGTAATTATAAAAAATAGAATGATGATCTGTATGAATATTAGACCCTTCAGTATTCTTGATTATTTTGGGATTGTAACTTATAACTTGACGCTTCCACTAAATATCTCTAAAGTTCAAAATTTGGTTTATGTATCTCTATCAATGAATTACATACCTAATCCTTCAAATGTTCAAAAGTTAGATGACCTACTAATGTAATATGATGTTTCAGATGAATAAAAACAAGAAAATAATATTACATCATAGAGAAAAAGTTTTATAGATCGTGATTTATCACCCGATAAGTGATTCCAAGGAATTATACATTCATCGATGCTGCTTGCGAACCCCAAGATTTGATAAGGATGAAGTATAATTTCTAGATTCTATCATAGATAAAAAATTTCAACTGAACTTATAATGGGGTTGTAGTTAATCACATTGATATTTTATGATATATTTCTTTTTGAACATATCTTAATTATTAAATATCCTTTTTAATAGGAAACACCCAGATTTTCCAAAAATATTTTATATTTAAAAAATATTATCATTCAATGACACAATTATCAAAAAAGCATAGGTGGAAATTAATATAACTATCTAAATTATGAAAATTTATTATTTATAAAATAGTAAAATGATTTCATTTTTCACCAATTTTTTAGAGAAGAAAACAAATTCTTTTTAATGTTAAAATAATTTTTTTCAAAGAAACTATTTTTATTCATAAAATGTGTCATTATCATAAAAAATTACATTAATAATTATTTCATAATTTTTTTAATTAAATTATAAAATATTATATATAGTAAAATATATTATCATTCAATTATGAATATTTAAATGGTAATGAATTTGAATAATTAAATTTGAAAAAAAATTAAAATGTGTTTTATTTCATTTTGCGTGTGAATGTTAAAAATATTTTACTTCAAATTAAGAAATTATTACCCTAAAATTAAATATAAAGTATTAATTTATCATTCCATAATTAGGTTAGAATTAATTTCTATATCTCACTATAATAAATTAATTTTTGAAAGAATAATGAAATATATTGATTTTTTGAATATTGTCACATTGATGAAATTATTATCATGTATTCCGAAACTAATTAATTATAAATAATTTTTCCCTTGAAAACATATTTTTATGTTGTCATATAATTTTTTAAAAATATTATCTCAAATTTAGTAACTGATTCTAGACATTTATGAAAGAAAGTTATATTTTGCTCAAACATAAAACTAATTTTTGGTTATGGTATTTCACTATATGATTTGAGTGTTCCATTTAGTTATATCTGGATAAATACATCAAAAAAATTATGATTTATATTAAATAAACAAAAATATTCATCAAACCCAACATTTTACTTTCTTAAAATGAATAATTATTTTTGTATTAAATAAAATAACTTCAAAAATATGTTCTTATGACTTTTTGGTTCCTATATTCTATGTAATTTCATCCATATTTAGTAATTGAATCTGATAATTTAGATTAAAAATGTTTAATCCCCACTTCCATATTTATTTAGAATCCACCTTCTATTTATTATTGTATAATTATAATATCAATTTAAAATGTTATAAAGTCGCATTAAAGGGTCAATTGAGTTTAAAGTTGTATAATAAAAAGATAAGGATTAAAATTTCTCTAATACATTAATACTTGTTATTGTATAGTTTTATTTTGAACAAATTTATTAATATATTCTAATATTTGGTACCAGGGATCCCCATGGAATTACTATGAAATGTAATATATTTAAATATTTTAAGCAATTCAATAGGGCCTTCCCCCACTTATAAAAGGGAACCTACTATTATCCATTTTACCAATGTTTAAACACTATAGATGAATATATACATGATTTAAGTACTTCTTATATTCCTTCCCATCATTCATGAGAAATTAGTAATATTCTAACATCGTTAAAAGATGGAATAATGTGTAAACTATGGGTGGTACCATAATGAAGTGGTATTGAACATACCCAACTCTTTATAATATTATATTTTCATATACTTATGATAAATATGTTGTATCCATACTAAAATGATGAATCCCACAACAACAATAAATCAATTTTTTATTATAATTATGGGAAACCCATTTTAACCATCCCTTATATCAAGTGGGAAATGAAATTATCAATCCTTCACAAATATGGACTTCCATTTCCATGTATCAATTAGATTTATTTTCAATTTTATATTCAAATTTGTGAAAAATTGAAATATTTAATAAATATATATGATAATTTGTTTTTTATTATTTTTTACTAGGAATACATTATTTATATTTCATTCTTTATTTTTTAGAGAATGAAAACATTATTAAGACATATGTATAGGCTTACATCTCCATGAATGTTTTAATTTATTCTTCTATACATAAATTTGATAGATGATTCTAAATATGTAAATAATGAATATATATGATATTTATATCATTATTAACATTTATAAAATTTCAAAATAATGATAAATTTGAAAATTAAATTTTAAAAAGAAAACTATGTTTGTTAATTTACATGATATGAAACATAGAGCCAAAATGAAACATGAAATATTATTATTTAAATATCACATTTGTATCCACGAAAGTGAATTTTAAGTTGTGAATAAAATTTATTAATTTATTATATATATATTTTTCTAAATCGTTAAAAATTTAACGATATCTACTTATTTAATAATTATTATTTCTTTATAAATTTTTGTGGTTGGGTTTATATCCTAGTCCAAAAGAAACCCTATAGACTAACATATATGATTGGGTTTGAGTCTGAATAATAGTGAATATGGGTGGAATTTGAACCTGGTGTGGGATAGCCTACTACCAAAAGGGGGTGTAGGGTGGTTCTTGATATTTAGTATAACTCATTTTGGTAAATTTGATATGTCTCTTGATACCAACAAAAATTCATTAGTATAGGGTAGTTATTTTACAAAATATGTATAATTATTGATTAGGTGATCAACATTACACTCCTATTGATTTCCCATTTCTTAAACATCATTCATAACCATTAGAATATCATTCTTATTTACTATGTATGGGTAATATTTAGAAGTAGTAGGTGTTCTATAAAAGTATTAGAGGATAATGCATCATTATATTAAAAAAAGGAAAAAAATTCCACTATAAATTTTACTGATTCTCTCTAATGTTTCCTAATCTCATTATACAGGTTTATATACAACTAATTATTTGGTAAAATAATGTTTTTATTAAAAATTTTGTTGAATATTTGTAACTTCCCAAGTAAATAAAGAAATAATACATTTCCATAATTATTCATATTTGATAATTAAATATTAATTTCACTTTAAAGGGGTTGATATGCTCAATCGCATACCTGATATGCAAACATTGAGTTTTTTTGAAATCTTACGTTGCACACTAATAATATAATAATATTATTTTTAATGTAGTTAACTCCTACTCATTTATTAGTGAGAATGAATAAAACTAAATAAAATATTATTATACATGTTTTTTAAATGTTTTTACATTTATCCAATAAATTTATAGGTTTAAAATGTGAATTAATCTAATTTTAAGCATAAATACTCTAATATTCCTTAAAAGGTCGATTTACCACCTTTTGATGACGAACCCTCTTTAAATCTAGTTTCTGTCACATTTATATGTTCTTTTTGACAAAATAAAATTCTTCGTAAGAATTGGGACATCATGATTTTCTTTTGGTAATTTTTTGATATTTTTCTGAAAAAATTCATTTTTTGATGAATAGTGAAAAATACTGTATTTTAATTAAAAATGTCCTTTTATTATTATTTATATATATGTTTTGATTATATTTTTAATTGGTTTTAAAATTTTAATTCGATTATATTTCTACCATTTAATCTAATTTTGTTTATTGGAAGTAATTTTACTTTGTAATTGGACATAAACAAGTGTCAATTTTTTTATAGTTAATATTTCAAAAAAACACAGTTTTTTGTTTTAACAATGGGAATTAATTTTAAATTAATTAATCCAACTTTTATGTTTTCAATTTGGTAAAATATACATCACTTTTGAATTCAGAATGTAAAATATATCTTAGGCTGAATTTTTGTTAGTTTTTTGAAAAACATTAATTTTTTATGAATAATGAAGCCGCTAAGTAGTAGTTAAACATTAAATTTGTCATTTGAATGAAATTTTACTGCTTCTAAAAATTGAATTTCAAAAATATGACTTACATGGTTGTTATTTTTAAGTAAAATTTGGTTCAATAAGATAAAAATAATTTTTGGTGAATAGAAACTTTTGACTTTTTTCCATGGTTAAAGGTAATTATTGTAATTTAAGGTTAAAAGAATATCATATAATACAAGATTATCTTAAAAATTGTCTTAACATTATTGGATGAGTCATTTAAGACCATGGGAATCCTTGGGTATAATTTGGGATCCCATTGGGCTACTTAAGAGTGATAATGACACTTTATGTTAATTAATTTAATGTAATGGCAAAAATGACAAAAAAAACAAATATCTTTTAGTAAATTAATTTTTATATGGGGTTATATAAGTTATATTTTCAACTGTAAATATTAATAAAAAATATAAAAATATTTCCTACATCATGGTATTTTTTTATAATTTTTAGACATCAAATAAATAATATTATTTATGACACAATAATGATGCAGTGTTTACCTCATTAATAAATAATTTAAATAAATATTATTTTAAAGATTAAAATAATATCCAAAACCTATCCAATTTTTATTGGATGATTTTATTTCGACCATTAGTCATATTATATTAGTCTTTAATTAGTTTCTAACATTTAGAAATAGAAAATAATTATATAAAAAAATTATATTTTCACACTTTCCTAAAGAGCCCATCCTCTTCCTTATAAAAGGAGCCCACTTCTAACCCATTACTCACACATCTTAATCCCCTTTCCTCATCCAACATCTGCACAAATAATCTCTTAATATCTTCCTATTCCACCTATAATCCTTAACTTAGGCATAAGTCACTTCAAGTAGTCCTTTAGATTCAAACCAAAGGGAGTTACCCAAATTAAAGGTAACAGTTTCACTTAAATTCATTTCTTTTATTTTACATCTCCAACCCCTAAACTCTTTTTATATTTTTCTTTTATAACAACACCAGTATCCTCAATATACTATGATGTCGTTTTGAAATTGATTATAACTACACTTACACACACCTCCATCTAATGGGTAAACAACATACTGTTTCTACGGATTGAAAACTAACGCCTCACAAAACGATAATTGTTCAATTATCTCCTACCGCCTCTCATTGTGGCCATTAAGATTAAACTATATTTATATATTATATATATTAAATTTTTTTCTTTATTCTTCTGTATTTTTCATTTATTTCATACCTTTATGGTTTCCATAACGGGTAAATGTGATAATTTCATTTAAGGAAGTGCGGACTATCGCCCCTTCAAAAGTAATATGACTCATTAATGCCATATGTGGGATATATAAAAGATGGAGTTAATGATATTATATATTATATTATATTGGAATTATAATATATCTATTTATAATTATGTGTTAATTCTATTAAAATAAGAAATTGAAATGAAAGTAGCATTCATGCATATGTACGGCTTACCGTCTCCAAGAACAGTGCATTTCATTTATTACCTACAAATGTTATGTACTATTATCAATACATGTATATACTAGATATATATGATATATATGATATAAAAATCATGAATATCATTCTATATATAATAAAAATTTGACCACGTGAACAACTTGTAATTATAAGAAGTCCATTTTTGACTCAGGAACAAAATATCTACAAAATGATCATTATTAACTTAAATGATTACATGATGTTTATAACATGGTAATAAGTGATATAAAAGGAATAATAAACATGAAAAAGGTTCTTATGTATGTAGAAATTAACTTTAGTTTATTATTCAGGAGATTAAAGAATGAACGGGACATGTCGGACACTAGGTAAGGGACTTCGTCTCAATCTCCTTTCATTGAGGCATATTTTGTTTTAATACATGACATTATTTTATACATTGTATAAATACATTTTACATTTCATTTCATTCAAAGAGAATCTTTTTCTATAAATTTTTTTACTAAATGACAAAAAAGAATGTTTCTTTTTTAATGTACGCTGTTACAACCACCTTTTTTCCACCACGAGTATTATTTGATGTTTTTGCTTCCTTAACAAGATATAATGTTTTTAAAAGGAAAATAAATACCAAATATGTTATTATGTATATTTATATTCAAAATGGTTTTGATAATGTATTGTTTATTTCAATATATTTAATTGATATATTGTGACTGAAATGTGGAAATGTTATCTTTCAATTAAGATTGTTTTACGTGTTATGAATACGTTATGGTTCATGGGAATTGATACGTATATGGGTGGTTCCATGATAAACCTACGGTGGGTGATCCCAAGATATCCCTCCAATGTATTGGGTAATGTGACAGAGGAAAACATGAATGTTTCGATTAAGAGATTTTGGGAATATACTGTGATGGGTATTCCAAATGCAACTCCCTACATAGTTGTGATTGCTAAAATGTAAGTATGATATGGATTCCACAAGTTACCTTTATGATTTATTTTTTCTATGTGTTATTCATATATCTTACGACTTAATGAGTCATGTTAAAGAGCTTATGTTATCTCTGCAATGATGGACTATTGTTTTCTTTCTTTTATTTATAACCCTTATTGATCTTTTTATACTCATACTAAGTATTGAAGTGTTTTTCACAGGAACTAAAGATGAATAGGGTCAAGGATGGGATCAAGGAAAAGTCATGTTGTCTAAAATATTGGACTCAACATGGCTATTTTTTCAAGAGTTTTTATTTTATGAAAAAATTGAAACTGAGTAGAAGTGTCTACCTTGTAACTTTTGAAATGTAATATAATATTTATGGCTTAATTATATAAAACATTAAACCTAAAAAGATCATCAATTTTAATTGTTCATTTAATTAAAGATTATGTAATATTTAGGGTTGGGTCTTTATAGTAGGTAGCATAGGTCAGCTTAGATAACATTAGGATTTAGGTAATTGTTAAATTAATATCAATAAATTATTTTATGTTAATATTAAAATGATATAGCATTTACAGATTACCATGTTGCTTCACCTAAGATATTTTTATATTTAGAATGGTTTTCTCTAGAGAAAACATGGCATCTATGATAGAATGATATTAGGAGGAAGACAACCTTCCAAATCAGCAACCTGAGATGGTCAGAATAGAAACTGAACAGTTTTTTGTGGTGATGGAACAATTAAATAATGCTATAAATGGTGGTGTTATCCATGCACGATATCAGCTAGAACAACCACATATGAACTTGTCAGGGTTTGAGCATTTCATGAGGCCACATCCCCCATCATTCAGAGGATCATCTGACCCTGTGTTATCTGAAGGTTGGATTAAAGCAATGGAAAAAAAATTTGATGTCATGGGGCATTCATAACATCAAAAGTTTTTTCTTGTTGTTTACCATATTGAAGGTGAAGCAGATTAGTAGTGGTCTATGGTGAAAAATATTAAGGATAGTGAGGAGATAGATTCTCTTTATTGGGATGAATTCAAAGGTATTATTCTAGAGAAATATTTTCCAAAGGTGGTTCGTCTCAGAATGGAAAAACAATTCCTAGAATTGAGGGGGGAGGATGACTCAGTAGATGCTTAAGAAGAAAAATTTACTTGAACGGAAATGTAATCTCCAAATTTCATACAAGATCCTGATAGTAAAATCAACCATTTTTACTCAGGATTAAATCCAAAGTATCGAAGGGCTTTAGCTTCTCGTGAGTTCAAAAGTTATGAAAAACTTGTTCAATGTGCGGAGAAGGTGGATATGGAGTTTTTCAATGATCATGTCTTATTTGAAAAACAACATAATAAGAGGTCATGGTGGTACGTGAATGGGAAAAACTATTCACAAAAGTTTGATGGTAAGAAACTTATGTTTATAGTTTGTGAAAATTGTGGTTAAAATAATTTTATGGAATGTCTTTTGAATTCTGGATTGTGCTACTGATGTGGTAAAATGGGACATAAGGATCGTAATTATAATGAAAAAGAGCAAGGTAATTGTAATATAGAATCTGAATTACAATCAGTAATATGTTTTAAGTGCAATGAAATGGTTCATTATGCAAACGAGTGTCCAGTTAAGAACCCAATTGAGTGAAAGAAACTATTCTATAAGAATAAAGGGGTGGTGAAGTCCTTTGAAACTACTTCAGCAAATGTTGGAGCATCAAATTAAGTGGTATTAGGTACACTATTAGTTTTGTCAGATTATGCCAATGTGTTGTTTGATTAGGGGTCTACACAATCGTTCATTTTTGAGAGGTTTTATTGTAAATTGGAAACTCCATACTAAGATACGAATCACTGACTTAAGGTAAAAGCACCGAGAGGAAATTTTGAAACAAAAAAAAATTATAAGAACCTTCAAATCCTGGTGTGTGGAATGAATCTACCTAAAAACCATATTTTTTTTCTTCTAGTAGTGTTTGATGATATATTTGGTATATATGGGATTTATATATATCATGCTAAGATTGACTACAAAGATCAAGAGTTTTCATTTCAAGATGATTTTCAGTTTGTGTAAAAGAATGAACCCTTACTTATGATAACATATCGGGAAGCTGAGAAATTAGTAAAATATGGAAGTGGATGTTACCTTTCATATATTGTTGAAAAAAAGGAACTCTTTAGATTAATGATGTGCCAGTGGTAAATGATTACCTTGAAGTTTTTCTTGATGAGTTTCCTGGTATTATACCTGATCGGGAAGTTGAATTTAATGTTGACTTTGTTCATGGTGAAAATCCAATTTCCAAACACCCTTATCGAATGGCTCCAATTGAACTTTTAGAGTTAAAGAAGCAATTATAGGAATTATTATATAAAGGTATCATTCAAACTAGCACATCACTATGGGGTGCTCCAATCATGTTTTTTAAAAAGAAAGATAGTTCAATGAGACTTTTAATTTATTTTAATGAATTTAGTAACATCATTGTTAAGAACTAGTACCCTTTTCCTCATATCGATGATTTGTTTGATCAGCTTCAGGGAGTTCAGTATTTTTCAGAGATTGAATTCAGGTTGGGGTACTATCAGTTTAATGTAAAGGAAGCATACATTCTGAAGACTGCATTTTGTACTAGATATGACCATTATGAATTTGTAGTTATGCCTTTTGGTTTAACCAACGCACCTACTATATTCATGGATCTTATAAATAGAATTTTCCATGATTTCTTGGTTAATTTTTCGATTGTGTTCATTGATTATATTTTGTTTTATTCTAAAATTAAATAGGAACATGAAAGTCATTTAAGGGTTTTCTTGCAAAACCTTAAAATAAAAGAAACTATTTGGTAAATTAAGAAAATATGAGTTTTAGATAAAAAAAAGCTTCTTTCCATAGTCACATTGTTTCAAAAAATGGCATAACTATTGATCCTGCTAAAACAAAAGTTGATGAAGAGTGTCCAAGACCGACAAATATAACCAAGATTAGTAGTTTTTTGGGTTTGGTAGGTTATTACCATAGGTTTCTTGAAAATATTGAACGGTTATCTAGAACAATTTCTATGTTAACTCAAAAATGTGTTAAGTTCGTTTGGACAAAAGAATGTGATGATTATTTTCAAGAATTGAAAAATGATTGGTGAATGCTCCAGTTTTGGCACTACCTTCTAGAAATGGTGTGTTTTTTAATTACAGTGATGCTTCGTTGAAATGACTTGGATATGTCCTTATACAGAATGATCAGCTAATTTTTTATGCATCAAATCAGTTGAAACCTTGTGAATTAAATTACCTGGCACATGATTTGGAATTAGCTCCTATTGTTTTTCTTTAAAAATTTGGATTCATCATTTTATAGAGTAAACTGTGAAATATATATTGACCAAAAAAATTTGAGGTATATATATTCACTCAAAAAGAATTGAACATAAGATAGAGGAGATGGATGGAATTAATCAAGGATTATGATTGCATGATTCATTATCACCCAAGAAAGGCAGATAATGTGGTACATACTTTGTGTCAAAAAATTAATGCTTCATTGACCATGCTACGTTTGAAACGAGATCCTTTGGTTTTTTATTTGTTGAACTTTGTCATAGAAGATATTGGTGTAGAAAATTATTCTGTTTTGTTTTAGGTTTCCGTGAAATAATCTCTATCAAATAGAATAAAGTAAGTGTAGAAGGAAGACAATGAGTTGTAGAAAAAGGAAGAGTTGGTTCAGAAGGGTATGTTTCTTGAATTAAACATTGATAATGATAGTGTTTTGAAATTTGGTAAAAGATTATGTGTGCATTGTGATTAACAGTTGAAGAATGAGTTGTTATGTGATGATCATTTTTCTTCATTTTCAGTTCATCCTGGAAGTAATAAGATGTACAAAGATCATCAGGAGTATTACTAGTGGGATTGAATAAAAAGAGATATTATTGATTTTACTATTAAGTGTTTGACTTGTCACCAGGTTAAAGTAGTGCAGCAGTTACCGAAAGGGATGCTTCAGTCTTTACCAGTGCCAGAGTAGAAACGAGATAATATATCCATGGACATCATTGTATTATTACCAAAGACATCTCGAGGTAATAATGTAATCTAGGTTATTGTTGATCGGTTGACTTAATTATCTCATTTCTTTCCTATTTGAGATACTTTGTCTCTAGATCAAATTTCTTGGTTACATGTTAAATAGATAGTCTATTTTCATGGCTTTTTCCTCTCCATTTTATCTAATAGTGATCTATGGATTACTTCTAACTTTTGGAAAGGCCTTCAGAAGTCATTGGGAACTGAATTAAATTATAGTACAACTTTTTATCTACAATCATATAGGCAGTCAAAATAAACAATTCAGACCTTGGAGGATATGTTATGTTATTGCTTGATGGATTACCAGGGAAGTTAGGACCAACATATTTCTTTCAATAATTTTCTGATAATTACAGTTTTCATTACAATATATAAATTTCTCCATTTAAGTCATTATATGGGAAGTAGTTTCGAACTCTTGAATTTTTTGATGAAGTAGGTGAATGTACATTGATGGGACCAAAATTGGTAAAAGAGATGTCAGAAAAAGTTCAGTTGATTTAGAAGCATATGAGAACATATTAGAGCAGGCAGAAAAGCTATATGGATAATTAGAGGAAGGATCTTTCTTTTGAGGTAGGTGATCATGTCTTTCTCAAAGTTTCTCCATGAAAAAGTGTGATGTATTTTGTTAAGAAAGGAATATTGAGTCTGATGTTCATTGGACCCTATAAAATCCTAGAGAAAGTTGGATCAGTTTCTTATGGAGTGTATTTACCTTCAATTTTATCACAGTTACACAATGTTTTTCATGTTTTAATGATGAGAAAGTATATGCTAGATCCATCTCTTGTTTTAAGTCCAGAGGTAGTTTAGTTGGATGAGAATCTCTCTTATGAGGAACAACCGGTCTAGATTCTTGATCATGGAGAGAATGTGTTGCAGAATTAAGTAATTCACCAGGTAAAGGTTTTTGGAAAACCATATGGTTGAAGAGGTAATGTGAGAATCTGAAAATTCTATGAGGTATAAATACAAACATTTATTTGATAAATAAATAAAATTGCGAGGACACAATTTCCAAAAGGGGGGGAAGGATGTAACATCCCAGGTAAATAATGAAACAATACATTTTCATCATTATTCATATTTGATAATTAAATATTTATTTTACTTTAAAGGGATTGATATTTTCAATGGCTTACCCGATACGCAACAATGACTTTCATTGAAATCTTATGTTGCACACAAACAATACGATAATATTATTTTAAAAGTAGTTAAGACCTAGCCGTTGTATTGGAAGGAATGAATAGAACTATCTACAATATGATTATACATTTTTCTTAAATGTTTTTACATTTATCAAATAAAATTTTTAGGCTAAAAATGAGAATTAATCTAATTTTAAGCAAAATTACTCTTATATTCTTTAAAAGGTTGATTTACCACATTTTGATGAAGAACCATATTTAAATATTGTTTTGGACACATTTATATTTTATTTCGGGAGAAATAAAATTATTCTTCATAATCGGTGCATCAAGATTTACTTTGGGTAAATGTTTGGTATTTTTCTGATTAAATTTATTTTTTGATGAATAGTGAAAAAATAATTTATTTTAATTCAAAACATCCTTTTAATATAATTTATTTATATTGTTTGACTATATTTTTAAATTGCATTAATTTTTAATTAGATTATATTTTTACCATTTAATCCAATTTTGGTCATTTTAATTAATTTCACTTTGAAATTGGACATAAATAAGTGTCAATCTTTTGAAAGTTAAAATTTATTAAAGACACGCTTTCTGTTTTGAAAATGGGAATTAATTTTAAATTAATTAATCCAAATTATATGTTTTTATTTTATTAAAATAGACATTATTTTTGAATTCATAATATCAAATATAGCTTAGGCTGAATTTTTGGTAGTTTTCCGAAAAACATCATATTTTGATGTAAAGTGAAACCATTAAGTAGTAGTTAAAACCCATCATTTTCATTTAAATGAGATTTTACCACTTTTTTAAATTTAATTTCAAAAATCCAAGACACCTTGTTGTTATTAGTAAGTAAAATTTGGTTCAATAAGATGAAAATAATTTTTGGTAGATAGTAACTTTTGACTTTTTTTTACCAAGATTAAACGTAAATATAGTAATTCAAGGTAAAAAGAATATCATAATAATACAAAATTATCTTAAAACTTTTCATAACCATATTTAATGATTCATGGACTACCATGGGCACCTTTGGGACGAATTTGGGACCCCATGGAGCCACTTAAGAGTGATAATGACACTTTATATTAATTAATTTAAAGTAATGACAAAAATGACATAAACAAATATCTTTTAGTAATTTAATTTTTACATGGGTTTATATAAGTTATATTTTCAAATATAAATATTCATTCGAAATATAAAATGATTTCCTACATCATGGTAGTTTTTTAAAAAAATTTAGACAACAAATAAAAAAAAATTTTAATGACACAATAATGATGTAGTGTTTACCTCATTAATAAATGATTTAAATAAATAATATTATAATGATTAAAATAATATCAAAAAACTCTCCAATTCTTATTGGATGATTTTATTTCTTCCATGATTCATATTTTAATTGACCATAATAAGTTTTTTACCTTCAGAGACCGAAAATAATTATATAATAAAATAAAATTTTCACACTTTCCTAAAGATCCCCTCCTCCAACTTATAAAAAGACCCCACTTCTAACCCATTCCTCACACATGTCAATCCTTTTGGATCATCAAAAATCTATACAAATAATCTCTTAATATCCCTATATTCCACCAAGAATCATTAACTTAGGAAAAGTCACTTCAATAAGTCCTTTTGATTCAAACTAAAGGGAGTTACACGAATTAATGATAACGGTTTCTCTTAAATTCATTTCTTTCATTTTACTTCTCCAACCCCTAAACTATTTTTATTCTTTATTTTATAACAGCACCATTATCCTCAATATACTAGTATTTTGTTATGATATTTATTCTAACTACACTTACACACACCTCCATCTAATGGGTAAAGAACATACTGTTTTTGTTTGTGGAAAAATAACGCCTCACAAAATGATGATTGTTAAATTATCTCCTACCGTATATCATGGAAGAAATTAAGATGAAACTGTATTTATATATGATATATATTATGTTTATCTTTTCTTTAATATTATTTATTTTTCATTTATATCATACCTCTATGGTTTCTATTATTGGTAAACATGATAATTTCTTTGAGGAAGTGTGGACTACCACCCCCACAAAGTGAAAGGACTCATTAATGCAATATTTCGGAAGTATAAAGGATGGATTTAATGATATTGTATATAATATTATATTAGAATTATAATATAAATATGTATCATTATGTTTTAATTCCGTTAAAATGTGAAATAGAAATGAAAGTAGCGTTCATGCGTACGTACGACTTACTATCTTCATGAACGGTGAATTTCATTTCTTAAATCCTAATATTATGTACTATTACCAATACATGTATATACTATATATATATATGATATATGAGATATCTAAATCATGAATATTATTCTGAATATAATGAACTTTTGACCACATGAACAACTTGTAAATATAAGAAGTCCAGTTTTGACTCAAGAACCAAATATCCACAAAATGACCATTATTAACTTAAATGATTACAAAATGTTTTCAAAATTGAAATATGTGATATGAAAGGAATAAAAATATGAAAAAAGGTTCTTAAAAAGTATAAATTAACTTTTGTTTACTATTCAAGAGATTAAAGAATAAACGGGTTAAATCGGACACGAGGTAATAGAATTCATCTCAATCTCCTTTCATTGAGGGATATTTTGTTTTAACAACCAACATTGTTTTATATGCTGTATAAATACCTTTTAAATTTCATTTCATTAAAATATAATCTTTTTCTATGAATCGTTTTACTAAAAAATAATATATAATGATTCTTTTTTAATGTAAGCGGTGACAATGACATTTTTTCCACCGCGAGTGTTATTTGATCTTTTGGCTTCCTTAACAAGTCATAATGTTTTTATAAGGAAAATAAATACCAAATAATTTTTTAAGAATACTTGTATTCAAAATGGTTTTGATAATTGATTGATTATTTTGATATATGTAAATGATATATTGTGATTGAAATGTGGAAATGTTATCTTTCCTTTATATTTGTTTTATGTGTTATGAATATGTTATGGTTGTTGGGAATTATTATGTATATAGGTGGTTCTATGATACACCTTGGGCGGGTGAGCCCAAGATATCTCTCCAATGCTTTGGATAACATGATGGAGGTAAACTTGAATTTTTCTCTTAATATATTTAGGAAATATACTGTGATGGGTATTCCAAATGTAACTCCACAAGTAGATGTGATAGCTACAATGTAAGTTTGATATGGATTCCACAAGTTATCTTTTTTATTTATGTTTTCTATGTGTTATTCATAAATCTTATGATTTCATTTGGCATGTTAAAGAGCTTATGTTATATATGAAATGATGGACTACTGTTTTCTTTCTTTGTAATATAACCCTTTCTGAGCTTTTTATGTTCATCCCTCATTTTGAAATGTTTTTCACAGGACCTAAAGATGGATAGGGTCAAGGATGGGATCAAGGAAAATTCATTCTGTCTAAAACATTGGATTATACATGACTCTTTTTTTCAATAGTTTTAATTTTATGAAAAAAAAATAAAACATTGTCGAAGTGTCTACCTTTTAATTTTTGAGCTGTAATGTAATAGTTATGTCTGAATTCTCTAAAACATTAAACC
Organism: Viscum album; assembly: GCA_963277665.1. NCBI lineage: Eukaryota > Viridiplantae > Streptophyta > Magnoliopsida > Santalales > Viscaceae > Viscum > Viscum album. The sequence continues at coordinate 4,727,271 of OY728166.1, read as the reverse complement.
AGAAAAGATCTGCAATTTGAATTATTCATTTAATTCAATATTATGTAATGATTAAGGTTGAGTCATTATAGTTGGTATCAGAGGTCGGTTTAGATAACATTAAAAGTTAGGGTATTGTTAAATTAATATCCATAAATTACATTATGTTAATATTGAAATGATATAGCTTTTACAGATTACCATGTTGCTTCGCCTGAGATATTTCTGTGTTCAGAATGGGTTTATGTAGAGGAAACAAGGCATCTATATTGGGATGACATCATGAGGAATACAACCTTCCAAATAAACAACCTAAGATGGTCGAAATCGGAACTGAACTGTTTGTTGCAGTGATGACACAATTGACTAAGGCTATAAATGTGGTTGTATCCATGCATGAGATCAGCTAGATCAACCACATAGGATCTTGTTAGTGGTGGAGCATTTCATGAGGCAACATCCCCCATCATTCAGAGCATCATCTGACCCTGTTCTTGCTCAAGGTATGATTAAATCATTAGAGAACATTTTTGATGCCATGGGGTGTTTAGAACACAAAAAGGTTAGTCTTTTTGTTTACCATTTTGAAGGTGAAGCTAATCAGTGGTGGTCGATGGTGAAAAATATCATGGATAGTGAGGAGATAGAATCTCTTGATTGGGATGAATTCAAAGTTATGTTTCTTGATAAATATTTTCCTTAGGTGGTTCATCTTATAATAGAAAACTAATTCCTATAATTGAGGCAGTAGGATGACTCAGTGGTTTCTTATGAAGAAAAATTCACTCGGCTGGAAAGGTATGCTCGAAATTTCTTATAAGAGATTGATAGAAAAATCAACCATTTTCACTTAGGATTAAAGCCAATGTATCTAAAGGAATTAGCTTCTCATGGGTTCAAAAATTATGAAAAACTTGTTCGATGTGCGGAAAAGGTGGAAAATAGAGTTTTTTGATGATCAGTTCTTCATTGAAAAACAACATAATAAGAGGTCAAGGTGGAAGGAAAAAGGAAATAACTCTTCAAAAAAGTCTGATGGTAAGAAACATAAGTTTACCATTTGTAAAAATTATATAAAAATCATGCTAGGTAATGTCTTTTCAATTCAAGTAAGTTCTACCGATGTGGTAAAATTGGACGTAAAGCTCATAATTGCACTGAAAAAGAGCTGGGTAATTATAAGACAAAATTTGATTTATAATCAGTAAGATGTTTCATGTGAAATGAAATGGATAATTAGGCAAATGAGTTTCTAATGAGAAACTCAAATGAGGGAAAGAATCTAGACTATAATCAAAAAATGGTGGTGAAGTACATTGTATCTACTTTAGCAGATGTTGGGCCATCAAATGGAGTAGTATCTGGTACACTGATTGTTTGTTCAGATTATGCCAATGTGTTGTTTGATTCAGGGTCTACTGATTCAATCATTTCTAAGAAGTTCTCTAGTAAATTGGGAATTCCATAACAAGATATAAATCCTGGACTTAAGGTAAAAACACTAGGAGGAAATGTTGAAGCAAAAAATAAATTATTAAAACCTTTATGTCCTAGTGTTTGGAAAGAATCTATCTGAAAAACATATTATTTTTCCTCTAGTAGTGTTTAATGATATTTTAGGTATAGATTGGATTTCTATTTATCATACTAAGATTTACAATAAACTAAAGAGGTTTATTTACAAAATGATTTTTAGTTTGTATAAAATAATGAACCCTTACATTTTATAACATATCAGAAAGTTGAGAAACTAGTAAAAGATAGAAATGAATGTTACCTTGCACATATTGTTGAAAACAAAAGAACTGTTCAGATTAATGATGTGCTAGTGGTGAATGAGTACATTGATGTTTTTCTATATGAGTTGTCTAGTATTATACCTGATCGAGAAGTTGAATATACTATGGACTTAGTTCTTGATGCTAATCTAATTTTAAAACACCCTTATCGAATGGCTCAAATTGAACTTTTAGAGTTACAGAAGTAGTTACATGAATTACTAGAAAAATATTTCATTCGACCTAGCATATCACCATGGGGTGCCCCTGTCTTGTTTGTTAAAAAAGAAATATGGTTCAATGATACTTTTCATTGATTGTAGAGCATTGATAAACAACACTATTAAGAACAAGTTTCTTTTGCCTCATATCAATGATCTATTTGATCAGGTCTAGGGATCACAATAGTTTTCAAATATTAACTTGAGGTCGGGGTAACATCATTTGCAAGTAACGGAAGCAGACATTCCAAATATTGTGTTTTGTACTAGATATGGCCATTATGAATATTTAGTTATGCCTTTTTGTTTAACTAATGCATATGCTATATTCATGGATCTTATAAATATAATTTTCTGTGAGTTCTTGGATAAGTTTGCAGTTGTGTTCATTGATGATATTTGGGTGTATTCTAAAACAAAATAGGAACATGAAAGTCCGTTAAGGGTTATCCTGAAAACCTTAAAAGAAAATAAACTATTTGGAAAATTCAGAAAATGTGAGTTTTTGTTACAAAAAAACGTATTTCCTTGGTCACATTGTTTCAAAAAAATGGCATAACTGTTGATCCTGCAAAAAAACGTTGTTAAAGAATGCTAAAGACCCATAAATATAACTGAGATTCGTAGTCTTCTGGGTTTGGTAGGTTATTACTAGATTTTTGTTCAAAATTTTTCATGGTTATCTGGTCCAATGACTAAGTTAACTCAAAAAGGTGTTATGTTCATTTAGAAAAAACAATGTGATGATTGTTTTCAGGAATTAAAAAGATAATAGCTGAATTCTCCATTTTTTGGCACTACCTTCTAGAAATGGTACGTTTTTTATTTATAGTGATGCTTCATTGAAAGGACTTGTATGTGTCATTATCAAAATGATCAAGTAATTTCTTATGCTTCATGTCAGTTGAAATCATCCCTATCCGATAAAATAAAGAAAGAGCATAAGGAATACAGTGAGTTGCAGAAAAAGTTATAGTTGGTTTAGAAGTGTAGGTTCCCTGAATTTAACATTGATAATGATTGTGTTTTAATGTTTGGGAAAAGATTATAAGTGCCTTGAGATTTATAGTTGAAGAATAAGTTGTTATTTGAAGCTTATAGTTCTCTATTTTTAGTTCATCCTGGTAGTACAAAGATGTATAGAGATCTTCGAGAGTATTACTTATGGGATTGAATGAAAATAGATATTGTGGATTTTACTGTGAAGTGTTTTACTTGTTAGTAGGTTAAATCAGAGTGGCAGTTACTGAAATGGATGATTCAGTATTTACTAGTGCAAGAGTGGAAATGAGAAAATATATCCATGGACTTTGTTGTGGGATTACCGAAGACATCTTGATGTAACAATGAAATCTGGGTTATGGTTGATTGGTTGACTAAATCAGCTCATTTCCTTCCTATTCAAGAGAAATTGTCTCTAGATCAACTTTCTTGATTGTATGTAAAAGATATATTTAGGTTGCATGGTGTTCCCCTCTCTATTTTATTTAATCGTGATCTCAGGTTAACTTCTAACTTTTGGAAGGGCCTTCAGAAGTTATTGGGTACTAAATTAAATTTTAGTACATCTTTTCATCTACAAATTAGATGAGTAGTCAGAACATACAATTCAGAACTTGGGGGAAATGTTATGTTCTTTCTCTATGGATTATAAGGGAAGTTGGGCCTAACACTTTTCTTTGGTTGAATTTTCATATAATAGCAGTTTTCATTCCAGTATACAGATGGCTCTGTTTGAGGAATTATATGGGAAGTTGTGTCGAACTCTAGCATTTTGGGATGAAGTAGGTGAATGGAATTTTATGGGACCAGAATTGATAGAATATATATAAGAAAAAGTTCAGTTTATCAAGAAGCACATGAGAACAGCTCAGAGCAGGCAGAAAAGTTATGCGGATAATCAGAGAAAGGATCTTCTTTTGAGGTAGGTGATCATGTCTTTCTCAAAGATTCTCCATGGAAAAGTGTGATTTATTTTTGTAAGAAAGGAAAGTTGAGTTCAACGATCATTGGACCCTATAAAATCTTGGATAAAGTTGTATCAATCGCTTACTGAGTGTCTTTAACTCCATATTTATCCCAGGTACACAATGTTTTTCATGTTTCAATGATGATAAAGTATATGCCAGATCCATCTCATGTTTTAAATCCAGATAGTGTTCAGTTGGAAGAGAATCTCTCTTATGAGGAACAACCAGTCCAGATTCTTGACTATAGAGAGAAAGTGTTGCAGAATAAGGTAATTCACTATGTAAAGGTTTTGTGGAAAAACTGTACTATTTAAGAGGCAATGTGGGAATCTAATAATGCTATGAGTCATAAATACCCCCCATTTATTTGATAAGTCAATAAAATTGTGAAGATGCAATTTCCAAAAGGGGTGAAGGATGTAACATACCAAGTAAATAAAGAAATAATACATTGTCATAATTATTCATATTTGAGAATTAAATATTAATTTTAATTTAAAGGGATTTATAAGCTCAATGGAGTGCTAGATATGCAACAATGAGTTTCTTTGAAATCTTACATTTCACACTAATAATATAATAATATTATTTTAAATATAGTTAATGCCTAGCCATTGTATTAGAGAGAATGAATATAACTAACTATAATGTGATTATACGTGTTTGTTAAATGTTTTTACATTTATCCAACAAATTAGTGAGGCTTAAAATGTGAATTAAACTAATTTTAATCATAAATACTCAAATATACAATAAAAGGTCAATTTTCTACCTTTTGATGACGAACCCACATTAAATCTAATTTTGGTCACATTTATATGTTCTTTTTGAAAGAATAAAATTCTTTTTCAGAATCAGGACATCAAGATTTAAGTTGGGTAAACTTTTTTTATTTTTCTAATAAAATTCATTTTTTGATTAATAGTGAAAGATACTGTATTTTAATTCAAAACTGCCTTTTAATCTAATTTATTTATATCGGTTGATTATACTTTTAATTAGTTTTAAAGTTTAATTAGATTATATTTTTACAATTTAATCCAATTTTGGTCATTTAAATTAATTTCACTTCGAAATTGAAAATAATCAATTTCCAATCTTTTGATAGTTAATATTTCTTAAAAATACACTTTTTCTATTTACAAGGGGAATTAATTTTAAATTAATTAATCCAACTTCTATGTTTTGAATTTTGTAAAATAGATATCATTTTTGAATTCATAATATCAAATATAGCTTAGGCTGTATTTTTGAAAGTTTTCTGAAAAAACATTAATTTTTGATAAATAGTAAAACCACTAAGTAGTAGTTAAAAACTGAATTTTTCATTTAAATGAAATTTTACCACTTCTGTAAATTGAATTTCAAAAATCTGATATACATGGTTGTTATTAGTAAGTATAATATGGTTCAATAAGTTGAAAATATTTTTTGGTGAATTGTAATTTATGACTTTTTTTACCGCGGTTAAAGGTAAATAGGGTAATTCAAGGTAAAAAGAATATCATAATAATAGAAAATTATCTTAACACTCGTCATAACCTTATTTAATGAGTCATTTCTGGCCATTTTCATCCTTGGGTCATAATTGGAACCCCATGGTGCCACGTAAGAGTGATAATGACACTTTATATTAATTAATTTAATGTAAAGACAAAAATTACATTAACAAATATCTTTTAGTAAATTAATTTTTACATGTCGTTATATAAGTCTTCATTTGGAAAATAAATATTCATTAGAAATAGAAAACAATTTCCTATGTCATTGTAATTTTTTTATAAATTTTATACATCAAATAAATAAAATTATTTATGACACACTAATGATGTAGTGTTTACATCATTAATAAATGATTAAAATAAATAATATTTTAAAGATTAAAATAATATCCAAAACCTGTCCAATTCTTAATTAATGATTTTATTTCGACCATGAGTCATATTATCATTGACTTTTATAATTTTTGGACATTTAGAAACTGAAAATATTTATATAATAAAATAATATTTTCACACTTTCCTAAAGATCCCCTCCTCCCCTTATAAAATGACCCCACTTCTAACACATTCCTCACACCTCTCAAGCCACATGGATCATCTAAACCCTACCCAAATAAGCTCTTAATATCCTTATCTTCTGCCTACTAGCCAAAACATAGGTATAATTCACTTCATGAAGTCCTTTTGATTCAAACCAAAGTGTGCTACCCGAATTAAAGTTAATGGTTTCTCTTAAATTCCTTTCTTTTATTTTACTTCTCCAACCCCTGAACTCTTTTTATTATTTTTTTATAACAACACCAGAATCATAAATATACTAGGACTTGTTTAAGATAAATATTTTAACTTCAATTTCACACACCTCTATCTAATGGGTAAAGAACAGATTGTTTCTGTGGATGGAAAACTAACACCTCACGAAACGATGAGTGTTCAAGTATCTCCTACCACCTCTCATGGTGTCCATTAATATGGAACTATATTTATATTTGATATATATTATGTTTATGTTTTTATTATGCTTCTATATTTTTCATTTATAACATATCTTTAGGGTTTCCATTATGGGTAAACACGATAATTTCATTTGAGTAAGTGTGGACTACTGTCCCCTCAAAGTGATATGACTCGTTAATGCCATATGTGAGACATATAAAGGATGGATTTAATGTTATTATATATGATATTATATTGTAATTATAATATACCTATGTATCATTATGTTTTTATTCCACTAATATAATAAATATAAATGAAAGTAGCATTCATGAGTACATACGACTTACCGTCTCCTTGAATGGTGCATTTCATTTCTTAACTCCAAATGTTATGTACTATTATAAATACATATTTATACATGATATATAAGATATATATGATATCTAAATCATGAATATCATTCTATATATAATGAAATTTGGACCACGTGAACAACTTGTAATTATAAGAAGTCCATTGTTGACTCAAGAACCATATATCAAGAAAATGACCATTATTAACATAAATGGTGACATAATGTTTATAACATGGTAATAAGTGTTATAAAAGGAATAATAAACATGAATAAGGTTCTTATGTAGGTTGAAATTATCTTTCGTTTATTATATAGGAGATTAAAGAATGAACGGGTCAAGTCGGACACAAGGTAAATGACTTTGTCTCAATCTCCTTTCATTAAGGAATAATTTGTTTTAATACACAACATTCTTTCAGACGCCTTATAAATACCTTTAAATTTTCATTTCATTCAAAGATAATATTTTTCTATGAATCATTTCACTCAACAAAAAAAAGAATGTTTTTTTAACATAAACGGGGACAACGACCTTTCTGCCGCCGTGAGTTTTATTTGATCTTTTGGCTTCCTTAATAAGCCGTAATGTTTTTAAAAGGAAAATAAATACAAAATACTTTCTTCTGTATATTGGTATTCAAAATGGTTTTGATAATGGATTGATTAGTTAAATATATTTAAATGATATATTTTGATTGAAATGTGGAAATTTTATCTTTCCTTTATGTTTGTTTTTTATGTTATGAATACGTTTTGCTTCTTGGGCATTGTTATGTGTATGGGTTTTTCCATGATAAACCTTAGGTGGGTGAGCCTGAGATTGCTCTACAATGCATTGGGTAATATGACGGAGGTAAATGTGAATTTTTCTCTTAACATATTTTGGAAAGATACTGTGATGGGTATTCCAAATGTAACTCCCTACGTAGCTCTGATAGCTACAATGTAAGTATGATATGGATGCCAGAAGTTACATTTATGATTTATTTTTTCTACGTGTTTTTCACAAATCTTATGATTTTTTAGGGTATGTTAAAGGGCTTATTTTATGCATGAAATGATGGACTAATGTTTTTTTCTTTTTCTTATAACCCTTACAGAGATTTTTATTCTCATCCCATGTTTTGAAAAGTTTTTTACAAGACCTAAAGATTAATAGGGTCTTAGATGGGATCAAGGAAAAGTCATGTTTTCTAAAACATTGGAATAGACAAGACACTTTTTTTCAAGATTTTTTGTTTTATGAAAAAAAAATTGAAACTGGGTAGAAGTGTCTACCTTGTAATTTTTGAGATGTAATGTAATAGTTATGGCCTAATACTCTAAAACTACAAAACTTAAAAGACCCTCAATGTGAATTATTAATTTAATTCAAGATTATGTAATATTTAAGGATGGGTTCTTATAATATTATTTTACTCTCGCCACTTTTTATTCAATATTATAAATTAATATCATAGATTATTTAATAAGGACCACATTTTCATATTTCTCGTTATAGTACATGCATAGCCTTAATGAACATAAACCCTATGGATTATATATCTCCAAATTACATTCCACCACATAATCTATAAATATATATGATAAGTTACATGGAGATAGGTGTACATCCCATTCTATATCATGGTAGGGACTGTGGATGGTCATGATAAACCAACCCCTTTCAGTAAACGTTCATTCATGCCTCTTTTATTTTTCCCCATGGTCGACCACTTGTACAAACATGACTCAAAATATTTACTTATGTATTTTTTTCTTCAATTTCATTGGATATATATCTATTGAATTAAAGTTTCCACATCTGACAATCTATGCCTTTATTGCACAATTTTTATACTACTAATCAATCAATATACACTACATCAGGGTTTTTTTCTGATTTTTATCTCTTTTATTATCATGTAATTAGTGATAGAACATAAAAATTCATTACATGTATTTTTATTGATAGACATTACTTCAATATAAAAATTATTTATCTCTTTTTAGTTTCTCTTTACTTGTTAGTCTACCATTTTTTATATTTTAACTATTTATTTCATCCTTCCCATCCTTACCTTATGTTCACCAAAAGGTGGATTATAGGTATATGAAATCATATGTCCATAATTCACTTTTTAATACATTATTTCCATCAATACTTTCAATTTGTGTAATATATATATACTTTTGTGGTAAATAGTGTTTCACAATATGATCTTTAGTTCCTCTTGATATTAGAATAGAGGTTCTATTATTGGAATCACCTTAAAACTTCATTTGGTATTAATGAGAAATATGACAATAGTTAGAAATTATAAAACACCACTTCATAAATTCTCACCTCATTTTTATTTCAATTTTTTTTATTATATCTAGTTTATTAATTCTATTGAACCTTAAAGAATCTAGAAACAAAAAATTAGAGTCCCATCGTACCAGAATAGTTGGGCCTCCTATAAAATTTAATTATGATCCTAAATATATAAATTTTGATTGATTCATTCAACCACTAATTGATTCAAGAATTAAAAATCTATAGAGACAAAAAAAATTGTTTTTAGAGGGATGTTAATCATTCTAATCTGGGTTTACAACTATATATGAGGATCTATGATGGTTATATCATTCTAATAATGATTTTAGATTATGTTCTCTAGCATCAAGATATAATTATTCATATATTTTATCCTATATTCTAATTGTTCATTGAGGAGGATCATATTTTATTTTATATCCTTATAAATTTCTATTTTTATAAAATATTGTATGTATGTTTTCTCTATAAATCCCTTTTTCATTTCTTCATTTCACTCATTTACTTGTCTTCTAACTTTAATACCATCCTAATTTCCAAAATCATTAGTTTTTCTTTAATAAAAATACAGATATCCTATATTCCACATCATTGATAATAACTCAAAAATATTTATTTTCATTAAAATATTGAATCACATATTTATCATTGGATGAATTTTTTTTATATTGGGGATTAAAATCATTTCAACTTATTTATCATAATGATAACTTTTTTCAAATGCTTTTGGGAATTAATAATTACAAATATAAAAGTATCATCCATAAAATTATTAGTGTTTCTAATATCACTAGAAACTACTTTTCAAACCTCTATGGAGGTTTCCTTCTGCTTGATATTATCCTTCCATCTACTCCTATACTTCATGGACTCTTATATAAAGTATTCACCACCTATCACTTTTTTCAAATAATAATCTTCATAACTATATCAAATTTCTCATAAATAACCAACAATGGGTTCTTTAATACCAATTTAGTATCATAATTTCAGGTTTTCATTTGTTTTTTGTGAAGTAAAGATTAAATTGGGATCACCTATAATATCTCAGAATGTTTGTGTAATGATTTTTTAATTTATATGGAATTATTTTGAAACCGCATGCTTTCTTGGCATGTGTTTCTGAGGCTCGATGGGCCTGGAATGGTATTTTGATCGTTTTTAGTTCATATAAGTATACATGAGGGTAGGTTTTTCTAACTTTCGAACCGGTGTTGGATCAAAAATGTAAGTGTTTCATTGGATTCAGAATTCCTGGATTTTCCTAGAATAATATTAACATCGACCGAAAAGGGTTGGATGGGAAAGTTAATTTTCAAAGATTTTAAAAAATAATAAAATAACATTAAAAAAGTTATTTTATTTTATTTTTCAACATTGAGTGGCGGACGGTGATGTTTTGGTGCGCCGATGAGGATTTAACGAGTATAATTAAAATAAGGTCATTAATGTCTTGTTAGTGTGTAGTTTATCAACGCATTGAATGAATCATAACGACATGATGGAATACATTAACAAAAATAAGGTGACATATTTTGTGTTAAAAAGAAAATGTGTTGGGGGAAATAGGAATTAATCAAAGGGAAATTCTCGGATGAACCACCAGAGAGTGTTCTCTCATAATAATAATTTTGAACGCTAGTGGAATGTTAAAAACATTGTCTCACCTCAAAGGATGGAGCTAGGAAGCAATGAACACCTTCTACTTTATGAATATTTATGGGAGGACCGCTTCGAGGTTGGGTTTTTTTGTTTATTTTATATCTGTTATCCATTCTAAAAGATGAGCGCAGATCAACCCATGAACATGTTGATTTGAATATTGTTCGTTCTTGTAGGAGGGTCATATTTCTTGGGTGTTCTATTCGGGGTTAATTTTTAAGATTGATTGGAATATAATCCCTGAACCTCCCCTTTTTTAAAATTCTAACACTGAGGGAGCGAGACGAAATGAACAAGGATTGAACCCCTTTCCTTGTGAATTTTTTGTGACCAAATTACCAAGTGGGTGGTAAGGCAGATTCAAACCCATTGTAGGGAAGATAGCTCCCTCAAAGACCATATGCGCAAGTTGTGCAAAGAATGGGCCACTGGTGTGGACCTGGTTGTCCGAGAAATGCCTTGTCAGTGCAATGGAGAAGACCGCAGTGGCTAGATTGGGTTGTGGCATAGCAGGAGAAGACACCAGACTCAGTGCTAGTGGAAGGAATTAGCAGACGCGGCACCACACTGCCTCATATACAGTGGGTTGTAGTCATCCAACTACTGTAGGGGGGCTGGCCCCATGGATGACCCACAAGGCAGGGGTGCCATACGTGACTTCCAGTTGTGTTCTATCTAGGCATACAAACCAGTCTTCTTTGGGAAGACTAGTCAGGGCATAGGCCGGACCCATATCCCAACAGACTGTACTCATTCCAAGATGTTTCCAGGTCAGGTCGGTTCGACTGGGATGGACCGGACCCAGACCCCACCGACCCCTTTATGAAAAATACAGAAATATCGTGAAAAACAGGTGTTTGATTGACGAGATGTTTTCAATGTTGGAACCCATGTGACGATATGGATCATTTCGAATAATCTATAGGGTATTTAATGGATGTTGAAATTCAAAAAAATTCTTAAGGATCGGTTCCCCTAAGATCAAGCATGCGACGTGCAGAAACTATGTGGCTGGCTGAGACCTAAAGACTGGTGACGAGAGACCCTATGTAGATTGGATACTATGACCCAGTGGGAAGAAACTTTTTTGTGAAATGGTATGACCATGGTGGGGAACAACATATGTGTGACCCGACAGAGCCACATTACTCGACAGGAGGAGAACCTTAGTATGGCTATAGGTGGGAAGCAACTTCTGTGGGACCCATTATGTCCACATTGGGGAGAAACTTCTGTGTAACCCTACATACCCACATTACTAATGACGTATGAGTACAACATAAGTCACATGCTTAGGGGGAATCAGCTTCTTTTTGACCCATTAGGCTCAATGTGCTCATTGAGATAGAGTTCACTAGTAGGGTAAGGTGTTCGATGATGTGACTAATTGTTCTCCTATCCATCTCAAGAATATACATGTTGTGAGTTGTCTTGCTTCATGATCAGGTATTATGATCATACATTAGGGTTTGTTTGTGGATTTATTATTTGTCTTTTCTCTCTGTTTTGGGGTCCCAACTGAGTATTTTCTTACTCACCCCTGTAAGGGTTTCACCCACACGTGTTGTGTCTGGTGAAAATGACCACCGACTTGATGAAGGACTTAGTGTCCTAGGACATGGTGGTGACCTTTGAGACCAGAAAGGAGGGGTGTGCTTCTACAACTTCCAGTAGCTACTATATACTTACCTAACATGTGGGTTTTCTAGAGGACAACTTTAAGTGTTTCTTTTGTACATTCCTTTTTCCCATATTGTCTTTTGTTGGGTTTTTATTCTGGCACATTTGGCTTTGAGTTGAACTTTTACTTATTGGTTATCTATAGTGGTTTTATTGTTTTAATTTTACATCTTTGAGACATGGTTGTGTGTGTGTGTAAAGTTACTCAGGCTAATACTTCCCACTTTCAATTTGAATCCATTGGAACTAGTCGCCAACCCATGTCCCTCTAGAGACGGGCTTGGGATAAGTCACCGCACAGGCCCTGGCAGATGAGTCGTGATAATGTGTTACCATTGATTTTTGGTTGTACCTCAATGACTGAGAGTCTATTTTTCTATTTTTGGAAAATAGTTTTGAATGTTTTGAGTTCAAATTCCAGATTTGGGGAGTCCAGTATTTGTGTGTTAGCTGAAGTATCCATGCACCCTGTCCCTGAATTCTATTTTTTAGCTCTATACATGAAAACACATGTTGTAGAAGTGACTCTTTATTATCTTTTTGAATATGATCAATCTCACTTGTTACAATACTCTGACTATGGTACATCATGATTAGTTTTAGGATGCCTCAACACAGAAAGAAATCTGGGATTCTAATACATGATCGTGTGGACAACCCACCTATCTATGATGTTTTGGTTTAGGGACCAGTCTTAGATATGGCCCCACTGGGTGGTGCACTGGTGATACCACCAGCCATTGATCAAAGATTACTACTATCATTACCGATCGAGGATGCGCACAGGTTAATCTCCATACATGAGTTCCTAAGATAGAGACCTCCCATGATTAGGGTAGAAACTGATCCTCAGGTTACTGAGGACTGGCTGGAGGAAGTGACGTGGGTCATCCCCTTAGTGAAGAAACTACTTCAATAGATGGTGAACATAGTTTTGAATCTTTTTCCAGGATTAGTAGGGAGATTGTGGAGCTGGATAATTCAAACTCTTGTTGAGGTGACCCTCTCTTGGGAAGACATCGAGTGGCTTTCCGGGAGGAGTTCTTCCTTGCGACCATGCTCTCAGTGTGCATTTATGAGCTACTTAATTTATAATAGGGAAGTATATAAGTGGATGAGCACTGTATGATGTTTGAATAACTCTCTCAGTACTCCATAGACATGATGTGGGAACCTTTCATCATGGCCCAGAGCTATGTACAAGGACTCAGATGAGAGATCCTAGTATCTATGGTGTCTCTCACCATCCCCACTCTTGCTGGATTTCTCGATCAATACCTTTATTTGGAGAGCTTTATATTAGAGGAGTAACCAACAATTGGAGCCTCTAGCATACCATAGGTGGCAGAGTCATCATCGGTGAGCAGCAGGCAGCAGACAGGGGGGAAAGTGAAATAGGTCTTTCAGAGGGCAACCCCGGGATTCAGGGTCGGTTGTGCGAGGCTCTCAGGGAAAAGGGAGTTAGGAAAGAATTTGGTTGTTCTTCAAGTCCGGTGAGTAGGGACACATGGCTCATGACTGCCTGACCCACCATACAGATGATTGATAGACAGTCGAGGGACTTCCAAGGAAGAGGAAGTGTTTTGAGTGAGGAGATCTGAAGGGGGTGGATGTGGCAGGGGAGAAGCCCGAGTAGCAGGCGGTAGATGATGATTTAAGGTGCTACCCCCACCACATGTAGGTGGCCCACATCAGGTCTAGGGAGCTGGCGGACAGGGGAAAGTCAAGCTTTAGGCAATGGGGTCCTACGACCATAGGACTCCAGATATGATTAGAGGTACAATCTGTGTCTTCTCTACCATAGCAGTAGTTCATATAGACAAGGGTGCTAGTCACTATTTCTTTTCCATGGACCACATTCGTGGCTCGGATATTTTGTGGATCCCTTGGATAGTTCCTTAAAATTAAAGAATCCTACAGGAGGTGATTTTATTCCTATACACTGGTGTCGTTAGTATGATATTACTCAATGAGGAGAGAGCATCAGCTGGTGTCTCTTATTAGGGGAGTCGAGGCCATAGGACGTCATCTTGGGTATCAAATTGTTATTCATAGTCCATGCATAGATCAACTATTTTAGGCACAATGTGTGGTGTGTCCAGGAATATCAGACCATGTTTTCCTTCATAGTAAAGAAGGGAACTTTTATAGTGTAGGATGGGATTTCTCGAAGAAGGTTTCAACCAATCACTCACCAGTTGGCTTGTCTCACCCTCAGTGCGATGGATGATAGGAGTCTGAGATTTCTAGTAGTGTTGGAAAAGTATGGGGATGTATTTTTTGAGGACGTACCGAAGATAGCCTTTAGATTCTAGTAGAACCATTATGAGTTTTTGGTGATGCCTTTCAGTGGGATCAATTCTCCAATGGTGTTCATGGGACTCATGAATAGGATCTTCCAACCTTACCTTGATCGTTTTGTGGTAGTCTTGATTTATGAAATATTTGTGTACTCAGCATAAGAGGAGGAGGGGAATGCTTCACACCTACAGATATTCCTAGATAGACTCCAAGATCATCAGCTTTATAGTAATCTCTCGATGTTTTAGTTTTTGATTTAGGAGTTCCACTTTCTGGGAGACATCATTTCAGTGTCTAAATTTGAGGTGGATCCAATGAGCATAAGGGAATTTATTTCTTGGGAACCACCCAGGATCATGACTGAGATGTAGAGTTTCTTTTAGTTGTCTGGTTACGAACAGAGGTTTGTGGCCAACTTTTCCAAAGTAGTAGCACCTTTATCATCATTGACATGGAATGTTCAACCCATACGTGGATAGAGAAGTGCCATCAGTGTTTCTAGTCACTAAGATGGAGACTGATGAGTGTCCCCATATTGAGACTACTAGAAGAAGGAGTTGGCTATGTAGTCTTCTAAGTCCCATCTAGAACTAGACTGGGCTATGTCATGTTGCAGGAGAGTTCGATGATCACCTATAAATCACAGAATTTGAGGCAGCATGAGCAAAACTACCAGACCCAAGACCTAGAGTTTGCAGTAGTGGTTTTTTTCCATGAAGCTGTGGAGGCACTACATGATGGGTAAATGGTTACCATCTACTCCAAACACATGTGTCTTAGAAATACATTCTTGTAAAAGGAACTGGACTTGAGATAGTGTAAATGGCTGGAGTTCCTCCAAGACTATGAATTTCAGATAGTCTATACTCCAGGGAATGGGAACATGGGGGAAGACATGCTTAGTAGGAGGTCTGGTTTACATCTACGGAGTGAGGCGAAGAAGAAGCTATCTAAAAAGAAGATATATTTCATATATGGTGTTGGACAATCTTACCTCTAATCGAGCACTATCAATCCCCCCTCCTTCAGCAAGTTATGGAGGCATAACTTGTGGATGTTGACTGTGAGGCCCAACATGCTCTGTTATCCCCAGTAAAAACTTCTGATGGATTTTCAATAGGTTGGTATCATGTCATAGTTTTCAAAGGACACATCATAGTACCAGTGATTTTATGGGACAAGGTGTTGAGGTAGTTACCAACATCCCCATTGGTGGTAAATACTGCCATGGAGAAGATATATTAGGACCTCCAACATCAGTACTAGTGGCTAGGGATGAAGAAAGCAGTGGTAGGGTTCATTTCATGATGCCTCACTTCTAAGCAAGTGAAGTCCAGGAATCAAGTCCCATCAAGATTGGAACATCCACTTGAGGTAACTGAATGGAAGTGTGATGGTATCTCCCGGGACTTCTAGATGGGGTTACCACGCACGTCCAAGGCCCACAATTTTATCTGTGTCATCATTTACCAACTCACCATGTCATCACACTTACTACCCATCTGGGAGTAGGGATCGATAAAGGGCATAAAATGATTCTATGTCTAGAAGACAGTGCAGCTTCACGGGGGGCCTTTGATGATCATCCCAGACTATTATGTATGCTTTATATCTCGGTTTTAGAAGGGATTATCGGAGGCCTTTGGGACTCAACTACTCTTGAACACAGCCTTTCACCCCTATAATGATGGTCTGATGGAGCATACCATAGAGACCATAGAGGAAATATTTCATGCTTGTGACCACTATTTTGGTCATAGTTGAGAGGACCTCCTACAACTGGTGGATTTTTCAAATAATAACAGCTTTCACTCCACCATAGGCTTGGAACCGTTTAAGGCCTTTTACAGGTGGCCATGCAGATCACCTATATGCTTGACAGACCCAGGGGAGTCAGAATTCAAGGGTCCAGAGTTGGTATGGTCTACCACTGAGTAGGTTTATATCATCTTGGAGTGGATGAGGACTACACACAGTGGGCAGAAATCAAATGCTGACAGGAGGCAATGACCCTTGGAGTTTATGGAGGGAGAACATGTTTTCCTATGGGTATTATCCTGATGAGGATTACTGAGATTTTTTCATGGCATTTTATTATCTCCAAGGTTCATCAAACCATTTTATATTCTAAAAAGAGTTGGTGATGTGGAATAATTCCTAGCTCTCCCCCCATAGATTCACCAAGTACACAATGCTTTTCACGTGTTGTGGCTGAGGAGTTACATGCATGATCCATCGCACATCATCGACTGGGGTGAGTTGGACATTGAAGTTGGGGTGTCATTTTTGGAGTTATTTGTAGAGATGGAGGATCAATAAGAGTGGTTCCTTTGTTAAAATTCAATTTCTCTTGGGCACATTCGGTGGTAGAATGTGAATCTCTGGGAGAGCACACGGGAGTTGGAGGCTCATATTCATTCTCAGTACCAAATTATTATTTAGGCTTTATTTTCTCTTTCAAGGATGTAAATTCCTAAGGTGGGGAGAATGTAATGTCTCATAATTTCTATGTTATTTTTTAAAATTAAATGGAATTATTTTGAGACCACAATATTTGATGGCATGTTAATCTATACCTACGTGAGCCTGAAATGGAATCATGAACATTTTTTTGTTCACATAAGTAAACATGAAAGAGGGGTTTTCTAAATTTTGAATCGGTACTCAGATAGAAAATATAGGAGAATATATGAACTCAGTACTCTAGTATTCTTTTATAAATGAATTAACATCGACAAAAAATGGTCAGACGGAAAAGTTGATTTTCAGAATATTTAGAAAATAATAAAATAACATAAAAAGTTATTTTATTTTCTTTTTCACCGTTGAACAGTAGAGGGCGACACTGCAGTTCATTGATGAGGTGATGACGATGTGAATTAAAAGATTATCATTAATGTATCATTAATGTACAGTGTTTCGATGCTTTAAATAAATTTTAATGATGCGATGTTTTAGTGTAATAGAAATGTTGCGATGTGTTTCATTTTAATAAGCTAACGCATTGGGGGAATCAAGAATTAAATGGAAGACAATTCTTAGAAAACCCATAGGTGAGTGTTATCATCAATTAAGAATTCTGAACACCAGTGGAACGTTAACATATTCGACGCACCTCAATGTATGGAGTTGGGAAGTAATGAAAACCTTCAACTACTTGAATCTTCATGAGCAGACCACTTCTACATCGAAATTATTTGATGAAGGGGTTTTTCTGGTTTATGTTTCCTCGTTATTCATTCTAAGATATGAGCATGAACCAACCCATGAATAGGTTTATCAATAGATTGTCCATTCTTGTGGGAGGGTAATGTTTCTTGGGTTTTCTATTAGAGATTAGTTTTTATGATCGATAGAATTTCAATACCCAAACCAACCCCTATTTTGAAACTCTAATGAGGAGGGTGAGGGTCGGCACAAATAATTCATGAGCCCCTCCACTTGTGTATTCTTCATGATTTAATTTTTATGTGGGTTGAAAGGTAGATTCGAGGCCATTATATGGAAGACAACATCCCACATAGGCCACAGGCGCAAGCTCCATGAAGAACGGACCTATGATGAAAACCTGGTGATCTTTGGAATGCCCCACCGGAGTATCGATGCTGGAAGAAGCACCGAAGACTGGTGGATACACACCACGATGGTGCGCAAGAAAATATTTCCATTGGGCCACGGCACAGTGGGAGACACTTCCATCCTTTGGGTTGACGGTAGGTAGTGGCACAGTGCCTTGTCTCACATGGAAGGTTGTGGTCAACTGACCGCGGTACTGGGGAGCTATCCCCATTGATGACCTATGGGATAGGGGTTCTAGACGTGGCATCCAGCCACATCCCATCCAGTCAGACTAAGAATGGCATGGGCTTGACCTATTGCCCAATGGACTAGACCTAGGTCGGGCCGGTTCTGGGTTGGGTCATTGAACCTGGGTAGGGTGGATGAACCCTTGGGCCGGGTCGGGTTAGGTCTGTCTGACTAGGTGGGACCAGACTCGGACCACACCAGCCCCTTTTTTGGAAAAATGTCAATATCATAAAAATTGGGCATCTAATTGGTGAGCCATTTGCGGAATTTGAACCCTTTCCATGAGATGGATCTTTTGGAATACTATGTGGATGATTTAATGGATGTTAAAATTTGGTGAATGGACTGAGGAGCGGTTCTCCCGAGATCAAGCGTGAGATGGGGGAAACCATATGGATGGATGACACCTAAAGACTACTGACGAGAGATCCTATGTGGATCAGATACTATGTCCCAGTGGGAAGTGGAATCTATGTTACCCTAAAATCCCACAGTGGGTAGTGGCTTTTATGTGACCCGGAATACCCACAGTACTTGACAGGAGGAGCACCTCAGTATGGCCATAGGTGGGAAGTGGCTTGTGTGAGACCCAGCATTCCCATGAGGGGGGGTGGCTTGTATGTGACCCAGCATACCCATGGTACTCATTAAGAATGAGTACCAAATCAGTCCTAAGTTAAGTAGGATGTGCATTTTATGTGACCCAGTAGTCCCACTGTACTCATTGAGGATGAGTTCTCCAGCAGCCCAAGGTGTTCAATGATGTGACTAATGGTTCTACTATCCAACTCTTGAATATACCTGGTGTGAGCTGTATTGATTCATGATCATGCTTGGTGATCATGATTTGTGGTTTGTTGTTGGATTTATGTGTGGTATTTCATCCGTATTTTGGGGTCACTAAAGTGTATATTATTACTCACTCCTACAAGGGATTCGTCTAGATGTGTTGTTTCTAGTACAGATGACTTCCTACTTGATGGAGGACTTGGTGTCCTTGGACTCAGTGGTGCCCAGTCAGACAAGGTAAGAGAGGTGTACTTTAACAGCTTCTAGCAGTTACTCTACACTTACCCATCATGTGGGGTTTCCAACAGATGGCTTCAAGTATTTCTTTTGTACTTTCTAGTTTTCTAGCTAGTCTTCTGTTGGGTTTTTATTCTGTCTCATTTGACATTAATTTATACATTTACTCTATGTCTATCTATAATGGATTTCTTGTTTAACTATTTAGGATTTTGTATGTGTATTTTTCATGCATATAATCACTCAGGCTAATGCCTCCCACATGCATGTTGACGCCTTCGAGGCTAGTCGCCAACCCCTATCCTTTAGTAGGCGGGATTGGGGTATGTCACGGAATGGGCCCTGGGGGATGGGTCGTGACATCTCCTTCATACTATCATTAAGAAAACTTTCACCATATTTTTTTTAATATTTATAATGAGGTACATATTCCATTATCATTTCATTTTATTATTATAGAAAAAACATCTCCTTATTCTATAAATCATATATGGATCCATTAAAAATATGTTCCCTCATCATGAAATCCATGTACAAAAATAAAAAAAAATATTTAATGAAATAAATATGAAATAAACTATTGGGACCGAGTGTATTATAATAATCATTTTAGGGTTGGTGAATTAGGGATTCTTCAAAATGAAACATTTCCCATTTATTTTTATTTCAAATTTTTCAAATCATATTCCCCCAATGGATAAAACATTTTAAATTTCATACTATATCATTATTGATCAAACTAAAAATCAAGAACAACTAAAAAATTGACACTAGGAATGTGAATATGTATTCACCTAGTTCTTTCCATTCGTTATTCCCATGGAGTACATAATGATGATTTTATGATGTTATTTAATCCAATACACTGAAAATCAATGTATAAATATTTTTCCATAATCCTGTAGTGAAAATGATAACAACCTTAATAATGATTTTTGATGAAAAGCTACCTCTTAATGTTTATTCCATATTCTTCTCATATATTTACAAAATCAGGGAATGAATCCATTATTTATACATACATAAGGTTCTTCTTCAATTTATAGAAATGATTTTTTTCTCTATCTCAATATTGGTTACTTAGATTTTGTATGTCATTGCATAATTTATAGTTTATCTATTATTCTACAAATCATTTCTCTTTTGAATAAACAATATTATATAATTTAAACTTATATAAGTAAGATGTCTTGATATTTGGTTTAAGAGAACACAACAATAACTAAATCCTTTATATGAGAATAAGTTAAATCAAAATTTTTATTTATTATGAAATATTTTTACTCAATATATATAGAAATATACCACCTCAATAAGTATATTATTCCATTAAAGACCTGATATATAAATACATAAAATTTATTCAAAATAATATTTTGAAACTATAGTTAATGATTTGATGGATATTCTACACTATTTTTTCACGTTTTATAAACATCAATCGAGACTCAGACCCATAACCATGTTTTTTTATTCAACTATCCATCCTTTAATATATAATAATTAAGACAAATTTTAAAATCAATTATTTTGGTATTATCATTCACTTTCATGTTAATATAGTAATATCAATCTTATTATAAATATATTCTACCGAAATTTCTTTCAAAATCATCATTTAATAAAATTAAGTTTTTTAACAATAGGAAAATATTCCTCTTTAGAGAATAAAAAAAATTATCTTCATTTAGATATTTGTATTATTTATCCAATATGAAATGATATTTAGGAAACTATGGATATAAAATTTTTAATATAATTTCGTTTAAATTTCAATTGGAATCATAGGTTGATCATCAAATCACTTGAAAATTTTACTTTTATTGTGGTTTGAGTAACCTTGTAGAGGCACATGGACCCTAGTATCATAATAACTAAAATTATAGGGTGTTTTTTGATAGAAAACCTATCTTAAATAATCCATTTTATAGTAATTTTATTCTTCCATATATCTATATTATAGTGTAATGTGGTTGAATATTTGATTACCATCACTGTATGCAATCATTATACTATAGCATGAACAATCTTGTTTTTGAATTATATATTCTTCCATATTATTGTTTTATTCATACATAAATATTTTGTAATATATGTACATGAATGAGTATTTCATAGACCCTACCCATTATATAATGAAAGAAAACTCCAAAATACATTACATATTTTCGCTCTATGTTTTATTCAGACAAAACATTATATTATTATTATGTTAGATCATTATGAAAGAAACTCCTCTTATATTTTAAAAATAACAATCCAAATTTTATATTTAAAATTATATACCATCCATTTTTTGTTGATGATGTTTTTGAATAATGATTTTCTCATCCTATAAACATCTACTAGCCTTTTCTAAATAAATATTTGTATTCTCTTACATATTCAAACACCTAAGTAGACTAGGATAGACAATTTTTGACCTCACTTAGGAAAGATAAATATGTTTCTACTAATTTTATGTCTTATCCCTAATATATAAATTAATAATGTATTATTAATATCCTATATCAAAACTATATTTCATTCCATATTTTCATAAAATATATTTCAAGATCAAATTCAAACATAATTACTATGTTTTTTGATTTCATTCCACAATCACTAAGTATGGATCTCATGTATGGTAATCAACCTTATTATTGTCCAAAATTCTATATCCCATGTATTCCATTGTAAAAATAACTTTATATAACCAAATATAATAATTATTATATTAAATACAATACACGCACTAAGGTAACCCAATCATTTACTAATTAATTGTTATATATTTTTATATAAATTTTAACTACATATCCTTATGATCCATACCAGAACTATAGTTGTTTGGTGTATTTTTAAACATGGATAGATAAAAAATGACTTAATAAAAACCCACTTCATCTGCCACTAATATCATCACATCTAATACCCCTTTTAGAAATAAAATACAAATAAAACTTCACCATATCTAGGGGAATATAAAACATAAGAAAGGACAACTCATGTGAAATGTAACTATAAAAAAAGAAGATATCATTCATTGGTGATTATTAAGAATAAAATGAGTATATTTGAAAGTTTAAATAACCATAAAAATAGAAATTAATACCCAATAATTAATAGACTATAATCATGATTCATTTCACAAATCATGTTCGTTTATATGACATGCATCATAAGAAAATCGAAATCCTTGTGCTATGAGAACATCTTAGAATCATATGATCATTTACTATGACATTTTCATAATTTGTGGGTTAAATAAAATCATGTAAATCATATTTCAAGGTTTACATAAAATAATATCAATTCTAATTAATAATAAAAAATCTATTGAAAAGCCAACATAGTCAATTAAAAAAATCTATTATGTATAACTTCCACTAAGTTTACTCCAACATCATTACTAAATGAATTAGAGGGATATATGATTCAATTTACAACCACCAAATATTAATTAAAAATATATATGTTTCTAGAATATCATAAAACATTCATAATATCATAAATGAATAACTTGTAGAAAATAAATTGGTTTGGTAAACATTTAATATTTATTATAATAATAGAATTCATCTTATAATAATTGATTAGTGGAAGGAAAATGAGTTTCATTAAAATTACATAATAAAAATATATCATTAAATTAATGAATATATATTGTAAAATTATAAAATTTTCAAGGTTTAAAATAAGAAACAACAAATACTATTGAGTTAGATTAAAAATTCCTCAAAAAATACATTAAAAACATTTCTATAAAAACATAGAGAATATAATTTTCATTATATATATTTAAAAATAAAGATTAATTTAATGGTTATGAAATTATTACCTTGAAAATAAAAAATGTAAACCAATAAAATATTCATTAAAGATAGTTGAGATTATGACACCTGGAAGTACCCCATAAGCCATGTATGTCAAAAGCAATTTTTTTACACATTGGTAAAATTTAAATAAGCGAATCATTAAAAACATTTGAGAAGAATACGTTAAAAAATTGTAAAAAATAATGGATAATAATTACTTTAACCAATCATAAGACAATATAGAATTAATTTATATTGGAAAATATATAAAATATAAATATATAAGAAAATTATTTTGGACTACTGAAAAAATAGAATATTTTCCTTGAAAATCATTATTTCAGACACATGAGTTCATAGGTATATGATAATTAAATTAAGAAAATATATCTTTAAAATTAAAAACAGTATAATAAATGACATAATATTTGGGGTAGATTGATAAAATAATTTCATCATCATAAATTCATGCCAAAAAATTAGGGTAAAAGTTATATTGTAAACTAAAACCATTTCCCCTTCAATAACATTGGAATCATAAATGAAACATTAAATAAAATGAAAATATGGATATTCATGGTTCCAAATATAAATGGTGAAGTGGATACAACATAAAAAAGCAGATCGGTATATAACATAATATAGGTTCCAAAAAATATAATTTGAGATGATAAATCAATACAATATTGGAAACATTTAAATAAGGACTCTGTGAATTAAATAAGTTATATATAAATTAAAATTTAATGAATTAATATTAGTCCATTATATTATTTTAAATTGACCATTATATATACTTCAAAAAAATATGTATCTTCATAACTCAAACAAGTAATAATAAAACTATATTGAAATTATAAACCCTTATCTAATATACGACTTCATTTATAAGCACACTGACAAAATATATAATAAAACTATATTCATTAAAATTATAAAAAAATAAATAAAAATTACAATACCAAATATTCTTTTATTATAATATCATATCACCTTTTAATTAAATATTAATTATAAAAGTAACTTTTTTTCGTGAAAACTATTTTTCATATATGTTTTGATTTTGATGTTACAGTCATACCATCTTGATAATGGTTACATAATCTATAGAATATTAATAATGATATAAATTTGAAATATATTCATTTAATCCATAAATAAAAAAATGTAGTTGAGGTATTTTTGGAAAATGAATCCAATCACCTCCTGAAGGTGGTAGTGTACATGTTATCCTCATAAATACAATTATTTTTTACTTGTTGGGAAAAGAAGAAAAATAAGGGTGTTAAATTTAAATAATAAATTCTTATTATAAAGGAGATATAGTAGTTATAATTTTAGAATCATTAGGATAAAATTTATGGAGGTATAATAAAATGAGAAATTAATGGTGTTGGTTAAAATTGCATTCACCATTTGGGGATTCCTCTGTTGCATTACATTTTAGAGTCCCTAGGGGTGGTATTACAAGAATACCATCACACATATATCATGTATATGGATGTTTTGAATATTTTTTCTCATTTGTCAGTCACTATTGTTATCTCATGGTGGTAGGAGGAATAAAGGATATGTACTTTCCTTTTACAGTGAGGGAAATGACACACATGAGATTACTTTAAAAAATTAAATAAAATAAATTATTTCCTCTATGAAGTTTTAATAAAGAAATTATTTTTGGAATATTGAATGTCTATATTTCTAAATAATAATATCCATTAATTTTGATCGTATATTATGTGATTTATTTTCCCTTATATCTTACTTTTAACCCCACGTTAACCCTATTGATGATTACTTTGAAATAAATGACATTCACTATATTGGGGTCATGAATGTAAAAAAATAAAATGTAAATTGAAAAATAACAGTAAAATGATTATTTATATTTCTATAATCCTTTAATTTAGAGAAAATTATTTTTTTTATGAATTTTACTTCATTTAGTTAAATATTATTTAACAAAAGATATAATTAATTTAATTTTATAAAAAAATTCACATTGTTTGACTTTAAAGATATCATGGTAGAAATTGAATTCATATATAAAGTTTTAAAAAATCATTAATAAGTTATATATATCTAAAAAAATTTGGGAAATAAATAATTCATAAAAATTGTAACACATTTAATAATTTTAAATTAATTTTTCCATTACTTGAACAAGAATTGTGTTGGAATTGGGTAAGTATTCTACGTAGTTATTAATTACTAAAATTTAAAAATACATTCCCATTAATAAAAAAAATTATTTACAATAACATTTTATAATTATACATAACCATTTTATATACCTATGAAAAACTATTATTGATATTAAAACAACTAAAGGAACACTTTTTATTTATTCATTACTAAAAATAATATTAAGGTCATTGTTAATGTCTTATTGCATAGAATTTCCATAAATTCCAATAGAATTTATTTATAGTAAAATGTAATCTATTAAATTTAAAAAAGTAATGTGTTTTTGAAATTTAAATGCCACAAATACCACTGTATTTTCTTTCATTAACAAGTTTCACCCCTATCCAGGTGACAAATATCAACCATGACTACTATTCATAATGACTAAAAAAAATTGTGTCAAATTTACCAAGTTTTATCCTCATTATTCCAAATATGGAATCCAATTTTTAATGATTTATTATAAAAAAATTAATATTAATTTATTTTTAATATAAATGTGAAAAACAAAATGAAAAATAGTGAATATAAATATGTATTTTTAAGCTTAAAAATGAACCTATAAAAAATAAAGTATAATATAGTTTTTTGGAAAAATATTTATTATATATTATATTAAAATGGTAATAATTTTATTTAATTACATAATTCAAAGAATTAGGGACTTTAAATTGCCTTACTTCCTGAAAATAGATAATTTTACCAAAATATCAGTAATTGTATCTTTTCAATAAAAGATAAGTCTTCTTAGATAAATACATGATAATAAACTCTAATATAATATTGACCTGATGTATTCAAAAATTATTCCTTCAAAAAAATAAAATTTCTCAATATTGAATAAATTAATTATTATGGCTATCAAAAAATGTAATAAAAGAAATTTTTTAAGAAAACATATTTTTTTATTATAAAATTTTATTACAGAAAATTAAATACATATATATTATTAAGCAATTAATAAATTGTAATTATCTAAAAGAAATATATATATTTCTTGTAATGTGGTTATTACTATTCATACAAACCAATTTAATATATATATTACAAAACTATATTTAGACAATATTAATTTTATAGTATATCATAGTTATCCTAGTACATAGTGTTGCAAATTAATTGAGCTATTGAGAATAGAAATATTATAAAATAATTTTTTGGGTGTTAAATACTTCTCCAATATTTATTTTGTGTCTTCTCAGTTTTATCTTATTCATTAAAGGAATAATATTTAAGGATATTTTTGTTGGAAACTCACTTCATACAATGGGATAATAAAGAATTCATTTAAAATGAAAAGTGAAAATCATAAAGGTTATGTGAAATAATACATGTATAAGTTATTAGATAATAAAAATATTGGGTTGTTGATATATATATATGGAGGAGAAAAATAAAATCCAAAAAATAGTATATATTAATAGAGAACATAATAATAAGAATATTTATAAGAAAAAAAACCTACATTAGTAATGGTTAAAAAATCAATCTTCATCCCAAATGATTGTAACTATTTTTCATTTTCATGGACATATTCATATAGATTAGGAATTATTTTACTGTAGAAAATGATATAATATACATATTCTTTTTCTTTAAATACCTAAATTTAATTTCATCATTTTTTTGTGTTACTTAATTAAATACCACATTTAATAAGACAAAATCCCAATTATGAATATAAATATTTATTTTTTATGAATGAACAAAACATATAATATTCTAATGTGTCATACTATATATAATATGTTGATAAGATATTTTTATTGTCTTCATTTAGTTACAAAACAATTATGGTTAATAATTTTTTGAAGATAACTAATTTAAAAAAACTATCATTTGAAAATATATTATCATATATTTCAAT
This sequence comes from Viscum album, assembly GCA_963277665.1. Taxonomy (NCBI): domain Eukaryota; kingdom Viridiplantae; phylum Streptophyta; class Magnoliopsida; order Santalales; family Viscaceae; genus Viscum; species Viscum album. The sequence continues at coordinate 4,699,901 of OY728166.1, read as the reverse complement.
AATATTATACAATGATCTACCTAATTAATTATATAAATAACAAATTTAAAAAATTATTAAAGCATGATTTACTAGTATTAAAAATCACAAAATTTAAAAAAACAAGAAAAAACAATATCCAATATATACATAAACATAATACCCAAATAACATAAATTAGCTCTTAATTTAACCGATATTCTCTTAAATCATGCTAATTACCAGAATCAACATATAACTTCAATTAAAATTTATATGAATCTAAGAATTATCCATATCAATTTACTTCAAATAATTTCACAGACTATCATTTGTTTTCTACAAATTTAATAATGAATTAAACATCACCAATGATAACATAAATCGTAATATCATATAATCACCATTCAGCTTCAAACTAACCAATTCTATAAAAATTTATCTTATCAATATCAATTATCTCATTATCTAAACTAAAAATTAATATAAAAATATGAAGATTATATTAAGTGTTATTTATCCCCAATCATGTATGTTACAAATATAAAACATTAACACTATATAAATTGTCGGTTTTATCAGTACCATTTGACATATGATTATGAATCATTAAAGAAAAACTGTTATTGAAAAATTAATTTATTTTTAATTAATAATTAACTATAATTTCATTGTTAATACACTTTAATAATATAATTCATGAATTCCAATGCAAAAAACACTTTAATCATTTCACTTCATTATTAAACCACTAACCATGAATCCATGTCTAATTACTTAATAATTCCTTCCAAAATATAAAATATGAATATTGTATTAGGATTGATATACCTTAATTTAATATTGATTCAAAATATTATAATAATCTATACTATTAAAATAATATCTATATTTCATATTACCTTCATAGTCTTTTCATCTATAATAGTAATGTTGTTTCTCATATATGATTTCTAATTATTTTAGAAATATTAACCCTTGGTATAAAAAATTGTATATTTCAATTTATTTTTTCATTTAAAAAATTATACCACAGAAGATAAATTTGGAGACTATTTTTCCTTTTAAATGCCTTAAAATTAATAATTTTTCAATATAAATGTATCTAATTATTAACTTTATTTATATAAATGTAAAATTTTTTTACTCCATTGAGATATTCCTTTGAGTGATTATTTTTAATTTTTAAATAACCAGGAAGCATAATATTTTTTCCTCTAAATTTCTCCTGAAACTACATTTTTATTGTATTTGGTTCATACATAAAATATAATATTTAAGTTCCAAAACCAATATAGTAATATATGGTTGCTTAAAATGAATGAAATTCTCATTCTGTCCCCAATTACAGTTGGTTTATTATGATGATAATAACTAAATCATACATCATAACCATAGTTAAAATAATTTTTCAGGGTTCTAGCCTTTAACAAAATGAAATAATGATAGTGTATGAAACAATTATCATAGTTATTGATCAAATAATTAAGAAAAATAATTCAAAATATATTTAAATTGTAAATCACTAATTTAACTTGATGAAACATTTGGTTAAACTGAGGTCTTCCTTGATCATTATCGATTAAAATTTTTCATAATGTTAATTAAATAAAATGGGAATTTACCTAATCATATCCATTTGTATTATCTATATATGTATGAAGTATTAGTATTTCTCATCTAAAACTAGTGTTTATTAAGTCAATACCAAACCCACCCATTTTGAATGCTCACCAATCAACTCATATATTCCATATAGTAATCTTATTTCTAGTATCAAAACATGGATGTTTTTTCATAGAATACCACATTCATTTCACTAAAATAACATAGGTTGTCCTCAAATTTGTAGCACTATCTCATGGGTTTGCACTAATATCTCATAAAACTAGGTTCCAAAATAACATAACATTTATTTAATACCTAAAAATAATAGTAAATAATTTCACCCAATAATATTAAACGTTGTTATATAAATATTCCTTACACTCACTTATGATCCACATAATAACCCAATAGGTTTATTATATTCATAAAAAAGGTTACATAAATAACATGTTGACGAAAATAAACAACATATCTTAATATTTTATTCAAATATTATTCCATTTTTAGGAATAACAGACATAAAACAATGATTCATATTATAGGGAATATAAAACATGATAATGTGTGGCCATAGATGCTCATAAATAGTAGTCATAGGATATACTATGATACATTAATTTTACCCATAACATGAGTATAGGTCCTTAATTACTTGATAATAAAAATAAAAAATCATATCAAGAAATTCCTAGATCATAATAATGTTCATTATCATAAGGAATTGTATTTTATATTACTTGAATCACAATGTAACCAAAATTCATGAGCCATGAGAACATATCTTAATCATATTGTCTTATAAAAAGTGAGTGAAATAAAGGGTGGATTAATAATAATAATAATAATAATAAATCTTATTTCATGTAACACTTCCAATAACATCATTTCATAGTGTACATAATATTATTTTTTAAATTCTTATAAGATCAATTACCACATTCTCTTAGGATAAACTTCCACCAAGTTAGCATAGTCAACATTACTAAATTAATTGGATGAAAATATAATTCATATTTCACTTATAAAATTATCATAATATATATATATATATATATTAAGATCTTAATACATTAATTATATAATTATATAAATCCACATGATAAATTAAAGAGTTTCATAGACATCGCAACAAAGTATTCTTAAATGAATTCATCATGGATTATTTTACACATGAAAAGAAATCATGTTACATTTAAATTATTATATAATCATAATATATTTAGAAAAATAATATAGATTGATTCATAATAATACATCCCAAATGATAAATAAATACATAAGTGGATGTTATTTTAGATAAAAAATCCCATAAAGTATATTTTAGTTATTTCATCCAAAAAAATATTTTCATTAGAGATATTTAAAACTAAAAATTCAAAGAATTTTGGAAAATTTATTTTATTAAAAAATATAAATGGAAATTTGAAATGGAATCTTGAAATTGAATAAATCTAATTATAGTTGGAAAATTCGCTCATTCATTCTACTTTAGAAAAAAATCTTCTCAAACTCTGATAAAATATGAAAAAGTGATTCATTCTAAAAATGAGGAGATTATTAAATTTAACACATTTTGTAAATATTTATTCATAATTACGTTTTAAATAAAAAAATAATTCATAGAGTAAAATTTTCTTTAAAATTTCTTTAATACATTGAAAAGGATAAAAAATACTCATCACATAAGAGAAGAACAATGTCAGTTTTCCTTTAAAACATTATTCCACACTTTTGAACAAATAGAGAGTGAAATGAAAAGAAAAATATGATATCTACTAAAATAAATACTGTATTTGAAATTACATTGTATTTAAGTAAGACAGATTAAGTAACTACATCTATTGAAATTTAAGAATAAATTATCTTGGAAAGAAATAAATTCTAACATATACCTAATAACACTTTGGTAATATTCAAGTCATAACCCCCATGAAATATATAATATTAAACTAAATATTAGAAACTATTAATAATGTAATATTCATGATGAAATATTTAAAGGGTGGTATTATATAGTACTCGTTGAAGAATATAGGTGTATAAGAAAATATATTTCCCTAGTAAGACAATTTGAGATGATAATCACATACATATTGGGTAAAATTAAAATTGAAACCACATTGATAAATTATTTTAATTTTAAATTTAAATACAATTAATTAATACATGTATATATATATCATATAATTTTTCAATTAATAACTATATAAACCTTATAAATATAAAAAAAAATTCATAACGGTAAACTTGTCTTAATAAAAAAATATTGAGATAAAAAAACATGACTTTATATATGTCTTAATTCATAAGCACCCAAACATCATGAATTGTAAATTAAAATTTTTTATAATTTTTTATTAGAATAATATATATAATTATTATTGCACCTATGGATTACTTAAAACATCTTAGTACACATTTTTTGTCTATTCTTTATTAAAATTATTGTTTTAGTGATAACTGGTTAGCTTGTCATGTAGGTTTAGACTCATGTATTATGTTACCTTCATATTTATTCCAGTAACATAATCTCTATAATTGTAAAAATTATATAAATATATTATATAATCATTTAATTAATCATTATTTTTATCAGTGTGATGAGGTGATAGAAAATGAATTGAATCAATTCATTATGGTGGTAGTGCACATGTACTCACAAGTGATACTTTCATTTCCAAATTGATAGAAAAACTATAATAATAAGGTTACTACACAATGATAATAACATATTCGTATATATGAGACAATATTCTAATTATATCAAAATTTGTAGGATAATTTTTAAGGGGCTAGAATATGGAGTATAATGAAGGATATTGGTTAAAATGATTACCTCTTAATTAAGATACCTTCATAGTATTTCATCTTAATATCCCTAGAGATTCTATATTGAGATGATGTGAACCTATAGAATATATATAAGGACTTTTTTATGAATTTTTGGTCTGGTTTATATGAGCTATATGGATCATAATTATGTGGGTAATAGATGAGTGGGGGTTTACTTTTTAGTGCGAAGAAAAAGAGACACATTGAATTAGATAAAATATTTTAATATAATAAATTATTTTCTATGTGAATGTATGATCATATTGATTAATTTCAACCTGATAAGAAGTATGATTAAATATTATCTCATTAAATAAAATTTTTACATTTTTACATGATTTTTTAACCCTTATCTTTTAGTTTTATACGTACACCTCCCTAATTAACCATTTTTATGTTTACCCTAATGGATATTTTATCAATATTTAGGGGAAATAAATGATACTATAAATTTAAAATTAAACCATAATTGGAAAATAATTTATATTATTGAACATATCCTATTCATTTGGTTATATATAATATTTCAATATATTTTATATAATTTCATAAAATATTATTTAATAAAATATTTCATTCACATTGTATTTGAAACTATTCAAATAGTTTGAATTTAAAGACAAAAAAGATAGATTTTTTAGTTTAAAAACCCATTTAACACATCACTAAAATTTAGTAGTTATCTAAAAAATAATGGAAAAAAATAAATCATCTACATTCTATTATGTTTAAAATTATTAATTTCATTTTTTTTATTTTATTATTAGTTGAATAATCATTGTGTTAGTGTTGTGTATGTATTTAAGGTAATTATAGCATCACATGAGCATTAAAATAACTTTACATCCTCAAAACTCATTAATATTTTAAATAACCATTTATAACTGAACATACCCTCTTTTATTCCAATTGAAAATAAAATTTATAGTAAACACAATATAGTGGTATTTTTTATATATTCTTTTCATAAAATAATATTATGGTCAATATTAGATGACGAATGAAATAAATTTCCAAACCATCAAGGTTAATAATATTAATTTTATATCGAACCTATCCATGAAAATAAAATCATGGTTTTTTATTAGACGTTCCGCACACATCCACACTATTTTACTAATTTTACTCATATCAAGTCGAAAAATAGTTATAGAAGGTAGTATTCATATTGAATAAAAATAAAAAGTTCATATATAAAAAATGTATCATTATTCCAAATATGGGTTCAGTTTTTAAATATTAAATTTCTAGTATTGGAAAAAAAATTATACAAATTCCTAAAACACACTAAAATATTTTATAGAAAAATGTGTTTTTAAGCATAAAAATGAAATTATACAAAAATCAAGTATAAAATTTATTCTTTTGAAAATATTTATATATTGTTTATAAATAATATATAATTATGATATAATATCAAAATTTACTATATAATTGGTATCTTAATTTATAGTAAATATTCATATGAATTGAATGCTTACTAAAAAATATTATTCTTCATTATTCATTGAAAAAAAACATATTTATAGAAAAATACCAAAAATTCACCCGAAGATATTAATGAGATGTTAAGTTAAAATATAATATTCCTTACCTAAATTATGATTTATAAAAAGGTATAAATCAATTATAATTCATGTTCCAAAGGTAATAAACATTTTTTGTATAAAATATATTATAAAGAAAAAAATGACTTCACTAAAAATTTAGAACTTATTTATTTTGAATCAATAAATAAATTTGAAATATCTTAAACCTTTATACAAATTTTTTTAAAGAATTTTTTACTACTCATACTTCATATTTAGTGACTGTGATATTATTCATATATATAAATACTTTTATATTTATAATATAACCCAGTTCTCATAAATATTAGTGTTTCTTTCTATGAATTATAATAAGAATAGTATTATAATATATGTGATTATAGGGGTGTTACCCAAAATCTAGATTCCAATACGATATTATTATTATATAATACCTATAATGGTATTCATGTAACTGTCATCCATGTGATGAAATAGTGGATTAGATCACAACTCCATTAATTATTAATCTTTATTTCTTTCAATATTTGACTAGAATAGGGGTACACATGCATGTTATACAGCTACTAATTTCACATTTGAAGGGAACCATGGTACCCAAAATATTATATAATTTTCACTAGAAAAATGATAAATATATAAATCATATAATTATATTACTAAAATAAATCATATAAAAAATGGAAACAAACACACTAATAAGATATTCATTATTTATGATTATAATTTATATGAAATATGTATTCATTCTGTACATTAGTTTATATAAGAATATTACTGAAACTGAATATTATTGAATTTATATCATATAGTTAGGGTACGTGAGGTGATTCACTACATGGTTCGATGTACTCACACGTTGTATTTGTCATTAATAGAATTGAGTGTATTATTTTGTATTTGATCTTGTAAGGTATTATCACTCAATAATGTGATGTTTTCTAACATGGGGTATTATAATTTTTCATACCTTTTTTATTTTAATGGCTAAATTGAAATATGATATTATGTTCAATCATGGTATCTATTTATGGGATTTATCACACATAAAAAATTAAGACATTGTTTTTATTGTAATTTTTTTGTTTTTAAAATTTTTATTATGACCTTAATTTTTCAATGCATTGATTGTTTTTTATACTATTATTGTATGTAGTTTCATGTATATATATAGTCTATACTATACTTATATAATTGTATATATGGTATCTATAGACTACAAATAACAATCATGAAAGTTTTTTTTATTTATCAAAAATTAATAATATTACTACGTATTTTTTATTTGATATAATATTATATATTTTAATTATTAATGAATGAATAAACATGAAAAAATATTTATAAATAATCTCTTTTCACTTATTCATAGCATTTGTAACTATATTATTTTCATAATGATTAACAGTGACTTGTGTTGGGTCATTACAGTGAAAATGATTAATAAATAACATCATATTCTATGTACTTTACCATTGAAAAAATAGGCAAAACTCTTCTATTGATTGATCATAAAAATTGACATTCTCCTAGCTCCATCCTTTATTTTCAATGCCAATCACATGGGAATCTTATTGAAACCACAAGTCTATAAGACACCATATGGGTGGGGGTGTGAATTAAAAAGCTCATTTCATCTCATGACGAATTGGTTTTGTTTTTGTGTTAGACTGATTTACATAAATAAATAATTTTTAATCCTACGTAAATTAAATATGAATTATAAAAAACTTAGTGGAATCTTTATTTTATTTAGTCTACCCAAAAGGGCCATATCTATGTGGAATACAGGTGGGGATGTTTCAATGCTCTAAAAAACATTATGTATTATTATTATAGAAATATTTTTTATAAGGATCACCAAATTTCTAGTGGTTATTCACTCCATATTCAAAAACATAATCAATAATAAAAAATAATGATAGTTTCCATGCATTGCATTTCGAATGGATATCAATGAATGGACAAAAAACCATGATAATGAGGGTATATCTCTTTATACCCTATACTAAATAAAAATTTGACTATATAATGAAATTCATTATAATATTCTTATTTAATGATATCTATTATTCCATATCATGACAAGTTATATACTCCCTTCAAAAATCAATTCATTTTCACTCTGAATCCCAATTATGTGATATCTAAAAATTATAATCCTTCAAGTTATACCTATAATAAAACTATTGGATTCTGGAAATTATCATGGTGTTTTAGTTATGGTACCTGAAAATAATTAATTCATTGACAAAATTAAAATTTAACAAAATCATAAGTAAAATTATTTTCTATAAATATTAAAATTAATGAAAAAATATGTATTATATTAATCAATAAATTTGAATATAAGGAAAAATAACCTTTAAATTTATTTCAGTACAAATATCTAATAGTTTCCATTATTAATTATTCATATCATCAACAAAAAAACACAGTGTTTGGGAATTTACATAATATATGTTTTTATTGTAATAAATATTAATAGCTTAGAAAATATATAACCATAAAAATTTAATCACCATAATGAATATATTGATTACTATACTATTATTACCAAAAATTTATTCTAAAAGAAATATTTCATAATCATTTTCCATTCCTATAAAAACACATCAAGAATTTTTAACATCATAAAATTCTTGTAACCAGTGAATGAGCATTCACATCATCCAATTTTTCAACCATATTATGAACCCATGCTGACCTCTTCCATAAATTAAAAAAAATCCTTATTTTACACTAAACCATGTTTCAGTTCTTGATATGTTTAAATAATTGACAGTCTTCCATGATTTTTATAAATTGTGTTTTTAATATGGAATTCCACTAAGGGGTTTTATCCTAAACATCATCATAATTCATAAAACAAATGTGTGGTTAACTGTTCTATAAATTTTTTTCTACAAACATAAAATGTTGTCAATAATTTCTTAGTTTACTCTATAACTATATTTGGATGTAACTATATTTTATATCAAACATTAACCACAATTTCTATGAATTTTGTTAAAACATAACACATATTAAAATTGAGTTATCATTATCTTATTAATTAATAGAGGTTTTACTCTTCTCTACATTACCCAAAGTTTTTTTTAAACTTCTCCCACTATTTGTTTATTTTTTTATACATTACATTGATTATTTGTCTACAATAATGAAATAAATTAGAATTATAATATCTATAATGTCACTCAATATGTACGTGAGAAATTATCAATGTAAAAGTAAAGATTTCATTATTTATTTGAACTCATCAATGATTTCTCCAAATATTCAACTATAATTAATCTTTTTTATTTCCCTATGTATTAAAACACCCTTTATCTTCAATTAATATCCTTTATAATCTAAAGAGATAAATTCTCTTCGAAAAAAGTATTCAAAACACCACCCCTCAAGATTATAGTAGATTTTTATCTATCGTTTAGATATAATCAGTTATTTCAAATGATTATATAGTTTTCAATATTTTGTTGAATTTAATCAATATATTCAATAAAAAAATTATATCAAATATATTACAAAATAGATAAATATTATTCTGGTTAATCAAATTGTTCTATTAATCCCACCTTGAATAAAATCACAATATGAAATATCCTTCCAATCATAAAAACATATTAAGAATTAAATTAATCTCAATAGAGGGGACACATGAAACCACAATATGATTAAGAAATTGTATTAAAACTATTATTAAAATAATTAGTTTCATGATTTAATATAAAATTTTCTTTTTTAGATATGAAAACAACCTATTTATGTGTACAAAATTTTTCCATGATTAGAAAATATTTATCCACCTTTTTCTTTATATGATGATATAAAATCACAGTTTAAAAAACATGAGTCTTATGACATTTTATTAAACTCGATAACACACTTTTATCACATTAAGTAATATTTTTAAATTTAATATCATTTCCTAGATACATTATCTGTTTCATCATCTATATAAATTAATATCATATATTATGAATACAAATACATTCCTCATCCACTTTTTTATGTTATATGAGATTTATTTCATGTTATTCTAAATAATAAATTATTTTTTAGTAAATAAAAAAATTCCACTTATACATTTTCATGCCAAAATATTTCTTGCTCAGTAATAATTTCTATATTCCTTTTATTACTTTCTTTTCAAATTTAAAACATTAAAATAGAATTATGTATAACCTGAACATACCAAAATATATATGGTGTAATAGTGATATATTGTTTTATTAGATTACTCTAAAACCATACTACTTTAATAGTAAAATAAATTCATTTTAGGCTCTTTTTCACTAAATATAATATAAATACAATCATTATCCATCATATAATCCAATATATTACCTCTTTATCTTCATTATGTATTTTTTTCTAACAATAATTGTATTCGAATATCTTTTGAATCAACGCTTATAAATCATTATTTATATCTCCATAAAATAACTTTCAACAAAACCAATCATAGAATCCCCATTTTTATTGACTTATTACCTAAGAATGTATGTATGATTACTTATATTTAATATTATAATATTTGATCTCCTCAGTATAGAATACTCTTTTGTTGATTTTTAAGTTGTTCTATCGAATAAAATATCTTCAATATGGATTAGTATGATATAATTATATTCTATATACTATTTTTTCTAAAGTAAATGTGAAAAAATAACTCATTTTAATTTTCATTAAACTAGATTTCATATAGGATTAAAATACCATTAAACATGATTTAATTGATATAAATCATTCTTAAATATTCCCACATTTTTTTTATCATCTCAGATTTGAAATCCCATATTTTTTAATGAAGTCTTATTCCTCAACCACACAATATTGTTATTCTATATTCAAATTTATATAATATATCATAAGTTATATTTGAATAAAAATATAATTAGAACATGAAAATATACTTCTATCGAGGTATATATAAATAAAATCTTATATATATGTTCTAATAAAATATTATTGTTTTGAAAACAATAATTTCTTTATTTATTTTCACATTCCAGTAGTCATCAAATTTATTTATGACAACAGAATTTATTTAAATGAAATTTGTTTTATGTTTCATGTAAATAAACACCAAGGTTAGATATTATTTGAGTTTTTTTTTAAAAAAATTAATCATTTCTTTCAACCATGCCATTTAGATTTTTATTACAGAAAATTTTTAGATCATATCTTCTGATAAAGGATTAATCTGATCATTAATACACAAGATTTGTTATTATTTTATATATTTCATTGGCATACTAATATTTGAATAATTAATCTGATCTCTCATATTTATCCTTGGATTATTAATCCACAACCATTATAAAGGAGTTATTATTTTAATACATCCTTTAAATCATCATCATCATTTGGATTTTATGATATGAATGGTTTGTTTTCATATTTATTTTCCACATAGACTTCCACCAAGTCTCTATTTCAGTCCTTCTATTTAGAATTTTCTTCAATCAGATAGAAAACTTACGTTACATAATTTTGTGGATCCACCAATTAAAATATTTGTATTATATTTTGTGGATGAGTAACTAATGTAATAAAATTTACCCACATCTTCAAAGTTTTGATAATCCCATCCAATATTCTAGATGTAACATTTAAAAATTAATAATATAATTTTTCTTAATTTCAGTTTAATTTAATTACATAAATCATTTTGGGTTCTTTTGTATTCTAGACATAATAGGGTCTTGTTTTAAATAATATCCAAAAACAGAATTACCTCTTCCAACTAGATTCATTAAATTTAACTCTTAATCAGTTTTCATTTCAAAATATAATTCCAGTGAGTTTATGAGTTTTGAAACTAGATATTCATATGGTGTTTCCACCCATCTATTTTGATACCGTGTTTTTGATGAATACATTTTATGTTAGATTGATCATTTTCCATGTAATGTTCTAATAATTAGTCTTTATTGATCACTATAGATCCAACTCATATATCATTAAAAATATCCTATTTTAACTTATAGCATTCTCTTATTTCATGTATAAACATAATGCTTCACATAAATATATATACAAAATGAATAACCCAAGATAATTAATGGAGAACATTTCACACTCGTTGTGTATATTATTGTGTGATGAGTAGTTAGTATGCACTAAATGTTGAGAAATGGGGATTAACATAATAAATTTAGATAAAACCAATACACAAATAGGAAGGTAATGAGTGCTTACTAGTTCCATTTAATATCAGAATAAAAAAATTCATGTAAGTGTCCTATAAATCTGATGATGGTAGATATTTTTTTCAAAGCATTAAATACAAGTTTAATTTCAAGGATGATAGTATAATTTATGATAGTTTTAGACCAATCTTTATTAGATAACTAATTACATAACATTAGAGTTATTTTTGAAAAATTTAAAAGTTGGTTGTAATAATGTGAATCCACTCATTGACTATAAAGCATCAAGCCTACTATTAACTATGATATACTAGACATTAAAGAATAATTAATGATGCTAAAGTAATGGATATAATTAAAATTGAACTACTAGATCTTAATGAAACGTAATATTGAATATTCAATGGTAGATAGAAATTTTAAATTTGATAGATATGATTTTGGAATATTCTAATGTATTAAAAATTAAATAAATAATTTTGGAGGTGTCTTCTAGTTGTTTAAAAAGAGTAGAGATAAATTGAATAATAATCAATTATTTTTAATTAATTAATGATTATTGTGTTTTTGGATGATAAAAAGAAATTAATTACATATGTAATATATTTTTTATTAAATGTACAATAATGGCTATGTGTTGAATGATTTTTTTAAATTTATCATTTTTGAATCATAAAAAATAATGTAATAGCTCAAAGTTACATATATAATTATGTTTTTAGCTAAAGGGGTTAGATAAGTCATCAAAGGCATGGAATACAAAATATATGCATTTTAATCTGATTAGTTAATATGTAAAAAATAATCCACTTATAGAGTGATATATTTAATATTTTAAGAGTTGATGTTGTAGAAAGGAAAAGTAGAGGATATATATGATACATTTAAACTGAATTTTACTAAATGGATAGGTTAAAAATATGGTTCAATGCATTATATATTTTAATTACATGATATTAACATGTTTTCCTAATTGAGTATGTCAAAGACATTTCCAAAGAAATTGGTTATGAAATATTTTCAATGGTATGTTCAATTTACACATATGTAAACAATTCAAAAAACATAAAAAAAGGTAGGAAACATATATTGTTCCATAATCACTATAGATAATTTTTTTAATAAAATATATAATGTATAAAACAATAATAATAGATCATATATAGATTAAAAAGTATGAAAAGCATAAATTTTAATATGATTAGTATGAATTTTCATGAGATATAGGGAGTGAAAACAAATTATACACCATAAATATATTTTAAAAAAATGGAATATTTAAAGGATAATACATTAGGAAATTCTATAATTTTATGTTTATTTTAATAGAAAATACATTGACAGATTCTTTGGTACATGAATTTTTTTGAGAGAATAATCAAGTTAATGGTTATTATATGATTTGAGTTGTAGAAATATTTTGTGTAGTTGAACATATTACAATGAAATCAACACAATATTGTTTTGATTAATATTAAATAACAATGGATTTATGGATCATTTATAGATTGAAAAATTTCAATACATAATACTATTTTAATGTATGTATATTTAATAGGATTTCCAAGATAATATCACCTTCCATAAATTATATAGTGTCTCCATATTAAAATTATAGAAAATTTATTCTGAGTATTTTATTATTATAAAATAGTAGAATAAGAAGAAAAATAGTACTATGATACCGTAATACTGTATTCACTAGAAAAAATAATTATTTTCACTGATCAAGTAGATACATACAATATGTTGTAATGAGAACATAATTCTAAAAGAATAATAAATAGAATCCAGAGGATGTTCTTATCTTTTTGAAGTTGATTTGGATATATTAATTAGTAGGATTTATTAATTATGATTATTTTTAATGGATTCCAAAATATTTATTCTCTATATATTCAAGTAATTGTGATACTGAGTTATAGAAGAATGATAATATATATTTAGTGGTTCTAATGTTATAATGGTATGTGATGACACATTTAATGAGGAAGAAGAACATATTATAGTTCTATTTTTCCATTCGGATCAGAAGATAATTTTTTATGGGTTTTAATAATTCCATTGCTGTGTTGGTTGATGCCCATAATATCATACCCCACTGGTGCTCTTTGGGAGATGGACCACACTGGAAGGACATAGGATAAAGAAGCTTTTTCTTGATGGTGAGGGAAAAGTTTGAAACATCTGCATATAAGGTTTATGATACCTACCAGACCTATCTATTCCAATATAGGTAACTCATAATCATAACACTACAACAAAATTTAATAAGTGTTCACTGGTTTTGGAATATAATGGTGTATATAATTCTTCAATCATGATGAAATTCATAAATAAAATATTTTTTATATTTAAATATTAGAATTGAAAGTTTTTATGGTTTTGGAACATTAATATATACATTATTCACACTAACGATATAACATTTAGTATCAAGAGGGTATAATTAAAATTTAATGTAAAACACCATAAAATAAGGAAAAACATTTTCACCCCACATTGAGTGAATCTTTTCGAGGAACATCAATTGGTATAAGAGTAAAAAAATTTACTCTAATTAGAATTATTATATTTTAGAATTATTTTTTTGTTAACATATAAATTTTTTATTTAATGAAATTATATAATTTATTTATGTATATAACTATGTCTATATACCTATAAAAAATAAAACAGATGTATCAGTAAAAAATCGGAGGAAATGAAAATAAAAAATATCTTAAAAGGAATTGAGTATTAACTTCTAATGTATGTTAATCAATGATGTCTCTATTCAGTTGTTAAATATAAGGAGAATAATTCATTAGATAATTTATGTTAAAATGATAAAGAGTATGTGGATGATGAATCAGTTGGAATAGTTAAGAAACTCTAATTATTAATAAAAAATTATTTGGATAATTTGTCTATTGTTTTATTCAATGGAATATTTCAATTTTTGAAAGGACTTTATATTGATAAGAAGTAATGGGAATTTTATGTGATATATATGAATAATTATTTTGTTATGAATTTCTAAAATGAAAAATACTTATCAAAATGATGGATATAATTAATATTGTATATTACACGTCAATAATTCTTTTTTACATGATAGAATATATATTTAAAACAATATTATGTGAGCATATTTAACCAAAAAAATTATTTTTATAAGTGATACAAATATAATAAAAAAACACAAATCCATTAAAATAGTTAAATATTCCCCATAGGAAATTAATGTAATGGAAATAATGGAACTTGAAAACTTAATAAGATAATGATGTTATGTGCATAAACATCATACTTGAAAAGATATAAGTAAATTTAGAGAAAATATGAAATCAATTTTAGACTATAAAGTCAATTTAAATCACTATTATACTCAAAAGGAGAAAATTATGATATTTCTAGAAAACACAGATTTCATATCTTCAGAAAATTATGAATGAATGGTTTCCAAAATAAAAAATCATTATGACGATATTATATATAAGGAGTCTCATATTGATAGAAATTATATATTTAAATAACTTCATGATATACCAAAAATAATATTTTTGTTCATAGTTACCAGTGATGAAATTTATTATATTTTTAATAAATCATGTTATTATGTTATTACATGATTCAATTTAATATCAATAAAAATTAATGTTTATAAAAATTATATTTTATATATTATATTATAGAAGATATATTTTATCATATCTATGAGTTGCATGTCCTCATTACGAGATAAGAAATTTTAGTTCAACTAAATATGAGAAGAGTTCACATGCTACACTTTTGGGATAAATTATATCTACAATAAATAGAGTGAAAATTATTCATCATTGTTTGTACTGATAGTGGATTAATGATAATGAATATGATTTTTTTCAAAGATTACAATTATTTTAAGAGTAAATAATTCTTAGATTAATGGGGTAGATCAGAAATAATATGAATAATTATTGATCAGAAATTTATTTCCCCTTAAATTGAATGTTTATCAATTAAGAATTTATTTTAATTATTGAAAAACAACTATATGAACTAAAATATGGTGTTTATTGTCATTATTAGTTCTAGAAAAAAAACATGGAATCATTATTGAAATTAAATGAATACCTTCGATGAGGAAGAATCTATGAAGAAATAGAATCTTTGTTTCCATGGATTGTAAATTTGAAAACCTTATAAGAAAAGTAAAATATATCAAAAAAATATAGAAATGATATGAATCCTAAGTGTGTATTTATATAATGCGGTGGAAAGGATGCAACATTTTCTATTTAAAACAGGCTATTGAAATCCTAATTTATTTATGGAATTCTGAATAGATAAGGTAATTATTTCAAGGGTGATATAAGATGATTGGTTCGTTACAAGATATCCCACATAAATAGTAGGGGGAGTTGTCATAAAGAGGTAACATAATGGTTGTATTGAATCAATGTCAAAAATAAAATAATGATGAAAATATTATAATGCACTGGTTGAATATTTGTTCTCCCTAATAAAAAAACTTATATCTATATTGATATAATAGAAGTAATGACCCCAACCACAGTATCTCAGATCCAATGTCTGCTTTATGTTATAGGCATAAAATAAAAAGAATCATATCCCAAACAACCAAATAGTTATATATTTTTTGTAAGTAACATTCATTCATGAATCCTATAATACATTTGAAAACACAAATTATGACATACTATTTCATTAAAAATAAATGTTTTCTTTTTGTCATATCCTTTCATATCAATCATCATAAAATACATGGATTCATTGAAATGTATCAATAATTGTGATCTAAAATGATTAGTAATGGTTAATTATTATAGATTACATCGTGAATAAATATGAATAATCAATATGGAATGGTAAATAAATGAACACAAATTCCATGTAATCAATTAATTGAAAAGTTAGTGCATACAGAGATTATTTCAATTTTAAAAACACATTTATATTAATTAACATTGAATGTTAAATAATTTAAAACACATTCCATTTTATAAAAAACGTGACTATAATAACTATATGAGGAATAATAAATATAGAGAGGTAAATAACTAAAACCCAATTCCATTGAATCTGTAAGTAAGAATTAAATGAATCCATAGATAATATAATTGGGAAAATATCATGGATACTAATAACTAAATTCTTAATTAACGTAATTCTTAATTATTTTATGAAATGATCTCAAGCATTGTGATACCTTTATCATCAATACCATTCTCAATAAAGTTTAAAACTACATATAAAACCCCATTTAATTCCATCTTATTGATTTCACTCATGAGACTGAACAATGCATTGTGGGTCTACATAATTCCATTCACCACCTATCACTATAGGTCAAAATAATTCCACATATATCAAATAATCAATTTAATTTAATGAAAATTATTCCTTATTATAAAAATATCCATATTATGTAAAGAATATTTATTTATGAATATATTCCCAAAAAAACAAATAACATGAAATGTATAACACAATATGTAGAAATAATATATAGTTCAATAAATAAGCTTATAAATGATAAATAGTATGGAGATTGAGGAGAAATTTACTATCATCTGAAACATGAATAAATTGAAGGAAAGATAATGACTATAAAAATGAATCAAATAAGTGGATTTTAATACTTTATATTGTCAAAATTATCATAAACCATCATGAGGGTGAATACAAATTGTTTCAATACAACATATATTCATTAGATTAAGAAGAATTAATTTTTTCAAATTATTATAAATATCATAAAAATATTTTTACATATTTTTTTTGAGGAAAAATACTTTTCATTTTGATCTATTAATTTAAAAAAAATTAAACAATGCATTGTGAAAAAAAATCATTTAAAATGATATTTGAAACATATAAAATATAATTTTAGAAATTTGAGTGGTCATGACATCTAGATATTATATTCATGAAGTACGCATTAAACTAAAGATTAATTTCACTTTTTTAATAAAATCCAAAATAGAATTTTCTTGAAAATGACATGAATATTTCATTCAAAATAATTTCAAGACTAAAAATGTGTAAAAATATATCAAAATAAATTATATGAAAAATTTTTATTTCTTCTAAACAATGTTTTGGTTGAAAACATATTTCCCACTGAATAATAAATTATTTTTGATTTTATTAAAAAAATCATTATTGTTTTATTTTATAATGAGTAGAATATGGAAAAATTATTTTAAAATATTCTAAATAACAAGAGGAGAAAAAAATAAAATGGAATTGTGGAAGATCCAAAATTTACATGTGATTTATTATACACAGTTTAGTTATTATTTTACCTTTTTATTTTATTCTCATGATATTCATATTGGGTGTGTTCAGGTGCCATTTAGAGGTTTTTGGATGGTGTTCTAGTAGTTAAAGGTTTAAGCACGATATTCCCATACCATGTTCCCAACCACTAGAAAACTTTTCACCCTCAAACAAAGGGGGTTTCCATGGATGGAACATGGTTTGGAAAAATTTTCACCCACATAGAAGCTATCATGTACCCAAAACACATTGGGATCATTGATAGGTCATACGATTTGGAAAACTATGTAACTCCTCCCGGGAATTCATGTGTGTAGGATTTTTAAGCCCCAAAAATTTGGATTATAAATTCATAAACCTCATTTATTATCCCTAAAAACAGATTCTCTAACCAGAATGAATTATCCTTTTTATGGGGGCTACTAATAAGATTTTAGGTCTCCTCAAGCCCCTTCATTGGCTAATTGATTGTCTGGTGGATGAAAATTTGATATACGATAAGTGATATTATTCCTTTTTTAGACACCCCAATCTTCCAACCTCTTACCCAAATTTGGATGGATGATTTTACTCCATTTTTTTCATTAGATATAGGTTTTAATATATAACATTGTATAATATCTTGATTCTGGGTTTTGGTCCTCAATCATACTTTTTGTTGTGATTCTGGATATTCTACATCAAATTGAAGATTAGGGTTTGGAAAAAAATTTAAATGATCATGCATTTGGTGTTATAATTTATATTTCCCATAGTCTTTAATATTTCATTTTATATGCAATTATTACATTGTGTTTCCATGTTGGGAAATTTCATTTAAAACTAAAAATATTAATTTAATTGTATGAAATTGGGTGATACTTAACATATCTCATTGAACACATTATTTTTTTATGAGACCACACATTATGGAAACCGATGGGGTGTACCAATTCCTAAAAATGATGAAAATGAAATGAATAAGAGAAATTTTCAGTTTGTGAAATTTTAAAAAATGTGTATTTCATGTTTAACAATTTGTTTTAAGGGGTTCATTGGATTAACCTTGATTGGTTAATTAGATGTTAATTTGTTATGTTAAATGGATAAATGTATAAATTTTCATGTTATTATATTTTATTAACATAAATAATAATTATTTTTGTTGATTATTGAAATTTTTCTTTTTTGTTGAATGATAGATAAGATTTTTTATGATGTGGAACCTTGAATTATATACTATGTATATGTGATATTTCAAAATGAGTGAACAATGATTTATGGGTTAGGTAATGATGCTCTAAATACTCTAGGGGTGTCAAAATGATGCTCCATGATTCAAATTCATTCATGTGATCTTGGATGTGTGGCTTAGGGTTTAATGCTACAAATACACATGGTGTCCTACACTGATTCTATGGAGCCCATGATATGTTGTCCTCAGAGAAATTTCCATTATCTATGGAATATTGGTACATGGACTGATTCCCTAAGGAATAATAAATGAAATTAGAAAAAAATGAATCATAAAGGCCCAATAAATAAAAAAAATTATATTACTATGGTATATGGTTTAAAATCCATCACAAGATAAAGTAGGTATGGTGTGGTTGGATAAGGAATAAAAAATGTGAAACCAATTTACTTTTTTCATATTTTTTGTATTATATATACTAATAATTACACAATTATATAATGGATATTTCTTTTAACATCATGGGTGGTGGACTACTGAATTTTTCTCACACCCTACTCAGTATTATTTATTCATACCTAAATCCAATTATTATTTATAAGACATGACAAAGGAAAGATATCTAGTTTGTGTTGAAATTTAGGATGGATTGTGGATAAGGTAACTAGACATGATTTCAAGACCCTCTTGGGAGATTTTATTGTGTCATTATTTTGATATTTTCATTAGACATGTGACACTTTTATGGAATTAAATATTTAATTCTTTCTTTTATGGTCATTTTCCTTATTTTGGATAAAGCTTGAGATATTGTTAATTTATTTCTTGTGACTGATTATCGGTTATTTTTTAGTATCATTTCAATTTTGATTTATTTATTTAGATTATTGTTCCTATTTTGTTAATAGGTTATATTCTCTCTATATTATATATTAGACCTACTATGTGATCTATCATCCTTTGGCATAAAGGGAGTTTCCACTAAGGTCACATAACAGACAAGCTCGTGGAGCTGGCATGTTGCACCTAGGTAAGTACATTAGTAATATGTATTAGATGAAGTTTTATAGTCCTTTTGTTTTTATTAATATTTTAAAAATATAGACATGAGACTAGTATGAGCAACGCCATGGCCATAAGATCATTAATGGTAATATCTAACCCTTATGTGGTGTGAAATCCAAGTACCCAGGGTGGTATTGTTGTTCTTGAAGTTTGTTGTTATAGTTAAGTGTTATTTCACCATTGGTGATACACATGTTGTGTGATGTTACTTTTTTCTAAGATTTTTCATCATGTCCTAGTATAGAATAGGATTTTTGTATTCATGTCTCATTCTAGGAACTCATGAATTTATCTGACATGCATCATCTTTGTCACGCATGAAAAATCTTGATTTGTAGGTTTGGGGGTAAAGAATTACTATTATTACATGAGTATATTAATTTTAAATTGTTCTCAGTAAGTAATTTATAATTATGAAATATAAAAAATGTATTAAATTAAACTGTAAATAATGGGTGCCTAAAGGGAAACTCATGATGTGAAATTTTTTACCCTATGTTATATGTGATTCAGGTGATAGATGTCGGATGGTAGTGATAGTTCCACAATTTCGATATCTGGTTTGTGTATGGGGGATTACTTATTATATACTTATGTGTTTCCCTATTATGTAAATGTGTTAATGATTTCTTATGTGTCATGATGTTTATTTTTTTAATTTTCTAGACATTCATCCATGATAAAAAAAATTTATAGGATGATAATAATAAATTTCATAAAACATTCCTTAATCAATAGGACAAGAGGCCCTCATAGTTCTCATTGAAGTAGTGGACTATAAGTTTCATTAAAACATTTCTCACATTAATAAGTTTAAAAGATGATACACATTGAAGGATATGATAAATATTTTTTAATATTACATGGGGTTCTAGTTTTAGAACCTTTATATGTTCACTATAGTGGGTGGAACAGAGGCACATATGTTCTGGATTGACTCTGTTAATAAAATTATTGAAATTTTAGAGAATCCTATAGAGAAGGTATTTTGTTTGGATACATAGATTTTAGGAGAATACAATAAGAACTGGATGGATATTCAAGATCTATATGAGAAGTTATAGGGAATGGTATAGAAGGAAATTCAGGATAAATTACTATAATACATTTAGCCATAGATTTTCATTAAGGAGATAGTGGAATAGATTATGTGGTTGTCTCATGAGAGTTTGTTTTTTTTTTGGACTATGATTGTTGGTTCACTGATCTACAGTGCTTTATGCTAGCACTGGATGGAGATTAACTACAGTTATATCATTTTCATGATTCAATAAAATGTGATATTAAGTACTATGTTTATATATTCTATTTTAATAATTTCTCTAAGGTTGTGAATCAAGATCTCATTTATGAGAGAAACCTTAAGGATGCCTCCATTAAATTATATGTGGTTTCTACTGGATTATGTGGTGGTATGTATTCTAATGTTAAGATGTGTCACTATGAAAACATAAATCATAGCATAAGAAAGTAGAGTGGCTAAGGGTATCGATCAGTTATACATGAAAATACAAGTGTTTTTATATTATTTTGGATGGCCAAGTCACATTCATAGATAGTTGTCCTAACTAATGTTGGACTACTATGATTTTGGAAAGATGTGGAATTTGTAGCAGTTCTATTGAAACCCACAATAGATGGGTATTAATGGAGGACCAAGACCAAATTAGCGTATGTGAAGGGGTTTTCTACATGGTAATAGTATAGTGGTTTGGGTACATATAGACGAGATATTTGAGGTAGTGTATTTGGTACATCATGGAATTATCTCCCGTATCCATAGAGTATTTAATCTCATGAGACTCAGTCTACAACACGTGGAAGAGGGACATGTGTATTACATGCATTTCAACACGCACTTATTGAGATTGAGGTTAGGTCGTCAACAGCCAAAGGTACTATTCATATCACCTCTCCACTTTGTAGAACTTTATTTGATAAAATAGGTACTAATAAATTTACATGTACTAAAATTTTGAAATGATTTAGTGTATTTTTTAAGTTTTTTAGTGGGTTTATGCTGATTGAAACAGCGTTGGGTGTATAGTTAAAAGAAAATATTTTTTTCCATGGAATGTGACCTCGATGTTAGTCATTATCATTTCCATTCATATAATTAAATATTTGAATTTTTAGTTATTTAATTTATTTTTGGTACAGAATTAATGGTATCGTACTAAGACCACACAGATTGTTATTGTGGGAGAGTACTCATTACCTATCCAAAGGGAAACCATTATATTCATCATAGAGAATGTGATATCTAGGAAGTATATATAGTGTTAGTTCAATATAAGCCAAGGGATCACAGCACCCAGGTTGTTACTCTTTTGTTTGATGTTGGGGGTATAAGTAATAGTTATTTTCCACCCATAGTGGGATGGTTTCATGACATGTTCTTGAAGACATCTTAGGGATTCCACCTAAGAGAGATTTTTCATTTATAATTGAGATCACGCTTAGAGGTGAGTAGTTTTTATTCCACCATTTAGAATGGAACCAAAATATCTTTAAGATATTATTACTCGAATGGAAGAATTGATCGGAAAGTAATTTCTTTGAATAAGTATGTTTTGTTGGGGTTCTATAGTTTTCGTTTCTAAGAAGTCTGATGGGATGTTTAGTTTATGTTTGGATAACTAGATGTTGAATAGGAGTAAAGTGAGTAATCACTCTTCTCTTCTTGATATAAATACTCTTTTTTATTTATTTATTGGATGTTATATATTCTTGCTGATTTACTTGAGATTGGGGTATCATCAGTTGAGAGTGAGACTATTGGATTTACCACGAACTTATTTCAGAAGTAGTTATGGACAATATGAGTTCATATTAATTTTTTGGGGATGACTAATGCTCCAAATATGATTATGTAATTTATAAAAATAATCTATCAATCATAACTTGATCAGTTGGTAGTTGTTTATTTGGAATAAATCTCAGTTCGTGATGATCATGCCCAAAATATTGACAACCTCTTGAGTTCATTAAGAGTGTGTCATATATCTCCATTATATGTTGGTTTAACTTATTGTTCAACAAGGAACATTAAATGGGTTATATAATCTATGTGTATGGTTTTTTAGTAGACCGGTATTGGGTTCATTAAGGTGTTTCTTAAGAGTATCTCAATAATGATTTTGATATATGAATCATTTGGGGTTTAGTGGGATATTATAATATTTTCACCATTGAAGTTTCACATTTACAAGCACCGCTATAAGGCTTGAACAAGAAGGGGATGATGTTTAAATGCTCTAGATAATATGATAATGATTCCCTATAGTTGAATAAAAAATTTACTATCACACTAATTTTGGTCAACCCTAATATGGGAGACGATTTTATTTTTTTATTACATCCAGGAACAGATATGGAGAAATGGTTATGCAGGGGGATTGAGTTATGGAATGTGGGTTGTAACACTTGATGAAAAATGAATATAATTACACTTCACATTATCATAAGATAACCATGGTAGTTTATGTCATAATGTCTCCATATCCTTACATACGGGGATAAAATATTACCATGTATATCAACCAAAATATCATAATGTATATCTATTTACGATGATATTAGACTCTATTATAGGAGATATATGTTTTAGTAAGTGAATTTATTTGATTTTTGACTTATCCTATACACTGGGGATGGGAAACAATTTCAGATCCTTTTAGTTGTAAGGCATATAATCAAGAATTACATG
Source organism: Viscum album (assembly GCA_963277665.1). Lineage (NCBI taxonomy): Eukaryota > Viridiplantae > Streptophyta > Magnoliopsida > Santalales > Viscaceae > Viscum > Viscum album. The sequence continues at coordinate 4,675,580 of OY728166.1, read as the reverse complement.
TGTATAGCTCTCAGTGAAAGATGATGGTTTTTCTAGATAATATTCACATTGAGGATCGGGATGGCAATGAGTAGATACACCATGTTCCTTTATCAGTACAGGAAAACCTATGTGATGGATCGAGGATAGGTAATAAGAAGAGAAAAAGTTTTTGGACTTGGGGGAAATACTTAAATATGGGGACCCACCATCCGATTGAACTTTAGATGAGGACATATTTATCTATGTCTAGGACCATGTTTTTATTCCAACATGCATGTTTAATGAGATGATGTGTGAGTTTCTCTCCATCAATTAGGAAGTGAATCTTAGTTTGACCAAAATGTACTATGACCTACATCAATAGTATTGGTGTCTTGGCATGAAAAAAGAAATTGTAGCATTGGTGACATGATTCTATACTTTAAAGTAGGTGAATTTCAATCATCATTGGCCTCGAATTATGCTATAGTAATTTTCCATTCTTAAAATTGAAATAGTATTATCATACCATGTATTTTTTTGGTGGGTATTCCAAGCAGTACATTGAATAATGACATGGTATGGTTGATATTTCACTTGTGAAAGAGATTATCCCATTTATTTCTAAAATTTAAAGCATTCAAAGATCATCAGTTCTGTGATTTTTATGTTTTAGAGATAGAACTTTTCCACAAGGATCCAAAGATCATAGTTTCAAATCATTATTCATTCATTACAACATGCTTATGGTTAGGATTATAGAATGAACTAGGTACCCAGGTGTATTTGAGTAATACTTATCACACATAGAGAAAAGGTAAATCTAACTGTACTATTCAGGTGAAGGAGGGAATATTGCGAGCATGCATCCTAGATTTTGGTGGGCATTCAGGGAATCAAATAGTTATTTTTATGTTCTCCTATAACAATAATTATCATGTGACTATTCAGATGGAACCATATGATGCTCTTTATGTTTTTTCATGAAGATAACTATAATGTTGGATGGAGGATGGTGAATCTAATTGCTTGGATTGAGACTTATGAAGGAGAAATCATAGCTTTTTCTGTTAATTCATAAAGGTATGGATATAACACAGATATGATAGAAGTATTATTATAATTTAAATCATAAAAATCTCTAGTTTATAGTGGGTGTTCATGTAATCCATTAGGTGTTTCTGAGATTGGGTCACCGTAGGATTTATAGGTATGGAAAGTTTCTACCCTAGTTTTTTGGACTGTTTGAGTTTGCGGAGAGGATTTGACCAATGGTGTATCAATTGGATCTTCCACATCAATATATTTCTTTAAAAAAAGGTGTTTCATATTTCATTGTTGTATCAATGTCACGCCGGCCCTTCTCAAGAGATCTATAATTATGGTGTTGATCTTGAATATGACGCATCATTTTAGGAGAATCTAATTTTAGTTGTGGATTATAATGAGAAAGTGTTACAGTGAATGACTATTATACTAGTCCATGTGTTGTGATAGCATACATTATATAGGGGAGTAGATATAAAGGCTATTTGTTCTATCCTTTTTACCTTAGAATCTTAGTCAAGTATGAGATTACTACACAAAGAATATACATTAAATGATGGGGATATTTTAAGATACCGACCATTGCGGAGAGGTCCCATGCTTTATTGAAGGTATTATTTTACCATTTTTTAGTCTAATTTTGGTTGATACTTCTCTTAGATGTGTTTTAATGATTATTGGAGGGATTTGGATGGATGATGGGCAGTTCATAATTGGTGATTCGTTTTCCCAAATCATGTTCCCATCCCTTAGAAAATTGAAAACCCTCATAAAGAAGGGTTTTACACTATTAGAATAGTTTTTTTCAAACTATTCTGGCACATAGAAGTAACAGTATTTTTAATTAGTAGAGCCTTATGATTAGGGAACTTTGTTTTTAAATTAATACTACTAAGCCCAAGAAAACCTATATGTGGAATTTAATCCCTCCAAATTAGAAAAAAATATTACGAACCCCCGGTTAATATATGTAACAATTGATATATGAAGAAATGAATTGCGTTACTCTTGGAGGATCTTGAGTGGATTCCTACATTACTTAAACACCTTCCTTAGTGAATCTATGGTTTACTAAAAGAATAATGGATATCTTGTAAGTGATTTTCCTCCATGTTTTTATTCTAATATCTGAAATCATACTCTCCATATTAAGAGGACTATTTTCCACTATTTTTGATTGAATATATCTATTATTTGATATATATCATTATTTTGGATCATTGTCCAAGGTTTTAGTACTAAATATTCCTTTACATCAAGATTCCAGTCGTTCTATATCAAATTGAGGATCATAGTTTGGAGAGAGTCCATCCATGGAATTGAGGCATGTCGTTTAATTGGTATTTCCCATAGTCATTGTTATGAACATGTTCTTGTAATTGTTTGATTTAATAGATATTTTTTTAAATGTAATTTAATAAAAAAAATTAACTTAATTCATTGAAATTGTGAGACCCTTCACGGATCCTATTAGAACTATTGGAGATTATGAGAAAAAGCACGTTGAAAACCCAAGGGGTGTTCTAATTATGTTGCTAAGATGATAAATGGAATGGGTAAGGGAGATAATGTCTTTGTGATATTGAAATAAATCATGTTTTGAAATTTTATTATAAAAATTAATTTGTTGATTGGATCAACCTTGATGGGTTAATGAGATGGGAATATTTGATGATAAATTGATGAATGGTGAATTTTTTATGTTATTACATTTGATTAATGTATATAACCCTAATTGTGATTGATAAATTAAATGGTATACCATGATCTGAATGATGGATAATAAGGTTAATGATGTTGAACCATGATTTATATATTTTTTATATATGTGATATTTCTGGATGATTGAACAATGAGGTGTAGTTCATGGACTGATGCTCTAAATATCCATTAGGTGATAGACTAATTCTATTTTTCAATGATGCATTCATGTGAAAAATGAGAACGTGATTAGAGACTAATCTAAATAACCATGGGGTTCTTGAATGATTATCTATGCCCCCAAGATAATAGAATTAGAATAATGTTCAAGTTTCCTGAGATATTAGTACCCGGGATGATTCACTAAGAAAACAGAAATGATGTTGTAAATAAATATATAACGAATTACCATTAAATAATTATTTTGTTTATTGTTATGGTATATATATTATAATTTGGAATGGTTAAAGAATGTTTTATTTGGTTAACTAAAGAATAAAAAATGTTGATCATGTTTGCATTTTCTGTTCGTTTTTTATTCATTATAAAACAAAAAATAATATTGTAGGGTTGGTATTAAATAATCAATTTATGTGGTGGAATACAGATTTGTAATCAAGACAAACATAGGATTCCCAATTAGTACCTAAACATAAATCCTGACTATAGGGAAGGATAAGGGAATGAACCCAATATTAGATAGTTGAGCTGAGATTCTGGATGGTGCATAGATGAGGGAACTAAACATGATGTCGAGACTTTCTTGGGAGATGTCATTGTGCTTGTATTTGGTGTTTATCATTATATGCATGACATATTTATAGAATATAGAATTTTTTTATTGTTTTATGGCAATTTTACCTATTTTTTATTCAACATGAGTAGATAATCTTACATTGAAGATGGCTGATTATTTGTTATTATATATTTTCATTTTACTAATGTTTATTTATTTCATTTTTTGTTCAATATGATGGAGAGGGTATAGTCTCCCCAGGTTACATATTATTATCTTACTATTAGTTTACACCCTTTAAAATATGGGGAGGAATTCATAAGGTTATATATTGAAATAGATTAGTTAATCAGCATGGGACACATGGTTTAGGATGATAAAAACGACTATAAAATGATCAAATAATTTCCTTTAACTAAAATCAATGAATAAAAAATCTATATTAAAAATATATTTTTAATTAAACCATTATAATTATCATAACATTGAAGTGAGAATTAATCAATGATTATATTTTGTGTCTCAAATATAAAACCATAAAAACCAGTGAAAATATAACCTAAGATAATCCAAATTCATTACACACATAAACATTGAATATCCATGACATGGAATTTCTAATATAATCCAAATAAAAGTAATTATGTTATGTAATTATTTACCACTTAGAAACATTTATGTGAAATCCCAATATATGAAATATTTCAAATTTAAAAAAAATACAATTAACAATGAATTATTCATAACATTACGTGTCAAAGGAGAAGTGTATACACCATATCAAATAAAATATGTGTATAAAATTACAATATTCCCAAATGAAATGGAATTGAGACGAAATACCTTACCTCACACATCAGTTTTGTTAAAAGGGAATTAACATATATTTATATAGTGGTTAAAACATGTTATTATATTATTTCGTAACCATATTAAAACTTATAATATAATATATGATCCTTTAATAACATCTTATCACCCATTCATTAATTATGTTCCATAATTTTCATTATTTCATGTGTTAATTTCCATATTTTATCATTCGTGTTTTTCCTGAAAGTTCATGTTATTATTCATATTATATAAATTCATCATCCAAAGAATAACTATAATGAAATAATAATCACATTTATAAATCATTTATATTTCTCAAATGAATCATGATTGGAGGTTGTGAGGAATTAAGTACGTTGTTATCAAGAAGATGGTGTACCTACGTTAACTCGACTAACACTTACATTTTTCAACGATAATTATTCAATGGAAGAAATTAATATTTTATCACTATATAATTATCATTATATCCTAAATTCAATTTTTTATACTTATATATATCATCTATGGGTATTGTGATCAAAATAGGGTCACATCGCTTTGTGAACACATTAGTCCACAGGTACACGAATGGTGTTATCATATTTAAGTGAGTAAAAATGATTGAAATAAAATGATATTTTATTTTTAGACAATTATAAATATATAATTAACATAATAATTCCTTCATTTGTGTAACATATATTCATTTACATTATCCTTATCACCTTCTATCTAGAGACTCTATAAAATATGAATCACATCACTTTACCAAGTGGCAGTCCACCGTACATACAAGTGACATAATCATACCCCCTACAGAACGGAATTTAAAAACTTTATAAATTATATAATGTCTCCATAGATAAAATAATTTTATAAATATCATATATATATATACTTTATATCTATCAACATACCCAATCATGATGGGTTGTAATTGAAAAATGAATAGCATCATTTTGCGAGGTGGTAGTCCTCCATACACACTAATGTTGATTTCATAAACCATTTGATGGAAGTGAATATATTTTCTATTCATGAAATTAACATAACAAAAAATATATATATAAAAGATACATTGGTTTTTATATTATCATATATGAATAAAAATTGAAGTATTTTGATTGAGAAATAAAATAAAAATGATCTCTGATGAATGTTATATCTTCTTTGGGTAACTTCCATATGTTTTCACAAAAATTATTACTAGGTTGGATTTCAGCAAAAAATGAGGAATAAATTTTTAGATGAGTGATTTTTGGAAGTGATTTTGTCAGATATTGGTCAAAACATATTTTTTTATGGTGTGAATAAAAGAGGAGATGTAGTGGTATTTTATAAGTGAGGTGAGTGGCTCACTTGTAATTGTTTCAATAGATTCAATCATACTAACATTTATAGAATTTAAAATGCTTAAAAATGGTCTATTATCTAACTAAGATGATATATGGTGTGTATAGGTAAATATAATGGGATTTTTACGTTTTTTAGGTCATTTATTATACATATCTTTTTAGTTAAACACCCTGGTAATTCAATTTTAACCTTGACATCAGTAATTAATTTTTTCTAGATTTTCGCTATTCATTTTGTTCGAAATTTATGTTATACTTATTTTTTGTTATAAGTTATTCTAATTATAAATATGGGATACACTTTTTTAAATTCAATTCATATAAGTGTAAAATTTAAATTTAAATTTTATTCCGAAGTGGTGATCAAAAAGATGGTTTTTACGAAAAAATATTCAAAATATTACAAAAATTATATATTAAAAATAAAAATAAAATTTAATAAAATTTTCTTAATTGTATTAATTTACATAAAATTGAACTAATTTTACTTTATAATCAATTATAAATAAAATTTAACATTGTAAAATATTTAAACAAAAATGTAATTTTTAATTAAAATTCAATATTCCTAACTATTCATCGAAAATGAATCATTTCTAAAAAATAAAACAATTCTCTATAATATAATTACATTATTCTATTTTGAATTTTTTTATCAGATTAATTTTATAATAATAATAATATTTTATTTAAAATTTCGTGCGCAAAGCATGATTAATCTGTCATTTAGAGAAAGATAATTTTTTAGAAAATATATCCTTTTAAATTAAATAATTCTTATTTTATTAGTAATCAATAGAAAACAATAATTTTCATAACTTATTTAGTTCTATTCATACACTCCAATATAAGATATCGATCATAACTCTATAGAATGTTATAGTTTATTTAGACTTTTGGTGGCATTTTTTGAAAGCTATCATTGAAATTAATTTATTCTAAAATAAGTATATTTTAATGTCTTGGGGATTTAATTATTATCAAAGGCACAATGTTTTTGTCATACAAGAGTTCAAATAGTATATTCCTTCTTTTTATTTTGAGCTGTTACATTCTCCACTATTCCAATAAATAAAATAGTTTATCACAATTTAAACATCATCATGGTAATCAAGGTATTGATATAGGAAAATAAATTTATTGAGAAAACCACATTGTAAGGGGGTTAAGTGAACATCCTTATAGTAAGAGATAGTGGTATATAAAAATATTATATGGAGTAAAACCTACCTATTAATATATTGAAAAGAAATTTTTTGGCATGTGAATATATGAACCCAGAAGAAAAGAATAAATAATGATTTAATTTTATTGAGGTTATTGATCACAAGAATGTGAATTATAAATTAATTGTAAGGGGACTCAAAAAACTAAAAATTTAATGATTTAAAAGACCATTTGATTAATCAGATATGAATTTAATAGGATACAATTTTTGGTTTAAGATCCATTTTCTAATGTTGTGGAATTATTTTACAATCTAATGATATTACAAAACACACTCAGACGATATGAATCTATTTCATAATCATTATTTCATCTTTTTTTTAATTTTATCAATTTCCCACTCATACCTTACACTAAGATATGAATATCCAAAAATGGTATTTTTATGCCTAAAGGTCTAAAATAAACTTTTAATGAATCCTAAGATCTATAAAACAGTTTCAAGTCTTTCCCATCTACCTCTAACTATTTTTCAAATACAATATCTTTATAAAAAGTTGCCCAATATAATATATTATCCTCTAAAACTCATAATTATTACCAATGGTCCATCGTTGACATTTGATTTCCAAATAGATTTACTAAAAACAAATATATATTAATTAAGACATCATGTAATCTAGTGGTAGGTTTTAAACCATTACAATCCTCTAGTCATGGGTTCAAGCCCTGTGACATTGTCAAATGTGTCGGTTTTTCACCATATAGGTGGGTTCTCATTTTTCCAAAAGATTATTTTTACAATTAATATAACATTACCAAAAAAATTATATACATCCTTGAAATAAAATTATTCATTAAAAATTTGCTATGGTTTTGAATGATATTTTTTTACAATATATAATAATCTTATTTTATTATTATTACATTGTCATTAATAATAATATTAACCATAAAGGCTATCAATACCTTTTATATTATTTTTATATAATTAAAAATTATTATTACTAAAATAAATTCTCTAATAAAAAATATAATTGAAAAAAATCACCAAAACATTCATAATCTCAGTAGACTTTATTCACATAAAACCTAAAATTGCTATTTAATACGTTAAACTAATGATCAACCATAAATTCATAACCCATGTTGGGATCTATTACACATAGATTAATGAATTAACATATGATTCTAAATTTCAACAACATCCTTAGATGTTTCATTATTTATATTAAAAATATACTTGGAAAAAATAATTGTATAATTATATTTTTTGAATCCCAATACAGAAGATAATTCATCTATTTTATTTCCAAATAGGTCCATCCTAGACTAGGGTGTAACCTTTAGAAATGGTAATTGACATCAATAATTTCTATGTTATCTACATTTAATACAATGAAATCAAAATACATCCATATGATGAGATTTATTTCTTTACATTGTACTATTCATTTTTAAATTGGAATTAGTTGGTTTATTCCCTTATTTTCCTTGAAAAACACCTTTACGTTTTATTGAAACATTGTATTATCAATCTAAGAAACCTAAGGTTTAACCTTGTCCATTCCATTTTTCATATAATAAAACCATTCATAATGTATTATAATAAAAATTTGAATTGTAGAAATAATATACCATAGGAGGGTCAAAGAGGGTACATAGTAAGGCCTATTTTCATGCACCGTGTGATGATCAGTTTAATCCAAATGATATATTTTCAGTGTTATTACCCCAATTTACATCTAATACAGAACCATATAAAAATTTAGTATACATAGCTAGATTTATTGTCTTAAAAAAGCACATAATATCTACCATACCAATGAATTATGATGTCCATATTTACTTATCATCAAATACCATCATATTGTTATGATTTATTAAATATGTTTTACTGAATGTAGTTATAAAATATTCTACTAGACTTCATCTATTATGAACATTACAGACCCTGATCTATGTAGCTTATAGCTATTCTCTAATTTGTAAAATTATAATGAGATACAATTAACCACATCATGAAAGACCTAATAGTTTATTTTTCATGGTAAACTATATACATACATGATTCCTATAATACATTTGAAAACACATATTTTCAACATATTTTTTGGGAATAACATTAATTTATCTAGAATATCCTTGAATATAAATCATTGTAAACCTTGGAGAAATCTATGAAAGGAAACAAAAAAAATATTAAGATCAAATGATCAGTAAGGGTTATTTACAGTGAAGGATACCAGTAATCAACATGCATATTCAATAATGAATGGTAAATAATTAATAACCCATGCCATTTAATCAGTAAAATTATAAGTAAGTGCTTCCATAGAAAATATAAATATAATCATAACAGAAATAATAATCAATATGGAATGTAAATAGTGTAAAACACAATCCATTTAATCGACACCATGATGATCAAAATGAGAAAATTTCAAATCAACATGGAAAGTTAAATAATGGAAAAAAATATCATTTAATCAAAAAAAGTGATTAAAATATATCCCTTGATAATATAATTGATAAAATCCCAAGTATAATAATAACTAAATTCTTAGTGGAGGTAATTATTAATTAATGGACACCATTATCTCAAGCACCAATATACATATACCTTAAAGACCACTGATAATACCATTAAACACAACAAATAAAACCTTTTTAAGGCTATATTATTAATCTATTTCATGAGACATAATGTATCATTAAAGGGATATATAATGTATATACCCACCCATCACTACACATCCATATCATTCCTTAAATATCAAATATTATTATTAATTTAATTAATAACGTGCCTTATCATTAAATATCCATATTGAGTGAATAATAAGGATTTTCCAATATTTACAAAGACAAAAAAACAACATTTAATATATAAAACCTTATGAATAAAATATATTCATTTAATTCAAATAACATATATATAATATATAATATAGATATTGAGGAGAAATTTAATCTCCACATGAAATTGAATAATTCAATGAAAACTTGTTGACAACACAAATTAATCAAGAAGTGAATTTCAATACTATCCTTGGTCAAAATGATCATAAACCATCCATAGAAATAATAAGGATGTTTTTAATACAACATATACATATTGGTGTAAGAATAAATTTTTATCATTAAGGAATAGAAATACCATAAAAATATCATTAAATTTTTTTAAGGAAAATATACTTTTCATTGTGAAAATATCATTTTAAAAATAATATTTTACAATAGATTCGAATGAAATATCCTTAAAAATATAATTTGTAACATATAAATGATGTTTTAAATCATTTTAGTATCTATTATTAATTGATTTTGCATTTATTCCGTACATTTTAAAAAAATGATAACTTTCACTTATTCAGTAAAATCAAAATAGGATTGCTTTGATAACTAAATGATGATTTCTTTAAAAAAATTAATTTAAAAATTTAAAATGGAAAAAACTGAATATAAAATAATTTGGAAATGTTTTAAAAAAAATTAAAACATTTTTATAGGAATTTTTTTGGTAAAAAACTAATTTTTGATCAAATAGATAAATTAAGTTGGGTTTTTTAAGAACATTTTTCTCAATTATATTAAGTTTAGAAGAGTGGGAAATTGGTAATATTGATTATAAATATTTATAGTAACCAAAGTATAATAAATTTAAATAGTTTTATTAGATAATTATCAAATAGTTACCTTCAACTTTAATTTTAGATTTAAAAATCATGATTGGAATGAGATTGTGAAATAAATTATTAAAATGATCATAACATTGAAGTGAGAAAAAATCAATGAATTAATTATGCATGAAAAATAAAAATCCAAATTAAATATTGGAAATAAAAAATAAGGTAATATAAATTAATTACACAGATATTCATATAATATCATAGGAAACATAGAAGATATATAACCCAATGAAACAATATTGAGTTATCACATTGTTTTCCACTTGGTAACTTTTAAGTAAAATTACATATGATAAAATATTTCCATCAATAACAAAAAATACCTATTAAAATGAATTATTCAGGTTATTAAATTTAAAATGGGTAGTTTACACACCATATAAAATAATATAGGTGAATAAAATCAAAATATACTTCAATAAAATGTAATAGAGACAGAATGTATGTCCTCATTCTTCTTTAGGATAAATATTATTTAACATCCTTTTTAGTGGTTTTAAACAAGATAATAACTTATTCAGAAACCATGTGAATATTTATGTTATAATATATAATCCTTTTATATCATTTTATCTCCCTCTCCTTTATAATATATCATTATCATTATTTTTTTAGGAAAAATTTACCATATTTTATCATTTAATCATTCACATGAAATTTCAAATTATTGTTGGTGCTATTTATTCTGATATTCCCCATATTAAAAATCATGAAATAGTTATAATATTTATAAAGTAATTATAAATTTAAATATAATCATTAATTGTGGTTATGAAAAATGAAGTATGTTATGATCGTTGAGATGGTGGGTCATGCTTACAAATGAGTATTGATTCTTTTTTCCCAAAAATCATTATAGGAAAGTGGTAATTAATATTTTAACATTTAATGATGATAATAATATAATAAATATAATATTATATACTTATATATATCATCTATGTGTTTTGGTGATGGAAATAGATTCACATCAATAGGGGGTAGTGAATGCATACATGAACGATGTGGTTATCATTAACTAAGTAAAAAAGTTAGAAAATAACATTATATATTAACATTATATAATGATAAATATGTGATTAAATTCACAATTATTTAAGTAATTTCACATATAATCATTATCATTTTGCTAATAATATTCTTTTTTATGCATTAGTGGATGACAAATCACATCACTTTGTGATGTTGTATACCATTATACACAATAGTAACGTTACCGTATCACCAACAGAATAGAATATAAAATGGTATAAAAGATATAATGACTATATATTTAATTATTTTTTAAATATTATGTGTATACTTTATATCCATAATAATATTCTACTATGATAGGTGGTAATGGAAAAATTAATGGTATCAGTTTACGAGGCGGTACTTCGCCATACACACGAATAATGATTTCGTTACAGATATGATGGAAGTGGAGATGGTTGTTTGGAATTACCATAACATAATAACATTTTAGTATATAGAAGATATTAATGTTGTTATATTTTTCATTATTATGTAATAATTTAAGGAGGTGGAGAATGAAATAAATTAGAAATTCTCATTCAGGAATTTTACCTCTAATTTGGGTATCTTCCTTAGGATTGGGCCAAAAATCATTCATGATTGGCCTTATGACCAAACTAAGGATTCGAGGATTGGTTTAGGGATTATATGATTTTATTTAATCAGAAATTTGAAGAAATAAAAGGGTTTGAATGTGTGAATATGTGATTATAGTGGGTGGAATTTTATAATTGAGTGGAACGGAACTGTTGTAATTGTTTGAAAAGATTAAATTATAGCCATGTTTTTATCATGAGAAAAGTTTAACAAATAGTATATTAAATATCCTATAATATATATAAGGTATAAATAGGTCCATCAATTAGATGTTTTATAGGATTGTAGGTCATTTTTAACAGATATTATCTTAATTTAATCTCGTGATAATCTATTTTTCTCTTAATCGTGGTAGTTAATTTTTATTACTTTCACTATTCATTTTTCTTAAAAATTTATTTTACAAATAACAAATTAAAATTATGATAGTAAAAAAATATATAATAAATTATTCAAAATTCAATTCACAAATTTTATCACATTAAATTTGAAAATAATCCCACATAGGTTAAGATAAAGTGGTTATTTGAAGACACCATGTTCCAAAGTATACAACATTTTTAGGTAAAAACCAAAATAATTTTTTTTGAAAAAACATAAATTGTGATAATTTATATGAAATTCAAAAATAATAATTTATAACCAATTTAATATAACATTTGTAGTTATAACTTATTTACATGAAAATGTAGTTTTAAATTAAAATTCTCTAATTTTCAAAAATCACCATGAAATAAAACATTTCAAGAAAATACAACAAAATTACTCTAATATAATTTTGACATGTAAATTTTAAAGATTAACTTTATTTTTAAAAATAAATTTTTTAATTCATTTCAAAAATAATTTTAACTTGTCTATATAAAGGGTTAATAATAAATCATTTAGAAAATTATATTTTTTTAGAAATCATTTTTTTTTATATTAAATGAATCATATTTTATATGTGATAAATAGATATCTATAATTTTCCTTAGTTACTTGGTACTATTAATACCTTTCAAATTAACTTCTCAGTTATAATAGTGCACTATATTACTGTTCATTTATACATGGGATTTCTTATTCTATAAGCTATCAGAAAATTAACTTATTATTAAAGGAATATTTTATATTATCTTGGGTTGTTATGTTCTATTATAATCTTAGTGTTATGTTTAATAAAATATATCAAACAACAAGATACTCTTTTATATTTTTGTGGTATTATAATATAACAAATATAATTATATGATTATATAGTTATTATATCATATAAAGGATAACTATAATTTAAGAATAGTTTTTCCTAAAATCATTAATACAATATGTTCAATGAACTATATGTAATGTTGTAATAAGATGTAGAAGTTTACAAGGAATCTATTAACATCCCACTATCTTAAGAAAGATATTTTTAATTATAAAGTAATATAAATGTTATTCAATTTAATTGTTGGAAAATTTGAAGAATAAAATTTTACTCAATGAGGTTATTTATTAATTATATAAGTCCACACTACCCATTGATTTTCGTGTATAGAAAATAAATTTTATTTTAATCATGAAGAGTTCTCCAGATAATTAAACTAAAATTAAAATTATTCCTAGAATATGATTCATTTCTCATATCTGAATATATTACTATCGAACTAATGAAAAACTCACCATATAAACATTTAAATAGTTTTTTATTATGTGATTGGAATATAAGGTGAAATATTAATTTAGGGAAAAATATATAAAATTTATAATCAATATACCCAAAATATTATTTCATCCATAAAGAAGTATTATAAACACTTCATAAAATCATATGTTTCATGAATATTATAATTAAATAAGGTCATATATGATCGATAATAGATTGTATCTCATGATAAATGACCATAAAGAGAAAAAATACCATATTTTTATTATTTCATGTAAATATGATATTTTTAAATTACTTTAAAGTAGGATGATGTGGTATTATATTAATTTTCATATCATTACTTTTTTTATGAAATCTAATTTGTTAAATTGGAAAATATTTAATAATGAAGTATATATTATATACTGAGAAACATATATCTAATTGAATATGTATGATATGTTTAATTATGTTTACTAGATGATATAGACAAAATAAAAAAATCAATATATATATATATATCATTAATTGATAACTCAGTGTGGGAGTCACATGATGAATAGATATGGACAACATTTATGTTGGAGTTAATTACTTATTTTTAGACAACAAGAATTGAACATATATAAATAATCATCTCATAAATTATGTGGTATTTTAAAGATATTCACATTTATGAGATAATTATGAACCGTAACATAACAATTAGTGGGTTATCTTTGTTTCTTTGTAATATGTGATTTCATCCATCTGTCAATATAATAAGATTGAATGTATCAAAAAATTGAAGATGATATTATTTCCAATCAAATTATAATAATAAATATGAGATCATAATACCTTACCTTAAATTATCACCTTTTATATATTTTAATTAAGGGGGAATATATGTTCATAAAATTTTGAATTAAAATCAGAATTGACAAGATATCTACATGGTGTTTTTGATGAATCCTAATGGATTAATGGATTTAATGTTTTATTTTTTATCAATATAGTTTTTTGAAATATAGACAATTTTAATTGAATATTGGGTTACATAAATGACCCAATTAAATGGATTTGATACATATACATAAATAGAAAATTATTTTTTTCATACTGTTAGATAACATTATTATAAAAACATATTCTAGGTATAAATCTATAAATCCATTGATTATAAAGTTGTTCTTAAAAAAATAAATGAAATTTTATACTATAAGGTTATTAAATGGTAAAAAATAATTTTGAAAATTTATTCAAGATAATTATTTGAGAATAGTTTGGAAGCTATGATTTAGAAGAAGATAAAGATGGAATGAATGCTCTGAATCCATTACATGATTATTGAAGTGGATGTTTGTTATATATAGTTTTGAATAACTCTCAAATTACATTTTTATGTAGATAATTATATCAATGAAAATAAAATGTATATAAAGATTCTTAAAATAGTAAAAATTGATAATATATAGGATGTGATCCTTTATAAATAATTTACATGTTCTTTTAAAACATTATGAATTTTTTTATAATTCATTAAAATAATTTTTAGAAATTTTTAAGTATTATGGGATGTCTTGAGTTTAATAAATAAATTGCTTCAATTATTTGGATTAATTTTAGAATTTTTTGATTGAGGAGGAAATTTAAAAATACATGACTTAAATAAAATATTTTTATAAATTAGAACAGGTAATTATTCTTAGTGTTCAATATTTTCTATATAATTGTTTTTTAACAATATGAAAATTTAGTTAATATACATGAAGTTACCTATATATGTATGTTTATATCTAATGTGTAGTTGGATAATTACAAAATGGGATAAAATAGTTAATTTAATTATTTATCACCTTAATCATTAAAATAGAAAATGAAATATCATAGAGGGTGTATCATTAAGTATTTAATGAGTTAAAGTAACATAAATGGAAATGAAATACAATTTTCAACAAAAATTAAGAGAAACATATAATGTGGATATGTAATTATAATAAAGAAATTTATAATAAATATGGATCTCATGATATACACATGTTTTTCTATTAGATTTTTTTTAAGATATTTTCAAATCCTTAGGTTAATAACATTTTTTATGAAATTTATGTTTTTCATTGATGAATCTATTTAAAAAACATATTTAATGGGAAGTGAAAAAAAGTTAAGAATAATTATTATATAATTGGTTTTCAATATACTTATATATATATATATATAACATGTACAAACATATTGAAAAAATTGTTTGGAAGAAATTTAAATTATACATGATGTATAATATATTTTCATTACTCACAAAGATCTATGTAAAATATCATAATTATTAACTAGTTTTTACAGTTAATAAAATTTTAGATTTATTAAATATTAGATCTATTAATGCTAGAGATATTCATATATGGATAAAAAATCCTAATAAATTTTTTTGTGATTCGAAAAATGATTTTAATGAATATTAATAATAAAGGAATTTTTTTGAAGTGAGTTAGAAACCCAAAATGGGATATTGGAAATAACCAATGGATATTTATTTGTGATATTATATAATAAATTTAAATACCATTAGATATTTTGAGAAATTGAATATGAAAATCTCACATGTTTCATGGTTGTTTTAATGGGGATATGTGAAAATATTCTATCATGGATGAAGGAATATTTTGATATTGAAATTTTGGATAAAATATTTGTGATATATTGAGAATATAAAATAGAGAAATATAAAGATGAAATAAAAAAAGAAATCACGATACTATATTACATGTAGAATGCATATTATTTCAATCGAATAAGAAAAAGATGAATGGATATGTGATTAAGATATATTTCATTTGTAATATCCTGGAAATTCTATGTAAACGTTTTGAAGATTTTATGGGATTATTTCAAGTCTATACACTCAAACGTCATGTGATTATGAGGCCTAGTGATCCAAAAATAAATATTTCAATTTTTTTATTTTGATTAATATAGTGAATGTGTTCTATTTTGGAGACATATAAATGGGTGTATGGATTTCAAATATGAGGGAAATATTGTATCCCGAATGAAGACATTACCTATCGATAGACCTAACATTAACCGACATGGGTCGAGGGAAAAAAGTTAATTTTTGGGAATTTTATATAAAAATAAAATTAAACTAAAAGAGTTTATTTTATTCAAAAATGTTTCGATATGGTGTAGTGATAAGGAAACTATTTCATTTCACAAATAAAATAGTGTAATGAAGGTGAGACTCTATTTAATAGAAACATTGAAACATGTTTCATCAATTAATATCAAAACAAGGATACGGGAATCAGAGCCTGGTCAGGGGGATTTCTCTAAACCTCTATAGAACTTTCATTGGAAAATGATGAACCACTCATGATGACAAACACTTTCATTCCTTTCTCTTCGAAGGATATCACCATCAATGAGAGTTGTGGATCAATAAACAATGATAGAACAACTCTGTTCTTTACTGAAAAATGATCTAATTCCTAGTAATGGGTTTTTGTTTTTGGTGTCACCTCCCTTCCTTTGTTCTTCCTTTCTAAATGAAAAACATGGGTCAATTCACTAAAAAATTGACCAACAGATTGATCATCCTTGAGGGAATGGGATTTTGACCTACCTGGATTAAAAGGGGGATTAAATTGTAGAAAATATTTAAATGTATCCCCATTATTTTATAACAAAACTAACGAATTCAAAATGAACAAGGACATCATTTGTTGTTTGGGTGTTCAATTTGATCTCTCTTCATCCTCACATTCATCATTGATAGACCCATGTGGTCACGTCAGATTCATTCCATGAGGTTATGAATATGGCCGAACCTGCAGATCAATGTAATGACATATTTTCGCACACGACAGTGGAGTCGGCAACCCGAGGACTGCAGTTGGACATCCGGATAAGAAACCGGACCACTGAAGTAAGTTTGGTGGCCCACAGAAGTACCTTCTAGTGGTGGCATAAGGAGGTGAAGGTTGTCTGTGGCATCTTCTGTCGGTGGTGATCATAGGCTGGTGGCAGGCGGTGGTGTGGTCGGATGTGGCTTTCATCCATGTAACGCGGTGAAGGGCCTTTATCTATCTGGATTGGGGGAAGGCCACGTGGTGGCCCATGAGGATATGATAAACGGGGCACTCGCTGCATCTCGGCTGGACAAAACCGGCATGCCAGCGTGGGCCTGGCTGAATGGCAGGACCAGGCCAGACATAGATCAGGTCGCTAGGCAGTCCGGAAAGCTAGACCCAAGGCTCCATGGGATAGGTATAGTAGGTCGAATGGGAATATCCCTTGGGATAGGTTGGATGGGATAGACCTCGAACCAACTAGTTTAGATCAGGTCATCCGAACCGGGTGGGGCTAGGTCCGGACCCAACCAACCCCTTTCCACTAAAAGCCTCATAACAGCCAAAATGCACATCCAATTAATGAGTCGTTTGTGGTGTTGGGAACCTTGAAACAATGCAATAATTCTGATATATTCCATGTGAGATTTTGTGGTAGTTGAGATATGAATTAAAGATTGAGTAGTAGATTCTATTTGTATCAAGTGTGCTACGAGTGGGAATCTTGGTGTTGGATGTGATGAGAGGTCTGTGATGAGAGGCTCTAGGTGACTCAGTTTACCTAAGTGATGAGTAGGTCTAGGTTACCCCATGGACCTATGTGACTCATTAGGGATGACTGCTTCAGTAGTAAAATGTGTAAAATGTTATGATTTTTATCATTTTATTCCATTATTTAGATTATGACTGCATGAGATGACAAAACTTTATGAATACTTTCCATTTTGGTTTTACCATTGTGTTTTGGGATCCTTAATCAATATTATTTTTCTCACCCCTGAAGAGGCTCCAAACACATGTGCCAGGTCTTGTGTAGACAAAATAAGCTTCAACAGATACCTTAGTGGTCTAGGACCTGGTGGTGCCTATGAGATCCGACAAATAAGGTTTAATTATATGGCTTCATGTGCCCCCCCCCCCCCCCCTTAACATGCCCTTTAGGTAGTTTTTACCACAGACAGACTTCAGTAGCTTATAGGTGTCTTTTTCTGGGATTTTATTTTGGCCCATTTACTTTTAGTTGTGTACTGTTTACATCACTAGTTGTCTTGGTCGAATTCATGTTTAATTTTCATCATTTTGTTCTAGGGATAAGTGTGTGCATACGTACAGGTACTCGGGAGAATTCTCCCCACATCCAGGATAATTCTTTTGGTTCCAGTCACTAGCCCCTGGCATTTGGAAGGTGGGCTTGGGTTAGTCATAGAACGGGCCATAGGAGATGAGTCATGACATATTTGTATCAGAGTAGGTCAGTAAGACCATAAGGACTGGGAGTCTGTGTTTTTGTTTTGGGGAAATAGTATTGAATGTTTGGAGTCTGAATTTCAGACTCAGGGACTCCAGTGTTGGTTCGGTGGTCAATGTATCCATACACCGTGACCATGAATTATTCTTTTCAACTTGATACATGATAACACTTGTTGCATTCATAATAATGTAATAGAGAATGTCCTTGTATCCTTCTTGTGTCAGAGTCATCTCACCAGGTATAATCTATTGACTTCGGTTCATCATGATCTATTTCAGGATGCCTCTATGCAGACAGCTGACCAGGATTCCAGTGTGTGACTACGAGGATGGTATTCCTATCAAATAATCATCAATACATTTACTAGTACTTGAGGTGAACCCACCGGGTGGTGCACCAGTGTTACCACCACCCATTGATCAAAAGTTCCTACTAGCGTTATTGGTAGAGAATACACATCATATTGGTGCCTTACATAAGTTCCAAAGGTAGAGTCCTCCAAGGTTCAGGGGTGAGACTGACCCCCAGGTAGCTGGGTATTGGCTTGAGGCAGTTATGTGAGTCTTATATATTAGGAGGAAGCCTCCCAACCATATGGAAATCATAGTTTTGATCCTTCTTCAGGGCTTGTCTAGGAGATAATGGAGCTTGACGATCCAGACGCATGATTATTTGACCCTCACTTGGAATGACTTTGAGATCCTCTTTAGGGAGGAATTATTTATAGAGACTCTATGCTCGGTATGCATCTAGAAGCTATCACACCTATAGTAGGGTAGCATTACAGTATTAGAGTACTCAGTGAGATTTAATGATCTTTCTCGCTACTCTACAGAAAAGGTGTGAGGCCCATTCTTTAGAGATCAAGATTTTGAGTTGGGAAATTACTGAGAGGTCAATGATTCCAGGTTATCGCTTAGAATCCCTACCGAGGGGGTGTAGGAGTGAGCTCTACTCGTGGAGAGCTTCCTGATGGAGTGGTTTCTAGCATCAAGAGCTACTAGTAGACATTAAGAGGAAGAGTCTTCAGCAATTGGCAGTAGATAGCAGACGCGGGGACCCTTGAAGGTAAATCCCTTCATGTTATGACCCTAGGATACTAGATGGGTAGTAAAAGTATGAAAGGGAAGAGGGGTTCAACAAGGAAGTAGGGTGTTCTACGCATGTGGTGGGCAGGGACACAAGACTCGTGGCTCCTCAAATCACCATACATATGATCAGTAGAAAGCTGAGGGAGCACTGAGGTAGAGTAATAGAGTCAAACAGGGTGGTCCATAGGGAGGAGAATGTGTCAATGGAGTAGGAAGATCAGTAGGTGGTGGGTAGAGGTTCAGGTTACTACCTCCACCACACCACATCTGGTCCACCACAGGCTCTGGGAGTAGGATTATTGGGGAGGGACCAAGTTCTGAAGATAGAGTCTTATTATCCCGACACTCTCGAGATCATTATAGGTATGATCTATTTTTTCTCAACCATAGTTTTAGTTCTTATAAATACAGGTTCAAGTCTCTCATTTCTTTTCACATACCTTGTTCAATGCTCGTAGATTTTGGTAGATCTGTCGGCTCGATCTTTACCATTATAGAATCCTACGAGAGGGGATTCAATGATAATGAACTGGTGCTGGTAGTGTGAGATTACTCTTGGAGGTAATATATTCGGTTGGGATATCCTAGTAGTGGCATAGAGGCCATAAGACGTCATTCTGGGTATGGACTAGTTACCAACCATCCATGTCCAGATTGACTATTTTATGTGCAGAGAGTGGTGTGTCTGTTGAGATGGGGCAAGTTTCTCCATTAGAGGTGAAAGAGGAATGTTTTCCACATAGTATGGACTTTTTAATTAGAAGGGTGTATATGATCACACACTAGTTGGATAACTTTACCCTCGGTTTAGTGGATGACCTGAGTCCTCATTTTCCTGCAATGGTGGATGAGTACGAGGAAATCATTCCAAATGATGTTCTAAGATTACCTCCACACAAGGAGGTTGAATTTTATATTTTCATGTACCCTGGGACAACATTGATATCCACACCATCATATTTGATGGATCTCATGGATCTTTGAGAGTTGAGGATACAGTTCTAGGACCTATAGATAAAGGACTTCGTAAGGCATAGTGTTTCACCTTGGGCAGCCCCAATTCTATTTCCTAATAAGGAAGATGACAATTTGAGACTATTTGTGGAATATAGGTGCATGAATTAGGTGACATCGAATAAAAATATCCATTTAAGATAATCGAAGACCCATTTGACCAACTAAATAGAGTGAGGTGGTTCTCGAAGATAAACCTTAGGTCTGGATGTCATCGGCTTCTTATACGGGATGATAATGTACCGAAGATATCCATTACATGTTGATATAGCCACTATGAGTTCTTTGTGATTTCGTTTAGCATGGAAAATTCCTCAGAAGTGTTCATGGGACTCATGAACATGATCTTCCAGCCTTACCTTGACCGAATCGTCATAGTCATCATTTATAACATCTTGGTGTACTCGATGTCTGAGGAAGAGCACACGAAACACCAGTGAATAGTCCTAGATACACTCTGAGAGCACCAACATTATAGGAATCTCCCAAAGTGTCAGTTATGGATTTGTGAGATCTACTTTTAGGGACATGTCGGTTTAGAGGCTGGAGTTTTGGTGCTCCCGGTGAAGATAGAGGTGTTTCTTGCTTTGGAGCCACCTAGGAGCGTTACTGAGGTTTGGAGTTTCATGGGTTTGGTTGGATACTACCAGAGGTTCATGACCATATCTTCCAAGTTATTGTCACCATTATCAACTTTGGCATGGAAAAAACAACCCTTTGTGTGGAAAGATAAGTGCCAGTAGAATTTTCAGGAGTTGAGGTGGAGACTAAAAATTTCCCTTATATTGATACTGCCAGAGGAGGGTGTGGGGTATGTAGTGTTATTGTGCAATTTGTCTTACAAATTTCTTTCAAGTCTCATATCTTGGAGAATGGGTGGACTGATTCCAAATCTAGTTTCCAAGGAACAACGTGGGTTTATTAAGGGATGAAATATTCAAGGAGTGGTGGGTATTGTGAGCGAGCTGGTAAACGATATCAACCGGCACTCGGTTAGATCCAATATCATTTTACAGGCTGATATGGACAAGTCTTACAACAAAATAGAGTGGTCTTTTATCTTGAGGGTGAAGTGCAGGTTTGGATTCCAAGAATGGGCCCGCTACCTCTATTTCTGGTGTTTTTTCTCACCTTTGTTGTCCATTTCTCTCAGATGGAAGTGCTTTGCCTTCTTTAATATGGTTCAGGGAGTGAGAAAAGGATAACCCATGTCACCGATTCTTTTCATTTTTTCACAGAAGGATCTTACTAGGAACCTCTAGAAAAAAGTGGTTGATAGAAGCTTGAGGTCGTATGTCTAGCGGAGGGGTAGGGAGGCCATTTCTCATCTCATGTTTGTAGATGAAATCTTAAAATTCACTAATGGTATGCAACTGTCCCTGTTTGACCTTATGGAGGTGTTCTCTAGGTATGGAAAAGCTAGTGGGCAGCTCATCAATACATCTAAGAGCCAGGTGTATATCTCTACTAAATGCGCTATCAGGTGATGCTGGAATATTCAAAGCATTTTTGGTTTCCAATAGAAGATTTTTCCCATGATTCATCTCAGGTTTCCTATTTCCAATGGGTGGATCAAGAGAGATCTCATTGAGGGAGTTATGGACCAAATTCTTTGAAATATTTTCAACTGGAAAACCACATTTATGTCCTTCACTAGGAGGGTAACACTGATCAACAGTGCCCTATATTCGATTTTGATGCATGTTTTTTCTATCATCTATCCTCCAAAGGTTATAGTGGAGAAGATGGATAAGACCCTCATGAACTTTCTTTGGGATTCCAATCAAGCATTTCGGTGTCACTGGTCCTTTGGGCCATGGTTGTCCAAGCCAAATGAGGAGGGGGATTGGGGATTCGTGATCTCACGGCTACCATGCAGGGCATGTAGGTGCATTTAGCATGGGATATTATGGAAGGGAATTATTTATGGGCGACATTCTTTAAAGAGTGCTATGGGGATCTGGAGATGAATAATAATGGGTGCAGGGCTTGACCCTCTCAACTAGGTATGTGCATGATGGTATTCCTTGAGGAGCTATGCGTCTCGGACAGGTAGATCATTGGAAGAGGGGGCACATGTTTTTCGAAATACAATTGGGTTGGGGAGCGCTTTTTTTCCTAGATTTCATACTCAAGATATCACCTTCAGGGAAGCCAATGAGTATCCATTGTTCATCAGTTTGGTTCTAAGTTAATAACCGAAGAAGATGTTTGATAGCATATGCATGAATGAGTAAGAGGATCTATGCTGCTTCACGGGTTCAAGCTCGGGAATGTTCCCCATTCTGAGCTACAGGGAGTGGAAGTGCACAGAGACTAGCATTGGGAATGGATCAGAGAAAATTTGGTGAAATTAGATCCCAACCAAAATGAACATTATGGTCTGGAATGTCAAAAATAGAGCCCTTCCAATATATGAAAACATCCAAATAAGGGGAATCTTCCTGGCGTCCCGCTGTTTCTATTGCAGGGCACCAATGAGAGAATCAATGACTCACATTTTTTTCAAGAGTGACAGGGAAGCAGCTATCTAGACCATGTTCACACCTTTGGTTTGTGTTAGTTTCAAGCATTTCTTCTTCCAGGAGCTCCTTTCCATATGGTTTCTTGGATTAACAGTCAGCAACTCAGAAGGCAAGGTGCAAGCATGTATTCTCTCTTCCATTTGTGGGGTTATTTGGGAGGCCAGGAAACAGGAACGCTTTGGTTCGTAGAGCTCGATTTTCTGGATTCAGTTGAGAGTACGATCGTTGTTCTATGAGTTTATCTAGATATTGAAGATGGATCAGTGCTCTACTGTGGCATGCAATATTCCAGGAAGACCTCAAGTCCCGGACTATTTTGAAGGGTAGTGGGTAAGATGGCAATCTCCTTCTAGCTGGCTCAAGTTTAATGTGGATGGGTCCTACATGTATGTCATGATGGGAGGTATTGGGGTTATACATGACTCAGGGGGATCAATTTACCTAGACTTTAGTGTCACCTTTAGTATGGGTAAGGCATTGGGGGGAGGTTGGGGCTCTCCTTACGAGACTGTGGGTATGAAAGAGTAGTGGCTTTTAGGTGTCGAAGGTGGAGTCTGACTCGGAAGTCTTGGTTAAATATGTTTGAGGATGGTTGTACGTGCCTTGGGAGATAGCTTACATCATCAATCGGTGTTCCTTGCAGAAAAAACAAGGACATCTCATGCACCATAGTTGAAGGGACGACAATTTGGTTGCGGATGCACTAGCGAAGATTGGATGTCTTGGGGATGAGGTCATTATTAATAGAAGATTGGGCTCTTTTCCACCTGAGTGTAGGTCTTTTATGATGATGGATTCCTAAGGGTTACAATAAATTCAGCCTCCTTGAGTATCTGGGTTGTAATCATTTTTGGCCTTGTTCGTTTATCATTTATATAAAAAGTGATTTACAGTCAATAAAACCGGGTTGTAGTTTCTAAGTGAGGAATCAAATTAGTTAGTTGCAATGTTGATATCCTTTGTATATGGTGATGGATTAGTTTACCATTAGTCGATGGTTGTCACCCCCCCCCCCAATCTTGTATTGAGTTAGGGAGGAAAAACATGTGGATGTTGATGGTGAGTCTAGAAGTACTCAGTTATCCATAGGGTAGGCCACTGATGAATATTCGATAGGTTAGAAGAATGCATTCTTTTTTAAAGGGAACACTGTTGTACTAGTGACATTGCAAGAGGATATTCTGAGGGAGTTCCACACCTCCCCCTTGGCGGTGCATCTAGGAGAGGTAAATATGCACCATGATCTATGATATCAGTACTGGTGGCCAGGGATGAAGAAGGAAGTGGTGGAGTTCATTTCTCAATGCCTCACTTGTTAGCAAGTGAATCAAGTGAATCAGGTTCTAGTAGTATTTCCTAAACCACTTGAGGTACTGGAGTGGAAATTTTATGATATATTAATAGACCTTGGGACAGGTTTCCCACACACATACATGGGACACGATTCCATTTGGGTGACCACTGCCCGACTAACCAATTCATCCCTCTTCCTACCCATCTGATAGCAGTTTTCTATAGAGGTCTTGGGATGCCACTATGTTCAAGAGAAAGTTTGGATTCATGGGGTTCCTTCAAGTATTTTTTTAGAGAGTGATGCTTCATTTATGTCTCGAATGTGGAAGGGACTGCGGGAGGCATTTGGGACTCAGTTGTATTTGATCATAGTATTTCATCCCCAGAAAGATGGCCAGATGGAGAGGACTATCCAGGTTTTGGGGGACACAATTCATGCTTGCATTCGGGACTTTGGTCGCATTTTGATGGAACATCTACCACTAGTTGTGTTCATTTAAAACAATAGCTACCACACCAAAATTATTACAAATGCATTCGAGGAACTGTATGGGCGACCATGCAGATCCCCCTTATGCTGGAAAGTCCTAGGGGAGTTAGCACTCATGGGTCCAAAGTAGGTATGGGCCACCATTGAGAAGATTCATATCATCTAAGAGTGCATGGGGACTACACATAGAAGGAATAGATCTTAGGATGATAGGACTAGAAGGCCCTTGGAGTATGAGGAAGGATACCAGGTGTTCCTTTGGGTCTCACCTCAATGGGATTTATGGAGATTTCTTCAGGGTGACAAGTTGTCTATGAGATTCATCATCCCTTTATTGATTCTGATCAGAGTTGGAGTGGTGTTGTACCACCTAGATCTTCCCCCACAGATGAATCAGGTATCAAATTTCTTTTATGTGTTGTAGTTGAGAAGGTACATGCATGACCCATCGCATGTCATCGACCAGGTTGAGAAGGACATTGATGATGGGGCGATGTTTGCAGAGTTCCCAATAGAGACTGAGGATCGATAGGAGAGGGTCCTTTGTGGTTGGTTGATTCCTCTAGTGCACATTCGGTGGTAGCGTGGGAATATCCATGAGAGTACATGGGATATAGAGGCTCAAATTCACACTCAATATCCCCATTTTTTTGTATCCCTTGGTTTGTCATTTGAGGATGTGAATCCCTAAGGTGGGGAGAATTTAATGTCCTAGAAATTCCATGTAAAATTTTTGAATATTTTATGGGATTATTTTGAGACTAGGCACTCAAAAGGGACATGATTCTGAGGCCTAACGAGTCCAAAATAAATTTTCAATCTTTGTTTAGTTAGTTTAAAATAGTGCATGTGCATGGTTTTGGAAACATCTAAATGGGTGCTCGGATTAAAAATATGAGGGCATCGCTGCGTTTAGAATGTTGACATTACCAAATGATGGACCTAACCTCGACCGGCATTGGTTAAGGGGAAGAAGTTAATTTTCAGTCATTTTATGAAAAAAATAAAATAATCTTAAAATACTTTATTTTATTCAAAAATGTTTCACTGTGACATAGCGATGAGGCAACTGTTTCATTTCATAAATGAAACTGTGTAATGATGTGGCAACTCAGTGTAATAGAAACACTGAAATTTGCTTCATCAATTGATATCCTAACATGAATATGGGAATTGGAGAACTATCAGGGAGATTAATCTGAAACTTTATAGAACTTTTGTGAAAATTGAGTAACCACCCAAGATGATGAACACCTTCCATCTTTTCTATTTGAAGGATAATTCAATCTAGAAGTGTTATGGATTGAAAAAAGATGATGGAAAAACTATATTCATCACAAAAAATGATATGATTCCTTGTAAGGGGTTTTTTCTATGTGTCCTCCCTTCCCCCTTTCTTCATTTCTAAACAAAAAACATGGGTCAATTCGCTAACAAATTGACCCACATGTCAATCTTCCTTATGGGAATGTGATTTTGACATTTTGGGATCAAAGAGGGGAATATATCATGTAAATTGTATTAATGACTACCCTTTATTTTCTAATTCAATAAAGGATGGCCAATTGAACAAGGCCAATGTTTGTTTCCTTGGTTATTCATCGTGATCTCTCTTCCTCCTCTCAGTCTATACCGATAGACCCATGTGGTCATGTCCGATTATTTTTAGGAGGTTCGGAACATGGTCAGACTCCCGGATCGATGACATGATGGTGTGGAGCATATGGGAGTGGAGGCGGCGACCCAAGGACCACATCAGGACTTCTATATCAGAAAAGGGACCACCTGAGTGAGTCTAGTGGTCTTTGGAAGCACTTATCAATGTCAGTAGATTGTGTAGTTTGTGTGTGGGAGTTGGCCATGTGTGGAAGGAATTTTTCATCGGTGGTGCCCCATGGTGGTGAAGGAGGCTCGTGGTATCAGATGTGTGTGGTGATCATTGGCCACTAGCAATGGTGTGTGATGATGTGGCTTCTAGTCGTGTCATGTTGTGGAGGAATATGGCCCAACTCATCCGTGGAAAGACCCCACAAAAAAATTCATGGGGCGACTATGCATCGGCATGCATGGCTTGGATGGATGCACCACTCATCGCATACTAGATGAAATAACATGGCCTAGTAGCATGGTCTGGGCCTGGTCTAGTAGGATCAATGGTACTGGCCCTTGGTTCATGATAGACTGGTTCGGCCCATACTATACTAGGTCGGGTCAGGTCAGTGTGCCCAGGTCGGTCCAGGCCCAGACCCAACATGCCCATTTCTACTAAATGCCTCATAAATTCCAAACTGCATGTCCAATTGATGAGGCATTTTTTGTGTTAGGGCACTCATGATGAGGCGGTATTTTAATATACTCTAGGTGTGTTTTCGATGGAATTTACATATGACTGATGGCTTTAGGATTAGATTATCTCGGAACTTGGTGTGCTATGAGTGGGAATCCTGCTGTTGGCTGTGATGAGAGGACTGTGACATGTGGGTCTAGGTGACCCAGTGAAGAGAGGGTCAAGGTGACCTAGTAGGCCTATGAAACGAGCATGTCTAGGTTACCTAGTGATGAGTGGGTTTATGTGGCCCAATGACTAGTGGGTCTAGGTGACCCAACAAGCATAAGCGACGAGCTGGTCTAGGTGACCCAGTGATGGGAAGGTCTAAGTGACCCAATAGGCCTAAGTGGTTAGAGGTTCTAGGTAACCTAGAGGACCTAAGTGACATATTGAGGATGATTGAAATAGTAGTACAATTTTTACATTGTTTTTATTGATATCCTTCCACTAATTTAGATAAATTAGACCTTCTTGACCTGACAACACTTTGTGCATACTTTCCTTTGTGGTATTACCTTTTTGTTTTGGGTTCCTTACTAAGTATTTTGTTACTCACCCCTACACAGGCTCTACCTACAATTGTCGTCTCTTGTACAGATGATAGAAAATTCAATAAAGACATTGGTGGTTTGGGGTCATGTGGTGCCAAGATAGATTTTATAGACAAGGAATACTTATACAACTTTTGGTTTCACCCCCTTTACCTACCCTTCAGCTTGGTTTTTACACATAAGAACTTTAGGATCTTGTACATGCCTTTTTTGGGATTGTATTCTGGACCATATACTTTCTGTTTTGTATTATTACTTTCAGTGATTGTCTTAATGTTATGCATGATTACTTTTCAGCATTATGGGCTGGGGATGTGTGTGTGTGTGTGTCTGTGAGTACAGGTACTCTAGAAAATGCCTCCCACCTTTACGATAATACGTTTGGCACTAGTCTTCATCCCCTGGCTTTTGGGAGGGGGGCTTGGGGTAGTCATGGTATGGGCCCCAGGGGTAGGGTCATGACATCAGTGATAATTTGGATATTTAATATCTGTAATATTTTATGTAAAATATAATTTGATGGATGATAGAAACCAAATAGTGGTGTTATAGTGGGTTATTGGTTGAGATTCTCATAATATTGAGTTATTGTGATTAAAAACATAATGAGTTTCAAATGAATAATTTAGAATACATAAATTTAGTTTTCTTAAAATACTCATATTTTTTACAAGATTATTAGGGAAGAAGATATTGTGATAGTAATATCATTACATGTTGTATAAAAGTCTTACAAAATTCATGGAATCAGAAAGGATGGTTGATGTAAAGAGGGAACCCCTAGGTTTTTAATACAAAACAATAAATTTGAGTGATAACTTAAACTATATGGTTTTAGTATTAAAACATTGCATGAATCGATAAGGTAAATTAATGGTACATATTATAAGTGTTGAGGATAAAAGGTTTTGGAAACCCTTATTTCAATATATTAGTATATTTCTGATTATTGAGGTGATGAAGCATATAATATTGTTATGGATGAATGACTTTTCATTGGGTGTCATGATTTATCCTAAAACAAATTATATAATATTAGTGAGCTTGTACCATAATAAAATGTGGGTGTATATTTTTTGTTACTAATTAATGAACATGGATGGAAAATTCAATATAATAGCCTTAAATGTGATTATTAATGTCATTATCTTCAATAAAACCAATGGAATGTTTGGATGGAAGATTATTAACTCTATAAAGTTTGATTAATCTGGTTAGGAGTTTACCTATAATAGATGGAGGGGGTTTTTTCACCTCTCAATTTCGAGTTGAAGGATGTTTATAATTTCAAGAAAAATAGTTAATCTGCTAAGTGTATCAAAATAAATAAGTCATTGTATCTTTGTATAGTTGATCGTCTATTATTCAGTTGATCTAAAAAAATTCTTATGGTGGGTTTAGTTTGATTTTGTTGTTATTCTAGAATAATAATTTTGGTCTGTATCCATGGTCAATCCTGGAATAAAATCAATCAGGACAATAGAACTTTCAGTTAAGAATAAGTTTAACATGACATGAGGAAACACATAAATATTATTTTTTATCCCAAAAATATTTATGTCTATATAATAATACAAAAGCATGTGACTTCATAATAATACAAAAACAAATGTCTTTTATCAAGGAGAAAAATTAAATCCACGATTTTATGATTTTTATCAGGATCATAATCCTTCGAAGATTGAATGTATGACCTCGCTATATTAATTTTTATTTGAACAAAGGTCTTTGAAGAGGAAATTCAGTTATTCAATTTATTTCTTCAATTGATATTCTAATTGGTAGATTCTGAGTATAAGTCATAAATTGATTGTTTGAATCATTCATTGGAATATTTATTCTTCTATAATCATGAATTTTTGGTAAACCTTAAATTTATATTTAATATTTGTAGAGATGAAAATATAATGAGATTTTTATGATTGTCATTATTCATGTGAATAGAAATGCTGACAAGGAAAATAAATATGAAGCCAAGGATTTATATATCATGAATTAGATTAATGAATAAGATTTAATTATGAAATAATCGATGGTAATTTAATGATTCATTATAAAAATTGATTGATTATTTTAATGGGAGTTCCAATGTGTTTAAATGTTGAATAAATTGGGAATCTATTTTTCAAATTTAAACCTTACCATCAAACAAGAATCTCAAGATCATTAAGTTGCCTTTATCTAATGGAATCTATATATTCACATGAGATTCCATGAATATATATTTTCAGATATCGATGTGATATTAAAATGTTATTAGGAATACTATAAAATTGATGAATATTATGGGATATTGACTCTCGAATTTATTTATTAGAGAGAAGAAGTCTACATTAGGCTCCATTAAAGGGTAAGGATAACTAATGTGAATCTAGTTGTTCATGGATTTTAGGGAATACAAGGATCATATAAGAACGATAAGGAGTCTCAATATAAGAAAAAATATAAACTTTCGTGAGGGATTACATGTTCATAACCAATTCCTCATCTTCTGGTTGTGGAGGGATAATATCAACACTTGAGAAATAAGAGCAGTAATTATATGACTTTTATTCAAGAATATTTTTTTGATGATTTAATTTATTTTATTTTGGAATCTAAAATATTTATAGAGCATAGTTTACTATATTTGCTTGACTCTTTTTGATGATAATAGAAAATACCTGTTTTTATGTTTAAACCACAAAAAAATGAGTAATCATTCTAGTTAATAATTTTAAATAATTTTGGTTCTAAAAAATATTATTATTACACGATAAGAAGTTGAGGTTGTGAGATATTATTTAGATGATTAAAATCCTCTAAAATATCATTATTATGAATTAATATAATTAATAAAAAAATTCAATTGATTCACCCCCACCTAACCAATTCCTAGTAGTTTCTAATTAGATTTAGGATTAAGATGTTATACAAGATTTATATCCCATTTTATATCTAAAGGATGCTTCTTAAAATAGAGAGGAAAAATCTATAAATATCAAGGGTGTTTCAGTGTTTAATGGAACAAAATACCATTATTGGGGGGGAAATGTTTCTACCCTACCTTTATTAACTTGTTTTCCAAGTCCTATATATTAAAACAGTGGGATTCTAACTCATTCATCAACATGATTATATCATTATAAAATATATAACAATTATAGATCTAGATGTAAAGGATATTAAGGAAACTATGATGTCTATTTTAGAAAAGTTATAAATATGTTTAAGGGGTATTCTAGCAAAAAAATAGATTTTTAATAAACTTAGAAGTGGTTATGAAGGAAATATCAATGTCATTGAAGTTAAGATAAAGATACATGGGTGTAAATTTTTAGATATTAACATGTTTGATGATAAAAATTAATATGAAAATTTAAACATAGATAATGAAATAGTATGAAAAAATAATGGTTTTTGTGAGAATTTAGAGGATAAATTCACTATTGAAAATATAAAGAGAATATTCCCTAAGAACATTTTCTCTATAGTTTCAACTATAGAGGAAGGTGATGATATTTCTAAATATAACGTTAACAATATTTTTAGTCTGTGTTAAATAGGATGTGCTCCATCTTTTTAAAATAACATAAAAGATAAGATATTCTTTGATTTTATAAAAAATAGAATCATAGAGAAGGGTTAATAGAATCAAGTGATTCATATACTAAGGATTATGAGGGGATCAACCATATTATTGATCACATATCAAAGAGATTTAGTAAGGTCAAATGAAATGGAAATTTTGTTAAATTC
Source organism: Viscum album (assembly GCA_963277665.1). Taxonomy (NCBI): domain Eukaryota; kingdom Viridiplantae; phylum Streptophyta; class Magnoliopsida; order Santalales; family Viscaceae; genus Viscum; species Viscum album. The sequence goes on along the minus strand of OY728166.1, from coordinate 4,643,547 downwards.
TTTATGTGTTAAAATTATGATGATATTTTCAAACTTGTAAAATATTTCCCATTGAAGATGGTTGAATAATATGAATCATATAAGGATGATAGGAAGATGTAGAAATAGAAAAATAAAATGATGATGAATTTACTAATAAATATAATAATTATATGATAAAAAAAGTTAAATGTGAGTCATTTAGAAATATAAATAATGAATATAATCTCCATAATAATGTTTAGAAATAATTTAATTAATAAAATTGTTATTATGATAAATAGAAAATAAAAAATCTTGGTTGGTAGATGAAATAAATTTTGGTATCATATATAAAGTGAATTTTACAAAAAAATAATGAAAAAATAATACTCTTAATTGAGAAATTCATTGAGGATAAATAAAAAATTATATTTGATAAAGAGGGGTACAATATATGTTGATGAGATGAACAAAAAATAGATCAAAAATCATACAAATAATTTATTTTGTGGTTTTCCTTTTGGATAAACTTGTTCCATGAGATTAAGAAATGATAGTAAAATAATAAATAGGTCATATCTTTAAAAATAATATGAACATTTTTTGGTAATACATATTCTAGAATAATGTTCTTAGTGTATAATATTCAAAATATAATGAGAATATTGATTCTAATATTCATGAAAAATCTACACCTAATTTATCCCAATTTATGTCATTTAACTATAATATTTTTTCTATAAAATTAGTAATAATTGAATTTATCAAGGAACAATCGTTAGAGACATACTTCCATATGAAATGGAATATTTTTAAAAGAATCCAACTTATTCTAAGAAAAAATTAAATGAAATCATAAAAATTAAATCTCAAAAAATTGGTTATCTTTCTTATTAAAATAGAACATCCAATTTTATTAAAAACAATTGTGTGTTGGGAGGTGTGGAAAAAAATATTGTTGATTTCATAACAATTCATTCATTATGAAATTAATTGAATGATGTAGTGAGAGAATGATTAAAAAAATTAGTTAAAGGATATTGTGACTAGATCTGTAAAAAATTATCTTACTAAAAAAATATGGTTGTTTTCAGAATGTATGCATAATATGAGGATAACAATGTCACATGGTTAAGGAATTAATAACTACGATAAAATATGATATTACTCAATTAAATTAATGGAAGAAAATGCATAAATCAATATTTGTGAAGCATTTAATTTTTAATACATTAAATATAATTCTTTAGAAGAAAAATGTATTTCATAAAGAAAAAATGGAATTATTATTGATCTAATAATTGAAATATATAATGGCCTATAAAACTTTTATTGAATATGTATATGAAAAACATAATGAAGGAAATTTACTACATATGAAGAATTTATCACCCACGATACCCTTTATATAAATATAGATTTAAAGGATTAAAAATTCTATGTTAAAAGATGGTTCATTTTGAGCAATGATCATTAGATTATTTGCCAATGTTTCCAAATAAATAAGTGTTTTTAGGGAATAATATTCATTATAAGGGTAATTTAATTTCCATTACTTATGTGGTTATGAAAAATATTTTATAAAAGAATATGTTACATAATAAATTGAAATTTTTAAAATAATTTGTGACTATTAACCAGAATATAAGTATTGACAAAATAAGAAATGAATGGCCGAGTGTGGGATGAAACATTAACCCTAGTTGTTTGAAATGAGGAAAAAATAGGGTTCCACTTTATTCTATTTTATTGTTATTTATATATGTAATATTAAGGTAATTGATGGAGATGCTTTGATGATTTCACTTTAAAACTATAATGAAGGTATGAATTATAGTGTTTTAACTACCATGAAGTACAATAATGACTATATCCTTTTATGGGGAGTGAAAAAATAGAGATATAGAAACCAACATATAAAAATATGTGTGAGTTTAGAAGTTTGATAATACATATATATCCACATTATATCTTTAATTTTAGGTATGATAATTACACATAAAACCCTAGGTACCTATTCCTTGAACATATTAATGGGGAATGATGATTTAATAATTGTTGGAGAAAATGATTTCTTTTTTATTACTTTCAACTTATTGTTGTGTTTATTTACATATGTGTAGGAAACACATAGTTATAGAAAAATAGTTTTCTTAACCTAAAATTTGTTCGAATAATGGTATAAAATTCATGTTATATTATATACACTATTGAAAACCTTATTTTCACTTTTCTAATATATCATGGTGAATGATGAATATCTTATCAAGGAAGAGGATCGATTAAAAATAATTTTATTTTACGGTAATGTGTTAAGGAATTGTTTTTTTACCACAGTTTAAATTGGTGTGTAACAACCTGATATTTTAAAAAGGAGGCAACGCTCGAAAATAGACTAGACACAAAATACTGACCTTAAACGACACATTAAATATATGACCATTATAACCAAGAATTTAAATTGTGGGTTTAAATTGTATCAAATATTAAGGAAATATATATTTATATCATAATAAATATATTTTTTTCTAAATTTTCTGTAAATAATCACTCTATTTTTAGTAATGGAATTTTATTCATCCTAAATATGTTTTTTTAATGGTGTTTATTAATTTTTGGTATAAAATTATAGAAATATTTTCTATGACTTTTGAAAAATTACATTATAATAGGAACATAATATTTGTAACAATCATACAAAAATTAACTTCAGTTGAAATTTAGGGATATTTCATCAAATAATGAAACATAATAATTTTTTGTAAAAATTTCATTTATTTTAATTAAAATAAATAACTTAGAAGTCCCATAATGTTTTGAATATTATTTCATGTAACCTATGTATTATTTATTTATATTTTTTCCAATTAATTAAATTTGATTCATCATTATATTAAATTTGTTAAAATGGATTTCTTATTTGGAATCAGTATAACTCATATAACATAATAATTTAATCTAATTTTTTTCACGATTAATAGTGAAAAAATAAAAAAATCACTATGTGGAAGGTGAAACTGGTCTTTATGGGGGTTAAACATAAGAGTTAAGGGTTAAAATGTCCTAAAAATTATCTAAATTATATTAAATGATCATATTTTGACCATATATCATAAATGGATCTATAAGGGATCATTTTGGATTCTTATAGCTTATGAAATATGTGGGTTTAACTATTCGTTTTCTAAAATAACAAGCATCCCACTAACCACACTTATAAAAGGAATTTCTCTCTCTTCTCCTCTTCAGACATACAATTTAAAAAACCATGTCATCATTGAATGGATCATTTAAATATTTATAGGACATCACAAATTTTGTAGTTGTAATGGCCCAAACCTCTTTGGTCCATTCCCTTCTGAAAATATGGTGTTTGAGGTGTTCTGGGAGGTCAAGGTGACTTATCCTCAATACTTTTCCAAATTTACAATTCAGTGAACAGTTCCAACAGTAGACCATTGTGAACAGTGCAATGGTGACCTTCTGTGAATAGTTCCAATAATAGACCATTGTGAAGAGTGCAACGGTATCCTTAGGCGAGCAGTTCCAACTGTAGATCGTTGTGAACAGTGCAACGGTGACCATCGGTGAATAGTTCCAACGGTGGACCCTTGTGAACAGTGCAACGGTAACCTTAGGTGAACAATGTCAACATTAACCATCTATGAACTATGAAACAGTAACCTTAAGTGAAAAGTGTCAACATTAACCTTCTGTGAACAGTGAAACGGTATCCTTAGATGAACAGTGTCAACATTAACCTTTGGTAAATAGTGAAAAGGTGACCTTAAGTGAATATTTCCAACATTAACCATCTGTGAACAATGAAACGGTAACCTTAGGTGAATAGTGTCAACATTAACCTTCTTATGATCAATACAACGGTAACCATAGGTGAAGAGTCTCAACATTAACCTTCTGTGAACAGTTCAATGGTAACCTTAGGTGAACAGTGTCAACATTAACTATCTTTGAACAGCACAACAGTAACCATAGATGAACAGTGTCAACATTAACAATCTGTGAACAGTTCAATAGTAACCTTAGGTGACCAGTGTCAATATTAAACTTATGTGAACATTGCAATAGTAACATTATGTGAACAGTGTCAACATTATCCTTCTATGAATAGTGAAACGGTAACCTTAGATGAACAGTGTTTCCAGAACAGTGAGGTTCTAATAGTAGCCTCTATTTCCTTTAACAAATTTCAAGTTCATGAATAGTGTTTCCAGAACAGTGAGGTTCTAACAGCAGCCTCTATTTCCTTTTCCAAATATTGAGTTCACGAATAGTGTTTCCAGAATAGTGAGGTTCTAAAAGTAGCCTCTATTTCCTTTTCCAAATTATGAGTTCATGAATAGTGTTTCTTGAATGGTGAGGTCCATGAACAGTGTTTCCAGAATGATGAGGTTCCAATGGTGAGGTTCAGGAATAGTTTTTTCAGAATAGTAAGGTTCCAACAGTGAACAGTGTTTCCAGCTTCCTACTGTTTTACCCTTTTAACATTCCCATAGACGTAAAATGAATTTAAAGCCACATTTTAAGGACTTTCAGGCCAATTCAAATTTCATAACTCCTATATTAATTATCCCTAAGGCTTGGGATGTTTTTACTTGGTAAACCCGTGTGGTTTATTGTGATCCGCTTTTAATGGGAAATTAAGTGTATCTTAAACCGTCGCCCCATTAAATCTTCTAAAGTGACGGGATATCATCCTCCCTAATTCTTTCTTTTTTTTCTCAGATGTGAGACACTCGAACATCCCATTCCTTCTCATGAGAGTTGCACAATCAAACTTTCCTCCTCGGAATGGTTCTGCTCAGTTTTGATGCAACCAAGATGTATCGATCAATCTTTGATATAAGGTATGTTTTATCACTGTTCTTTTGGGGTTCATATTCTCTTGTTTCTACTTTCCATATTATATCATGTGATATCCATGCTTCTAATAGAGTTTCTGTGGGTTTCAATTGGTGTGGTCGTACCGTGGCCTCCTCAGGTGGGTGTAGTTGTCACGAGAGGAGGATCATGACCCATTTTGTGTATTGTTCTAATATGAAGAACTTCAACAACTGTTGAGGTAGGGGATTTGTTTTCTATCTCTTATTTTATGTTCAAATGTTTTTTTATCATGATTTATCCCACTGGATCACAATGTAATTGAACTAATAAATATTTGAACCTGATAAACAAATTGATATCAGTCATATGTTATTGGCTCTTGTTTTTCTAGATAGTGTGATATTAATGCTTACTGTGTTTAGAATTTCGTTCTTGATAGAATTGGTAATGAACATAAATCCAGAATTAATTAATGATGGTTTGGATAAAGATAAAGAGCTATAAAATGAATCGGGTTCATCTTATTGTAATTTGATGTTAATAAAAATGGTCCAGTAAGGATGTTTAATTATTTGTGATAGCTTACTGATTAGGTTTCCCAAATTTAGAACCTAAAAAAATAATCTATTAATATAATATGGATTAAAGAACTGGTTGATCGATAAAATATAACTCCTTGTTGTGTTCTGTGTTACCCTATTGTTTGTTAAAGGACCAGAATCCCAACTATTAGAATGTTTGTTTTCCTACATCTTTTGTTGTGATGTGATCCTAGATGGCTGTTGTGATATGTGGGGGAATGGAGGCCTTTTGGTTTTGGTAGCAGATGGTTCCTAGAGTGGTGGGATGCATCGGATTATGCATTTGGGTGTTGGGGAGGACACAAGGGATGATGGAACGGGATGGATGTGATTGTTGGATGCTTGCTATTTTTTATTGGTTGATTATCTACTTTACATTTCCCCACTACTCAAGGTAGTTGGTCTTGCTTACCCTACTTTTTAAAGAGGTAAAGACGAGCGGGGTATGCCACATGCTTTCCATGTTTATCTTCTTAAGGGAGGATGGTTCTACACTCTTGATATAGGCAGAAAATACTCGACGGGTAGTACATCTACTCACAATGTTGAGCCCCTTGTGTTTACTATGATAGAATGTTTTTATTGAATACTAGGGAATGTGGGAATGTAATTCTGTAATGAATAATTGAATAAATGGTGTTAACCCATGGGGTTGGAGTTTGCTAAAACATAATGATGAGGTTGTAATTTTGAAGGAACAATGTACTTTGGGTGTGATGCTAATGAACTTTAATATGGATTTGTTCTTGGTTAATTAATGTTTAAAGAATTAATTAATGTAAAGTATAATTGGTAAAAATGGAATGAAATAATCTATTAAAGCTCTTTAAATGGTTGTGTGCTTATAGGATACCTAGTCTTAGAAGTGGAAGCCCGGAGTCTGAGAGACGTCTGCTGCAGTTGAGTCTAAGACTAGGTTATTCCCATACTATGGTTGTGAGATATAGTATATTCTTAACTTTTTGTGTTTTTATATGCTAATCCACCCTTTCAGTAAGGGAAACTAACACCCCAAGGATTCTGATCCCTATGGGGTTGTTTTCCCCAACATTCCAGTGGGAGGATGATTGGATGACTACCCCCTTTGTCCCTACTCTCTTCTCTTGGTAGATACTTGTTCTGGTAGGCCCAATGGTTAGTTTTTCCCCATATATTTGTGTAGAGGGTTGTAATGGCTTGAGGTTATTCACACACATATATTATGGATATAGTATCCTATGGACTACTATAGGTGTAACATGTATAGGCTATGATGGATTGAGGATCCTTACTCGTTGTATGGGATGTAATGGCTTGAGGTATAATACCCAACCAATGATACATGTTATGCGGGTTTGGTAGCTCCCAGAAACTTCTCAGTTAATTTTATTAGGTGGACGTGGTGGTTTTGTTGCATGAGGTGAATGTTGCGGTGCTTTTCACAGGTGTCTGCGGGCAAGCCTTTTTGCAGAGAGATGCTTAGGACATGCGATGTTGGGGCAAACCGGAAAACTAGTAGGGAAGTAGTAGCAGGGTACCCTTGATATTATTTATTATATTATATACTCTTGTATTCATTACTTAGAGATAGTAGCCATGGTGAGGTTGGAGACTTAGTATACCTTTTTAGGTGATGAGTTAGTTTCACTTGTTGTTCATTGTGCTTTAACATGCTTCCTTTACTTTTTCATGAGAGACTTTAGGGAGGATCCTACTGAGTATACTATTATACTCACCCTATGTATATATAAACTATTTTTCAGGTCACTTAGAGAAGATTGGAGATCAGTCTGGTTACTACTTGCTAGTGGTTGCATGAGTTGTTCGGGCTTGTGGTTGCTGCGATTTTCTTTCTTTTGGATACTTTTAGTTTTCACCCTTTTGTTGTAGTAATTTTTCATGACATTACATATGTGCACTTGGTTTTTCTTTTATATTTCAGTTCTGAGTTGGAGTTTGTTGGTGTCTATCTTATATCTCTCTTCTGCATGTGTTCTATTAGAGGGTAACATCTCCCATTTGTGTGTTTAATATACCTTCGGTGCTAGTCGCCAACCCAGGGCCTACTGTAGGTTGGACTCGGGGGTCATTATCTCCCTTCTCACATTTCTAGACCAAGAGGGGTACACTTTGTGCGGAGGGGGTCGTGATAGAGTGGTATCAGAGGTCTGGTTTAGGGATATGATAGAGTTTTGAGTTAGGCACAGGTGAGGTTGCATGGGTTTGTATGGTAATGGTTTCATTCATGTTTATCATGTGATGTAATCACTGGATACCGACTGAGACAAAGGAGTTTAGGGCCCCCTATGATCTGATGTATGGGCCTTTAAGTTTACAAGGGATAATAAACAAGATGATACTAGTTATAGGGTAGAGACCTAGGAAAGGATCATGCATCATTGTTCTTTGTGCCTGTTTTCGAATGGGTATACCTTGATATAGGTTAACCTAAAATCAATGAAAGAAAACAATTAATTAATTAATGTTTAGTCTTCTATATTCTAGTTTTAGGAGCTCCAACAGTTTTTTATTCTATAGGTATGGCTCCAGGTCAGCGTCCTCATCAGGTTTGGGAAGAAGATGTCCAGAAGGCTATTCCTGCAAATCAACGCAGGGTAGAGTTTGACGATGATGACATTTGATGGAAGACACTATGAGAGTTTCAAAACTAGAGTCAGAAGAAGTATGAGGGCTCCGTTTTAGATGCAACCATGGAATACTGGTTGGAGGAGGTCGAGATAGGCTTCAGTTCGATATGTACTCGAAAAGAGCACTGGGTTTCCTTGGTTGTGACGATGTTTTGTGGAGCAGCAAAGCAATGGTGGTTATTGTTCCTCGGGGATCGTGAGGAGTCAGCGATCTCGGTGGAGGAGTTCTGAGAAAAGTTTAGACTCGAGTTTCTTTCTTCGATTGTGAAGGCATCCAGTCACCAGGAGCTCCTTACCCTTCACCAGGGGAGATCCAGAGTCCTAGAGTTTGGAATCTGTTTTAGGAACCTTTTACAATATTCTTTTAAACTGCTGCCAGATGAGGAGGCTAGGGAGAGGCATTTCATGGAGGCATTAAGTCTTGAGATTCAGCTCCAGGTCAACCCATTTATTCTGAAAACATATCTTGAGGTGCTGGCGAGGGAAGAGGTTTTCAAGTGATCTTTGGCCAGGACCGGATCATCATGAGAGGGGAATCTTCATGATTCCTCATGAAGCATAGTTGTGGTTTGGGGTTCCCATTTTTCTGGGTAGAAGAGTTTCAATTCAACTAGGGGTATGTTCTAGCCCTCACATCTCATTTCTCCAGAGGAAGCAACTCTCAAGTCTATGCTAAGGGATCCGACACTTTTTTTTTGAGGTGGTTCTGGTCATCAGTAGTTGGAGTGCCCGACCTTTCAGAGCATTCATCATGCACCAGGTGCTCCTCTCCAGGTTCCTCCATTGAGGCAGTTCCTGCTGAGGCAGCAGTAGTAGGTTGCACCAACTTTAGATAAGTAGAGGGTAGATGGGGTAGGCAGAGGATAGCCCCATAATGCTCCCTGTCCTTAGAGAGCAGATCGCGGCTATGGTGGTGGGCATCATTAGGGTCATAGAATCCATGGAGGAGGTCGTGTCCATCCCCATTCTCTAGCGTTTCCATCTCTAGGTGAGCCAGAGATCATTCAAGGTACCCTTTTCTTGTTTTCTACCTCCGTGTATTCTTTGTTTGATTTAGGAATGACACACTATATTATATCACCTAACATTGTCCATGCTTTGGGACTTGAGGTAGAGAGGCTTCCAATGCCCTTAGCATTGACTACACCAGTTGGAGGTCGAGATGACCTAATTGAAGTATGTAGAGACTATTAGCTAGTGTTGGGGAAACACTTCTCTTGGGGGGATTTACTATGTTTAAAGATAAAACCATATGATTCCATCCTCAGAATGGATTTGTTGTATTCGGTGTAGGTTATTGTGGATTACTTTAAGATTAGGGTCATTTTCTTCGGTGGTGATTGAGAGTCGGTGGTGTTGGTAGGTGAGAGAGATCTTTAGATGGGTCATAGGCATGTTATGTTATTATCATCCATGATGGCTGAGTTAATGTTATGTTCTTCAAAGGTTCATCAGTTGGTGTTTTCTAGGGTCGTAGAAGAGTACCCTGATGTATTTCCCGAAGAGGTTGTAGCACTACCCCCTCGAAGAGAGATTGAGTTTAGGATTGAGCTACAAACAAGAGCATCTCATATCTCTATGCCTATATATAGGATGGCCCCTTTTGAGTTACGATAGTTATGTATACAGCCTGATGGTCTGTTACAGTGTGGTTTTGTTTGGACAAGTGTGTCTTTGTGGGGTGTACCGGTTTTGTTTGTGAAAAAGGTTGAAGGAATTTTGCAGTTGTGTGTCGATAATCATCACTTGAACAAGGTGAAAATAAATATTCGCTATCCTCTTCCACAGATTGATGATTTATTCGATCAACTGAAGGGTTCAAGTTGGTTCTCAAAAATCGACATGCAGTCAGGATATCAACAGATGCATGTGAAGGATGAGGATATCCTGAAGACTGCTTTCCATTGTCATCATGAGCATTATGAGTTTGTTGTAATGTCATTCAGCATGACAAATTCTCCAGCTGTATTCATGGGATTGATGAATGCTATGTTATGTGGGTTCCTGGACAAGTTTGTGGTGGTTTTAATCTATGAAATCTTTATATAATTAATGTCCGAATAAGTGAATGAAGAGCATCTACACGCCGTTTTGGGAGTTCTTCGTCAACATCAGCTATTTGGGAAGTTTTCAAAGTGTGGTTTTTGGGCTCGAGAAGTCCGTTTCTTGGGGCATGTTTTGTCCCAACTGGGAGTAGTTGTGGATCCATCGAAGATAGAAGTGGTTTTGTCTTGGGAATATCCCAAGATAGTGTCATTGGTTCAAAGTTTCATTGGCCTTGTAAGCTACTACATGAGGTTCGTAGCTGATTTCTCATGAGTTTCAACTCCTCTGACAAGATTGACCAAGAAGGATCATGCATTCATATGGACTGATTAGTGTCAGGAAGCTTCTGAGTATCTAAGGGATAATTTTGTAAATTCTCCAATTCTTTGTCTTCCAGCTGAGGGAGTTCAATATGATGTTTTTTGTGATGCTTCGCATTTGGGGTTGGGTTGTGTTCTAATATAGAAAATATTAGTTGTTTCTTATGGGTCTCGGTAGTTACATCCCCATGAATGCAACTATGCCACTCTCGATCTTGAGTTGGCATCCATCATTTTTTCTCTAAAGTTGTGGATACAATACCTCATTGTAGAGAATTTTGTGGTATTCACTAATAATAAGAGTTTGAGGCATGTTTTACCCCAGCGTGACTTGAACTTACAACGACGTCAGTGGATGGAGTTCTTATAGGAATATGACTTTGAAATATCATATACACCTGGAAAGGGGAATGTTGTAGCTGATGCGCTGATTGAAATGTCACGTAGTAATGTTGTTCATGAATCCGGTGATTCTTGGAGAGTAATGGAAGAGTTTTTAGTATTAAATCTTGATATGGGAGAATTTGGATGTATAGGTTATATTTTTCAGATGATGGTACAGTAACACCTGATGTTGAATGTGGAAGAGTCCTAGTTGGCAGATCTAGAGGTTGAGGTCTGGAGAGACCGAGTTGTTTGTGGTGAGGCCCCTAATGGTTGGTCAGAGGATGAGCAACACTGACTGTTGTATCATGGAAGGATTTTTGTTCCTTTGATGATGTGTGAGATGGTTTTCAGAGAGTTTCATAGTTTTATTTCAGCGTTGCATCCTAGTTTGAAAAAGATGTTTCGATCCTTTAGGAGCCAGTTTTGGTGGATGGGGCGAAAGCATGTGGTTTTGGAGTTTTTGTCTCGATGTTTGGCCTACCATAAGCTGATGGTCGAACATCATGTTCCTGGTGTTCTTATTCATCCATTAGAGATTCCTCAGTGGAAGTTTGAGGACATCTCACTGGACTTTGTTACTGGTTTACCTCAAGCTCCAGGAGTACATGATGCTGTTTGGGTGGTATTGGATCATTTAAAAGAATCGGCCCACTTCATAGTGATCAAGGAGTCAAGTTGAGTGGAAATTTTGTCGAGGCAGTATCTGGAGGAGGTGGTGAAACTTCATGGAGTCCCAAGGACGATCATTTCTGATCAAGATCCTCTTTTTACCTCCAAGGTGTAGAGAGGTCTCCAAAATTCTTTTGGTTCTCAACTATGCCTTATCACTGCTTTTCATTCTCAAAGGGATGGTCAGACAGAGTGAACCATGAATAATCTTAAAGACATGTTATGCTCTTGTGTTCTTGATTTTGGAGGTTTATGGATAAACCACATAACCTTTGTGGAGTTCTCTTACAATAATAGTTTTCAATCCACCATCGGTATGGCACCATATGAATCTTTTTATGGACGACCTTTCCATTATACATTATGATTGATTGTGGTTGTAGATTCAACAATTTGTAGACCGGTACTGGTGCAGAATACAACAGAGACAGTTCAGGTGATTAATGAGAGGGTGAAGAGAGTGAAAAATCATTAGAAATAGTATGCTGATCAAAGGAGGATACCTTTAGAGTTTAAAGTTGGGGATTATGTGTTTCTGAAGTTGACTCCCCTTCATGGGAAGTGAAGGATTTATCGTGGGAGTAATCTTTCTCCCTGATTTTTTGGTCCTTTCGAGGTGTTAGCTCATGTTGGAGTTGGGGCGTATCAAGTAGCACTTCCCCCACAGATGAGTTGGATACACGATGTTTTCCATGTATTATAGCTTCGTTGGTATCTTTATGATGACTCTCATTTCATCGATTGGGGAGAGATCGATGTTGATGATGATGCAACCTTTGAGGAGTGGCCTATGGAGATCCAAGGACGCAAGGATAAGGTGTTGCATGGGCATTCTATCCCCTTGGTTCGTGTCTTCTGGGGACACGGTGGCATGGAGGAGAGCACCTGGGAACATGAGTCACAGATACGTGATCAGTACCCAGAGTTGTTTGATGTTTAACTCTTATCATATAACAATGTCCCCATTGTGGTTAGACATTTCATGTTTATAATACGAATTTCATTTGTTGCTTCTTGTGGCTTTCTCTCTTTAGAGAGGTATCTCGATGGGTGGTTCTTCGAAACCTATTTAGTTTTCCCTTTAGGTGGGTTTTGAATTCTTGAGGATGAGAATGTTTTGAGAAGTATATGATGTAATGTCTCGGACCTCTCTGGTCTATTAATTTGTGAAAATATGGTGTTTGAGGTGTTCTAGGAGGTCAAGGAGACTTATCCCCAAACATTTTCCAAATTTAATGTTTGGTGAATAATTACAACAGTAGACCTTTATGAATAGTGCAACGGTGACCTTTTGTGAACGATTCCAATGGAAGACCATTGTGAATAGTGCAATGGTAACCTTAGGTGAACAGTTCCAACGTTATATCATTGTGAACAGTGCAATGGTGACCCTCAATGAATAGTTACAACGGTAGACCATTGTGAATAGTGCAATGGTAACCTTAGGTGAATAGTGTTAACATTAACCTTCTATGAACAGTGCAACAGTAACCTTAGGTGGATAGTGTATACATTAACCTTTTTTGAATAGTGCAATAGTAACTTTAGGTGAACAATTTCAACATTAACCTTTGATGAACAGCGCAACGGTAACCTTAGGTGAATAGTGTCAAAATTAAACTTCTGTGAACAGTGAAACGGTAACCTTCTGTGAACTGTTCAATGGTAACCTTAGGTGAACAGTGTCAACATTAACCTTCTCTGAACAGTGAAACAGTAACCATAAATGAACAGTGTCAACATTAACAATCTATGAACAGTTCAATAGTAAACTTAGGTGACCAGTGTCAATATTAACCTTATGTGAATAGTGCAACAGTAACATTATGTGAACAGTGTCAACATTATCCTTCTATGAATAGTGAAATGGTAACCTTAGATGAACAGTGTTTCCAGAACAGTGAGGTTCTAACAGTAGCCTCTATTTCCTTTAACAAATTTCGAGTTCATGAATAGTGTTTCCAGAACAGTGAGGTTCTAACAGCAGCCTCTATTTCCTTTTCCAAATTTTGAGTTCACGAATAGTGTTTCCAGAATAGTGAGGTTCTAAAAGTAGCCACTATTTCCTTTTCCAAATTATGAGTACATGAATAGTTTTTCTTAAATGGTGAGGTCCATGAACAGTGTTTCCATTATGATGAGGTTCCAATGGTGAGGTTCAGGAATAGTGTTTTCAGAATAGTAAGGTTCCAACGGTGAACAATGTTTCCTACTTCCTACTGTTTTACCCCTTTAACATTCCCATAAACGTAAAATGAATTTAAATCCTCATTTTAAGGACTTTAAGGCCAATTCAAATCACATAACTCCTATATTAATTATCCCTAAGGCTTGGGATGTTTTTACATGGTAAAACCGTGTGGTTTATTGTGATCCGCTTTTAATGGGAAATTAAGTGTATCTTAAACCGTCTCCCCATTAAATCTTCTATAGTGATGGGATATCTTCCTCCTTAATTATTTCTCTTTGTTCTCGGATGTGAGACACTCGAACATCCCATTCCGTCTCATGAGAGTTGCACAATCAAACTTTCCTCCTCGGACTGGTTCTGCTCAGTTTTGATGCAACCAAGATGTATCGATCAATCTTTGATATACGGTGTGTTTTATCACTATTATTTTGGGGTTAATATTATCTTGTTTCTCCTTTCCATATTATATCATGTGATATCCATGGTTCTAATAGAGTTTTTGTGGGTTTCAATTGGTGTGGTCGTACCGTGGCATCCTCGGGTGGGTGCATTTGTCATGAGAGGAGGATCATGACCCATTTTGTGGATTGTTCTCATATGAAGAACGTCAACAACTGTTGAGGTAGGGGATTTGTTTCTTCTCTCTTATTTTATGTGAAAATGTTTTTTTACCATGATTTATCCCACTGGATCACAATGGAATTGAAGTAATAAATATTTGAACCTGATAAACAAATTGATATCAATCATATGTTATTGCCTCTTGTTTTTTCTAGATAGTGTGATATTAATGCTTACTGTGTTTAGAATTTATTTCATGATAGGATTGGTAATGAACATAAATCCAGAATTAATTAATGATGGTTTGGATAAAGATAAAGAGCTATAAAAATGAATCTGGTTCATCTTGTTGTAATTTGATGTTAATAAAAATGGTCCAGTAAGGATGTTTAATTATTTGTGATAGCTTACTGATTAGGTTTCCCAAATTTAGAACCTAAGAAAAATAATCTATTAATATAATATGGAATAAAGAACTGGTTGATTAATAAAATATAACTCCTTCTTGTGTTCTGAGTTACCCTATTGTTTGTTAAATGACCAAGAGCCCAACTATTAAAATGTCTGTTTTCCTACATATTTTGTTGTGATGTGATCCTAGATGGCTATTGTGATATGTGGGGGAATGGAGGCCTTTTGGTTTTGGTAGCAGATGATGCCTAGAGTGGTGAGATTCATCGGATTATGCATTTGGGTGTTGGGGAGGACACTATGGATGATGGAACGGGATGGATGTGATTGTTGGATGCTTGATGTTTTTTATTGGTTGATTATCTACTTTACATTTCCCCACTACAGAAGGTAGCTGGTCTTTCATACCCTACTTCTGAGAGAGGTAAAGACGAGTGGGGTATGCAACGTGCTTTCCATGTTTATCTTCTTAAGGGAGGATGGGTCTACACTCTTGATGTAGGCGGAAAATACTTGACGGGTAGTACATCTACTCACAATGTTGATCCCCTTGTGTTTAGTATCATAGAATGTTTTTATTGAATACCAGGGAATGTGGGAAAGTAATTCTGTAATGAATAATTGAATAAATGGTGTTAACCCATGGGGTTGGAGTTTGCTGAAACATAATGATGAGGTTGTGATTTTGAAGGAACAATGTACTTTTGGTGTGATGCTAATGAACATTAATATGGATTTGTTCTTGGTTAATTAATGTTTATAGAATTAATTAATGAAAAGTGGAACTGGTAAAAATGGAATGAAATAATCTATTAAACCTCTTTAAATGATTGTGTGCTTATAGGATACCTAGTCTTAGAAGTGGCAGCCCGGAGTCTGAGAGACGTTAGCTGCAGTTGAGTCTAAGACTAGGTTATTCCCATACTATGGTTGTGAGATATAGTATATTCTGAACTTTTTGTGTTTTTATATGATAATGCACCCTTTTAGAAAGGGAAACTAAAACCCCAAGGATTCTAAGCCCTATGGGGTTGTTTTCTCCAACATTCCAGTGGAAGGATGATTGGATGACTACCCCCTTTGTCCATGCTCCCTTCTCTTGGTAGATACTTGTTCTGGTAGGCCCAATGGTTAGTTTTTCCACATATATGTATGTAGAGGGTTTTAATGGCTTGAGTTTATTCACACACATATATTCTGGATATAGTATCCTATGGACTACTATAGGTGTAACATGTATAGGTTGTGATGGCTTGAGGATCCTTACTCGGCGTATAGGCTGTAAAGGCTTGAGGTATAATACCTGACCAATGATACATGTTATGCGGGCTTGGTGGCTCCCAAAAACTTCTCGATTACTTTTATGTGGTGGACATGGTGGTTTTGTTTCATAAGGTGCATGTTGTGGTGCTTTTCACAGGTGTCTGCAGGCAAGCCTTTTTGGAGAGAGATGCTTAGGACATGCGATGTTGGGGCAAACCGGCAAACTAGTAGGGAATTATTAGCAGGGTACCCTTGATATTATTTATTATATTATATACTCTTGTATGAATTACATGGAGATAGTAGCCATGGTGAGGTTGGAAACTTAGTATACCTGTTTAGGTGACGAGTTAGTTTCACTTGTTGTTCACTGTGCTTTAACATGCTTCCTTTACTTTTTCATGAGAGACTTCAGGGAGGATCCTACTGAGTATACTATTATACTCACCCTATGTATATATAAACTGTTTTTCAGGTCACTTGGAGCAGATTGGAGATCAGGCTGGTTACTACATGCTGGTGGTTGCCTGAGATGTTTGGGCTTGTGGTTGCTGCGATTTTCTTTCTTTTGTGTACTCGTAGTTTTCACCCTTTTGTTGTAGTAATTTTTCATGACATTACATATGTGCACTTGGGTTTTCTTTTATATTTCAGTTCTGAGTTGAAGTTTGTTGGTGTCTATCTTATATCTCTCTTCCGCATGTGTTCTCTTAGAGGGTAATGTCTCCCATTTGTGTGTTTAATATACCTTCGGTGCTAGTCGCAAACCCAGGGCCTACTAGAGGTTGGACTCGGGGGTCATTATCTCCCTTCTCACATTGCTAGACCAAGAGGTGTACACTTTGTGGGGAGGGGTCATGATAGAGTGGTATCAGAGGTCTGGTTGAGGGATATGATATAGTTTTGAGTTAGGCACAGGTGAGGTTGCATGGGTTTGTATGGAAATGGTTTCATTCATGTTTATCAAGTGATGTAAACACTGGATACCGATTTAGACAAAGGAGTTTAGGGCCCCCTATGATCTGATGTATGGGCCTTTAAGTTTACAAGGGATACTAAACAAGTTGATACTAGTTACAGGGTAGTGACCTAGGAAAGGATCATGCATCATTGTTCTTTTTTCCTGTGTTTGAATGGGTATACCTTGATATAGGTTAACCTAAAATCAATGAAAGAAAAAAATTAATTAATTAATGTCAATATTCTATATTCTAGTTTTAGGAGCTCTAACGGTTTTTTATTCTATAGGTATGGCTCCAGGTCGTCATCCTCATCAACTTTGGGAAGAAGATGTCCACAAGGCTATTCCTGCGAATCACCGCATGGTAGAGTTTGACGACGATGAAACTTGATGGAAGACACTCCGAGAGTTTCAACACTAGAGTCATAAGAAGTATGAGGGCTCTGTTTTAGATGCAACCATGGAAGACTGGTTGGAGGAGGTCGAGATATGCTTCAGTTCGATATGTACTCGAAAAGAGCACTGGGTTTCCTTGGTTGTGACGATGTTTTGTGGAGCAGTAAAGAAATGGTGGTTATTGTTCCTCAGGGATCGTGAGGAGTCAGCGATCTCAGTGGAGGAGTTCCGAGAAAAGTTTAGACTCGAGTTTCTTTCTTCGACTGTGAAGTCATCAAGTCACCAGGAGCTCCTTACCCTTCACCAGGGGAGATCCAGTGTTCTAGAGTTTGGAATATATTTTAGGAATCTTTTATGATATGCTTTTAAACTGCTGCCAGCTGAGGAGGCTAGGGTGAGGCATTTCGAGGAGGCATTAAGTCTTGAGATTCAGTGCTAGGTCAACCCATTTATGCAGAAAACATATCTTGGGGTGCTGGCGAGGGAAGAGGTTTTCAAGTGGACTTTGGCCAGGACCGGATCATCATGAGAGGGGAATCTTCATGATTCCTCATGAAGCATATTTGTGGTATGGGGATCCCAATTTTTTGGGTAGAAGAGTTTCCGTTCAACTAGGGGTATGTTCTTGCCCTCACATCTCATTTTTACAGAGGAAGCAACTCTCAGGTCTATGCTAAGGGATCCGACAATTTTTTTCTTGTGGTGGTTGTGTTCATCAGCAGCGGGAGTTCCTGACCTTTCAGAGTAGTCATCATGCACCAGGTGCTCCTCTCCAGGTTCCTCCGTCGAGGCAGTTCCTGCTGAGGCAGCAGTAGTAGGTTGCACCAGCTTTAGATCAGTAGAGGGTAGATGGGGCAGGCAGAGGATAGCCCCATAATGCTCCCTGTCCTTAGAGAGCAGAGCGCGGCTATGGTGGTGGGCATCATAAGGGTCAGAGAATCCATGGAGGAGGTCGTGTCCATCCTCATTCTCTAGTGCTTCCATCTCTAGGTGAGACAGAGATCATTCATGGTACCCTTTGCTTATTTTCTACCTTGGTGTATGAATTTTTTGATTTAGGAGTGACACATTATTTTATATCACCTAACTTTGTCCATGCTTTGGAACTTGAGGTAGAGAGGCTTCCAATTCCCTTAGCATTGACTACACCAGTTGGAGGTCAAGATGACTTGATTGAAGTATGTAGAGACTATGAGCTAGTGTTGGGGAAACACTGCTCTTGGGGGGATTTCCTATGTTTATAGATAAATCCATATGATTCCATCCTTAGAATGGATTTGTTGTATTCGGTGTAGGTTATTTTGGATTACTTTAGGAATAGGGTCATTTTCATTGGTGCGAATTGAGAGCCGGTGGTGTTGGTAGGTGAGCGAGATCTTTAGATGTGTCATAAGCATGTTACTTCCTTCTCATCCATAAAGGCTGAGTTAATGTTATGTTCTTCAAAGGTTCATCAGTTGGTGTTTTCTAGGGTCGTAGAAGAGTACCCTGATGTATTTCCCGAAGAGGTTGTAGCATTACCCCCTCGATGAGAGATTGATTTTAGGATTGAGCTACAACCAAGATAATCTCATATCTCTATGTATCCATATAGGATGGCCCATTTTGAGTTACGAGAGTTATGTATACAGCCTGATGGTCTGTTATAGTGTGGTTTTGTTTGGACAAGTGTGTCTCTGTGGGGTGTGCCGGTTTTGTTCGTGAAAAAGGCTGAAGGAAGTTTTCAGTTCTGTGTCGATTATCATCACTTGAACAAAGTGACAATAAATAATCACTATCCTCTTCCATATATTGGTGAATTATTCGATCAACTGAAGGGTTCAAGTTGGTTCTCAAAGATCTACATGCAGTCAGGATATCAACAGATGCGTGTGAAGGATGAGGATATCCTTAAGACTGCTTTCCATTGTCATCATGGGAATTATGAGTTTGTTGTAATGTCATTCAGCATGACAAATTCTCCAACTGTATTCATGGGATTGATGAATGCTATGTTCTATGGGTTCCTGGACAACTTTGTGGTGGTTTTAATCAATGAAATCCTTATATAATCCATTTCTGAATAAGATAATGAAGAGCATCTACACGCCATTTTGGGAGCTCTTCGTCAACATCAGCTATTTGGGAAGTTTTCAAAGTGTGGGTTTTGGGCTCGAGAAGTCCGTTTCTTGGGGCATGTTTTGTCCCAACTGGGAGTAGTTGTGGATCCTTCTAAGATAGAAGTGGTTGTGTCCTGGGAATCTCCCAAGATAGTGTCGTAGGTTCAAAGTTGCATTGATCTTGTAAGCTACTACATGAGGTTCGTAGCTTATTTCTCATGAGTTTCAACTCCTCTGACAACTTTGACAAGAAAGGATCATGCATTCATATGGACTGATTAGTGTCAGGAAGATTTTGAGTATCTAAGGGAGAAGTTAGTAAATTCTCCAATTCTTTGTCTTCCAGCTGAGGGAGTTTAATATGATGTTTTTTGCGATGCTTCGCATCTGGGGTTGGGTTGTGTTCTGATGTAGAAAATATTAGTTGTTTCTTATGGGTCTCGGTAGTTACTTCCCCATGAATGTAACTATGCCACTCTCGATCTTGAGTTGGCATCCACCGTTTTTGCTCTAAAGTTGTGGATACAATACCTCATTGTAGAGCCTTTTGTGGTATTCACTAATAATAAGAGTTTGAGGTATGTTTTCTCCCAACGTGACTTGAACTTACAACAACGTCAGTGGATGGAGTTCTTACAGGAATACGACTTCGAAATATCATATACACCTAGAAAGGGTAGTGTTGTAGCTGATGCGCTGAGTGAAATGTCATGTAGTGATGTTGTGCATGAATCTGGTGATTCTTGGAGAGTAATGGAAGAGTTGTTAATATTACATCTTGATATGGGAGAATTTGGAGGTATAGGTTGACTTTTTCAGATGATGGTATTGTAACACCTGATGCAGAATGTGGAAGAGTCCCAGTTGGCGGATCTAGAGGCTGAGGTCTGGAGAGACCGAGTTGTTTGTGGCGAGTCCCCTAATGGTTGGTCGGAGGATGAACAACACCGAGTGTTGTATCACGGAAGGATTTTTGTTCCTTTGAAGATGTGTGAGATGGTTTTCAGAGAGTTTCATAGTTTTATTTCAACGGTGCATCCTAGCGTGAAAAAGTCGTTTCAAGCCTTTAGGAGCCAGTTTTGGTGGATGGGGCGAAAGCATGTGGTTTTGGAGTTTTTGTCTTGATGTTTGGCCAACCATAAGGTGATGGTCGAACATTATGTTCCTGGTGGTCTTCTTCAGCCATTAGAGATTCCTCAGTGGAAGTTTGAGGGAATCTCACTAGACTTTGTTACTGGTTTACCTCAAGCTCTAGGAGTATATGATGCTATTTGGGTGGTATTGGATCATTTAAAAAAATCGGCCCACTTCACAATGATCAAGGAGTCAAGATGAGTGGAAATTTTGTCGAGGTAGTATCTGGAGGAGGTGGTGAAACTTCATGGAGTCCCAAGGACGATCATTTCTGATCAAGATCCCCTTTTTACCTCCAAGGTGTAGAGTGGTCTCCAGAATTCTTTTGGTTCTCAACTATGCCTTATCACTACTTTTCATTCTCAAACGGATGGTCAGACAGAGTGAACCATGCAGAATCTTAAAGACATGTTATGCTCTTGTGTTCCTGATTTCGGATGTTTATGGATGAAGCACATAACCTTTGTGGAGTTCTCTTACAATAATAGTTTTCATTCCACCATCGGTATGGCACCATATGAAGCTTTGTATGGATGACCTTGCCATTATACGTTGTGATGGATTGTGGTTAGAGATTCAACAATTCATAGACCGGTACTAGTACAGAATACAACAGAGAAAGTTCAGGTGATTCATGAGGGGATGAAGAGAGTGAAAATCATTAGAAATAGTATGTTGATCAAAGGATGATACCCTTAGAGTTTAAAGTTGGGGATTATATGTTTCTGAAGTTGACACCCCTTCATGGGAAGTGAAGGATTTATCACAGGAGTAATCTTTCTCCCCGATTTGTTGGTCCTTTCGAGGTGTTAGCTCATGTTGGAGCTATGGCATATCAAGTAGCACTTCCCCCACAGATGAGTCAGATACACTATGTTTTCTATGTATTACATCTTCGTTGTTATCTTCATGATGACTCTCATTTCATCGATTGAGGAGAGATCGATGTTGATGATGATACAACCTTTGAGGAGTGTCCTGTGGAGATCCAAGGCCGCATGGATAAGGTGTTTCATGGGCATTCTATCCCCTTGGTTCATGTCTTGTGGGGACACGGTTGCATGGAGGAGAGCACCTGGGAACATGAGTCACAGATACGTGATCAGTACCCAGAGTTGTTTGATGTTTAACTCTTATCATGTAACAATGTCCCCATTGTGGTTAGACAGTTCATGTTTATAATACGAATTTCATTTGTTTTTTCTTGTGGCTTTCTCTCTTTAGAGAGGTATCTCGATGAGTTGTTGTTCGAACCCTATTTAGTTTTTCATTTAGGTGGGTTTTGAATTCTTGAGGATGAGAATGTTTTGAGACGTATATGATGTAATGTCTCGGACCTCTCTGGTCTATTCATTTGTGAAAATATGGTGTTTGAGGTGTTCTGGGAGGTCAAGGAGACTTATCCCCAAACATTTTCCAAATTTAAAGGTTGGTGAATAGTTACAATAGTATACCATTATGAATAGTGCAATGGTGACCTTCTATGAACAGTTCCAATGGAATACCATTGTGAATAGTGCAACGGTAACCTTAGGTGAACAGTTCCAACGGTAGATCGTTGTGAACAGTGCAACGGTGACCCTCGATGAATAGTTACAACAGTAGACCATTGTGAATAGTGCAATGGTAACCTTAGGTGAATAGTGTTAACATTAACCTTCTATGAATAGTGCAACAGTAACCTTAGGTGGATAGTGTAAACATTAACCTTTTTTGAATAGTGCAACAGTAACCTTAGGTGAACAGTGTCAACATTAACCTTTGATGAACAGTGCAACGGTAACCTTAGGTGAATAGTGTCAAAATTAAACTACTGTGAACAGTAAAACGGTAACCTTCTGTGAATAGTTCAATGGTAACCTTAGGTGAACAGTTTCAACATTAACCTTCTCTGAACAGTGCAACAGTAACCGTAGATGAACGGTGTCAACATTAACAATCTGTGAATAGTTCAATAGTAACCTTAGGTGACTAGTGTCAATATTAACCTTATGTGAACAGTGCAACAGTAACATTATGTGAACAGTTTCAACATTATCCTTCTATGAATAGTGAAACGGTAACCTTAGATGAACAGTGTTTCTAGAATAGTGAGGTTCTAAAAGTAGCCTCTATTTCCTTTAACAAATTTCGAGTTCATGAATAGTGTTTCCAAAACAGCGAGGTTCTAACAGCAGCCTCTATTTCCTTTTCCAAATTTTGAGTTCACGGATAGTGTTTCCAGAATAGTGAGGTTCTAAAAGTAGCCTCTATTTCCTTTTCCAAATTATGAGTTCATGAATAGTGTTTCTTGAATGGTGAGGTCCATGAACAGTGTTTCCAGAATGATGTGGTTCCAATGGTGAGGTTCAGGAATAGTGTTTTCAGAATAGTAAGGTTCCAACGGTGAACAGTGTTTCCAGCTTCCTACTTTTTTACCCGTTTAACAATCCCATATACGTAAAATGAATTTAAAGACTCATTTTAAGGACTTTAAGGCCAATTCAAATTTCATAGCTCCTATATTAATTATCCCTATGGCTTGGGATGTTTTTACTTGGTAAAACCGTGCGGTTTATTGTGATCCTCTTTTAATGGGAAATTAAGTGTATCTTAAACAATCGCCCCATTAAATATACTAAAGTGATGGGATATCTTCCTCCCTAATTCTTTTTCTTTGTTCTTGGATGTGATATACTCGAACATCCCATTCCTTCTCATGAGAGTTGCACAATCAAAATTTCCTCCTCGGACTGGTTCTGCTCAGTTTTGATGCAACCAAGTTGTATCGATCAATCTTTGATATAAGGTATGTTTTATCACTGTTCTTTTGGGGTTCATATTCTCTTGTTTCTCTTTTCCATATTATCTCATGTGATATCCATGCTTCTAATAGAGTTTTTGTGGGTTTCAATTGGTGTGGTCGTACCGTGGCATCCTCATGTGGGTGCAGTTGTCGCGAGAGGAGGATCATGACCTGTTGTGTGGATTGTTCTCATATGAAGAACATCAACAACTGTTGAGGTAGGGGATTTGTTTCTTCTCTCTTATTTTATGTGAAAATGTTTTTTATCATGATTTATGCCACTGGATCACAATGGAATTGAACTAATAAATATTTGAACCTGATAAACAAATTGATATCAGTCATATGTTATTGCCTCTTATTTTTCTAGATAGTGTTATATTAATGCTTACTCTGTAGAGCATTTTGTTATTGATAGAATTGGTAATTAACATAAATCCAGAATTAATTAATGATGCTTTGGATAAATATAAAGAGCTATAAAAATGAATATGGTTCATCTTGTTGTAATTTGATGTTAATAAAAATGGTCCAGTAAGGATGTTTAATTATTTGTGATAGCTTACTGATTAGGTTTCCCGAATTTATAACCTAATAAAAATAATCTATTAATATAATATGGATTGAAGAACTGGTTGATCGATAAAATATAACTCCTTGTTGTGTTCTGAGTTACCCTATTGTTTGTTAAAGGACCACGAGCCCAACTATTAAAATGTTTGTTTTCCTACATCTTTTGTTGTGATGTGATCATAGATGGCTGTTGTGATATGTGGGGGAATGGAGGCCTTTTGGTTTTGGTAGCAGATGATGCCTAGAGTGGTGAGATGCATCGGATTATGCATTTGGGTGTTGGGGAGGACACTGGGATGATGGAACGGGATGGATGTGATTGTTGGATGCTTGATGTTTTTTATTGGTTGATTATCTACTTTACATTTCCCCACTACTCAAGGTAGCTGGTCTTGCTTACCCTACTTTTGAAAGAGGTAAAGATGAGTGGGGTATGCCATGTGATTTTCATGTTTAGCTTCTTAAGGGAGGATGGGTCAACAACCTTGATATAGGCATAAAATACACGACGGGTAGTACATCTACTCACAATGTTGAGCCCCTTGTGTTTAGTAGCATATAATTTTTTTATTGAATACCAGGGAATGTGGGAAAGTAATTCTGTAATGAATAATTGAATAAATGGTGTTAACCCACGGGGTTGGAGTTTGCTGAAACATAATGATGAGGTTGTAATTTTGAAGGAACAATGTACTTTGGGTGTGATTCTAATGAACTTTAATATGGATTTGTTCTTGGTTAATTAATGTTTAAGGAATTAATTAATTTAAAGTGGAACTGGTAAAAATGGAATGAAATAATCTATTAATACTCTTTAAATGGTTGTGTGCTTATAGGATACCTAGTCTTAGAAGTGGCAGCCCGGAGTCTGAGAGACGTTAGCTACAGTTGAGTCTAAGACTATGTTATTCCCATACTATGGTTGTGAGATATAGTATATTCTGAACTTTTTGTGTTTTTTTATGCTAATCCACCCTTTCAGTAAGGGAAACTAACACCCCAAGGATTTTGAGCCCTATGGGGTTGTTTTCCCCAACATTCCAATGGGAGGATGATTGGATGACTACCCCCTTTGTCCCCGCTCTCTTCTCTTGGTAGATACTTGTTTTGGTATGCCCAATGGTTAGTTTTTCTCCATGTATGTGTGTAGAGGGTTGTAATGGCATGAGGTTATTCACACACATATATTCTGGATACAGTATCCTATGGACTACTATAGGTGTAACATGTATAGGTTGTGATGGCTTGAGGATCCTTACTCTGTGTATGGGCTGTAATGGCTTGAGGTATAATACTCGACCAATGATACATGTTATGCAGGCTTGGTGTCTCCCAGAAACTTCTCAGTTACTTTTATTAGGTGGACGTGGTGGTTTTGTTGCATGAGGTTCATGTTTTGGTGCTTTTCACAGGTGTCAGCGGGCAAGCCTTTTTGGAGAGAGATGCTTAGGACATGCGATGTTGGGGAAAACCGGCAAACTAGTAGGGAAGTAGTATCAGGGTACCCTTGATAATATTTATTATATTATATACTCTTTTATACATTACTTGGAGATAGTATCCATGGTGAGGTTGGAAACTTAGTATACCTATTTAGGTGACGAGTTAGTTTCACTTTTGTTCACTGTGCTTTAACATGCTTCCTTTACTTATTCATGAGAGACTTCAGGGAGGATCCTACTGAGTATACTATTATACTCCACCCATGTATATATAAACTGTTTTTCAGATCACTTGGAGCAGATTGGAGATCAGGCTAGTTACTACTTGCTGGTGGTTGCATGAGGTGTTCGGGCTTGTGGTTGCTGTGATTTTCTTTCTTTTGGGCACTTGTAGTTTTTACCCATTTTTTGTAGTAATTTTTCATGACATTACATATGTGCACTTGGGTTTTCTTTTATATTTCAGTTCTGAGATGGCGTTTGTTGGTGTCTATCTTATATCTCTCTTCCGCATGTGTTCTCTTAGAGGATAACGTCTCCTATTTGTGTGTTTAATATACCTTCAGTTCTAGTCACCAACCCAGGGCCTACTGGAGGTTGGACTCAGGGGTCATTATCTCCCTTCTCACATTGTTATACCAAGAGGGGTACACTTTGTGGGGAGGGGGTCATGATAGAGTGGTATCAGAGGTCTGGTTGAGGGATAGGATAGAGTTTTGAGTTAGGCACAGGTGAGGTTGCATGGGTTTGTATGGAAATGGTTTCATTCATGTTTATCAAGTGATGTAAACACTGGATACTGACTGAGACAAAGGAGTTTAGGGCCCCCTATGATCTGATGTATGGGACTTTAAGTTTACAAGGGATACTAAACAAGTTGATACTAGTTACAGGGTAGAGACATAGGAAAGGATCATGCATCATTGTTCTTTATTCCTGTGTTTGAATGGGTATACCTTGATATAGGTTAACCTAAAATCAATGAAAGAAAAAAATTAATTAATTAATGTTTAGTATTCTGTATTCTAGTTTTAGGAGCTCTAATGGTTTTTTATTCTATAGGTATGGCTCCAGGTCGGCGTCCTCATCAGTTTTGGGAAGAAGATGTCCACAAGGCTATTCCTGCAAATCACTGCAGGGTAGATTTTGACGACGATGAAACTTGATGGAAGAGACTCCGAGAGTTTCAACACTAGAGTCAGAAGAAGTATGAGGGCTCCTTTTTAGATGCAACCACGGAAGACTGGTTGGAGGAGGTCGAGATAGGATTCAGTTCGATATGTACTCGAAAAGAGCACTGGGTTTCCTTGGTTGTGATGATGTTTTGTGGAGCAGCAAAGCAATGGTGGTTATTGTTCCTTGGGGATCGTGAGGAGTCAGTGATCTCAGTGGAGGAGTTCCGAGAAAAGTTTAGACTCGAGTTTCTTTCTTCAAATGTGAAGGAATCCAGTCACCAGGAGCTACATACCCTTCACCAGGGGAGATCCAGTGTTCTAGAGTTTGGAATATATTTTAGGAACCTTTTACGATATGCTTTTAAACTGCTGCCAGATGAGGAGGCTAGGGTAAGGCATTTTGAGGAGGCATTAAGTCTTGAGATTCAGCGCCAGGTCATGTAGGAACCTGGTTCTTGTTTTAGAGGTACGGGCATCTTCTTTTCTTTTTCCTTAAGTGATTTTGAGAAAATATGGAAAAATGGGAAATCCTAAATTTTGAAACTACACGCCATGTACCTTGTCCACACACCGTGTACTTTTGGCCGTGTTGGAATAAGTACACAGGGCGTGTAGCCTCGCCGGTGACAAAGGGGGTAGGAACTGACTGCACGCCATGTAGTGGTCCTTTACATGCTATGTAGTTAGTTGGCAGGTTAAAATGTAAGGTGGTGGAGTCGCCGCCAGCTGGGCGGCAGTACACGCCGTGTACTCGGGAGTACATGTCGTGTACTCTTGTCGGCAGGTGAACAGTGCCAGTGCCGCCAAATGAACAGTTAAATGAAAGAAGTGCATGTCGTGTACTCAGAAGTACATGCCGTGTACTTTGTTTTTTCGGATTAAAACAGGAAGTAGCCTCCTCATTTGGAAGAGGAGGCATTTGAGCCATTTTGGAGCCAAAGGAGGAGGCCAGACCTTTGAAGATCCGTCGGAAGTTCGTCTGGAATCCGATTCGGCTTCGGACGATCTTGTTGGAACCGCACGGGTAAGCCCTTCCTCGTCTTGGTACCTTTCTTGCCAATTCTTCTCCCAACGTAAGTTATTTACGTTTGAATGGGTTTTGTTCTTCGTCAGATCTACGCCGTTCTTGGGCGTTTCTGGAGCGGGCGTTCGAGTATAGCGATCGTTGGCATATAAGGTAGGTGGCTTGGTGTTTATTTTCCAACTGTCGTGCATTTTTGTGCGTTTATGTGCCACGAACCCATGTTGGGGTGTCGTGTGGATGAGGCCATTGCTATATTTAATTCCTAGAATTGCATAGGTGATTAAATTGTGATACTAAAATGTTGTTTGGGATCGGTGCTTGGATCCAGGACCATCTCGAGGGGTGTGTTCCTCTATTTAGTCATTTGGCCAGGATACTCGAGGGTATGCCTTAAATGTAGTAACTGTAGAATTTCCTTGAGAGTAATTTCTTGTTTACTGCATTTTTATATGTTGGTCATGGCCCGGCTACCTATTTAGCCTGAGGGCGTGACTATTTTAGCCTGATGGAATGACTATATTATTCTGAGGGCGTGATTGTTTTAGCCTGAGGGATGTCGTTATTCCGATTAAGGGCAACCTTTCGTTCCTGAGGGATTGACTTCTATGCCTGAGGGCGACACTTCCTATGCCTAAGGGCGAGAATTCTGTTACAATGCCTAAGGGTGAGATTCTGTATAGCCTGAGGGCGTGGTTCACTATATTAGCCTGAGGGCGAGATACTGGTTGGCCTGAGGGCCTGGTGCTGTTGAGCACAGAACGATACTAAATTAAATAATTTAAGTGAATAATGAAATGGAAATTTAACTGTTAAGTTAGTTACTTTTGAGTACTGCTTAGTTATTTCATTTTACTACTGCACACTTGTTTCATGTTTTACACACAGTTGAGCACGAGCCTTTGGTGGGTGCCTACTGAGATATATTTCTCACACCCTGTTTGGGACACGCTTTTCAGCCCAAACAAATTACGTTGCTGCAAGTTTAGATAGGGGCTGGAGTCCCTATACAGGTACTTGACTATTGCTGAGGAGTAGGAGGGCATGGGACCGAGCTTAGGCTCGCAATGCCGCTGCCAGCTGTTACTTGTTTTGCTGTACATTGCTTTTGGTTGTATCACAGTGATGTATAACATGTTCTGGCTATTTTCTTAGAACTTGAATCATGTAGAATCATCACTTATATACTGTTGGTTATATCCACTACTGTAGTTATTTTAGTTGTGTATGTTTACTGCTTCCACTATTGTTGTATGTTTATTTTGGTATAATGTTGCGCTACACTTTGATAAATGAGGGCATAGTTTCCCCACTATCATACCTGGTCCCTCGCTGCTAGTCGGCAGCCTCTGGCGTTTGGGGAAATGCGCTTGAGGTTACGTGGCAAACCGGGCTCGGGGTACCCGTTGCGTGGCACCCGGGGTCGGGACGTTACAAAGTGGTATCAAAGGAGTTTCTTTTCTTTGACTTACTACTTGGAGCCGTAGTCAGGTACAGGACAGAACAATAGTTGGTAATAAGTTGTTCCTGGGCATAGCTAACCCGTGTACAGGGAAAAGCCAGTCTACCTCGTATTTCGCATTCTTTGGATTTTGCAATTTTACGGTTCATATGTTTTCACCGTTGGGTGACGCACTTGGATTGTGCTGTTTATATTTTATCTATAGGTTTTATTTAGTTGCAACCCGATGAGATGAGGGTATTCCATCTCATGAATCATATAGGAACATGTTAGATATCACATTCCATGCATAGTTTCCATGCCATGTAGGTGCATTAGAAATTTTCATGTTGTTGTGATAGTTGATGTGCTAGAAAAGCATGCTATTGTGATAGCTACTTGATAAATACATGCCTTGTGATATGGTATTTTTGTTTGAGCTTGTTTATAGAATGGACGCCAATCTTTGTTCTTTGGGGATTATGAGCCCCCATTGACCGGAATTTGGTGGATCATTGATTGGTTGTTGGTTATAACACAAATAAGATGTCAAACTTTGATTCATGGGGTGTATGGGCCCCCGTGGGTCGGAATTTGACACTTAGGTGTTGTTTTTCGGTATTTTCTGGGTTCCGGAGAAGTTTTTGAGGCATACTATCTGGAAACCCAGTATACACGCCGTGTAGTATTTTTATACATGCCGTGTATGTTCTTCTGTTCGGGAAGAAAAATGAACTTTTTGAGTACACGTCGTGTACCCTGAGTACACACCGTGTAGTCTCTTTCCGTGTCACAAACCGTGTGGGCGACGACATGGGGTAGGGAAGGGCTTGGGTAAAACAAGCCGTATAGTTTTGTACACGTCGTGTAGTGTTGACCCGGAGTCTGACCGTGTAACTAACAACACAGGTCAGCGAACTCCTTGACAGAACACGCCGTGTCAGTTATGGACACGTCGTGTAGTGTGACCTAGGGACTTGGTCGTGTAACTAACAACACGGGCCAGTGTCACATCTTCCAGAACACGTCGTGTACCTTTGGGACATGTCGTGTATTCTTGCCCGAGGACAGACTGTGTGGAGTTAGTCGTGTGGCTGGGAAACGGGATGGTGTACACGCCGTGTGCTGGTGTAACACGCCGTGTAGAGTAAAGCCGAGTAGTCAGCCGTGTCACAGATGACACGGGAAGTTGGAAAATAACATCGTACACGCCGTGTAGATATTATACATGCCGTGTTGCTTTGTTGAAATAGAAGTCGTGTGACTTATTCGTGAGGAAGGACCCGGGTAGGGGAAGGTAAGTCAAGAACACGCCGTGTAGTCAATGTAAACGCCGTGTAGTCTTGTTTTGAAAATATTGAAATGCCTTCTTCCTCTTATTCCTTGTGGTTCCTTCGTTTTAGTCTTAATTATTGAATCTGAGGAATTCTTTTGACCTTGTAGAGTCATGCCGCCTAGACGACCGCGAGTTGTTCACCAAGAGAGCGGCGACGATTATACTCCGGAGATGGTGGGCCATGGGCTACCAGTTGATCCACCAGTAGAGCCAGATGCGGCACCAGCTGTTATACTGGACACAGGCGCAGAGGCGCAGTTCCGTGAAGGCTTATTGTGGTTCATGCAGACCTTTCAGGGTGCACCGCAGGCTGCCACATCTATGGCTGAGATGACGCGTATCTTTCAGCAGTAGCATCCGCCTACGTTATCAGGGGATGGCGGACCACAGGCTGCAGAGTCTTGGATAGGATCGATGCAGACTATTTTTGAGCATCTAGAGACGCCTCCAGGGCGGAGGGTCAAGCTCATGATTTACATGCTACGTGATTCGGCCAAGAGGTGGTGGGATGTTACCACCCAGTCAGAGCATCACAGGGACTTGGCGTGGGAGGATTTTCAGATAGTCTTTTATGACTTCTTCTTTCCCGAGACACTGAGAGCAGATAGAGATCGAGAGTTCATGAATCTGTAGCAGGGCGCTATGTCGGTGATGGACTACTCTGCTCGTTTTACAGAGCTTCAGCGCTTTGTACCCGTGCTGGTGGGTGATGAGACGCTGAGAGCCAGACGTTTTGAGGATGGTCTTCGGTATGACATCCAAGCGCTGGTGAATGTTTTCAGGTTGCCTATTGTACACGCAATTGTTAATCAAACTTTTATTACAGAGAGGAACCTGTAAGAATCTAGTGGTGTGGGCCAAGGCGGTTCAGCACCAGTTACTGGTACTATTTCTACTGGCAAGAGGAAGAGACAGATGGACTTCTCTCAGGGCGGCAGTACCAGCCAGGCAGCTTCTACAGGTGGTCCGATCAGGTGCTACCTGTGTGGAAGAGAGGGGCACAAGAGGCCGCAGTTTCCACAAGACCCAGTGGAGTGCTGAGCTTGCGGCAAGATGGGTCATCTACAACGCTTTTGTAGGTCGGTTCTACCAGTGGCTAGTGAGATGGGTTCTGTGCAGACTCCGCATGCGGGAGTAGAACCAGTGGCTTCTTACTAGTCAGGGAACTGGAATACGTCAGGGCGTGCAGGTAGAGATGGTGGTCGTGGCTATGGTACCCAGACACCAGGATCTCAAAGGCAACAGGGCGGGACAGCTCAGGGTAGCCAGGCTGTGTCGCAGGGCCGCGGCACTGGTCAGGCATATGCAGTGCAACAGACCCAGCAGGAGCAGGATCCCGGACCTTCGACGGTCAGAGGTACTATTCTAGTATCTTCTATCTTGTCTTCAGTACTTTTTGATACAGGTCATACGCATAGTTTTATATCTGTACCCGCTTTGGATATCCTTGGGCTCGGTGTTTCGACTTATTCTGATATCTTTACGCTAGACACTACGTTGGGGACTAGGACGGTTGGTTTGCATCAGTGCAAGGAGTTCCCCCTTGAGGTTGGTGGGTGTCACTTCCTTTGGGACCTCTATGTCCTGGAGATGATGAGCTATGACGTCATTATCAGGATGGACTGGTTGGTTCCCTTTCGAGACTTTGTAGACTGCTATCGCCGTAGGGTGCGTTTCACATCACCAGAGGGTAGGGAGTTTCTATACAAGGGCGAGTGAGATGTTTAGGCGAGTCGAGCTAGACCATAGCATCATGGGCGAGGTGGAGTCATAGCCCAGATTGTGAGATTATATCTGGATGACCAGAGGAATTGTCAGATGGATTTCTCTCCAGTTGTCGATCGTTTCAGGGATGTCTTCCCAGAAGACTTTTTAGGTCTACCGCCGGTGCATGAGGTGGATTTATCTATCGAGCTTGTGCCAGGAGCAGCACTGGTGTCCATTCCTCCTTATAGGATGGCCACGCCTGAGTTGCAAGAGCTCAAGAGGAAATTTGAAAAACTACAGGCAAAGGGTTTTATCCGACCTAGTACTTCTCATTGGGGTTCTCCGGTCCTCTTTTCGAAGAAGGCGGATGGTACCCTTAGGCTTTGTGTGGATTATCGGAAGCTGAACCAGTTTACGGTTAAGAACCGATATCCCTTACCGAGGATAGATGATCTGTTTAATCAGCTTCGGGAATCACGAGTGTTCTCGAAGATTGACTTGAGATCCGGATATCATCAGCTGCGCATTAGACCATCTGATATACCTCTCATAGCTTTCGGGAGCAGTTATGGTCTATATGAGTATACGGTTATGCTGTTCGGACTCACGAACGCGCCAGCAGTTTTCATGGCTCTGAGGAATCATGTGTTTCATCCGTATCTTGATTCATTTGTGGTAGTATTTGTGGACGACATCTTGGTGTACTCTCACACTCGACACGACCATGCCACCCATCTTAAGATCATATTGAGTACACTGTGAGAGCATCGCCTATATGTTAAGCTCTCGAAGTGCCACTTTTGGATGGTCCAGATTCACTTCCTGGGTCATATCATCTCAGAGGCAGGAGTTGCAGTGGACCCAGAGAAGGTGAGAGCAGTAGTTTCCTGGGAGCAGCCCAAGAACGTGTTTGAGATACGGAGTTTCTTAGGGATGGATGGTTACTACAAACGCTTCATACAGGACTTCTCCCACTTATCAGCACCGTTGAAAGGTCTGACTAAGAAGGGTGTGAAGTTCGTTTGGTCAGAATCTTGCGAGATAGCTTTTCAGGACCTAAATGGAAGGCTGATATCAGCACCGATCCTGATACTCCCAGATCAGGGGAAGAGCTATACAGTTTACTGTGATGTGTTAGGTATTGGGTTGGGATCCGTTTTGATGCAGGGCGACCGAGTTGTGGCGTACGGGTCTCGGCAGTTGAGGCCACATGAGAGGAATTACCCGACGCACGATCTTGAGTTGGCTGCAGTTGTGCATGCGTTGCGTTGTTGGAGACATTACCTGTTGAGAGAGCATTTTGTGGTTTTCACCAACCACAAAAGCCTCAAGTATATCTTTACTCAGCGTGACCTAAATTTGAGGCAGAGAAGGTGGGTTGAGTACCTAAAGTCCTTCGATTTTGAGATTGCCTATACACCTGGTAAAGGTAATGCAGTAGCCGATGCACTGAGCAGGAAGACTCAGATACAGGCAGTGCAGGAGGCCAGTGGTGAATGGTAGCTTATGGCCTTGTTCTCTGAGATGCATCTAGGGGTTCATGACAGTCAGGGGCAGATTTATCTTTCCTCATTAGCTGTGACTTCTACCCTCCTGTACAGATTGGGGATGAGGCAGCTATCGGTTTCAGAAGGCCTAGTTCTACAGGAGTCGGTGGCAAGTGAGGACCCTCCTTCCGGTTGGACGATAGGCGATGATGAGGTTTTGCGTTTCCATGGACATGTTTGGGTTCCAGGGGATATACGCGAGGAGCTGATGATGGAGTTTCATGCTTCATCTTGGGTCGTTCATCCCGGGGTTACCAAGATGTACCGAGACTTGAGACGTCAGTACTGGTGGCTGGGTATGAAGAGAGAGATAGCTGGTTTTGTTACGATGTGTTCCACCTGTCAGTAGGTGAAGGTAGAGCATCAAAGACCAGCTGGGTTGTTATAGCAGTTACCCATTCCATAGTGTAAATGGGATGATGCCGCGATGGATTTCGTGACGGGTTTGCCATGGTCACCTCAAGGCAATGACGTCGTATGGGTTGTTGTGGACAGACTTACGAAGGTATCTCACTTCTTGCTGATCAACGAGACCTTTGGTGTGAACGAGATCGGAAGGCTGTATATCCAAGAGATCGTACGTCTTCATGGGGTCCCTTGTTCTATCGTTTCAGATAGGGATGCCTGTTTCACGTCTCGTTTCTGGAAGAGTTTTCAAAGGGTGTTGGGTACATAGGTGCTTTTGAGCACAGCATACCACCCTCAAACAGATGGCCAGTCAGAGTGGACGATACAGGTGCTAGAGGACATGATACGTGCATGTGTCCTAGACTTTGGGGGCTCTTAGGAGAAGCATATACCCTTAGTCGAGTTTTCCTATAACAATAGTTTTCAGGAAAATATTGAGATGGCACCATACGAGGCTTTATATGGTAGGCCATGCCGATCACCTTTGTGTTGGTTAGAGGTAGGTGAGGCAGCTTTACTGGGACCACAACTCATGCAGGAGACATCTGAGCAGGTCCAGTTAATTCAGAAGCGGATGGCTACCGCGCAGTCTCGTCAGAAGTCTTATACTAATCGCCGCAGACGACCTTTGGAGTTCGTGGTCGGGGATCAGGTTTTCTTGCGTGTTTCACCGAGGTTGGGAGACAAACAGATCAGGAGATAGGGTAAGCTTTCACCGAGGTATGTGGGACCATTTGAGATTCTGGAGAGAGTTGGGATGGCTGCCTATCGGTTGCAGTTACCATAGTGGTATCGAGCCATGCACGACGTCTTCCACGTGTCTCAGTTGCGTCGCTACCATTCAGACCCGTCTCACACCTTTCAGCCTGAGGAGGTTGAGCTTCAGCATGATGCGTCCTTTGAGGAGAATTTGATCTGCATCATTGACAGGAGCATGAAGATTCTCTGAGGCTGGTCAGTTCCTCTCGTATGGGTGCTATGGAAGCATGGCCAAGTGCAGGACGAGACCTAGGAGTGGGAGGCTGATGTACATGCTCAGTGGCCAGAGCTGTTCTGAGCTTTATCTTCGCCACCCTTGGAAGGGAAATTCGGGGACGAATTGCTATAAGGGGGGAAGTTTTTAAGAACCTGGTTCTTGTTTTAGAGGTACGGGCTTCTGCTTTTTCTTTTCCTTAAGTGATTTTGAGAAAATATGGAAAAAATGGGAAATCCTAAATTTTGAAACCACACGTCGTGTACCTTGTCCACACGCCGTGTACTTTTGGCCGTGTTGGAATAAGTACACAGGGCGTGTAGCCTCGCTGGCGACAAATGGGGTAGGAACTGACTACATGCCGTGTAGTGGTCCTTTACATGTTGTGTAGTCAGTCGGTAGGTTAAAAAGTAATGTGGTGGAGTCTCCGCCAGCTGGGCAGTAGTACACGTCGTGTACTCGGGAGTACAAGATGTGTACTCTTGTCGGCAGGTGAACAGTGTCGATGCCGCCAAATGAATAGTTAAATGAAAGAAGTACACACCGTGTACTTATAAGTACACGCCGTGTACTTTGTTTTTTCGACTTAAAATAGGAATTAGCCTCCTCATTTGGCAGAGGAGGCGTTTGAGCCATTTTGGAGCCAAAGGAGGAGGTCGAACCTTTGAAGATCCGATGGGAGTTCGTCTGGAATCCGATTCGGCTTCAGACGATCTCGTTGCAACCGCACGGGTAAGCCCTTCCTCCTCCTGGTACCGTTCTTACCAATTCTTCTCCCAACGTAAGTTATTTACGTTTGAATGGGTTTTTTTCTTCGTCATATCTACATCGTTCTTGGTAATTTCTAGATCCGGCATTCAGGTATAGCGTTCGTTGGCATATAAGGTAGGTGGCTTGGTGTTTATTTTCCAACTGTCGTGTGTTTTTGTGCGTTTACGTTCCACAAACCCATGTTTGGGTGTCATGTGGCTGAGGCCGTTGCTATATTTAATGCCTAGAATTTCATAGGTGGTTAAATTGTGATAATAAAATGCTGTTTGGGATCGGTGCTTGGATCCAAGACCATCCCGAGGGGTGTGTTCCTCTATTTAGCCATTTGGCCAGGATACTCGAGGGTATGCCTTAAATGTAGTAACTGTAGAATTGCCTTGAGAGGAATTGCTTGTTTAGTGCATTTTGATATGTTGGGAATGGCCCGGTTACCTCTTTAGCCTGAGGGCTTGACTATTTTAGACTGAGGGCGTGACTATATTAGCCTAAGGGCGTGACTGTTTTAGCCCAAGGGTTGTTGTTATTCCACCTAAGGGCAACCTTTCGTGCCTGAGGGCTTGAATTCTGTGCTAGAGGGTGACACTTCCTATGCCTGAGGGTGAGAATTCTGTTACAATGCCTAAGGGAGAGATTCTATATAGCCTGAGGGCGTGGTTTACTATATTAGCCTGAGGGCGAGAACTGGTTAGCCTGAGGGAGTGGTGCTGTTGAGCACAGAATGATACTAAATTAAATAATTTAATTGAATAATGAAATAGTAATTTAACTGTTAAGTTAGTTACTTTTGAGTACTGCTTAGTTATTTCATTTTACTACTGCACACTTGTTTCATGTTTTACACACAGTTGAGTGCGGGCCTTTGGTGGGTGCCTACTGAGATATATTTCTCACACCCTGTTTGGGTCACACTTTTCGGCCCAAACAGATTACGTTGCTGCAGGTGTAGATAGGGGCAAGAGTCCCTATACATGTACATGATTGTTGCTGAGGAGTAGGAGGGCATGGGACCGATCCTAGGCTCGCGATGCCGCTGCTAGATGTTACTCGTTTTGTTGTACTTTGCTTCTGGTTGTATCATAGTGATGTATAACATGTTCTGGATGTTTTCTTAGAACTTGAATCATGTAGTATCATCACTTATATACTGTTGTTTATATCCACTGCTGTAGTTATTTCATTTGTGTATGTTTACTGCTTCCGCTATTATTGTATGTTTATTTTGGTATTCCGTTGCGCTACACTTTGACAAATGAGGGCATAGTTTCCCCACTATCAGACCTGGGCCCTCACTGCTAGTCGGAAGCCTCTGGCATTTGGGGAAACGCGCTTGAGGTCATGTGGCGAACCGGGCTCAGGGCACCCGTTGCGTTGCACCAGAGGTTGGGACGTTACAAGTCTACCCATTTATGCTGAAAACATATCTTGAGGTGCTGGAAAGGGAAGTGGTTTTCAAGTGGACTTTGGCCAGGACTGGATCATCATAAGAGGGGAATCTTCATGATTCCTCCTGAAGCATAGTTGTGGTCTGGGGTTCCCATTTTTCTGGGTAGAAGAGTTTCCGTTCAACTATGGGTACGTTCTAGCCCTCACATCTCATTTCTCCAGAGGAAGCAACTCTCAGGTCTATGCTAAGGGATCCGACACTTTTTTTCTTGTGGTGGTTGTGGTCATCAGTAGTGGGAGTGCCCGACCTTTCAGAGCAGTCATCATGCACCAGGTGCTCCTCTCCAGGTTCCTTCGTTGACGCAGTTCCTGATGAGGCAGCAGTAGTAGGTTGCACCAACTTTAGATCAGTAGAGGGTAGATGGGGCAGGCAGAGGATAGCCCCATAATGCACCCTGTCCTTAGAGAGCAGAGCGCGGCTATGGTGGTGGGCATCATTAGGGTCATAGAATCCATGGAGGAGGTCGTGGCCATCCTCATTCTCTGGCGTTTCCATCTCTAGGTGAGCCAGAGATCATTCAAGGGACCCTTTTCTTGTTTTCTACCTTGGTGTATGCCTTGTTTGATTTAGGAGTGACACACTATTTTATATCACCTAACTTTGTCCATGCTTTGGGACTTGAGGTAGAGAGGCTTCTAATGCCCTTAGCATTGACTACACCAGTTGGAGGTCGAGATGACTTGATTGAAGTATGTAGAGACTATGAGCTAGTGTTGGGGAAACACTTCTCTTGGAAGGATTTCCTATGTTTACAGATAAAACCATATGATTCCATCCTCAGAATGGATTTTTTGTATTCAGTGTATGTTATTGTGGATTATTTTAGGAATAGGGTCATTTTCTTTGGTGTGGATTGAGAGACAGTGGTGTTGGTAGGTGAGCGAGAACTTTAGATGGGTCATAGGCATGTTACGTCCTTATCATCAATGATGGCTGAGTTAATGTTATGTTCTTCAACGGTTCATCAGTTGGTGTTTTCTAGGGTCGTAGAAGAGTACCCTGATGTATTTCCCGAAGAGGTTGTAGCATTACCCCCTCGACGAGAGATTGAGTTTAGGATTGAGCTACAACCAAGATCATATCATATCTCTATGTATCCGTTTAGGATGGCCCCTTTTAAGTTATGAGAGTTATGTATACAGCCCGATGGTCTGTTACAGTGTGGTTTTGTTGGGACAAGTGTGTCTCCATGGGGTGTACCGGTTTTGTTCATGAAAAGGTTGAAGGAACTTTATAGTTGTGTGTTGATTATCATCACTAGAACAAAGTGAAAATAAATAATCGCTATCCTCTTCCACAGATTGATGATTTATTCGATCAACTGAAGGGTTCAATTTGGTTCTCAAAGATCAACATGCAGTCAGGATATCAACAGATGCGTGTGAAGGATGATGATATCCTGAAGACTGCTTTCCATTGTCATTATGGTCATTATGAGTTTGTTGTAATGTCATTCAGCATAACAAATCCTCCAGCTCTATTCATGGAATTGATTAATTCTTTGTTCTGTGGGTTCCTGGACGAGTTTGTGGTGGTTTTTATCAATGAAATCCGTATATAATCCATTTATGAATAAGAGAATGAAGAACATCTACACGCCGTTTTGGGAGTTCTTCGTCAACATCAGCTATTTGGGAAGTTTTCCAAGTGTGGGTTATGGGCTCGAGAAGTCCGTTTCTTGGGGCATGTTTTGTCCCAACTGTGAGTAGTTGTGGATCCATCGCAGATAGAAGCGGTTGTGTCTTGGGAATCTCCCAAGATAGTGTCGTAGGTTCAATGTTGCATTGGTCTCGTAATCTACTACATGAGGTTCGTAGTTGATTTCTCATGAGTTTCAACTCCTCTGAAAACTTTGACTAAGAAGGATCATGCATTCATATGGACTGATTAGTGTCAGGAAGATTTTGAGTATCCAAGGGAGAAGTTAGTAAATTCTCCAATTATTTGTCTTCCAGCTGAGGGAGTTTAATATGATGTTTTTTGTGATGCTTCACATATGGGGTTGGGTTGTGTTCTAATGTAGAAAATATTAATTGTTTCTTATGGGTCTCGGTAGTTACGTCCCCATGAATGTAACTATGCCACTCTCGATCTTGAGTTGGAATCCATTGTTTTTTATCTAAAGTTGTGGATACAATACCTCATTGTAGAGCATTTTTTGGTATTCAATAATAATAAGAGTTTGAGGTATTTTTTCTCCCAGCGTGACTTGAACTTACGACAACATCAGTGGATGGAGTTCTTACAGGAATACGACTTCGAAATATCATATACACCTGGAAAGGGGAATGTTGTAGCTGATGCGCTGAGTGAAATGTCACGTAGTGATGTTGTGCATGAATCCTGTGATTCCTGGAGAGTAATGGAAGAGTTGTTAGTATTACATCTTGATATGGGAGAAGTTGGAAGTATAGGTTGTCTTTTTTAGATGATGGTACAGTAACACCTGATGTAGAATGTGGAAGAGTCCCAGTTGGCAGATCTAGAGGTTGAGGTCTGGAGAGACCAAGTTGTTTGTGGCGAGGCCCCTAATGGTTGGTCGGTGGATGAACAACACTGAGTGTTGTATCATGGAATGATTTTTGTTCCTTTGACGATGTGTTAGATGGTTTTCAGAGAGTTTCGTAGTTTTATTTCAACGGTGCATCCTAGCGTGAAAAAGACGTTTCGAGCCTTTAGGAGCCAGTTTTGGTGGATGGGGCAAAAGCATGTGGTTTTGGAGTTTTTTTCTCGATGTTTGGCCTACTATAAGGTGATGGTCGAACATCATGTTCCTGTTGGTCTTCTCCAGCCATTAGAGATTCCTCAGTGGAAGTGTGAGGAAATCTCACTGGACATTGTTACTGGTTTACCTCAAGCTCCAGGAGTACATGATGCTATTTGGGTGGTATGGGATCATTTAAAAAAAATCCCACTTTATAGTGATCAAGGAGTCAAGATGAGTGGAAATTTTATCGAGGCAGTATCTGGAGGAGGTGGTGAAACTTCATGGAGTCCCAAGGACGGTCATTTCTGATCAAGATCCACTTTTTACCTCCAAGGTTTAGAGAGGTCTCCAAAATTCTTTTGGTTCTCAACTATGCCTTTTCACTGCTTTTCATTCTCAAACGGATAGTCAGACAGAGTGAACCATACAGAATCTTAAAGACATGTTATGCTCTTGTGTTCTTGATTTTGTAGGTTTATGGATGAAGCACATAACCTTTGTGGAGTTCTCTTAAAATAATAGTTTTCATTCCACCATCGTTATGGAACCATATGAATCTTTGTATGGACGACCTTGCCATTATACATTGTGATGGATTGTGGTTGGAGATTCAACAATTCATAGACCGGTACTAGTACAGAATACAACAGAGACAGTTTAGGTGATTCATGAGAGGATGAAGAGAGTGAAAATTCATTATAAATAGTATGTTGATCAAAGGAGGATACCCTTAGAGTTTAAAGTTGGGGATTATGTGTTTCTAAAGTTGACTCCCCTTCATGGGTAGTGAAGGATTTATCATGGGAGTAATCATTCTCCCCGATTTTTTGGTCCTTTAGAGGTGTTATCTCATGTTGGAGATGTGGCGTATCAAGTAGCACTTCCCCCACAGATGAGTGGATACATGATGTTTTCCATGTATTATAGCTTCATCGTTATCTTCTTGATGACTCTCATTTCATCGATTGGGGAGAGATTGATGTTGATGATGATGCAACCTTTGAGGAGGGGTCTGTGGAGATCCAAGGTCGTATGGATAAGGTGTTGCATGGGCATTCTATCCCCTTGGTTTGTGTCTTGTGGGGACACAGTGGCATGGAGGAGAGCACCTGGGAACATGAGTCACAGATACGTGATCAGTACCCAGAGTTGTTTGATGTTTAACTCTTATCATGTAACAATGTCCCCATTGTGGTTAGACATTTCATGTTTATAATACGAATTTCATTTGTTGCTTCTTGTGGCTTTCTCTCTTTAGAGAGGTATCTCGATGGGTGGTTGTTCGAACCCTATTTAATTTTCCCTTTAGGTGGGTTTTGAATTCTAGAGGATGAGAATGTTTTGAGACGTATATGATGTAATGTCTCGGACCTCTCTGGTCTATTAATTTGTGAAAATATGGTGTTTGAGGTGTTCTGGGAGATCAAAGAGACTTATCCACAAACATTTTCCAAATTTAAAGTTCGGTGAATAGTTACAACAGTAGACCATTATGAATAGTGCAATGGTGACCTTCTGTGAATAGTTCCAATGGAAGACCATTGTGAATAGTGCAACGGTAACCTTAGGTGAACAGTTTCAACTGTAGATCGTTTTGAATAGTGCAACGGTGACCCTTGATGAATAGTTACAATAGTATACCATTGTGAATAGTGCAATGGTAACCTTAGGTGAATAGTGTTAACATTAACCTTCTGTGAACAGTGCAACAGTAACCTTAGGTGGATAGTGTAAACATTAACCTTTTTTGAATAGTGCAATAGTAACCTTATGTGAACAGTGTCAACATTTACCTTTAATGAACAGTGCAACTGTAACCTTAGGTGAATAGTGTCAAAATTAAACTTCTGTGAACAGTGAAATGGTAACCTTAGGTGAACAGTGTCAACATTAACCTTCTGTGAACAATGCATCGGTAGCCATAGGTGAACAGTGTCTACATTAACCTTCTGCGAATAGGGAAACGATAAGCTTAGGTGAACAGTGTCGACATTAACCCTTTGTGAACAATGCAACAGTAACCTTAGGTGAACAGTGTCGAAATTTACCATCTGTGAATAGTGCAACGGTAACCATAGGTGAACAGTGTCAACATTAACCTTTTGTGAACAGTGCAATGGTAACCTTAAGTGAACAGTGTCAACATTAACCTTATGTGAACAGTGCAACGGTAACCATAGATGAACAGTGTTTCCATAACAGTGACGTTCTAATAGCAGCCTCTATTTCCTTTGCCAAATTTCGAGTTCATGAACAA
This sequence comes from Viscum album, assembly GCA_963277665.1. Classification (NCBI taxonomy): domain Eukaryota; kingdom Viridiplantae; phylum Streptophyta; class Magnoliopsida; order Santalales; family Viscaceae; genus Viscum; species Viscum album. The sequence goes on along the minus strand of OY728166.1, from coordinate 4,601,508 downwards.
TGTTTCCAGAACAGTGAGGTTCTAACAGCTGCCTCTATTTATTTTTCCAAATTTTGAGTTTATGAATAGCGTTTCTCGAACAGTGAGGTTCAAACAAAGGCCTCTATTTCCTTTTCCAAATTTCGATTTTATGGACAGTGTTTCCAGAATGGTGAGGTTCCAACAGTGAGGTTCGAATGGTGAGGTTCGTGAACTGTGTTTCCAGAACAGTGAGGTTCCAATGGTGAGGTTCATGAATAGTGTTTCCAGAATGGTGAGGTACCAATAGTGAGGTTCATGAACATTGTTTCTAGAACAGTGAGGTTCCAACAGTGAACAGTGTTTCCAACTTCCTACTGTTTCACCGCTTTAACGTTTCCTTTGACGTAAAATGCATTTAAAGCCTCATTTTAAGGACTCTAAGGCTGATTCAAAGGACATAACTCCAATATTAATTATCCCTAATGCACAAGATGTTTTTACATGGTCAAACTATGTCGTTTAATGTGATCTGCTTTTAATGGGAAATTAAGTGTATCTTAAACTGTCACTTAGTTAAATATTCTAAAGGGAAAAGATATCTTCCTCCCTAATTTTTTCTCCTTGTTCTCGAGTGTGAGATGCTCGAACATCCCATTCCTTCTCATGAGAGTTCGACAATAAAACATTACTCCCTGGATTGGTTTCACTCTATTTTGGTGAAACCAATATGTATCGATCAATTTTCAATATAAGTTATGTTTTATCGTCATTCTTTTGGGGTTCATCTTCTCTTGTTTCTCCTTTCCATATTATAGCATGTGATCTACATTCTTCTAATAACGTTTTCTTGGTTTTCGGTTGGTGCAGTCATACCGTGTCATCCTTGGGTGGATGCAATTGTCGCGAGAGGAGGATCATGACCCATTGTGTGGACTATTCTCGTATAAATAACGTCAATAGATATTGAGGTAGGGGGTTCATTCCTTCTCTCTTATTTTACATGAAACTGTATTTTTAGGATTATTTATCCCACTAGATCACAATGGAATTGACCTAATAAATATTTTAACCCAATAAACAAATTGATATCAGTTGTATGTTATTAGCTCTTGTTTTTCTAGATAGTGTGATATTAATGCTTTTTGTGTTTATCATTTCGTTCTTGATAGAATTGGTGAAGAACATAAAGCCAGAATTAATTGATAATGGTTTGGATAAAGAGAAAGAGGCATAAAAATGAATATGGTTCTTCTTGTCTTAATTTGATGTTAATCAAAATGGTGCAGTAGGCATGTTTAATTATTTATGATATCTTAATGATTAGTTTTCCTGAATTTGGACCCTAAAAATAATAATATGTTAATATAAGATGGGGTAAATAATCAGTTGATCAATAAAAGATAACTCTTTGTTGCATTCTGAGTTACCCTACTATTTGTTAAAGGGCCGAGACCCCAACTATTAAAATGTTTGTTTTCCTGCAGCATCTGTTGTGATGTGATCTTAGATGGATGTTGTGATAAGTGGGGGAATGGAGGACTATTGGTTGTGGCAGCAGATGATGCCTAGAGTGGTGAGATGAATCAGATTATGCATTTGGGTATTGGGTAGGACATTAGGGATGATGGAATGGGATGGATGTGATTGTTGGATGCTTGATATTTTTTATTGGTATATTATCTTCTTTACTTTTCCCCACTCCTCAAGGTAGATGGTCCTACTTACCCTAATTCTGAAAGAGTTGAAGATGAGTGGGGTATGCCATGTGCTTTATGTGTTTAGATTATTAAGGTTGGATGGGTCTATGATCTTGATATAGGTGGCAAATACTTGACGGGTAGTACATCTACTCACCGTGTTGAGCCCCTTTTGTTTAGTAGCATAACATGTTTTTCTAGAATTCCTAGGAATGTAGGAAATTAATTCTTTAATAAATAATTGAATAAATGGTGTTGACCCATGGGGTTGGAGTTTACTAGAACATAATGTTGAGGTTGTAATTTTGAAGTAACAATGTACTTTGTGTGTGATGAAAAATAACTTTAAAGTGGAATTGTTCTTGGTTAATTAATGTTTAAAGATTTAATTAACATAAAGTGGAACTGATAAAAAGGGAATGAAGTAATCTAATAAAGCTCTTTAAATGGTTGTGTTCTTGTAGGATACCTAGTCTTAGAAGTGGAAGGATGGAGTTTGAGAGAAGTTAGTTGTAGTTGATCCTAGGACTAGGTTATGATCATAGTGTGGTTGTGAGATATAGTATATTTTTTAATTTTTATGTTTCTATATGCTACTCCACTGTATTAGTAAGGGAAACTAACACCCCGGGGATTCTGAGCCCTAGGGGGAGTTTTCATCAACATTCCAGTGGGAAGATGAATGGATGACTACCCCCATTGGCCCCGCTCTCTTCTCTTGGTAGATACTTGTGCTGGTAATCACAGTGGTTAGTTTTTTTCCATATATGTGTATAGAGGGATGTGGTGGATTAAGGTTATGCACACACACATATTCTGGATATAATATCCTATGGACTACTATAGGTGTAACGTGTATAGGCTGTGATTTATTGAGGATCCTTACTCGATGTATGGGATGTAATGACTAGAGGTATAATACCCAACGTATGATACATGTTATGCAGGCTGTAGTGGCTCTTAGAAACTACCTATTAACTTTTCTTACATGGAAATGGTGGTTTTATTGCATGAGTTGCATGTTGTGGTGCTTCACCTAGGTGCCTACGGGCAATTCTTTTTCGAGAGAGATGCTTAGGACGTGTGATGTTGGGGAAAAGTAGAAAACATGTAGGGAAGTAGTAGCGGGGTACCCTTGATATTATTTTTTATATTATATACTCTTGGATGCGTTACTTGGTGAGAGTATCCATGGTGAGGTTGGGAACTTAGTATACATGTTTAGGTGAGGAGTTAGTTTCACTTATTTTTCACTATGCTTTAGCATGCTTCCTTTACTTTTGCACGAGATTCTTCGGATAGGATCCTAATGAGTATACTTTTATACTCACCCAATGTATATATAAACTATTTTTCAGGTCACTTGAAGCAGATTGGAGATCAGGCTGGTTACTACTTGCTAGTTGTTGCATGAGCTATTCGGGCTTGTGGTTGCTGTGATTTTCTTTTTTTGGGTACTTGTAGTTTTCACCCTTTTGTTGTAGTAATTTTGCATGACATTACATATGTGCACTTGGGTTTTCTTTTATATTTCAGTTCTGAGTTGGAGTTTTTTGGTGTCTATCTTATATCTCTCTTCCGCATGTGTTCTCTTAGAGGGTAATGTCTCCCATTTGTGTGTTTAATATACCTTCGGTGCTAGTTTCCAACCCAGGGCCTACTGGAGGTTGGACTCAGGGGTCATTATCTCCCTTCTCACATTTCCAGACTATGAGGGGTACACTTTGTGGGGAGGGGTCATGATAGAGTGGTATCAGAGGTCTGGTTAAGGGATATGATAGAGTTTGGAGTTAGGCACAGGTGAGGTTTCATGGGTTTGTATGGAAATGGTGTAATTCATGTTTAGCAAGTGATGTAAACACTAGATATCGACTGAGACAAAGGTGTTTAGGGCCCCCTATGATCTGATGTATGGGCCTTTAAGTTTACAAGGGATACTAAACAAGTTGATACTAGTTACAGGGTAGAGACCTAGGAAAGGGTCATGCATCATTGTTCTTTGTGCCTGTGTTTGAATGGGTATACCTTGATATAGGTTAACCTAAAATCAATGAAAGAAAACAATTAATTAATTAATGTTTAGTCTTCTATATTCTGGTTTTAGGAGCTCTGACGGTTTTTTATTCTATAGGAATGGCTCCAGGTCGACGTCCTCATTAGGTTTGGGAAGAAGATGTCCAGAAGGATAGTCCTACAAATCACCACAGGGTAGAGTTTGACGATGATGACACTTGATGTAAGACACTCCGAGAGTTTCAACACTAGTGTCAGAAGAAGTATGAGGGATCTGTTTTAGATGAAACCATGGAAGACTGGTTAGAGGAGGTCGAGATAGGCTTCAGTTCGATACGTACTTAGAAAGGGCAATGGGTTTCCTTGGTTGTGATGATGTTTTGTGGAGCAGCAAAGCAATGGTGGTTATTGTTCCTCGGGGATCGTGAGGAGTCAGCGATCTCAGGGGAGGAGTTCCGAGAAAATTTTAGACTCGAGTTTCTTTCTTCGACTGTGAAGGCATCTAGTCACCAGGATCTCCTTACCCTTCACCAGGGGAGATCCAGTGTTCTAGATTTTGGAATATGTTTTAGGAACTTTTTACGATATGCTTTAGAACTGAAGCTAGATGAGGAGGCTAGGGTGAGGCATTTTGAGGAGGCATTAAGTCTTGAGATTCAGCGCCAGGTCAACCCATTTACGCTGCAAATATATCTTGAGGTGCTTCCGAGGGAAGAGGTTTTCAAGTGGACTTTGTCCAGGACCTGATCATCTTGATAGGAGAATATTCATGATTCATAATGAATCATAGTTGTGGTATGGGGTTCCCATTTTCAGGGTATAATAGTTTCTATTCAACTAGGGGTATGTTCTAGCCCTCACATATCACTTCTCCAGAGGCAGCAACTCTCAGGTATATGATAAGGGATCCGATGATTTTTTTTCTTATGGTGGTTGTGGTCATCAGCAGTGGGAGTGCCCGACCTTTCAGAGCAGTCATCATGCACCAGGTGCTCCTCTTCAGGTTCCTCCATTGAGGCAGTTACTGTTGAGGCAGCAGTAGTAGGTTTCACCAGCTTTAGAATAGTAGAGGGTAAATGGGGCTGGTAGAGGATATCCCCATAATGCTCCCTGTCCTTAGAGATCAGAGCGCGGCTATGGTGGTGGTCATCATTACGGTCAGAAAATCCATGGTGGAGGTTGTGGCCATCTTCATTCTCTAGTGTTTCCCGCTCTAGATGAGCCATAGATCATTCAAGGTACCCTTTGCTTGTTTTCTACCTTGGTTTATGCCTTATTTGATTTAGGAGTGACACACTCTTTTATATCACCTAACCTTGTCCATGCTTTGGGACTTGAGGTAGAGAGGCTTCCAATGCCCTTAACATTGACTACCCCAGTTGGAGGTCGAGATGACTTGATTGAAGTATGTAGAGACTATGAGCTAGTGTTGGGGAAGCACTGCTCTTGGGGGGATTTCCTATGTTTATAGATAAAACCATATTATGCCATCCTCAGAATGGATTGGTTGTATTTGGTGTAGGTTATTGTGGATTACATTACGAATAGGGTCATTTTCTTTGGTGAGGATTTAGAGCCGGTGGTGTTGGTAGGTGAGAGGTATCTTTAGATGGGTCATAGGAACGTTACGTACTTATCATCCATGATGGCTGAGTTAATGTTATGTTCCTAAAAGGTTCATCAGTTGGTGTTTTCTAGGGTCGTAGAAGAGTACCCTGATGTATTTCCTGAAGAGGTTGTAACATTACCCCCTAAATGAGAGATTGATTTTTGGATTGAGATACAACCAAGAGCATATCATATCTCTATGTCTCCATATAGGATGTACCCTTTTGAGTTATGAGAGTTATGTATACAACATGATGGTCTGTTACAGTGTGGTTTTGTTTGGACAAGTGTGTCTCCGTGGGGTGTACCAGTTTTGTTCGTGAAAAAGGCTGAAGGCAGTTTGCAGTTGTGTGTCTATTATCATCACTTGGACAAAGTGAAAATAAATAATCGCTATCCTCTTCCACAAATTGATGATTTATTCGACCAACTGAAGGGTTCAATTTGGTTCTCAAATATCGACTTGTAGTCAGGATATCATCAGATGTGTGTGAAGGATGAGGATATCCTGAAGACTACTTTCCATTGTCGTCATGGGCATTGTGAGTTTGTAGTAATGTCATTCAGCATGGAAAATTCTCCAGCTGTATTCATGGGATTAATGAATGCTATGTTATGTGGGTTCCTGGACAAGTTTGTGGTGGTTTTAATCAACAAAATCCTTATATATTCCATGTCCGAATAAGAGCATGAAGAGCATCTACATGCCGTTTTGGGAGTTCTTTGTCAACATCATCTATTTGGGAAGTTTTTGAAGTGTGGGTTTTGGGATCGAGAAGTCCATTTCTTGGGGCATGTTTTCTCCCAACTGGGAGTAGTTTTGGATCCATCGAAGATAGAAGTGGTTGTGTCTGGGGAATCCCCCAAGAGAGTGTCATAGGTTTGATGTTTCATTGGTCTCGTAAGATACTACATGTGGTTCATAGCTGATTTCTCATGAGTTTCAACTCCTCTGGCTACTTTTACCAAGAAGGATCACGCATTCGTATGGACTTATTAGTGTCAGGAAGCTTTTGAGTATCTAAGGGAGAAGTTAGTAAATGCTCAAGTTCTTTGTCTTCTAGCTGAGGGAGTTTAATATGATATTTTCTGTGATTCTTCGCATCTGGGGTTGGGTTGTGTTCTGATGTAGAAGAGATTAGTTTTTTCTTATGGGTCATGATTGTTACGTCCCCATGAATGTAACTATTCCACTCTCGATCTTGAGTTGGCATCCATCATGTTTGCTCTAAAGTTGTGAATACAATACCTCATTGTAGAGAATTTTGTGGTATTCACTAATAATAAGAGTTGGAGGTATGTTTTCTCCCAGCGTGACTTGAACTTACGACAACGTCGGTGGATGGAGTTCTTACAGGAATACGACTTCGAAATAACATATATACCCAGAAAGGGGAATTTTTTAACTGATGCACTAAGTCAAATGTCACATAGTGATGTTGTGCATGAATCTGGTGATTCCTGGAGAGTAATGGAAGAGTTGTTAGCATTACATCTTGATATGGGAGAAGTTGGAGGTATAGGTTGTCTTTTTCAGATGACAGTACAGTAATACCTGATGCAGAATGTGGAAGAGTCCCAGTTGGTGGATCTAGAGGTTGAGGTCTAGAGAGACCGAGTTGTTTGTGGTGAGGCCCCTAATAGTTGGTCGGAGGATGAACAACACCAACTGTTGTATCACGGAAGGATTTTTGTTCCTTTGACGATGTGCGAGATAGTTCTCAGAGAGTTTCATAGTTTTATTTCAGCGGTACATCCTAGCGTGAAAAAGACGTATCGAGCCTTTAGGATCCAGTTTTGGTGGATGGGGCAAAAGCGTGTGGTTTTGGAGTTTTTTTCTCGATGTTTGGCCTACCATAAGATGAAGGCCGAACATCATGTTCCTGGTGGTCTTCTTCAGCCATTATAGATTCCTCAATGGAAGTGGGAGGACATTTCACTTGACTTTGTTACTGGTTTACCTTAATCTCCAGGAGTACATGATACTATTTGGGTGGTATTGGACCATTTAACAAAATCGGCCCACTTCATAGTGATCAAGGAGTCAAGCTGAGTGGAAATTTTGTCGAGGAAGTATCTATAGGAGGTGGTGAAACATCATGGAGTCCCAAGGATGATCATTTCTCATCAAGATCCTCTTTTTACCTCCAAGGTGTTGATAGGTCTCCAACAATCTTTTGGTTCTCAAATATGCCTTATCACTGCTTTTCATTCTCAAACGCATGGTCACACAGAGTGAACCATGCAGAATCTTAAAGACATGTTATTCTCTTGTGTTCTTGATTTTGGAGGTTTATGGATGAAGCACATACCCTTGGTGGAGTTCTCTTACAATAATAGTTTTCATTCCACCATCGGTATGGCACCATATAAAGCTTTGTATGGACGAACTTGCCATTTTATGTTGTGATGGATTGTGGTTGGAGATTCAACAATTCTCAGACCGGTACTAGAGCAGAATACAACAAAGACAGTTCAGGTGATTCATTAGAGGATGAAGAGAGTTCCAAATCATTAGAAATAGTATGCTGACCAAAGGAGGATACCCTTAGAGTTTAAAGTTGGGGATTATGTGTTTCTGAAGTTGACTCCCTGTCATGGGCAGTGAAGGGTTTATCATGGGAGTAAGCTTTATCCCCGATTTTTTGGTCCTTTCGAGGTGTTAGCTCATGTTGGAGCTGTGGCGTATCAAGTAGAACTTCCCCCACAGATGAGTTGGATACATGATGTTTTCCATTTATTACAGCTCCATTGTTATCTTTATGATGACTCTCGTTTCATAGATTTGGGAGAGATTGATGTTGATGATGATGCAACCTTTGAGGAGTGTCCTGTGGAGATCCAAGGCCACATGGATAAGTTGTTACGTGGGAATTATATCCCCTTGGTTCGTGTCCTGTGGGGACATGGTGGCATGGAGGAGAGAACCTTGGAACCTGAGTCATAGATACGTGCTCAGTACCCAGAGTTGTTTGATGTTTAACTCTTATCATGTAACAATGTCCCCATTGTGGTTAGACATTTCATGTTTATAATATGAATTTCATTTGTTGCTTCTTGTGGCTTTATCTCTTTGGAGAGGTATCTCGATGGGTGGTTGTTCGGACCCTATTTAGTTTTCCCTTTAGGTGGTTTTTGAATTCTCGAGGATGAGAATGTTTTGAGACGTATATGATGTAATGTCTTGGACCTCTTTGGTCTATTCATTTGTGAAAATATGGTGTTTGAGGTGTTCTGGGAGGTCAAGGAGACTTATCCCCAAAAATTTGCCAAATTTAAAGTTCGGTGAATAGTTCCAAAAGTAGACCATTATGAACAGTGCAACGGTGACCTTCTGTGAATAGTTCCAATGGTAGACCGTTGTTAATAGTGCAACGGTAACCTTAAGTGAACAGTTCCAACAGTAGATCATTGTGAAGAGTTCAACAGTGACCCTCGATGAACAGTTACAACGGTAGACCATTGTGAATAGTGCAATGGTAACATTAGGTGAATAGTGTTAACATTAACCTTCTGTGAATAGTACAATAGTAACCTTAGGTGGATAGTGTAAACATTAATATTTTCTGAATAGTCCAATAGTAACCTTAGGTGAACAGTGTCAACATAAACCTTTAATGAACAGTGCAACGGTAACCATAGGTGAATAGTGTCAAAATTAAACTTCTGTGAACAGTGCAACGGTAACCTTAGGTGAACAGTTTCAACATTAATCTTTTGTGAACAGTGAAATGGTAGCCATAGTTGAACAATGCCTACATTAACCTTCTGTGAACAGGGCAACGGTAACCTTAGGTGAACAGTGTCGACATTAACCCTCTATGAACAATGCAACAGTAACCTTAGGTGAACAGTGTCAACATTTACCATCTGTGAATAGTGGAACGGTAACCATAGGTGAATAGTGTCAAAATTAACCTTTTGTGAACAGTGCAATGGTAACCTTAAGTGAACAGTTTCAACATTAACCTTCTATGAACAGTGCAACAGTAACCATAGATGAACAGTGTTTCCATAACAGTGACGTTTTAATAGAAGCCTCTATTTCCTTTGCCAAATTTCGAGTTCATGAAAAATGTTTTTAGAACAGTGAGGTTCTAATAGCTTCCTCTATTTCTTTTTCCAAATTTTGAGTTCATGAATAGTGTTTCTAGAATAGTGAGGTTCTAACAGAAGCCTTTATTTCCTTTTCCAAATTTTGAGTTTATGAATAGTGTTTCTAGAACGGTGAGGTTCCGATGGTGAGGTTCATGAACTGTGTTTCCAGAACAGTGAGGTTCCAATGGTGAGGTTCATGAATAGTGTTTCCAGAATGGTGAGGTACCAATAATGAGGTTCCTGAACATTGTTTCCAGAACAGTGAGGTTCCAACAGTGAACAGTGTTTCTAGCTTCCTACTGTTTCACCGCTTTAACGTTTCCTTTGAAGTAAATTGCATTTAAAGCCTCATTTTAAGGACTCTAAGTCTGATTCAAAAGACATAACTCCAATATTAATTATCCTTAAGGCTGAAGATGTTTTTACTTGGTCAAACTGTGTGGTTTAATGTGATCCGCTTTTAATGGGAAATTAAGTGTATCTTAAACTATCACTTAGTTAAATATTCTAAAGGGAAAAGATATCTTCCACCCTAATTTGTTATCCTTGTTCTCGAGTGTGAGATTCTCGAACATCCCATTCCTTCTCATGAGAGTTCCACAATAAAACATTCCTCCTTGGATTGGTTTCTCTCTGTTTTGATGCAATGAATATGTATCGATCAATTTTCGATATAAGGTATGGTTTATCGTCATTATTTTGGGGATCATCTTCTCTTGTTTCTCCTTTCCATATTATAAAATGTGATCTCCATTCTTCTAATAATGTTTTCTTGGTTTTTGGTTGGTGTAGTCATACCGTGTCATCCTTGGGTGGATGCAATTGTCGAGAGAGGAGGATCTTGACCCATTGTGTGGACTGTTCTCGTATAAATAACTTCAATAACTATTGAGGTAGGGGGTTCATTCCTTATCTCTTATTTTACATGCAATTCTATTTTTAGGATGATTTATCCCACCGGATCACAATGGAATTGACCTAATAAATATTTTAACCTGATAAACAAATTGATATCAGTTGTATGTTATTACATCTTGTTTTTCTAGATAGTGTGATATTAATGCTTGTTCTGTTTAGAATTTCATTCTTGATAGAATTGGTGAAGAACGTAAAGCTGGAATTAATTAATAATGGTTTGGATAAATAGAAAGATGAATAAAAATTAATATGGTTCTTCTTGTCTTAATTTGCTGTTAATCAAAATGGTGAAATAGGCATGTTTAATTATTTATGATATCTAAATGATTAGTTTTACCGAATTTGGACCCTAAAAATAATAATCTGTTAATATAAGATGGATTAAAGAATTTTTTGATCAATAAAAGATAACTCTTTGTTACGTTCTGAGTTACCCTACTGTTTGTTAAAGGGCCAGGATCCCAACTATTAAAATGTTTGTTTTCCAGCAGCATCTGCTGTGATGTGATCCAAGATGGATGTTGTGATAAGTGGTGGAATGGAGGACTTTTGGTTATGGCAGAAGATGATTCCTAGAGTGGTGAGATGAATCGGATTATTTATTTGGGTATTGGGTAGGACATCAGGGATGATGGAATGTGATCGATGTTATTGTTGGATGATTGCTATTTTTTATTGGTTGATTATCTACTTTACTTTTCCCCAATGCTCAAGGTAGATGGTCCTGCTTACCCTACTTCTAAAAAAGTTGAAGATGAGCAGGGTATGCCACATTCTTTCTGTGTTTAGCTTCTTAAGGTAGGATGGGTCTATGATATTGATATAGGTGGAAAATACTTGACGGGTAGTACATCTACTCACCGTGTTGAGCCCCTTGTGTTTAGTAGCATAGCATGTTTTTCTAGAATTCCTGGGAATGTAGGAAATTAATTCTGTAATGAATAATTGAATTAATATTGTTGACCCATGGGGTTGGAGTTTACTAGAACATAATGTTGAGGTTGTAATTTTGAAGGAACAATGTACATTGGGTGTGATGCAAAAGAACATTAAAGTGGAATTGTTCTTGATTAATTAATGTTTAAATAATTAATTAACGTAAAGTGGAACTGATAAAAAGGGAATGAAGTAATCTAATAAAGCTCTTTAAATGGTTGTGTTCTTATAGGATACCTAGTATTAGAAGTGGAAGGTTGGAGTTTGAGAGAATTTAGCTACAGTTGATCCTAAGACTAGGTTATAATCATAGTTTGGTTGTGAGATGTAGTATATTTTTTAATTTTTATGTTTTTATATGCTACTCCACCCTATTAGTAAGGGAAACTAACACCCCGGGGATTCTGAGCCCTAGGAGGAGTTTTCCTCAAAATTATAGTGGGAAGATGAATGGATGACTACCCCCATTGGCCCCTCTCTCTTCTCTTGGTAGATACTTGTGCTGGTAGTCACAGTGGTTAGTTTTTTCCCATATATGTGTATAGAGGGATGTAGTGGATTAAGGTTATTCACACTCACATATTCTGGATATAATATATTATGGACTACTATAGGTGTAACGTGTAAAGGCTTTGATTTCTTGAGGATCCTTACTCGATGTATGGGCTGTAATGACTTGAGGTATAATACCCAACGTATGATTCACGTTATGCAGGCTGTAGTTGCTCCTAGAAACTACCTGTTAAATTTTCTTACATGAAAATGGTGGTTTTATTGCATGAGGTGCATGTTGTGGTGCTTCACCCAGGTGTCTACGGGCAAGCCTTTTTGGAGAGAGATTCTTAAGATGTGTGACGTTGGGGAAAAGCAAAAAAAATTAGGGAAGTAGTAGCGGGGTACCCTTGATATTCTTTTTTATATTATATACTCTTGTATGCGTTACTTGGTGAGAGTAGACATGGTGAGGTTGGGAACTTAGTATACCTATTTAGGTGATGAGTTAGTTTCACTTGTTGTTCACTGTGCTTTATCATGCTTCCTTTACTTTTGCACGAGATGCTTTGGGGAGGATCCTAATGAGTATACTGTTATACTCACCCAATGTATATATAAACTATTTTTCAGGTCACTTGGAGCTGGCAGGAAATCAGTCTAGTTACTACTAGCTGGTGGTTGCATTAGATGTTTAGGCTTGTGGTTTCTGTTGTTTTACTTTATTTTGGGTACTTTTAGTTTTTTACCTTTTTATTGTAGTAATTTTTCATGACATTACATATGTGCACTTGGGTTTTCTTTTAAATTTCAGTTCTAAGTTGGAGTTGGTTGGTTTCAATCTTATCTCTCTCTCTTCTGCATGTGTTCTCTTATAGGGTAATGCCTCCCATTTGTGTGTTTACTATACCCACGGTGCTAGTCACCAACTCGAGTCCTACTGAAGGTGGGACTTGGGGGTCATTATCTCCCTTCTCACATTGCCGACCCAAGAGGGGTACACTTTGTGGGGGCGGGGTCGTGACAGTAGTTATATTCATTATATATTAAATAATACTTAAAATCAAATATAAAATTGTATTATTGAACTCATTTCATATAAAATTTTATCTAAAAGATAAATTTTAAAAAAATTGGAAATTTAGTATGAAAAAATGAATTTAATTTTGAAATTAATTATTGTAAAATTTTCTTGTTATAATTTTTTGATAATTTTTTTAAAACATTAATTTCACATGGTATATTGAAAAATATTGATTGTTCAAGGTATAGAGAAAAATATTTTGTAAAAAATAATAATTTATTACTCAATAAAAATTTATGACAAATATAAATTTAGATTTTTTATTAGAAAGAAAATTAAAATATCAATCATTCTCCATTTATGAGTTTTGTTTCATTTTATTTTTACAATATTTACTATCTAGTGTAAAAAATTGTTTTTTCATAGTAAGAATTAAATGGATTAAACATGAGTTCAAACCAAATGATAAGGATGGACATTGAGTTAAAATATATAAAAAAATTATTTAATGAGGGAATTTTGTCCCATCCATAAATTATTTCAAAAATATTAACTATGGTCCTATTATTACATACAAATTAATTTCTATTAATTTAATATTTTGAGAAATGAAAAGAGTTCCCCTCCAATATCTTATAAATTGGAACTTTATATTCTATTTTACTTATACTGGATCTCCTATTTGGTTTAAAAACTAACAATCCAAATAACATCCTATAATCCTTACCCACATTCTAGTTTTTTTGGTTTATGTATAATACCCATCTTAGAGGTATTAGGGTGTAATGGAATGTACGATTCCAAAAGAAGAGAAAATGGTTTTATCTGCATATTTTAGTGTTGATTCTTATTAAACATACATATGAATTTATTCAACCATAATTGTATAATAACACCATTTTTTATGTACATAGATTTTATTATATTATTTTAATGACCTATATTCATTTCCCCCACCATCAAATTGGAAAACAATTCTTCATTCATGTGAACAATGGACTTCCACTTTATGAACTAATGTAATTCATTTTCCATAAACATATATCCAAAAAGGTTATAATATTGTAATAAAGGATTATATATGATATATGTAACATAATTAACATTATAAAAAGAAAATATATCATCTATCATCAAATCATTCATTTCAAAAAAAATGAAAGCATCATTAGTGTGTATGTGTAGAAACCCACCTCCACGAATCGATGTGATTTTTTCATCACAAAATCACATTAATGATAAAAATAATTATATTTAATGAATTAATATTATATATATTAAATAATTATCATTATATCAAGATAAAATAATACATAACTTCTTTCCATAATGATCGTTGATAAATGAATATGTTACCCATGCGTATGTATGCCCTATTATCTCTATGATTGTAATGTAGTACATTTTATATAAATTATTTTAAAAATATATATATTTAAAAGAATAAATGATGTATTAAAATGGTAATTATTTCATGATTATTATTTTGGAGATGGTATAGTAATTCCCACCTTTACCATAGTCAACTAACTCAAGTTATTTTGTACTAAAGTACCAAATATAATCAAAACATCCTATATGAAGATCATGGATTATGTAATTGAATATAAAAAGTTATAAGTGATAAAAATGGAATAATAAATTCTAAAAAGGTTCTTAAGAAATTATATAATTAGATTATTTTTATTATTCAAGAAGAAAAAGAAGATATGTTATGGGTGAGACTCAATGTTGTGGACTTTCTTTCAAAACATATCTTGTAAGGTGTCCCATAAAAAATATTTTTTTAACCATACTCATATTTTATAAAAAAAATAAAAGGGTATTTTTATTATTATTACATTACTTTTTGATGTCATTTCTACCCATGTTTTTATTTTACATAATGGATTAAAATTAATTTTTTTGTTATTTTAAAAAAGTGATATTTTGTAAAATTTCTAAAACAAATACCAAAATATTATTTTAACCAGTACAGAATTATCTGATTTTTCCACCATTACGATAACTCAATGATTTTAGGTTTACTATATAATTTTTTTTATTTAATTTAAAATAAATATTTTTTAATATTGTGTTTGTTTTTTATATTTTTTAAAAAAGTGTTTTTTATTAGAAAATGTTATTTTGATATCCAAGTATATTTTTTAGATTTGTTCAAATTTATTTTTCAAAAAATTTGTAATTAGAAGCACAAGAATAAAAAAATTTAGGACAAGATGACTGAGCATTATATATGGAATAGGTGAGCCGAATATAGCTTATACGAAGGGATGAGCCTTATTATATATCATGTATGAGCCTGATATAGCATATATGTTGGGTGTTCCTAGATAGTTTTGGGTAATACATTTATATCATTTGGTGAACACAAGTATCAATCCAATGCATTGTGTAATGTACGATGTATTTTTAGTAAAGAACGATGGTGTTACAGAAGGTTTTTTTATGGAATTGAATGTAGATCTATAATTTATGAAAGACGATTAAAAATGTTATGAATGTTATTCTCTATGTTTCCAAAATATTTTTATTTTCATGAAATAGATTTAATGATTTTATTTATGAAAAAAATGTGTGTGTTTATCTTTTTGAAATTATTTATTTCGTTCTCACAATGAAAATTGAGATAAAGGTAAATATTTCATGGGATTTCATGGTTTCACTATACTAATATATTTTTTAATTTTTATGTCCCTTATAGATATTTTTATGATTATATCAAGTTTTATAAATTCTTTCATAGAGTTTCAAGAATATTTTCTTAAATTATGCGGTCATGATGAAAATTGTGGAGAATTATCCTGAACATGGTCCATTTTTTTAATATAATTTTTTTTGTGGTAAAAATGGATATTGACTATAAGTGGAAACTTATAATGTAAGGGTTTACTATCTAAGAGTATTACCTGGATTTCTAAACACTACACCAAAATTATCATACGAATTTTAAGAAGGTTAATTCTAGATTATAGATAATAGAATATGTACTGAATAAGGTTGGGTCCTTACAGTTGGTATCAGAGGAGGTTTTACATAACATTGTATATTATGATTTATTAAAGTGAAGTTATATTAAGAGTTATAGATAACATCATGGGATTACAATTATAAGGATTATCATATAATCAATGACATATAAATACCATTTGAGTTTTATTTTTTGTAAAAAATAACTGGATAATTTTATTTTTGGAGACATTTAATTTTATGTATTTATTGGTTATTATATTTTGGGATGAAAAATGAATGTTATGAGATAACCATTGATGATAAAAAATTTCATTAAATTTGGAATATACTATGGTTTTTTTATGATTATCATGCTTCTATA
Organism: Viscum album; assembly: GCA_963277665.1. Lineage (NCBI taxonomy): Eukaryota > Viridiplantae > Streptophyta > Magnoliopsida > Santalales > Viscaceae > Viscum > Viscum album. Next base: position 4,585,427 of record OY728166.1, on the reverse strand, counting down.
ATTTTATAAGTATTATTTTATTATAGTTCTAGAGAATGGAAAGGCCGGATAATGGGTTTCAATCCATCGCATATGGAAATATGGTGAGGTTTTAAACCCCAACCGAAGGGATTAAACTGGTTATCACCTACCACTTTTCTATATGAAGTCCCATATATAAATACATTATCAATTTTTGGTAAATTTTTTTATGGATGAATAATAAGTTTATTTGAAAACAAAATATTTATCGTATCAATAAAACTTGGTGTTGAGAAATGATTTGGTGATAAATGATATTTATGAACATGATCACTATTATTTTTCTGAAAATTCTAGAAATAATAAAAATAGAATTATAGGGTATTTTATTTGAGGAATAATGGTTGAATTATATTTTTGAATAATATATGATTTTATTATTTCATTATGATGATTTAGGTTATTTTAGGAAATAATTAGTATACCTTGATGATTATGTGATTTAGGAAAATACATTTTTGGTATTACATAATAACAGTGATATGTGTTAATTTTAGATAAATGATAAAATTTATCTTACATTAAAATGTGACTAAATACTTCTTATTTTTGGGTTTCAAACATATTTCTGAATATTTTTGACAAATTTTAAGGATAGTTATTTTTTAATGATCTATGTTGATCATTGGGTATTACAATTGAATTTTAGAGAATATTGTAGTTTTTAATAATATAAAGGATTATTCGTTTTGGGAATTATCTTATAATTTAGTAAAAAAATTTTTTCATCTAATGCTTAAGGATTATAAGAATTTATATTTTAGACTTTTTTATTTCTTCATTCCTAGTAGTAGATTCTAATTATTCGGACATGAAAAATTCATCTTCAATACTCATGATTGAGAGGAAAATATGAGTTTGTGGTTGATATTTATTAATGTATAAAACTTTATATTTCAATTAATTATATTTAAATATATTCATAGTGTAGGTACTGAAATAAATCCTCAATATTAAAGCAATAATATTGAATAAAAAGTTATTTATTTTCTTTTATTATCAATAAATAAATTGACTCATTACCCATTAAAAAATTATAGTTTTTTAGTGGTTAACTCTTTCCATACCATTTTCCCTTTCACACTATATCAATACTCAAGAGTTATATTTACCTTCAATATTCAGGTTCTCACATAAAACATATATTATCCTTATTGGAAATAGTATTTTTTTCATATAACCTTCAAACATCCATTTTTTATATTTTAATGTGGATGATTTATTAATCATTTTTTTATGTGGTATTTCAACAAATATATTTTGAGAATTCAAAACATGGTTACTGATCCCATGTTCAAATTAGTAATGAAATAATTTTTAAAGGGGTGGGAATAAAACATCATAGGTAATGATAGATTAAATCTTATTAATAGTTATTACACTTCAGGAATTACGTAGTTTTATTTTTTAAAAATATATTAATTAATTTGTACTGTTAATAAACAAATAGTTTAATTATATTCATTTAATATAATATTTTATATTAAATTTTAATTTAAAATTTTACAACTTTTAGTGGAAAGATGAATTTCAATTTTGAATTTATAATTTCAAAAATATATTCCAATTAATTTTGGATAATTATTTCAAAATATAGATTTTTCTAGGAATGGTTAAAAATACTGATTTTTGAAAAAAGAATTATTTTATTTTAAATTATTTACAATGTAAACTAATGATGTGTTTTAGAATCAAAATTTAATTAGTTCCCTTTTATTTCAAATAATCCAATTTTTTTTAAAAAAAATCATTTCTGAATTTAGTATAAAAACATTTTATATTTTAAAAGGGAATGTTTCCAAAAAAAATCATTGCATTTTTCCAGATTACATTTAAATTAAATGTAGAAAACTACTATGATGAATTTCAAAAAATGGATTAAATATTTTCATTAATTTGGTCCAAATTAATTATATATAACCCCTTTGTTTTTGTAAAATATAAATAGTACCATTTGTAATTTTTATTACCCATGTAATGGGTAAATCATGTAATTTAGCTTAAAACTAAAATTATAAGAACTATTAAATGACCCAATAAATTAAATAAATTTTATTGGATGATCATATCCCTACCATAATTATCTAATGGTATAATTTATGAAATTTTGAGGCCACTATGAATATATTTTTCCCTTTGCAATATTTAATTTAATGAAATGTGAAACATGTCACACTCTTGTTCATAATAAGTTTAATGTTCACCACATGGTGTTATCCAATGGATAAAGTACACAATAAATAGTGCTTTTAAAAATTAAAGACTTATATTGATCATGGAAATTTATATTAAATTTTTTTGAATAAATAATTACATTTAACCTAATAACAATTCTGTTATAATAATTATTCAATTAATGGAAAAATAAAATAAATAATATTTAAAATAAAAACAATTAATATAATTTTTTAAAATTAATGAAATACACATATTTTATATGTTACATTTTCACATTATCAATATATTAATTTGTTTTTTTCAATTTATACATATTATCTTGATATTATTTAATTCAATGTTATGAATTGTTCAAAAATTAAACATTATTTAGATTTTATAATAATTGAAAATTTCAAAATAGATGTAAAATTTCTAAAAATAATATACTCATAAAAAAGGTTTAAGATATATATTAAAATATCAACCATGTTCTATTTTTTAATATTGTTACATTTTAAATTATCTATATTCTCCCTTAATTGTAAATAATAATTATGTCATAGTAATAGTTAATGGGGTTAAACACGGGTTACAACCAAAAGATAAGGGAAAAAATATAGTCAAAACCTGTATATTTTTTATTGTACGAGGTGATTTCAACACATCCTCATGTTACATTTTAAATAACTCAATATTGATTAATTATTTAACTAAAAATTAATTTATTTTAATTTAAAATTATGAGAATTTCCTAGAACGCCCCTCCACTATCTTATAAAAGGGCACATCTTCTTCTCATTCGATCACACTTAATAACCAATTATTTGTTTCCAATACCTGATCAAATAACATCCTACAATACATATTATAATTATAGAGGTATTTTTTAGGATGAGTATGCATCTTAGATTTCCCAATTTATTATGGAAAGGATGATTTCTAAAGGAGATTTAGAGTTTTTTCTGTGTGTTTTTTATTTATTTTATCCTCCACATTCCTCAAAAATTCATCAAAAATACTTATATAATAACACCAATATTTTTTGTATAATTATATTTTATTAAATTATTTTAATTTCATATATCAGTCTATAATTACATAAAATTGGAATATAATAAAGCATTTTTCTGTACGGTGGATTTCCGCCTCACAAATAGATGTAATTCATTTTCCAACATCATCTCTCTAGGATTTTTGTAATAAAGTATTTGATTATTATATATGATATTTATTAAATATTTATTATTATATGTAGATAATATATAATTTATTTTATTACCTTTTAAATTGCATAAAAATGATAACATCATTCGTGTGTAAATGGGCACTTCCACCTCCATGGAGTGATGTGATTAGTTTTTCATCAACATATAAAATGAATTATATATACACTAATATTTAAAGAATTAATATGATTTATATTATAGGATTATCATTTTTTATATTAAAACAATAATAGTTTCATTGTTTCCATAATCATTGTTGAAAAATTTAAACGTTACTCATGTGTTTGTACTTCCTATCATCTTCATGATTTTAAAATAGATCATTTTACATTTCCATATTTTAAGGAAGGATTTAAATTATAAATAATGTGTTGAAATTTTAATTATTTAATTATTAATATTATGGATATTTTGGGGTAATGACCAATTTGACCACAGTCAACTGATCGATGCCATTTTGGACATAAGTACTAAATGTCATCAAAGTTTCTAACAAGAACTTAATTATTTATATAATTTTACATATCATGTAAATAAGTTGTATAAAAGAATAATAATTTTAAAAAGGTCTATTGATAAAGTAAAAAAATAAATATATATATTTATTATCTGGGATGTAAATAAATCTACATGATGATTTAGACTCAACACAGGGGATATTTTTTCAAAATTATCTTTTAATGTTTCTTAAAAAATATTTTCATTATACACGTAAATGTTTTACAAAAATTTTATAATGGTTTTTTTCTAATTATTCTATGAATTTGTAAAGTGATTATGAACCATATTTGACTTTTTAGAAAATGGATTCAATGGAACCATTTTTTATTTTACAGAAAATGTATTTTTTGAACTTTTCAACAATAATGTTGAAAAAATATTTTTTAACTAATATGACATGCATGGATCTTTCTTCTATAATGATTCCTTAATGATTTTATGTTTACTTAATATGTTTCAGTTTTTATTCTAAAAAAATTGTTTCTTTATTATTTTTAAAAAAATTAATTTTTAAATGTTATTTTTAAATGAAATGGGAATTTGGATATTCAAATATGTTTTTCATGTGGTTTTAAATGTGTATTTTAATGGTTTTATGATCAAATGTGAATGAATAGTTTTTTTGTTATGATATGATACTTGAGAGTCATATGTGGAATGGTTGAGCCCAATAAAGGTTATATAATGGGTCAATCCCTATTATAGATCAGGGGTGAGACTGATATAGCTTATATCATGGGTGTTTGCAGATAGTTTCAGGTGATCCCGTTATAGATTTGGGTGTTCCCGGATATCACTCCAATGTATTGGTTAATGTACTATTTATTTTTGGAAAAGTAAGACTTTGTAACCAAAGGGATTATATTATTGATTTAATTGGGCTTCAGTAATTTCATAAATAATGGTAGGAGGAGTTATGAATAAGATTCTAAATGATTAAAAACTGGTTTATTATTAATTAAATGGGATTAGTGGTTTTATTTGACAAAACTTTTTGTCTATTTTTTTATGAAGATGATTTTTATTTCATTATCTCAAATAAAATTGATTTAAAGATAATCTTTTCATTGGTTTTTTTATTTTTCCCTTGAAAAGAATAGTTATTCTTTTTATATCCCTCACTGTAAATTTTTTTCTCACCCTATATTTTTAAAATGATTATCATAGGGTGTAAGGAAGATTAATTACAAGGATGGGGCCAACATGAAGATTTTTAAGATTTATAATGTAAAGTAACTATGTATTATTTAAAAATTTAATTTTGATAGGAAAAATATATATTTGGTATATGTATCCAATTGTAACTTATATTATTAATATGTAATAGTTTTTGTTAATTCCATAATACACTAAAATGAAAATATCATTGGAATTATGAGAATGTGATTTCTTATTCAATAACACTAGAATATGTCATTCATAAAGTTGGGTCTGTACATTAAAATTAATATACCATTGGCATTTCCTACCCAAATAAATTCGTTACATCCCTCCACATAACCTATATCAACTATATTGATTCTATATCCATCCTATTAAGTATTTTTGAGCTATCATAATGGGTTCGTCTACATAACATGTATTGTTTTTAATTGAGAATGTTTTAGTTATTTGTTCTTACATCCTAATTTAATATTAATCTTTTATAATGATATAATAACAATATAATATCCCATATACTAATATTTTTTCATATTAATATAATAACCAAAATTAATATACTCTTCTATAAATTGGGAATCAAATCACCAATTTTTTGTCTACAATGAGCTACAACCATATTAACTGATGTAATTCATTTTTGTCACCTCCTATTACAGATAGTAATAGTGGTGGATATAAACTGTAGATACAATATTTGAAACATAAATATTATTATTTAATTATTTTATAATATATACCTTCTTAAATTCCATTAGGTTTGCGTTATTGTATCATGAGTTGTGTGTATAGCTATCTACCACCACACGAAGCGATGCAATTCATTTTTCACTCTTTATAGGGAAGTTATTAAAGATAATTTTAATTAATACGTGTGACATATATTAAACTATTTTTATATTCATGGAATATTTCTCAATTTTAATTATAATATATCATTTAATTTCTTACCATTCCACTCCCTTAAAAGTTATCATGTAATTCATGCATAGGTGTGCAAACCATCCTTTATGAAGATTTGTGATTATTTTTTAAATCACCATATCACATGGATAATATATATAATAATATTTGATAAAATAATATCAGATTTAAGATATGATAATATTTATATAATGATAAAAAAATAAATAACTTCCCTCCATAATGATTGTTCAAAAATAGAAATGTTATATAAGAATGTGTATGACCTACTCTCTCCATGATTGTAACATAGTTCATTCTTCATAACAATAAATCATTATTAGTTAAAAATAACTAATTGATGTATAAAATTTATAATTTTTCATGATTATTATTCTATGGAAGGTGGAATAATGAAATAATTGAAAATACTCAACCTTTATAATTCATTTTTTCACACATAACTTGAATATCATCAAAACATTGGATGTAAACATAATTAATTAAGTAATCACATATAACATGGTAAAAAGTGAAATAAAAGTAATAATAAATATAAAAAATATTATTTATTAAGTAAATAAAAATCATATTTTTTATATTCTTGATTATAAATAACGTATGTGATGAATCCGATCCAAGGTATGGGTCAACGTTTTAATTTCAGTTTATTGAGGCATATATTATTGGTAGAAACCTATATACCTTATAAGTATTACATACATACCACTTTTATGGGTTATATAATTATTTTATATATTCTAATAACATATATGGTTTATATTAATATTATTCATTCATGGATTTTATGGCTCTGTTGTTTCCAAAGTGGAAAAGGAAATTAATTTATAAACAATATTTTATCATTTCTCTTCCAACAATTTGTCTTCCATTTCAAAATTTCATGAAATTATTTTAGGAATTTATATGTATTTATATAAAATAATTATATTGTTATTTTTTCTTATTTTTTCTAAATTTTTTCACGAGGAATCATTTTATGTGTTTTGTAAAGAACATTTTGAAAAAATAGAAAAATAAATATTCTATTTTAATATATAAGATGAAAAAACATTTCCAACATCCATAAATGTTATTTTATTTCATAATAAATCTATTATATTTCATGTTTTATTCAAATAAAAAACCAATTTTCATTTTTCATGGTTTTTTTAATGAGTTCTTGAATAGAAGGGGATTTCAATATTATAAATGGTTTTCCATATAGATAATAAAATATAAATGAGTTTTTTCATAAGATGGTGCATGATTAAAAGGTTTTATTCAGGATATGGTACTTGAGAGTTATATATGAGAAAACATTGAGCACCATATAGATTATACATTGGTTTTAAACCTATTATATCTCATGGGTGGGCATAGGATAACTTATTTGAGAGGTAAATCTATATTATAGCTCACTGGTGAGACCAATATTTATTATAATAATGGTTGATCCCCATTATTTCCCAGGAAAAATGGGTGATCCCAATATATATTATAAAAAGGGTGAACCCTATTTTTGATCTCTAATTATTTGGATAATAATTATGTTTTACTGAGAATTATATTAGAATTAAACTATATGGTAAATCCAATTTAATGGGATTTGAAAGGGTAGTTTGAATTTTGTGATCTATGTTTGCAAAAAAGTGTATTTATCTTCTTCTTATTGTTTTAAATGTTATATTTATTAGAGAAATGTTAATGTTCTTCATGTGGAAATTATTTATTTCATAATTTCATGGTACACTTAAGATAGTGGTAAAAACTAAAAATTGTTTCATTTTTTTACTAGACTAACAATCTTATTCCTTTTTATGTCCCATTATGATATTTTAGTGCTAATATGATGTATTAAAATGATTTTGAGAAGTCCTAAGGATGGGTAATGGAAATGAAGAAGTGATGTTGGATTATGTGAAGATTATTCAAGAACATAAATCATGTTATATTTTAAATATTTTATATTGTGATGAAAACATATACTTATTAGGAGTATCCAATTTGTATATATATGTGTTTATTATCTATGATTTATAACCTAACTCTCTAAAACACTAAACATTAAAGGGATTTAGGTATCTAAGAATATGAATTATTATTCAAAGTCAATAGAATATGTAATTTTGATGTATGGATATATACAATTGTCATCGTAGAAAGGGATAAATGTTATTATTATATTTTTATTGAATTATAATTATAATACAATAAAAAACCACTTTACTGTTTTCTGTTATGAAAAATAAAACTCTCATCCACGCATTATGTTTATTATAACCTCTAATGTGTATCATGTTTTATTTTCCTTCACAACTTTATAAGGCTTTCATAAATGGGTAATTTAAAAAATAATTTTGAAGTTTATATTTTTTAAATGATTATAAAAAAAAATAATAATTCCCTTTTCTCCCATTAAATGGAATATAAAATCATCCACTATGCATATGTGTGGACTACAGACCCCATTGAACTATTGATATTTATTATATTCATCAATTATTTACATAGATTATCATGAAAATGTAATTAAATATTTATAATTTTTATATCATTAATCTTATGTTATGAAATATTTTTGAGCCTCTTAATTATATGATCAAAAAATGATTATCAACAATTTAATATTTTAAAATGAGTTAACTAAGGAGAAATTATATCTTATTTCTATGTAATGACTCTTAATAAAACATATACACATTATAATCTTTTAATGATATTATATAACACACAAATAAATCTTAAAATTATCTTTTTTCTGTATTGATAAAAAATAATCACATCATAATTACCATATAATCATGGTAGGTTCATATGCAAGATGGTTTAATCCACTAATTGAACAATTTTATAAATTTATATAATTGACGATAATAATAAAATTTTTACAACGATAAAAATATATAACTATGTAAAAAAAATTGGTTCTAGAAATGTTATACTAACATTTGACGCATTAATTAATAAAAAAACATGTATTCCTTAAGAATCATTGAAATAAGATTATTATTGATTTAATATTCACTGTTTTAACCAAACCTACAATAGAATCAAATTATGATTTAATAAATGTCATGTAAATTATATTAATTTTCTTTATGTGATATTTTAAGGATTTAATTTTAAAAAATAATATATATTAACAACATTTTAATTAAAAAATTGGTTCAAAAAATAGTTATTAAATTCACATACTGTTTAAAATAAGTAAAATTTAGGTCACCTATATTTGTGAGTAAAAATTTTTATAGTTACTAATAAGTTTATTATTTATATATTAATTTAACTTATTTTAATAAATCGTGATGTTTGGTGAATGTGATGAACATATCAGAATATAGGTAAGAAATTTCTTCTATAAATCTAGTGTATAAAATATATTTGGTATTATGTTCCAAATTTAATTTATGCAATGCATATAATACCAAAATGAGTTATTATATCATTTATTGTCATTAAATCAATGTTTTTGATGTTTAAGTTGAATAAATCTCTTTCAAAGGGTTTTGATTAATGATTTACTTAATTTATAATTGGTTTTGTTAGTCTTAATTGTAATTCATTTTTTAAATGTTACAATTTATACACCATGACTACATTATATAGTGTAATATTTATTTGTGTATGATGAATTATTTATACATTATTTCCCAAAAATAAGTTGTTTATATTATACCATTTGATTAATTAAATTGTTATTTTCCCACTGTTTATATTTTCTAGCACATAAAATCATTTTCATATAATTTGTGATTCATGGATTATGTTTCCCATAATGGAAATTGATATCTCAAATCTCAATTTTTGAGTTATAATGTTTGACCCTAAAATTTTATTCTCCATTAGCGTGTTTTTGTCACTAATATTTCATTATATTTTATATTTTATTCCTCATTTGTAAAATTTAGTTTCCATGAAAATGAATTTTTAGTTACAGATATTATAATGTGATTTTTATGGAATGGAATTATGAAAAAAAAGATATCTTTTCACTTTAACATGTTTGTTCTTCCAAACCTATTTTATCTATTATAAAAATTTGTTCTGTTGAAAGATTCATCATTATGTGTTATTTTCAAATTTAATTTTTTCCAATGGATTTCATGTCACCTTATGAAAAGTTACATTTGAAATATAATTATAAAAATTTTCATTTCAATTTGAAAAATAATTTCTAAAAGATATATTATGTTTTTAATTCCATTTACATTATCATTTTCAAAAGTATTTACCATAATGAGATTTATTTTTCAGGATTTTTCTTTATATATCCATAAATATTTTCATTTTGTATTATTAGATAAATCTAGAAAAAAATATTATTTTTTATCCATAATTATCAGATATTGTTTGAAGAAATAGTTTTTTTATTTTTTTACATTTCTGTAAACATCATCTTATGGATCAGTTTTTACAGTAGGGAAATATTCATTAATAAATATAAAACATATTTTCTTTAGATATATTATGTTCAAGTAATTATATACTGACTTAACCATATACTTTATAAAATATATAGTGTGTAAATCTCATTTTTTTAAATTCAAATTGGAAGCTTTTCACCTATAATTATCATTTATTTACAAACATGGGGACAAATATTAGCATTCTGTATGTGGTTATTTCTATATAGATAAATATTTGAAATATGAATATTTATTATCTTACCATACATGTTCTTTATGTGGATGTTTTATGATCATGTTTTCCATATTATTTATCTTAGGAAAACTATTTATATTAATGATTACTATTGACTAATAACACTAGTTGATTATATAGTGACATTATGTATCATTAATTATATAGGTAATGATATTATTTTTCATAAATTAGACCCTTATAAAATGGTATGTAATGTATTTTTCACTCATATGGTGGATTTATTAGACTTCATTTGGTTATGGGTGGGTTTATGATTTATATATCCCAAAAATTCATTAACATGTCTCGTGAGGAAATATAGGAAGGGTTTTTGTATATACATCTTCCCATAACCGGATAGTGTGTTGGAATAAGGCCTTGAAAGAATTCTTCTTATTTCCTAGTTTATGTTATTTTTAGTTTGAGATTAGTGTTATTAATATTCTTATATTAATTTATTATCATGCATTCTATCTGCTTTAGTGGATTATGGAATCTTTTAGTTAATATACTCCTTTTGTGATAATTATTCCACGACTTTTCCAGGATAACAACAACTGTATGTTTCCCTTTTCTGATAATTTTATCTCACCCACTCCTATGTTTACAATTCCCTAGGATATGAAGAAATTTATTACACAAGATATGACATATAATATTGCAGGGGTAAATAATTTATAAGTGACGCTAAAGACTCATTAGATATTATGTAGTTTTTTACACAATGGAAAAATATCTAACTGATTGAGTAAACATGTTTTTTATTATTTACGTTTAATTTTATTTATTTATTGATAAAAACAAGAAAATATTGTAATAATGTATGATATGTAAAAATACATTTTTATTTTTTATTTATTAATGGTTATATCCACGTGTTTAGAGATGGTATTAATGTGAGTAACAACATGATGTTTTGGTAAAATATAGATAATGGTTTTTTCCTAGAAATACACCCCTATAATGATAGTGGAATTTGGAGGTGGTTATGGTATATAGGAACCTGTGGGTAATCACCCAATAAATATTGGTTGATAAATGAATCAATCATCACTCTGATGTATGTTAAACAGTCTTAACATTACACCCCTAGTAAGACACACATGGGGGGTTCGTTTTGGAAAATCGCAATCACATTATGGAATAAATTAAAGTATTTAATAATGATTTTTTCTATTTATGTTATAGTATTTGATTTATTATTAACCATGTATTTCTAAGGATTGAACAGGAATAGTGATAGGTCTACCCAAATGTATAATATGTTAAAAAGGTGAAACAAGGTAACACATATTCAGATTGATATTATTATATTTCTATATTAGATATTATTATAACCATGATGACTTATTTTTTTATATATGATAAAAAATATTATTCATTTATTATTCTATATCCTAAATACTTTTAATCATATAACCAGATAAGGGGCATATTTAAATGGTTACGAATTTTATGATACCCATCTAAAGATATAATGAATGATTTTCCAACACTTACCAGGGATTCTTACGTCAATAAAATAATAGAAAAAAATTGTTCATATTCTAAGATATTGTATGTGTGAAATGTTTTATGTCATTGAAATTATTTTACATTCTATTTGTTATTGAATAATATTTTAATCATATAAGGATAATTCTTCAGTAGTTTTTCATAAATCATTTGAACTCATATATGAAATGTTATAAATAACATTGAGGAATTTTTCAAGAAAATGTTATATTTATAGATATAATTATTGAATAACCCATGTTTTATGGGTGGATAAGTTTTATGTTTAAAATATTCTTATTTTAATGTTAATTAATGGTTGTGTAATTTTGAAAATATATTTTTTGCATGATCAATATCCCATATATTGATGATAATTCATTAGTAATGATAATCTATATTTTTTATTATTATATATATACTAATTTGTGAACTTATAGACTAGTAGTTAATAAAATTTCTTTGTTAAATATAGAGTCAATTTTTTGATGGAATACATAACTTTATTTGTCATTAAATTACTTAGATATTCAAATGGTTGTGGGAAGTGTATTTTTAGGGTAATATATGATTAGGGTGTATAAATATTTTGTTCAATGATTGTATGAATGTATAATGTTTTTTAATCAATATATTTCACCACACATATACTCATAGAGTAAGGTTGATGTCATATTAGAGGTTATTCCCCAAATGATGAATATATATAAACAACATGTCCTATTTTTTAATGAGTAATAATTAAAATTGTAATTAATATATTTTTCTTAATGATTGGAGAATGAAATTCCTCTAGATCATAACAAATGATTACTTTAAATAAGTCCACATATTTGATATCTTACACCACATGAAATATATAGTCTAAATGATTGTAAATAAGAATGAGAATGGTTCATATTCTTAAAATTTTATTTTCCCATAAAAAATATTTCATAATATAATATATATATATATATATATATTCCTTAAAATTTTATTTTTATAAATTATAGAATTTAAATTTGAGAAAATTAATATTATTTTTATATTCATGGTAGTACAATTTTCATAATATGAATTCTAGGTATTTCCCTAAAATAAAATATTTTTGGTAAAAATAAGGATTTTAGAAATATCCTAATTTTTTTAAAATTACTATAATATGAGGATGAATTGTAAATTCATGAAAACAAACTATAAGAATAAATATTTATTTTTTGGTAATAATATCATATTTAAAATAAATGTTTTAATTTATAAAACTACAATTGATATTTTAGAACATTGGTTATATTTTCTCAAAAATATTTTCAAAACATTATACAATTTTTCATTTAAAAAATCATCAAATAAATAAATATTATTAAATTAAATGAAATATAATTTAATGTTAGTGGATAAAAATTATCTAATAATTAAAAAATAGTTTTTTAGAATAATTATAATTTTACCTCTATTAGAGACTAGTTAATGTGGTAAAAAAATTGGTAGAAGTAATGAATCAAGATATAATGGGATTAAAGCATGATAAAAATGTATATAATTCATATGATGAGGTTTTTTTGACCTTATATCTTCCACATTACATTTTTTATCAATTTTGTATTAACATAAAATGACTAACATGCAATATATTTATATTTATATTAAATAATATAAAAAATTCTTCCATTTTCAATTATGAATGGAAAACTCCTCTCCTCAGTTACCCTAAAAACCAAACCCCATAGTTTTTTCCTAAAATATACACAAACCTATAATGAACATTCCTAGACACATTAAAAAAGATCTCATATTGTCAAAAGAACACCCCCCATGGACATAACCCCATTTTCATATGAGATAATTCATTTAGTGGGATATATTTTCTTAACCTCTAATTCTATTTCTTATTTACATATATACTTTTATTCATAATAAAATATAACCTAGTAATAATAATATATTGGAATCAATATCATTATTATACTATTATGTTATTATAATTATGTTATATTCATTTACCACAATCAAGTTTTCTATTAAGAAAAACTAAACTATCATTCATATATTGTGAAAACTACTATATCTACAACGCTAAATGGTATGTATTCATTCAACATAATTCAAGGAATTTCTAAAAGTTAATTTAATAAAAATTTATTGTATATATAACATTTTTATTTAATATACAGGAAAATGCGAGATTACTAATAGCAGGAAGCGATGATTTAGTTATACCTTTTCTTTTTTAAAACATTTCCTTTTCAATTTTTCTTATATGTATAGTTAAAGCTTTGAAACACTATTCTTGTATATATCTTCCTAAAGTAAAATAGTGATGTAAACTTAAAGGCTTAGAATACAAGGATATGAAATTTTTGGTAAAATGACATAATCTTTTTTGTGTTGGTCAGCCCCCCAAATAAGGATTCTTCACTATATGAGAAGGTGATTATAAACTATAACTGGTCAACCTAGTTAAATGAAAACTGGAAACGCACCCACCTCCAATTCACCAATAAAATTTGTTTTTACCACCGAACTAAACCATCTATTATAGTATTTGGTTTGACACACAATAACCAACTTCCAATAACTAGTTAGAACCCCCATCTACAACCTTCTTCTTCAGAAGGCTTGATCCACTATAGAATGATTTCTTGATGTTCCTACATGATATTATTGAACCTAACTAGCTTTTATAATAATTAAATATATTTCATGCTTTCTGGTGCTTCTTAAATATATATGATCTCCTATGTATGATTAGTTTTATAAATGAAGTAGTTGTCATTCAATTCTTCGTTTAACTAAAGAATTCACTGCTTTACTAAATTTTTGAAAGTTATTCACACCAAATTCATTAATATTATCTTATTCATTATATTACATTGACAATTAAAACTCAATCTTCAATATTGAATTATAAAATTGTTCATTATTGATAAAATATTAGAATGAATGAAAAAACTAATAGATCTTATAAAATAATGATTATTCCAAAAAATATTAAGAATATCCTTATTTTAATTTTATATACAAGTGAAATGTATCAGATTTTATCCATTCTTCCCAAATTTTTTAGATTCATGATATCATGGATTTTATTTTCTCTATATAATTGTGGTAATTTATAAATTACACAATTCAACTATTTATATTAGCATGAAATATATTTGTTTAATGGATACAGAAGAATATCTAAGGTTATGGTACTAATTATACTTCTTTTTTATGATCAAAAGTTATGAGATCATGTTTGAAAAGCTTCATCTTCCTTTTTTAGATTGAGTATAGTTTATATTTTTGTTTTACATGAATTGATCATGCATGTGTCATTACATTTTTATAACTATTGATTTATGTTTTTGATTTTATCCTTCATGATACCGAGTAGTTCATGACACCTTACTTCATGATCTCAATAGAGCTTCCCTGATATCTTTCACGTGATTGGATCTCAAGGGGTCTTCAACCTAACATGAAAAAATCCCACATAAACACTATTTTTATGAGAGTTCTCATAGTTTATCCTGAAACAATTATTTCTTTCAAGAATCAATATTTATAGATAGGAATCCACAATTTTAGATCTAATAAAAATATATTATTTTTTAAATGTGGAAATATACTGAAATGTAAAAGAACTAATATCATCGTGTACATTGAATTTCCAAAAATCCATCTTTATTAAATATCAAGTAATAAAAATGGGATTGCATGATACATGTGATATATTCATGTGGTTTTTTCCTTGATCATACATCTCATTAATGAATAGACATTTGTCTTTCTGAAGGCTTCATGCAAAAATAACATATAAAAATATAAACTTTCCTTTTTTATGTGATATGGTGTTCTTTATGTGATGAATTTTATTATTGTCCACATAAAAACATGTGACGCCATATTTTCTGGGTTAATTTTCTCCGTATGATCATGTTATCTAAGGATCATCACAGAACAAATTAATGTGATGAACTCATGTTCAACGATGGGTCTCCTCCTCAAATCGATGGGTCTTCTCCTCTTTTACTTCTACTTCATCCTTCCTCCATTTGTAATCTATAGGTTTTTTCATCACTATAGTGCTCACTGGAAAGCGCATCATCCTCTTATTTTTTGATTTATCCAACCACGCATGACCCCATACTTTTCAGGAATTATGGAGATAATGACCTCTTGGGATGTACTATTGGTGGCATGCTACAGAGAATCATTGAGCCCCTTAGTCCACAATTATCCCAATTTGTTATTTTCTAGCTCCTTGGAGCAGACCTGATTTCTTCTCTTTTAATCCTACTCTATTGATGTAGGGGGACATGCATTACCCCATCTTGATCGATTGTGTTGGGTTTTTTTATGTTGGGTTGGGATTTTCGGGGTGGGATTAGTGGTTCTAGGGGTCCTTCATGATGTGTCCTCTCTCCTTGGTCTCTCTATGACCTTTTTATTCGACTCATGTTGTTTGGTGATTTTATCTCTGTCTCTTCTTGGATATTGTTCATTGGATCCAAATCCCATTTTTTTCTTCTTCGAATGATTTATTATTTATTTCATATTCTTTCTTTTGGTTTAGGATTCTATTTGACTAGGTGGATGGATTTTTTTTATTATTTGACGATGACGATCATGGTTCCTGGTCTTCTTTGCCTATCAGTGGATCCATTTGTAGGGTTTAGAGGTCATTGTGATGGTCATTCTCACTTTTGAGGCCCAATCTCACTTTTACTCTACTTCTGATCATATATTACACTACTCTTATCTTAGTTGGCCCTATATAGTGGGTTGTTAATGTGTTTTGATATGTGTAGTTTGATCATTCGAGGGCGGTACTATAGGTGACTCTAGTAGTCGTTTCATGTTTTCTCTTCACTTAGCACTAATCCTTTTTCATTTTGGATATTTTGTTATAGTCTTAGAGTCATTGTTCTAATGGTATGTAGTGATACACTTTGGTGTTTTATGGTGATGATGATTGAATCTGGTCATCAGTTTCTCCATCGATTGGTGTGGTGATTGTTCGGTGATGGTGATGGTTGAGACAGGATGACAATGATGATGGTGGTTCTTCATGATGATGATGATGGAATGTGATTTTATGTGACTTCGATTAATTCATGTCCCTCATGGATCATTATCTCCATGGGTTGGGTTCTTGTTTTGGTTTTTGAATTTTGAACATCATAATTTGAATATGTGAATCTGTATCATATGAATGGTTCCTACTAAACCTAAAAGAAGATTTTTGAAAATTAACAAAAACTATATCATTTTCAATGATGATGAAGATAAAAGTCTTAATTAATCTCCCATGTAATAGAATATAAAAATGAGATTAATTGGATGAAGTAACCATAGTTATGTCCATATAATTTTCATGGTGAAAATTTCTTATGTTTATTGATCCCCACATCGATTTTAAGTATGGTAGGGGTGAAAATATTATGTAAGTAATATATACCACCACTTTGTGCAACCTCACCAAGGAAAACACTTAGAGAACTCTACAGACTCATAAATTGGGTGTGACTAAAAAAATACCCCCAATGGACACTACCATGCACACCTGTGGATGTTATGTTCTCACTCACATCTGTGTGTGCTCCTATAAGAAATATGAACATGTACGCCACTACCTTTATGTAGGATACCTTTTGTCGAATCTATGATGTGGTTGACACCTTTGGTCCTAAATTATTAGTTTATGGGTTATCCCTTTTTAGGATTGTAATGTTTTGACCAATTGTTTATTAATTTTTATAAAAGGAACTATGTGATATTTTCCACATTAAAAAATTACCTAAAAACACGTCAAATATTCTTCATGTAATTACATCTTCATTTTTCATGGAAACAAACAAATAATTATGCAAAAACATTTTTATTTCATGAACCCAATTTTTAATATTCCTTAAAAAATATTCTTTCAAATGAATATTTTCCAAGTCATCATATCTTATAAAAAATGGTTCATCCTTGGGTTCAAAAGAAATTAAACAAAGGACCAATCCATCAATCCTCACAATTTCATGAGTATTTGTAAAACATGGCATCAAAAAAATTAAATTATTTCATAAAAATTCTATAAAAATCATCACTTTAGCCTCAATTCTCTCCAAAAATATTGAAAAAATCATTAAATAATATTGGAAAAAATTGGACCAACAATCTCCCCATTGTATTTTCTTCAATAATACTTCAAAATAGAAATTTCAATACTTTTTTCAGCCTGTTTCCCCTTGTTAAAAATTTTATTATATGGGTGTGTGGGGGTCATCTAATATCTTCTTTCTTCACACACACATTTTATCCTCACATTTATGATTAATTCTTGATAAATTTTAAGATACAAATGATATCACATGGTTCTCACTATAATGATAGTTTATTTTATCAATTCTAAGTCTATGTGGACTTACAAAATGTAGAACAAATGGTGATATAACCAAGGATGTATGAGCTATATATAAGATACCATGAATTTGAAATCATTAAATGAGATTTTTAATTCTAAAATTAAGGTTTTTTAATATATGAAATATATTTTCCTACATACACATTAACAACCACAACATAAATTTCATGTGAAAAAAAATGTCCAGATTGTATATTCTTTTCATCAGACAAGTACTCTACCTTAACAAACTTGATTAACACAGTCAAGTATTTGGGATGGAAATTTTATTGGCATACCTCAATTTCAATGTTGATCTCTATGAGAGACTGAATTTAAGACAATATCACAGACATTGATGTTCTCCATGATAATAATTAATTTACCTTCAATTGCCTATTTTTTAGTTCCTATCAAATAAAATGAGAATATTGAGGTACCATTGGGTTTCTCAGATATAATATTAATATTAAAATAATTTAGAGAAATCATTACATATTCTTATTCTTAAACTCAACAAGTAATGTTCCTTCATTCTTAGTTCTGGCAGAATGTGTGATTAATTTTTTCCCGTAAGTTAAAAATTCAGAAGAGGATTTCTTTTCAACATTAGTATGATATATATTTCATTGTTCTTTCCAATTCATATTAATGATTTTTTAATGGTCTAGTATAATTTTCATGAAATTATCACATCATTCCCAATTTTTTCACATAGTTAAAACCTCTGTATATTCAATTCATCATTTGTAGTTTACTTCTCCTGATAATATCCATTCTCAATTGTAAACATTTTATTTACACATGGACTTGTAATATTTTTATCTATATCTATTATTTATCATTAGAATTTTGATCATGATAAATGACTAAAAATTATCTTGTTATTTTAATAGTTGTCTAGGGTTCCTCAAATAATTTACTGGTGGCTATAGGATTCATTATATCATGAAATTTATTATAATTTAAGTTTCTATAATTATCACAAGGTAGGAAACTATTTCATTTTAGTTCTATGTCCTTCTTAAAAACATCCACTACAATCTTCACTAATGTACTCATAATTTTTTTGTGATGAAATAATAAATTATTTCATTGTTACCAGCTTCTCGTTATGAAAATATAAATATACTTTTTTGTTATAGATACCCACTAATTTCTAACTCTTTCATAGTAAACTAAAAAAAATTCTAATTACTGATGTTTTTTATACATTAGTGTTGTATTAAAATGTTTCTAATTCATTTACTGATATTTTAGAAACCAAATTCTAAAAGGGGTTTCACTAAATTAGATATGATTATAAAAGGAATGTATTTAGTGACATTTATAAAAATCCATATTTATATACAACTCATTTTCCAATGTTGTCTAGACACATAATTAAATAAATTTCATTAAATTAGTGATGTTTATAAATGAATTTCTTTATATAGAACTCATTTATCAGCATTTAAAAAAATGATGGTACTGTTTTGGTGAAGTTTCAGTTTTTTTTTAAAAAAATTAACTTTTATTTACCATCTTTTCCAAAAAACATAGGTAACATTTCTCAAATTCATAATTTTTTATAATTAAAAAATATAATATATCTCCCCCACCCCTCTGCCTCAACTATGTTATGCCCAAACTTCACCCTCTATAATCCCACCCCCATCAAGTACTCCACTTCAGCCCGACCGTCCCCCATAACCATCCCATAGTCCCACTGCCCCCTTCTAATAGTGCCCCTCATGCAACCGACCATCAAGTACTTTCTATCCCCAGCCATTCCCGATAGGCCCACCTCCCCCTATACCCAACCCACTCCCCTAGAGAACAAAATACCACGTGCTATAAGTTGATTCATGCACCTTGAGGTTCACAAAAAAGAAGCAAACTAACTCACTGAAGAATATTTTTATTATATAAATGTGTTATGTTATATATATATATATATATATTGGTATTTAATAAATTGATATATTTATCTTTTTTATATACATATATTAATGTGTATAAGTTTATCTGAAAATATATAAATATATATATTTATATTTTACACATATGTATCTATTTTGTATTATATATATGATTATATATATGTTTCTATTTATTGTTAATATATATTTTATATTTTATTTTTATACTTTATATTTTTTATAAGTTTATATTATATGTGTTTGTGTGTGTTTATATTATATATATATATATATATTTTTTGTTTGTGTGTTTGTGTATATACAAATATATATATGTGTATGTATATATATAGCCACATTTTAAAATGCTGAATAAAATGTCACTAAAATAGTAATGTTTTCTTAAAAGGGTGACTAAATTTAAAATATTTATTTGTATTATGTTATATTTATATATATAAATACATTTTAGGATTTAATATTTTAAAATATACATATATGTTTATTTTTTATACTTTATATTTTTGTTTATAAATATTTATCTATTTTTATATTATATTATATATATATATATATATATGTTTTATTTTATTACATATTTATTTATAATTTACATTATATATATGTTTATATTTTAAATATATATTTTTATATTTTATGTTTATAAATTTTTTTATATTATATATTTATGTTTATATATATATATATATATATGTTTATATTATATACATATATATTATTTGGTTATATAGATATATTTATGTGTTTATATATATATGAGTGTGTGTGTGTGTAAATATATATTTATACATATACAGATTTATATAATTATAACTGTAATTATAAATATATATTTATATTTATATAATTGGACATGTCTTAAAAAACAAGAAAAAATTTCACTAAAATATCTATGTTTTCTTAAAAATGTTATAAAATTTAAAATATATGTTTATTTATATATATATATATACATGTTTAAATTTATGTTTCTTTGTTTATATATATTAAGATAAATATCTAAATATAGATATCTAAATATATATTTTCATCGATGCAGGGAAGTGGGATATATATATATATATATATTATTATTGTTTCTAGAAAATTATCACAAATTTATTGACATTTCATAAAAAAGTCACCAAATTAGCAAACATTATTAAAAAAATGTTGGTAAATTTTTTATGTTTCTAGAAAATATCACTAAATTAGAGATGATTGCTACAGACATCGTTAAATTACTGATGATTCGGTAAATTTGTGGCTAAATGAGCACCATTTTAAAGAAATATTGATAATTTATGAAATTTTTGGGGAAACATAGATAAATTAGTTATGTTTTTAGGAAACTTTTCTAAATTGGGGAATTTTTATGTAACATGACTATATTAGAAATGTTTCTAGAAAAACATTACTAAATTTGAAATGTTTTCAAAAAACCTCTCTAAATTTAATTTTTTTTACAAAATGACTCTAAAAACGGTAGTTATGTCCCAATTATTTTATAGTGGTAATGAAATGTTATACTATGATGAATAACCTTTATGATTTGACAATCTGCAGTCCCAATAGTTTCTAATCAAACATGATCTTACAGAACAATAGTGGATTTGTTTTGAGAATTTTTGTTACTATATTTTCCAAAATTTTGGGTGATTATTATTAGGAAGAAACTATATGATAGAATAGGCTTATTGTTCTATTTAAAAAGTTTTTTCACATAAATTACGTTGTCCATGACATTTATATATTTTCATTAGTATTGTAATTGTTATAGATAAAAAAAATTCTTTGAGGCTGATTAGAATTATAAACCACCTATCTTTGTAAATATCAATATTCAAAAGAATGTGATGATTCACCTTTAACTTCAATTAACTTGGGGATTCTTTTCACATTCAGATTCACTCATTCTAAGAATTAAGACACATTTAGAGTGTATCAAACATTTTACCCAATTTCTTTGTATGTCTTTACTAATATCACTCACCATATTCTCACATTTATCTATCTTCAAACTATTTTTTAATCACTTAATTAATTGTTAATTCATTCAAGTAAATACCTTCCCTTTATAATTGGTTTTCATCTATAGTTTTTAGAATTCCTTCTAACCCATGTATCTGTATCTTCTACTTCCATATATTTTTAAGATGTTTCTTCTCATTTTTTACACATTCATTATTCCCAACGTTCATCTTATAAATTTTCTTCTCTATTATTTTATTTAACATTTATCTTTCATATTGTTTACAAGAGTATGTTATTTATTTTCTATTAAAAAAATTTACATATTGATTCTCACATCACTGTCATCACATCTAAATCAGTATTAAGATATCATGAAACTTATTAAATGTAACATAATACAATAATAATATCTTATATCTTATAACTCACTACTAGTTGATAAAAATTCCTCTATTTAATTTTTCATCAGATTTATATTCATAGATGAAAAAGCGTTCTTGTTTTTATTAAACTTAAATTTCTAATAATTCATATAATTATTGTCTTAATTTCTATCGATGTCATCAATATTTTGAAATTTATCAGAAAATATACTAGTATTATAGATATTAAGGTTATTGAGTGACTATGTTCTTTTTCTGTTCCACTTTATCCTTTCGAACAATATTGAAAATAAGTGAATCACTTGATTTATTTCCACTACAAAATCTGCATCCCTATAATCACTACATTATGGAAATTCATTAATATTATCTTTATAATTTTTCATTACCTCAAATAAAATATCTTATTTTTCTTTTATCTTGAATTTTTGTACTTTTATCATTTCATATTCTATGATAATGTTTTGAATTTCATCTAGTGATGGATCTTCTCTATCTTATATAGAATAAAATTTTGAATCAAATCTATCTACATTGTTTTTTATCATATTTTTCACATTGGTGGTTTCTTCTATCTTATCCCCAATATTATTCATTATGCTGATAATATCATTTATTCTTATAAACAAATAAGAAATACATATTCCATTTCCCAAAATAATATCATCAAATTTTCTCCTCCACACATGTATGTTGTATTTAGAAACATTTATTTTTACCTCAAAAATGATTTTTAGTTTTTCCAAAATATATTTAGTAATTTGGTGTCCCATTAAAATTTTATATACATTGTCAAAGAGTGAAATATAAAGAGGATTATATGATTTTCTATCCCTTTCTTGATTCCTAATATCTTTAAAATTCATATGAAAATTTTCATTATATAGTGGATATCCCATAGTTTAGAAATATGTCACTTATACCCTATGTGATAAGAGATAGGGTAATATTCTATTTTTTCAATAATGATAATTCTCACTATTCATTGGGTGGAAACCCCTACTGTTTATTGAATTCATGTTATCCATTACTTGTAGTAATCTTGAACTTTTAGAGATTACCATTCATCTTGTAAAACATCACGATCCTAGATCAGTGTGACAGAACTGAGAGTTTGATGGGGTTAATCAGTGATCCCTTTCTTTTTAAAAATTGAATATTTGCAATTTATCTTACATGGAAGGTTAATGTCTCAACAGAATTTTCTTCATTCTCATATAATCACCTTGTATAATGATGTATATGGAAATCATAGAACACAATCATTTTTATGGTTTAGTTCAAATGCCTTCTTGATGTTGTGTTATTTTTTCCCTCAATACAGATTCCCAGTTATTTCATAAGGTGATTACAAATAGTAATTGGTTATTCCATACAAAATATGGTAATACCTCAAGATCCAAATCAACTTTACCAGTTAATTATACCCAAAACTATATCTTTTTCTATAGTGAGTTTTTATTCCCCCAAAAAATAATCCTCCAGCAACTAGTTAGACCCCCTAGATGAATCCATCTTCTTCAGATGGATTGATCCACTACAAAATGATATATCTATCTTCCTCTATAATCATTTTTAATTTTATATGACTATATACAATTCCATATCCATTAAAATTATGGTTCATTTAAAAATATTTCTGCTCACCTATATTGTAACATTTTCCTCAATGAAACAATGATCCGGAAACACTTCCCTTAACTGAGAAAGTCTTGAACTTAGTCATTGTTTGTAAGTAAAGGAAATAAAATTCTTCATGATTATATTATATAATATATTTCATTCACTATTTTAATTTTCAATTGTTTATTTCATTATAAAATTATTATCTTTTGATACTAGCCATTAATTAATGGTATAATGAATATAAATTCTTAGAAATTGATTATTCCCAAACAAATTTGTAATATCATTATTTTTATTTTATATTCAACTCAAACATCTCAACTTTTATAGTCTATTCCAAAAAAATTATATTCTGTACATAAAAAAAATTTATATCCAAATACATGTTGACATGAGTACATGACACTATGAAACGGGTTCTCTTTCCATGAACTAGTTTTGTAAAAGATCTTCATGAGAATAATAAGGGATTGGCAAAGCCTAACCCCTGATTTATGTGATAAAACAATAAAATATCACATTTTACCAACTTCATCTTCTTTTTGTAAACCAATGATAGTCCTAAATTTACATTCATGTGAATGTATCATGAGATAAAATTCACCATTGCGTAATCAGATAGTAGGATTCTTGATCTTCTTCTTTATAGGACCAAGTATTGTTTGGTACTTTTATTTAAGAGATAAAAAGTAATTTCCATATCCCCTTTGTAAGATTGTATCATTTGAGATCTTCTCTTTCATGGGATCGATAAATGAGTATGATCTATTTTTTATATATTTATCAATTTATTTTTTTCATCATATTTCTATGTTAGGTATTTTTATTTATAGATGAGAATCCATAATCACAACTATGATAAAAAATTAATCCTTGATAATATTGGTGAGACATATATCATTAAACTTCAAAAGATCTTGGCATAGTATTGATGGTTCAAACTCTCATGTTTGTTAAACCTAATAAATTTTAAAGGGATAACATTATTCAGGTGATCGATTCATGGATGATGATGGTACTTGATACATATATATTTTATATCCCAATGGATTAATGTGATAAAAACAAACAAAAAATTTAACAATAGGGCTATTGATATAATACAACATTCTATATGAAATGGATTTACTGATTTTCCATATCCCAAGAATAAAATTTTCTTTTTCTTGATTGATTATAACCATATTATTGTGTGATCAATGGACCATAAGATGATTGATTCATGGGATGTAATCATGTGAAATGATTATCCTTGGCCAAATCAAGTTCGTCGAGTATAGCAATGCATGTAAGAAAATGAAATATTGTATATTTATAGATTAAATTTCCATATAGATTCATCACTAGATATGGTCTATTATATGGCTTCACTTTATCTATATTAAACTTGTAATTTCATCATTGTCATGGTTTTAAGATATAACTAACTTAATTACACCCAAATTTTATGGTAGATAAAATATTTTTGATTAATTTCATAAGTAATCCATATTTATTTTTATATAATACTATCTGAGGAGGAGTGTCTTGTTA
Source organism: Viscum album (assembly GCA_963277665.1). Classification (NCBI taxonomy): domain Eukaryota; kingdom Viridiplantae; phylum Streptophyta; class Magnoliopsida; order Santalales; family Viscaceae; genus Viscum; species Viscum album. The sequence continues at coordinate 4,559,536 of OY728166.1, read as the reverse complement.
TTTCTATATCCAATATAATAGATAAATATAGTTTAGGTGTAATTAATAAGTTATGTGATTACACTCCTTCTTCGAGACTCAACACCAAGGTCCACACTCAGAACACAATGAAATTTTTTAAATAGGGAAATTCTTACTAAATATCCACCAATTATCATCGTTAATAACACATATAAGAATCATACACTTTCTCAAAAAATATTCTCTCCCATATTCATAATGCACATGAAATATTATTCCACTATATAGGCTCCCTTGGACCATATATCTCATGTGGATAACCCCTTGGGTACCACATGTCTAGTTTATTAGAAAGTCCTTGTATGGATTGTAAAGTTTGGACTAATTTTTTGATAACCATTATAAGAATAACTTTGTTAAAATTTCATCATATGAAAAATAAATAACAATCCACAAATCTAGAATTTTTATTTATTAAATTTATTCCCTATTTATCTTGGAGACCATAAAATCATTATTCCGTAAAATTCGTATTTAACTCCCTTCATTCTTAATTTTTGTGAAAAAAAATATTCAAAAAAATATATATTATTTTTAATGTCTCCAATTTTGTTAAAAAATGTGTTATCCTTATGAAAACATATCTTTAAACATAGGATTATTCCAACTTTTGACACAGTTTCTAGGGGAATTGTTCAAGAAATAAATCCAATGCAATGAAACGAATTCATAATAATTCACAAGAATCACCATGGGATCATAAAATATCCAAATAAATATTCACACATCATTTACCAAATATGAAACACTTTTTCTGAATGATTATGATTTTGATATAACAATCCATACAAATCCTTTCATACTTTCGATAGAAAACGAAATCCCCAACCATGAATATGTGTAGATAAGAACCTCTATAAAATGACATATTTTAATATCTAGTTTCATAAATTCCTTAACTAAATGTATATATTGGTGGGATTTCTATATAAATGTGATTTTTTTGATATCATTATTATTTTGTTTTGAAAATAAGAGAACTAAATAATGATAAGATCAATAAATTATTATCATCAATTCAATCTTCTAGAAGATAAAAAATAAATTGAAAGTAGTTTATTAATTCTATATAATGTCTTTATAAACATGATTGTTTATTTATATTCTTGTAAAATTATGATATATCAGAATAATTAAAAATAAATTAAATCATTATTATTTTCATGTAATGATATTATAACTAAACCACCTCATAATCATTCATTAATAATTGTAGGTTTATGTTTATTTTAGTCAAACCATCTACTTGAACTATTATATAAATTTATATCATATAAGACTATAAGAACATATTTACTAGTATAATTTCATATATACATATATATAAATAGGGTATGTTTTTATTAAAATTATTTCAATAATTATATAATTATTTATTACAACACATTACGTTTGATAAGAATCAGTGCAAAATATTTAATATTGATTTCATCATCATTGTTTAATGAATAACTACAATTAAATTATATTATATTATTATAAATATCATTAATAATATATTTAGTACCCAATTTTATCAAATGATGATACAATGGTTTAAAGAAAATAGATGCTTTTTTAAACTAGTTTAAAAAATAATGATTGCATACACCTGTTGTTGAAAATAGATAAAAAATTAACTGATATATATATATATATATAATAATTATAAAATAGGAGTATAAATAGTTTTATATATGAATAATTGTTTTCTTTATGTATTTAGTGACCTTAATTTAATCAATTAGTAATTTTGGTGGAAGTGAAAAATGCATCACGACCTATGTATTTATTTTGGTCTCAAATTACTTTCCCTGAGAAATGTTTTCTATAGTTCACAGAAACATTATTATTATGTATTATATACTACTTATATGAGATATAATAACATTATTCATCAAATAATCTCTATATCTTATGTTCACTTATAATCCCTCTATTTCAATGGGATTTAATTATTGTTTTACCCAAGATGAAAGGGTTTTACTTGGTTTTCATAATAATTCATTGGGAAATATAACATTTTATGTACCATGAAACCATTTTATAGAGTTATATTTATTTAATAACCAATGTATATTTTATTAAATTTTTCCTTGTAATCCATGGGTTAGATAAATACAAATCCAATTATTTTCTTCAAATATCTTCTGACTTAAGTGTTAACCCCATCATAATAGTTTTTGGTAACTAAACATTCATTCATTATATTATTATAATTTTCATTAAATTACTTCATTTATGTTGTATTAATTAATTTTTATGATTTTATTATGTAGTATAATATCATTTTATACATTTTTTACAACAAAAAATACTTTTTAAAGAGATTCATTCTTTAAGGAGTATTTTTCTGATAAAGTATATTGATAAATGAAATTTTCTTTATTTGAGTAATAATGTATCATATTTAACATTATTTATGCTTGTTTTTTGGGACCCAAAAACATATATTATTATTTTTTATTTAATATTCCCCTTTGAGAATATTATTTTTTAATAAAATTTAATTTTTTTAATCATTTTACAATGTGATCATTAAATAATTGAATTTAAATAAACTAATGGGGGTTTTCTTTCATATTATCAAGTTTTGTATTAATCTCATAATTTATCCAAGGTAGTAATTATGCATTTTAAAGAATCTATTTTTCCATATTTTATTTAAAAAATTTGGATTTCAGTGGCTTTAACGTCACATATTAAAAAGTTACCTTTGAATGTGACGTGTAATTTTTTTTATTTTAATAGAAAAAATGTTTCCAAAAAAATCATTCATTTATATGAATTTCTAATATCATTTACAAAAGAATTTAACCTTATAGAGATTATTTTTAATTGTATATTCAAATATATATATATATATATCACAGATATAACTTATCATTTGAGACAATTGGATTATTGATCCCTTCTTTTCTGATACCATTCAATGAATTATTTTTTACAAAGGTGCTTTTAATATATGTACAGAAACTTGAATGTTTACATTTTTCATTAGTGATATATTACTTTAAAACAATGAAAAATAATTCTATAAATGGACTATTATCATGTTATTCTATCATATACTTAATTGTATTTTAATTAACCTAAAAAATGTGAACATATTATTTTATAAATTCATATTGGATGATTCTTATTTTGAAGGAATTTTAATTTATTAAGTTTGAGAAATGTATTTCTACTATGTATGAATTGATTCCAATAAAGTTGATTATTATACATTCAATTATGCTACATTTATTAATCCGAATTATATATATGGATGTGTTGTTAAAATTTAATCTCATCTATTAACATGTGAAAAACAATTGATATTATGGATCATTATGGACTAAAAACATTACATGATTTTTAAATAAATTTGATGCCTTCAATTATACGAATAAAAAAATTATCTAGTATGAGGAACCTTATGAAATGGGTTTTCAAGTCTTATAAACTATTATGGTGAATTCATTGGAATAAATTAGGTTCCATGTGGGGAACCGAAGTATATACGGTCGATTCATCGATAGTTCATAGGAGAAAAAATAGTTTAGCTATTCGGGTACATATCTTCCCATAATAAGATAGTGTGTTATATTAATTCCTTGAAATCATTATTTTGAATTCTGGTAATATTCATTCCATCTCAAGGGATAGTAATTATTGATATCATTTTTTTCATTTATTTTCATAGATATAGTACATTATAAGTTTCAATATATTATAGATACATAATTTTTATATACCCCTTCCATAATATTTATATTATCTTTAGTCCATAGTTACAAAAGTTTTATGTTTTAACTTAAAAGGAATTTGATCTTCCCATACATTTTTTCATTTTTCTTGGATGTAAAGAAATGTATTACGCATGAAATAGAAAACATTATAGATTGGGTGTAGAATTTATATGATATAATGAAGACCTATTATGGATTCTTTGATTTTGTATATAATGGGATAAAATATTTTATTGAGATAATGAACATGGGATTTGTTAATATTTTATTATTCTTGATTCTCAATATCTCTAAACCATAAAATCTATTGCAAATATATTAGATGTAGTAATAATTTTATTAAATTATGGTTGTTTATATCCAGATTTTTACTACTGGGAAAAAATTGAGTTTGTAAGGTATGCTTTTACGTCACATAATCCTAGAGTGTAGATCTGAGGTATCCAAACCCTTAGATTTTTAGATTCATAGATTATGGTCATGTGACATAAATGGTATATTATTTTTAAATTAGTTTGGTAAGGATATATGTTATTCATTTAAAAATTAATACAATGAGAACATATGTATCATAGTGGGGTAATAAATGATAGTGTGTGACTAATGCCTGAGAATCACTTTTGAGTTCATTATGTTTGGTGATAATTAAATATAATATATTTTTAAATTTATTAAATATAATATGTCCTTTTGAGGTAGAAGATGGCTCACCTGAACTATAACCCATTAAATATATTCTAAACTATATGGAATATGTCCCTTTCTAAGAGTTTTTATGGGGTATATTTCCTTAGGAAGATTATTTAGCGCATATTCATTTGTAACATGTATTTGGATCTATCACGGATTACAATAAAAAAATAATGGACCATGATATGTCTACATTATATTTATTTTTTTAGGAAAGGATGAATTAATTGATTAATATGGGATATGGCCTCATGAGAACTAGTTTGGGAAAAATATTATTGATTCCAAACCGATTTATTGAATAATTAGGCATTATTTATTCAAAGAGAATCCAAATCATGTGGGTGCATAATTTTAAGGATAATTAAAATGTATTACACATATTAGTTACCCATTAGTACATATTAGGGTCTTTGAGTGGAATAAAGGGATCCACTGGGGAAAAAGAAGTTCAAATGTTGGATATGGGTCATCCATTTTGGGAACCATGAGCTAGGGAAAATGTGTAAAAAACTAGCTCAGATACCCAGATACCCTGATTCTCAATCTAGATTTATCATTCCCAAAGTGAATTATCAACCATTGGTTGGATAATGACCTAAGATTCTGATTCCTAGGGTTTGTGTCGCCTTCATCCCACCTTCTAGTGGATTCACCTATGACAGGATAGATCTGGCTCCAGACCCAGAAGCTGCCTCTTGGTTCCTTTCATGGAAGATGACCTCGAGTCATCCCCGTTACTGTCAGTGACTTCCCCCTAAGTGGCACTGATCACGACAACCTCCATCCTAGATCTTGTCGTCGCGAGGTCACTACTATTGAGCGCGCCACGAGAGAGTTGTCTGCTGCTGACCACACCTCACCTTGATCCCTCCACCATGAGGCTGACGTTTTCATTCCCCTTTAGGACACTGGATCATGTCTTTGTATTTGTTGTGTTGGTTCTATTCTGCTTCAACTCCGGGTCAGCTCCTCTGATGTGCAGGATCATCAGGTAGGGTTTATGTGGGAAGCTGCAGTGTAGGACACACGCAAGCGCTTTCACAGATGCCCGGTGTTCAACCTGGGACCAGTTTGAAGCTAATGCAGATGTTGAGGAGTTCTAAACTTGGATGATTCTGCATTTTCTTGATTCCCTCTGCCACTGCATCATGTTGCATCATGCACGACCCCAGTTTGATTGGGTTCGATGGATTCCATGATTCTTTGGATTGTGCAGGTGGTCATGGTGATGATTGAACCTTCTGAGTGCTCTCTTGTTGGTTTTGTCATGTTAAGATGTTTTTTTTGGGTGGATCTGGTCCTAGACAAGGTTCTTTGCCCAGCCTACCAATGGTTTATTTTTTGTCATGCTAGTTCTCACTTTTACTTAAACTGATTTTGGTTGTTGTTTTCTAGTTTCTCTTTTGGGCGGGTCTGGACTTGGGTGTGGTTCCAAAGCCAACCCGCTTATGTTTCTCATTTCTTTTTCTATTCTCACTAACCCAAAACGTGACTTATTTGATAAAAAAAGAAGTTTCAGTCAGAGAGTATGCTAGACACTTCAAAGGGAGAAACTACCAAAAAAATAGGTATAATAAAACCTAAAATAGTACATCATTAATGTTCTTAAAACTAGAAAGATAAAACTCAAAAATCAAAAACTAAACATAACTAGAATAGTTATGGATTATGAAAATCCACATCCACCAAGAGGTTCGATCCCTCTTCTTGGACATTGAATAATAAAATTAACAAGTTCCCAATGGAAAAGGTAGGTTGTGAGATATAAATCCAAGTAGGGTATCAAAAAGTGTTCTATAACAATAAACCAAATCATTCATTCAGTGTTGAATAAAATATATCATGGAATAATATTTCATTTACACATTTAAACAATACTTTATTCTTTTAAATGGATTGAATTAAATTCAAACATGGCTTAAATAATTTTTTTATATTATAGATTTATACAAATACAAAAAAATGATTAAAATCACTATATAATCAATTTAAAATATAATAAAAAAAATAACCAGAACAACAGTAATCTAACATGATATATGTTACCTTATAGTTATTAGATCCTCACACTTATCATATCAGTGATCATAGCTAATACATTTACACAATTACCTTAGGCCCAAGATAAATTGGACTCACAAACATCCCATTGAAGTTAACATATCCTAAAAAAAGTTATTTGATATATTTTTAATTTTCAATTATTTTAATGAATTGTGGTCTCATTAAATAGAGTTTATATCCATCCAATCACATGATGATCCATCAAAATCTTGGGTGGAACTAAGGATATATCTTGAGAAACAAAAATAGTGGATTTCTACTTACTGTATTAGATTGAATTTGATGAGACAAGCATTCATCTACCATGAGAAAGGTTTTTAGACAACAAAACAATCCATAGAGATCAGTATAAGACAAGGAATATATGAAATATTGAGTAGTGTGTGATTATGGGTTAAACTAGGGGTTCTAAAATTTGAAATAATGTTTAACATTTATAAAATTATGCACAAACTATTAGCTAGGAATGGGGGTAGGGTTATAAAAAATTTTCATCCAAGAAATTCATCCCTACACTGAGGTGCACATATTCTACTATGTGGGAACACGGTTTTCTAACTGTTGTACAACTATGCAAACCATAACAATCTAGGGTTACACGGTTTGCACTAGGAGAGTGTACTGTTTTGGAAAATTGTGCACCAATAGTATGTAGCCAATAAAATCTCTAAAAATTCCCAAATTTCACTTGAGACATCCCTAAACAATACCCACCCAAATCATGATCAGAATAATGGTCCATGGGTACTTGAAAACAATTGACATGATTTTACAACCACCCCACCATAGAAACATCGTATCCTCAAAAAGAAGGTCATATTGATTCTATATTGAAGAGATAATTCCACAACTCTTTCACCAATTCCTTACCTTTATAAGTCTTATGAAAATTAGAAACATGTTTCCATTTTTCATGAATGAAATATACTTTCCTCACATGAAATACCTTTGTTTCAAAATACACATTCCTAACTAGATGCTCAGTTATAGATAAATAATTCGAAACATCAAGATCACTCCTTCTAACGAATTGAGATGGATCACAAAGATACACCCAAAGAAGTGATACATGGAACACATTACATATAAATGTTATCTATGGTGGATGTACTAAATAGTTGTCCACATTCACAACCATTCCAATAAGATCAAAATGTACTATAAAACAATGATAAATCTTACCACAAATCCCAAAATGTCAGTGATACAACTGAGGTGAAGCTTTGAAGAACATCATGTCACTAAAAAATAACATCAATTATCTATGAATAATATAATAATAGGTTTTTTACATGATCTATGAAATAAGAATTCTATGAATAATTAGCAAAATCATCAACATCATCTCTTGTACCTAACATTTTCCAACCAAGGAATTTTCACTGATATTTGACCAACGCAATAAATTATTCCAAGGACTTTTAAATAAGGAATCAATATAATTCATTATAATCATAGATGGATCACTATTGTTATAATAAATCATTACAAATCCCAAATGTTCATCCCAAGCTCCATCAAAATTGAGAACGCAGGCATGAAGCATTTCCTCAAGAATATGTATAGCTCTCAATGTATATTCATCAATTGTTGGATGGTATTTCATACTCAAAAGAATATGAGATCACTTTAACTTATGAAGTATTATCTTGAAAAAGAGGTAAAACAGGGATAACTATTAGAGACTACATCATATAGATCTCTGTGAAAATGAACAATCTTTTTATCATAGATATTTCTCAACACCTCAACTTTGGTAGTATCGTGAATTTGTATAATGTGATCCAATTTGGTCCGCTGATCAATCACAACCCAAATGAAATTCTTCTTTCTAGGGGAAATAAGATCTCTACAAAAAATTATATAGAGGTATCATCCCAAAAACATGTTATCATTGGAAGATGAAAATGTAAATGTGAATGTATCTAATTCTTGGACTATATGTTTTAGAATGTATAACAATAAGACACCAAATCAAAAATTTATCATCTCATACTTGGCCACCACAACCATCATTGCATGTCATCGAACATAATTGTGGTTCTTTGGTGGACTACCCACTAGGAACCATATAAACCCACATCACATCCTTCCACGTGGATAATGACACTAAAATGAATTATAAAAACATATATTGCCTTCCATGAAGAATTAACACTCAATAATAGTCTCCAAACCATAAATAGAGTCTGTAACATCAAAAAAACTTCCTGAATTTATAGTTTCTGAAGAATCATCACAAGAAGAGTAGATGTCAATTGAACACTATCCAATACATCTACATCCTCTGTTTCCTAAACTCTTATATAAAGTTATTCAATATGAGATATCATGTTCCACTCTTCTAATGATTCTACCCTAGAATGGGTATGAATCTTCCTTCGCATTGCAAAATTAATTAATTTTCCATTCCACGGGGTATAAGAAATATCTAAATTAAAAAAATTTAGGTTCTCTAACCAATGACTCTATGTAAGGTTAAAATATTTTTGAGATAAGATATAAATCAAGCTCTTGTGGTCATAATATAAGGAAACCCTTTATTTAAAAAGATGATTCCACTAAATATTAATAGCATTCATCATGATTTTGATCTCAATGTATTGTTTCACATAGTTATTCCCATATTTATTAAGCTATAGAGAACCATATGCTACACTAGATGATTATTCATAAGAACACACATGAAACCTAATCCTGATGCATCATAGATGAGCACATATTCCTGCCTAAAAACAGGAAGTGTAAACACCAATGAAGAAGTAAAAAATGATTTTTCTACTCTATAAAATATCTCTAAAATTTATCATCACAATAATAATTCACTTACTTATGCATGAGATAGATCATTATAGAAACAATCTTTGATAAATTCATTATGAATCTTTTATAATACCACACTAAAACCAACAATCTCCAAATCTCAAAAACATAACATTGTTGCTCCCATGTCAAAAAATATTTCACCTTCATATGATCTATTGAGATACCATGTTCTTAGAACATGTGTCAAAACAAATTAACTTACTGAACCTAGAAATAAAATTTCAATACCATTTCCTAAAGTTGGAGATTTCTCAAAAATTCCATAACTCCTCTCAGATGATGCACATGATCCTCCTTGAACCTATAGTAAAACATTGTGTCATATAAAAATACCACCATGAATTAATCAAGAAACTTATTGAAGATCATTTAAACTATAGACATAAATATTGTAAAAGGATTGATTAGACCAAATGAAAAGAAAAGGTACAAATAATTTCTATACATGCTTCATAAGTTGGGTTTCTTAAAGGAAAATAAATTTATTATCAATCGGTGATAACCATATCTAGGATCAGTATTTTAAACCCTATTTTCAAATTTTATATGGTCAATTAGGTCATAAATAAAAGGAAACTTATACTATTTTTATACTATAACTCGACTATGTTTCTAGTAATCAACACGTAGTTTAATTATTCCCTCAAATTTATTATCAAAGAGAATAGGTGCCACCCAAAGTGACACACTCATGCATATAAATCCTTTTTCTAAAAAATCATCCAAATAATATATCAACTCTTTCATTTAATATATTTTCATTTTGTAAGAAGGATTAGATACTTTCTATGTACTTTTAATGAAATCAATAAAAAATTCTACCTCTCTTATTGATGGAAAATTAGATAAATCAAGAGAAACCCCATCGAGAAACCTGATTAAAACTAGAGGGTAACAATTTCTCTAATTATACAGCTTTAGATCATTAGAAACAACTTATATTAAATTCTCCAAATCAAGATAAAAATGTATGAATCCACTGGACCTCATCTCACCTTCTCCCAGAAGATATAGAATACCCCAGTAGGTGTAGTAAATGAGACCCATCAAATATTTAAGTATATTCAGGTCTTATTATCAGTGAGCCTATCTATCCTAAGAATGAAATCAAGATATTTCCTATTGAGACCAAGAAAATTCCAGGTATGATCAATCTTTTGTCAATATTATACAAAATAAGGACTATAGTGACCCTTTATACTCTTCCTTAAAAGTGGTGTAGTAATATCAATCAAATAATACAAAATCTCTACAGGATTATTTAGAATTCTCATAATACAAGATTGTATAAATGAGTGAGATGAACTAGTGTCAAATAAATATGTCACTAAAGAGAAATATATAGTTATTTTACCTCTCATAGTTGCTAGAATTGTATTATCTTTCTCTGGATACTATTCAACTATGTGAAGATTCTTTGTTCCGGAAGCCTATGGTGAAAACCATTCAGGAAGCATATGATTTCACCAAATTAATTTTCAGTATTGATGGTATTATTCTAGTAAATAGGGAAAATATATAACATAATTTCTACAATTTTCATGAGTAACTGTAGGAACTACATATCTTGGGTGCCTCAATGAAAACCCCCTTTTCATTCCCAGACATGTACCAACTAAAGAACATGATAAGGAATATTCTAGGAACTGAAGGAGGTTGAGAGGACACCTAATATCAGTATATACAATAAGAATTATCACATTATATATTTCAATTAAGGAAATTATATAAATTCTACTGGGAAAAATATGTATTCCTTTTAACCCTGACATTCCTTCAAGGTCAAGATCACCCATCAATGTGCTATCCATCACCTCATCATAATAATGGATCATCATAACCTAACTATGATAATTAATATCTGGTCTAGTACCCTTACATAACTATCATGTCATCTTCTTCTTATTTCATACAATTTCAATTGAAGACATCACAATATCCTAAAAGTTTTTTTCATAGTCATTCATTATCTTATCAGGCTACATGATTTTAAAAAAATACATATCATTAGATGACCCCATATACTATGGATAGAACTGATCATTGAAAATAACATTAATTTTATTCCACATTAAGTCCTTGTGATTCTTATTTTACACCATCGAGTACCACCATCTCCTAATAGTTCTCTCTAGCTTGAAGGTAGTACATTTCAATTTAATAAAATCATGTGTTTCTATGAAATCAAACCAATGATATATTTTTCTTATCAAATACCTAGGATCATGATGATGATTAGATCTTCAGGAAGCTTGTGGATTATGGGGAAGGAACTCCTTATTAGGATTCTGTGATTCGTCCCTATGAGGTTCCATTATTTTAGGATGAATGGGAATGAGTGAAAGTGCATACCAAAAGGTTAGACAATACTCACTATTATTTCAAAAGGGATCTTGTTGACTAGAGGATCCACTCATTGTAGTTCACCAGAATCTTACTCCCTGAGCCCATTCACATGTTATCTTAGAGACTTGATGTCACAAAAAATCATAAAACACCATTAAAGACACCATAAGAATTATCATATTAAAAACTCAGATAATGAAAACAATAAAATAATCCTCATTAGATAAGACTTCAAGATTAGGATTTCAACAAATCAAAATGAACGCAAGGGGAAACCCTAGAATTAGATCAAATTATTCATCAATTTTCCTTTCTCAAATTACTCAAGGTAATATAAGGATTATTACAATGATATCTATCAACTAACTCACTTGTAACTAACTCATATGTCTTGATGATAAATCTCAAACTACATACTAACCTTAAGTAATGATGATAGACCTATATATTTTATACCACTTTTTTATGAACCATTTTAGATACCTTGGTACAGTTATACATAACCTAGCTTTGACATAACCCAAAGGCTATTCCTGGTCCTCATGGGTTGAAAACTAGAAAATAGAATAATAAAAGATAAAATAGGTAATAAAATTTCCAAAAAAACATCAAAATATACTAATTACAAGTCATTATACTTAACGCTACAAAGGGTGAGAGTACCAGAAACACAACGGGTATTAAAAACACCAAAATTGTTTATCATAAATGTACCTAATATTGGGAATGATAAAGATCAAACATCCCAAAGTAATTTTCACTCCAATCATAAAATATTAGGATAATCCACCTCTGCCAATAGGCTCTTTCCAATTTCTCAAACCAAGAATATGAAACTTTAAAAATTCTAGATGGAAAAGTGTTGGTGTGAGCTATAAATCCTATAAGGGTCTCAATATGAGTTCCATAAAAAATTTCATATTAATAAACTAATCTAGTATTTCTATTTTAAATAAACAAGGTAATGGAATGAAATATATCCACAATATTTAAAACAAAAAATACTTGTTTTCAAAATAAAGAGAGCATTTAAAACATGGTTTAAATTAGAATTTTTATAAAAAAGATTATATAAATTAACTTGAATGAGTAAAATGGGTCTATAATCAATTTCATATAGAATGAAAACAATCACAGAAAGTACCATGTTCATATTAATTATAGTACATTTGATTATATTCATAGTATCCTCACACTTCTTATATTAGTAATCACGCTTAATATGGATACCCACATCCCTCTAACTCATGCCTAATAGGACTCATCAATATCCCATCAAGGATAATATCTATAGAAATATGTTTTTATAGAGTTTCTTCTTCAATCCATTACCAAGGTATCATAATCCCAGATTTCATGACCAAAATAAGTACTAACTACCTTGTCCCACATAAGATAAATAAATAAATAAATAATTGAAAAACCTTCATTTTCCAATTCCAGGGTTCAATATTCTGATTCAATTTAAAAATCAAAACATTGAGTTTCTATCATTTATTTGTTTTAAATAAAATACCAATCATATTTTTGTCATCAAATAGAATTAAGACATTTTCAAAAATCACTTTTGAGATCATTTCTTCCAATTTATATATTTATAAAGAGGCCCTAAATTTGAATTTCCATTAGAATTTAGGGTTTTCACAAAAAAAACATGGTATTTATAATTTCAATTCTATATCACATAAAGTTCTAGTGTCATAAATCAATCTAATTATTTTTCTAACAAATTGAGAAATTTGGGTTTTAATTATAAGAAAAATATCAAATAGTACCACCTATATTTAATTATAGATTCCCAATGCACAACAGCCATGAAGAGATTCACCATCAAAGAACAAACTTTGACCAGATATATAAACCAAAAATAGAATCAAAATATAATTTAATAGAGTTTAGATCTCCTAAATCATGTGATAATAAATAAAAAACTAGGGGGGTGAATGAGATATTAGGTGGAAAAAAAGGTAGGATATCCACTTATTGAAGGAGTTGAAACATGATCAACCACTCATTGATCAATAACAATAAGGGGATTGAGGATCTAAAAACACCCTTAGAGATATTTCATAGACAAGGAATCTGATTTAGGTTTAGTGGGTATCTAATCAGGGTTAAATTTTTGGGCTCAGTAATTAAAAATATTTCTTTTAGAAATAGAAAATTTAACATTCCTAGTTGTATGTGAGTTGATGAATATTTAGAAAAACAGTGATCCCTAGATGTGTAACCCTACATCGGGGTCTATGAGTTATACTAAGTGGGTTCATAGATTGTTATATTGTGTTCTAAATGATAAATCCATCATTGTCTAGGGATTTGTAGTTTGCAATGTGGAGGTGTATGATTTTGGAAAATTGTCTGCCAACTATCCATGGCCTAGAAAATCTACTAAAAATACCAAATTTCACATGAATCTCCCCTGAAAAAGGCCCATAAAAATCCTGATCAAAATAAGGTCTTAGGATTACCTAAAAATATCTAAAAGGATGAAATAAAACAACCATAATAATCTCATTAAATAAATACTTATTATAAATGGGGTGCAGGATGTTGACTACCCTAAGGTTCAAACCTATTAGTGAGGATTTCCCAAGAGTATCCTTTAATATAAGGAATGCATGATCATCATGGTGAAAACTGATGGGAATAACCAAATAATTATTTTCTGGGGGACATAAAGGGAAACTATATATATAGAGAGAGAGAGGTAAGAATTATAGGAGATGGTGGTGACCATGTAAATATATTAGCCAAGAATTACACATGTGAAAGAGACTCGTTAATAAGGGAAACACATATTTGAGGATTTAGGTTAATTGGATTCTTATTGGGGTATATGATTTTATAATCACCATCACAAAAATAAGAAGTTAAATAATCTCCCTAGTACTTGGGTGTGGAGAATATGAAATCTTATAGGTCACCATGTGTGAATTTTCACCCGTGTTATGTAAAAAAGAAATAGTTCGATCTAGTATAGTTTAAGATGATGGTTCTCTATAGTATGTGCCTTAGAAAATATGTAACCCTGATGTAAGGTATGTCTAAGTTTCTTTATAGTATGATGTTTGGAAAAATCTTGATAGAAGTTATATGATAAAGAAAATTTTCTTTGAAGTACATACTAATAGTGGTGATATTGGCCTATAACATCATTGTGTTACACTATATAGTGATTTAGATTAACGTCTAACTGATATAGTTCATCTAATATGAGTGGAATTCAACCTATATTTGGTTAAACTTTGATATCTATGGAATAAATGGTATATATTATATTAGTACTGTTTTAAACCACAAAGTATCATAATTAATCAATATTCTAGTTATTTACATAGGTGTCAGTGATAGAACAAATGGACGGAAAGAGATGTGAAGAGATGGATGGATTGAGGGGATTAATAACACATTTGATTATATATCATTTATGGATATGTGTATATGAGGACAATAATTAGTAGATTATTTGAAAATAATTTAGATTTTAGTAAACAATGAATTTATTATAAGGAGGTTTGTAAAATCACTATGTAGGGGAGTCTTAGCAGATATGTGTACATGAAAATGTGATTCATGTAAAGGATGTGGGTGGATTGGTGAAAAACCATAATTTTCTCACACCAATTTGGATGGTTCCCCAGTGTACTCCAGGAATTACACACAATTGTGGTCACATAGGTGCATCGACAGACATTCATGAGTTGGCATGGATTTATCCATTGGGGATTAGGTAAAGTTGCCTTGTAATGTTTCCAAGGGCCTAGGAATTATTCCATTGGAAAACTCAATGGAATAAGTGAAATTGATAGTTATTTTCTCCAATTATTTTTTAATTCAAAATAATATTTCTCCTAAAGATATCTAAAATGTATCACTAATACTGGTATGCCCATAATATCATAAAAGAAAATCTTCCTCAAACAAATCTATCCAATATTAAAGTTTGAAAATTTCTCCTTATAATTCATACATTTTATTATTTTTTTAGAAATAAATCATATTAATATCCCTCATAACATGATTTCTTCAACCCCTCATTCTAGTGAGACATTACACACCCAAATCATTGGTAATGACTCTAGATCCATTACTACATTTTTCAGTCAACACATAAGAAATTTCTCAGAAGAACCCTTACATTTCAACCATTATAGTTAAAACCTCAAATCATATCCTTGAAAAATATCTTCATTTTCACATCATATTAACATTTTTGTTCATTAATATCATGTTATACTAACTCATAATATTATTTGAAACATCATGATGTGACCATTGAAACTGCACTATTAATCCTTATTATGTATCGTATATTCATTTTTATATAATAGTATATATAAGATGGGAGATGTGATCACCACCATTCATGAAATGGTTATTTCATCATTAATAGAATATTAATCCTTTAAATAATTTTAATTTCCACATAATTCCAAATGATAATCCATTTAATCTTTGTTCATTTTCAAAATAAATCAATGTGAAAATATCAAAACCCATTTTATATTTTAAATTTTAAAAAATGTCATAGAACAAGCCAAATAAAGTCATATAAAAATACTAAACCATATCATATAATTTGAATTGGGGTAAAACTCACTCCCATAGTGTAAGATCAATGTTGTATTGGCCATATTAATGTTGGGATCAAATATTACCCCCACTATCAATTCACTACCTGGGTGTTCTAAAATCACCCAAAGGGATATTTAGATCAATCCTCTTTCCTCTAACATTATTTGATTAAGAATTTTGAATTAATAATTTCAAGTAGTGAAGTCATTAAATTCTATAGTGTATCAATCCAATAAATATCTATTTAAATATTGTCATATTAAAATCCCTAAAAAATTATTTATTTATAGAAGTTTTATTATATTTTCTTTATTTATAAAAACAGAAAGTGATCTTCTTTGATATTAGTAGCATTTTAGCTTGATCTCCATAATTATAAAATGATATTAGGTCAACCAAAATTCCAAAAAATATTCTATAATCTAACTTAAAAATAAATTTGAAGCATTGATTGATATTTCATATCTCTTCGAAGGATGGACATCATTATAGAATGATTTTCCACATTATGGTATAAGTCCCATGGTCATATATTAATAATAATTCAAGAATTTATACCAAAATGGAACCAATTATAGAATAATTGTGGTATTTTTAAGATATTCTTTTAGACATTTAATTAGTTTTTATAGGGGGAAAAGCATTGTCTCGTGAACAATCAGTAAAATCACTGTCTTTGGAATGACCAATATTATTATAATGTGATTTATGATATATTATTCTTCATATATTCTTATGATACCTTTACTTTTTTTAAATATCCATGAGTTATTTTTATGAATTACATATTTTAGGGTGATGACCAATAAAAAAATTAAATTTATCACCCCACTTGTGAAGTTATTTATATATAACTTTATATTATTTTTATACGAGATCAACATGGTGTGGTCTCCATATTCAAAACACAATCAACTATATGACAAACTATATTACTCTTCTAAACCATATTAAATATTATGGATAAAATTATTAGGATATGATGTTCTTGTCATACAAATATTCATTATCTATTTACAAATGACACCATGCATACATTTTCTTCATCTAATACCCTTGTAGACTAGTATAAAGAATGTATACCTCAATAAAAATAGATCATCTATTGAAATTTTTAATTTAGAATATCCATTAAATATATAGCTATCAAGGTTTCTTCATCCACTATATATAGATATTAAAATACACCAAAAAAAGATATAAAATTTTTATCATAATCCTTATAATCCATTCTTATCAACGGAATAAAACCTTCACCCAGTTCAGTTCCCATAGATAGTAACACTCTCAATCATTATCATACTATCTATTATCTGTGTATTTAAATCTCAACCATTAAATTTGATCAAAAAGACATCAGTTATTTTCAAAAAATATATATATAATAAAATCTTAGTTGTATCCTTCCCCTCAATTTTATTTTGTTGAAAATAGTACATCAATTCATACTACACTATTTAAATCTAATTTCATTAAAAAATATTTACATGAATAGTAAATTATACTCGAACCCCTTTGAGAATCAAACAAAATGTATCTTATCTATCATATGTATCTAAAATTTAATTTCAAGTATTAAATATTTATCACTATCATATATAATTGTTCTAATATAATGCATCTCTCACATTTTCAATACAAGACTTCATCTTCCATTTTGAATTACTATTACCTGGTCCTTTTTTGGGGGGTGCTGTCTCAAAAACACTATTATGAACTAGATTTATAGATACTATTCTCCCCCATTTAATCGATACTTAATCAAAATATAATTAATTTAATATTTATACATCCATAAATAAGTTATCTTTATCAACCATAATGATGTTATCTTTACATAAAACAGGATAATTCAACAACATATAAATCAACTTCACCTCTTTAAATATTAGTTACAATCACCATTTATTACATTATAATCCCATTCCATTAAATATCCATCTCTTTTTACCATTTGAAAACATTTTATATATGTTCAAGATATGAACACAACTTCACAAATTTGAATTTCTTTCAAAATTGTCTTTTAATCTTCTAAATATTTCACCTATAGATATATTATATCAAAAATTTCACTATGTGAATTTACTGAATAGAAAAGACACATTAAAAATTCCTCATAGTGTAACACATTGATATTTTATAATATATTTCACCTTAAACAATACATATTTCTTCAATATATTTCATTACATAAAACATTTAGTTTAATGTGATCTAAAAAATACATTAAAATAATAATATTAAATATGATTATTATCCCCAATATATTTTATTAGAGGGTATAAATATGATAACTTAACATTTTTAAAATATGTTTATTAGAAATTGAATTTTATTAGGGTCAATTTTATGAAAAAATATATTTCCTCAAAAATGATATTTATTCAGTTTTCAAAAAAAATTATAACTAATTTTTTACACATTAAAAATGCTAATTTTATAATATTTATAATATTTTTGAAATCATATTTTCATAAAATAGATAGGATTTAATTTTTTTAGTATTTTCAATAAAGATATAATTTTGATCAAATAGTGATAAATATCTTTTTTTTTAAATACTATCAATTTTATGGAATAATTAATAAAAATCAGGACTTACTAAACTATAAATCCTTTTCATAAGAAAATTATGGATCAAAATAATTTTTTAAAACATAATATTTATGTTGGGATCCGAATATTGAATTTTCTAAAGAAAAAAAATTATATTTTATTCAAATTAAAAATAATTTTTGTGTCATTACATTTAATAGTATTGTTTGAAGTTAACATTAACTTTTAGTTTGATCCAAAAATCAGAAATACTTTGTTTTATTTTCAAATAGTATAAAAATCAAGTATACAAAATTTTTACATTATATTAATGTAAAATCCTCTTTATGGATAAATTAGATATTTTCCTAAAACTATTTTCTTATATCTTCTTATGATATATTAAATGTGATTTATGAAACCTATAAAATTTGAATAACATAAAATGAAATAGAAATGTTAAAAAAAATATGGACCCATGTTTTGGTCATATAATTATGTTATCATGGTGAAATATATATATATATATATATAGTAAGTTTAAAATATGTTTAAAGTTTATTAATTAGGTGATAAGGAATAAATTTTCTCTGAAACTTGTATAATTATTATTGGATGAGTATATCTTAATTATATTAGATCATATTATTTAATTTGGGGTTCTAAATGTTCACATTACTTGATTATTAAATATATTATATTTATTTATTTTATGTTAGTAAACATAGGTCATTTAAATCACTTATAAAAGGTCACATCATCATCTCATTTATTCATGACATTTGATCGGTCTACTATTCCAAATAAATTCTCTAATACATTACCATATTCCTTACAGTCATTCTTGATCTCTTGGTATTGCCCAATGACCATACTATGAATTATTAATGATAAAGCATAAGGATGTGTCCCAAAGAATAGGTAATCATCTTAGTAAACTATTTTAATATCATGTTCTTATTTTACATATAATGAATATTTTATGTCCATATAAAAATAATTAAACTTGTATCACCAATATACCAATATGATATTATAATTATT
Source organism: Viscum album (assembly GCA_963277665.1). NCBI lineage: Eukaryota > Viridiplantae > Streptophyta > Magnoliopsida > Santalales > Viscaceae > Viscum > Viscum album. Next base: position 4,539,716 of record OY728166.1, on the reverse strand, counting down.
GTTTTATTATTTTCCTCCTCCATTCAATCAATTGTGAAATTAAAAATATATCTCATGTGTGCTTGTAAATTTTACCACTACATGGAAATATGATTCATTTTCTATCACTAGCATATATTGACAGATAATGTTGTGGATTAAAAAATAAATATTATAGTATTGATGTTATTATTTTTTAAAATTATAAAATACAATTTATCTTTAATTCCTTTTTCTAAATAAAATAAAAAACATTCATGCATATAGATGAACTACTGCCTCTATAAACTATGTAATTAATTTTTCTACTTATATTGGTTAGGGACTACTAAAATATATATAATGATTACATTTTATGTTTATATCTCTATTAAAATTATAGATATTATGGAATCATGATCTACAAGAAATATTTTTAATGGCTAAATCAAAAAATATATGAAAAATGGAAATTTTATCATCCAGAACAATGGTTTTAAAAATTAATTCTTTATGAATGACAGATAAGTTCTTACAAGAAATCCATTTATGAAATTATAAAAAAGAATATTTATCTAGTATAAAAATATAAAAAATTATAATTTATTATACCATTGGATAGAAAGCTTATGATGAATATCAAAATTGACTTAAGGGTCCCTCAACCCGCTTTTATTTCTATGAGATTTGTTCCTTATTCAACTTTTGTTTCCTTAATTTTCTCAATACACTGCCCCATTGATTTTATTAAAATGAAATATTTATATTCAATTTATTTAAATATTCATTTAATTATATTTATTAAATAAGGTTTATGAATCAAATTTCATTAATTCATTAGAGATTGTATGATACTGTCTCACTTATCAAAGAGACTATTTATTCATAAATTTATATTAATGAATTTATATAATATATTTATAAATATTATTTTTAAATTTTATAAGATTTGTTTATTTCTAAAATTATTATTTTTAATTCATTTTACTCTCTATATGTTCTGAAGATACTGAAATTAAGTAAAACAAATATTGTTTTTCTATTCATCTAGGAGCCATTTTTTATGTAAATATTTTAGTTAAAATGTTTTCAAAAATACTATTTATAATCTCTAATTATTTATAAAATCCATTTTACCATTGTTTTAATTTTTACAATATATTTTAAATGGAATGTTCTTATATTTTTTTAACAATTTACTTTTTACCAAAGGTGTTAATAAAATATTTTTATTAGCATACACCAAAATGAAATCATTGTCTTCCATCATGAATACCTGTTTATTTGAATCTTCCATTACTTGTTTTAGTGGATATCTATAAATAAGTATTTTTCATTATATTATATAATTATTAGGATTATCAATAAGTGATTTCAAGATTAAAATGATATTTTACAAAATGAATATTCTACTGATCTATTTAAAGTAATTCAATCTATGACTTTATCCATTGATGTTTCTTATTCCTCATTAAGGATATTATCCAATGATAACATCTTTCATTTAATAAATGATTTATTATTGTAGAATGATATATTGGTTAAACCCATTTTATTTTTCAGGGGTTAATCAAATTTGATATGATAAATGTTTCTATGATCTCATTATAAACATATGAATGTATTATGATTTCGTGACTAGTGGGCCTATCATAGCAATCCAATTCATTGGGTAATGATTAATTGTAATGTGATCTTAGGGTACATGGGAGGTTATCTAACTCCAAAAATTATATATATACCATATCATCACATTCCCAAAAATATTACTTGGGTTCTCATCGCTAGACCAATACATTTACATGAATGGATATACAAATCCAAACAGTTGATGAATGTTTTAGTGAGTAGCCTTGAAAAAAAATTTCAATGACTATATTTTGATATACATTTTATTCCACTATAAATTACATGTCCTTATTCTTACAATATTATATCATAACTCATTATACCTTATTTTTATAGGATTCAAGTCTTATAATCTTCCAAATCCTCATGTCATTATTATGATATATGAATTTTTTGTTATGATTCATAAATATTAATCTCGTATTCTATTACCCTTTTGTAAATCTAATATATAACCATTTATTTATGTCTCCAATGTTTACCATTACTAACAATATGATCTCACTATTTCTTATTTTTCATTCCATAGGTCATAATGAATGGTTTAATGTTTTGTATAACTATGATGTGTTCTATATGAGAATAGAATTGTTGTATATGTTGGAGATCATTCATGAAATTTGTTTTATTATATATATTTACAAATGACACTATAACTTTACATCCCCAAGAATATCTTATTATGATGTATATTAAATATTCATATAAATTTATGTAATATTTATGTATGTTGTGCTTAACCACCTCAGTTTGTAACAAAGATCGATGTATTTATTTTTAGATACAATTATAAGAAAACATTATTGAAAACATGGAGGAAAAATATTAGTATATGATAACATTGTGAATAATTGGTAAATAATATGTTATGTGGTTTTCCAAGAAAATAAATCCATGCTCATATACTAGAAAGTTGATATGGCTAGGACAGAGATTCATATAGGGGTAAAAATCATAAAGGGGATGATAAGTTGTTAACTCAATCAATATAATTACATGATGAGTGGACCTAATTAAATAAACATTTATCAAAATATCCTTTGATAAAATTGTTTTAAAGAAAAAAATTAAGAATTATTATAAAATATTTTAATGGAAAATTAACACAAATAACCTAGGTTAAAACTATGGTTTCATATATTGAAATGAAGTCTTCAAAATACAGACATATTATGAAATATTTTATATTATTATATGATTAATCACTTCTATTAATGATCCTTGAAATGTTATTTTTGTAATTAGTAAATAGATTGAAAATAAGGCATCGTATTAATTATTAATGTGATGTATAATTAAATGATTGTCCTCATAGGAATCTAAATGTTATGGGATATGTATTTTTTCATCTTTTTCATATTCTTACAAAAAACAAAATTTAATGAATCAAGATTAATTATTATAGGAGAAATGGATGTAATAATATTCTTTTGAGTCCTTCATTAAGAAATATCTATATTTATTGAGTGGATGTAATCTCAATAAGCCTATGAATTCATTCCATGTAATTACATATTAGTAATATTTATATATTTCATGTTTTTTATCATTACACCTATAATTACTTAAAATTATTTTTATATAAGTAATCTAAAAATCAAATACGTCTTAATATAATATCATTTATCTTATATTCCATTATAAGGTGATTCATATATAGAATGCATGTATCTCTCACGGATTACTTAAAACAAAAAGTATCACTACATCCAATACATAGACATAGGTTATGTAGTATTATATAACAAATCACAATTCATATATATACTATAGTTTAATAAAATAACTCATAGTTATTAGAAAGGAATATTAATGTTTTCATACCATAAAAAAAAATTTCAGGACTCTTTTAATTAAACCATTATCTTCAATAAGTATGAATAGACATGAAAATATGAATTCTATTTAACAATTTATTATGAAAATTTTAAATTATGAAAACAAAAAAAAATTATCACAAATAAAAAGGGTATAAATTTAAATAGATTGAAAATTTACCCTTCATCAGGTTTACAAAGTCATTCCTTCTAAATAATTAACCTGGCACACCATGAAGGGTGTCTGATCACACATGAAATGAGGTCATGATAATAATTTTATTTTGTGAGTCTTGAATATCATTCCAATGCCTTTTTATTATAATGTTATACTTCATTATTTAACTTGGGACAAGTATATATACATTCTCATGAATTACTCAATCAGTCCATTTAACATCCATAGAATATATATTGTTATTATTAATTCCAAACAAACATAGTAGTGTTTTGGAAATTTATGAGAATAATTTATAAATAGTTCTTGATTGAAAATATCATGTGGTGGTCCGCATCTATGTATTAACATATAACAATATAAATGGTCCATAGAAGAACTCTAAATTTCTACCTTGGAAATTATGTTTAAGAGATAAAAAATTTAAGAGAGACACTAAGAGAATATATCATCCAGTATAATGGAAATATTTTATAAAATTATGAGACATTAAGGGATATTCCATAGATCATCTTCCACATGCATAGTGTGCTTCAATAATCCATTATCCAGCTTTGATTCATGCTAGATTTAGATATAAGGGATGAAATCATAAAATTCTCCTAAAATTGGGTATATGAGGATGCATAGATTTAGAATTACATACAGTGTGATAAGTTGTGTAAGGATGATGTGGGACTAAAAGACTAACCAAGGGTGATCCGATGCAACTGATTATGATCAATTATGATCCAAAATGAAAGAGATATCCTAATGTGCTATTGGAGAGAGAAAGGGAAAACCCATCAGAAGGATATTGTGTAATAATTGCAGGGAAATGGGAGGATGAAATATTAAACAATATATGGTAGGAATGGTAATTTTCTTCTCATTAGTGAGATATAAATATTGGCTTTGTGGATTGAAAACGGTGTGACAAAAGTGAATGATCACAAGCTATGTTATTATTCCCCTCGCATAGTAAAGTACCCCATTTTTATTACTATGCACATCCCATTTGTGTCCCCTCTTAATTTTTCTATAGAAAAACCACATGGATGTGTGGCCCATACCACATGGTTTATGAATGTTGTGTGCTTATACAACATGCCACATAGATAAGGGTTCACAGTTTTCAAAAACTATTATAACAACCCAAAAATTTATCAATAGAATTTTTTCACTTCCTATAACTGTGTTATATTGTATAAAACACATACATAGCATAGAGAGACCAATATTGACATCATTTCTATAAATTAATAATAAATAATAAATATCCATAGAACTTAAAGAACATATGTTGATGGATTAGTAACTTGACACTTGGAAAAGTAAAATGGATATTAGGTATAGTAATCTAGAAAATAAAATAGTAACCCATCCCATTAAAGTATATATAATATTTTTTCATATTCTAACTGATAATATTATCTACTTATATCATAGTATAAGTAAAGAAATGTTTTGAAATGATGAATTTAGTGTTTGTATTTTAAAAAATATTAAATGTTATATACAATTTTATAATTAATTTAATGGTTTTAATTAAAATATATTTTCACAAAATATATTCAAACATTAATATTATATTGTCTTATGATTATAAGATAAGTCTATGAGACCTTTATTTATTAGTTATAACGTCATTAAATTAGTTATAATTTTAAAATATGTGTTTTTTGAATAAATGCTGATTTTAATTAAAAAAGTATAATATTAAGAAAATTATTTTCATAAAATGAATTTATTTTTTAAATAATACCTGTCAAAAAATGGTTATAATGAATTTTTTTATTTTCAAAAAAACATGAATTTTTTGTGAATAAAAAAATATAATAATTTGTAGTATATAACACAGTATGTTGAATTCATTGTTATTTGAATAATTACTAATATATGAACCATAATATCATACTATAATTAATTATTTGACATATCTAGTGATATGATTAAATAATATTTATGTTCTTGATCTAAAATAATAAACTAATTAACCAAATAATCAAATAACACCTCTCTCCTCCCCTATAAATACCAACCCTTGGCACTTATTATCCTCATACGTTTCAATATTTGATTATTGCCCAAATTCTTCTCATTAATCTTTCAACGACACTTCCCCACGTCTTGGGGCCTTTGGTCTTAATAAATTACTAAAACCAATGTCCATAAGGATGTTCTAAAGGCAAATAAATCAAGAGACAAAATCCTCTTTATTTTGTTTTATTATTTTTTTAATTTATTTTAGTTTATTGTTATGTAATCACCTCCCCTAATATGATTGTAATTATAATTCAATTTTCTTTTATATATTATATTTTTATTATGTTAATGGAATAATCCATAATCAAACCTTTTCTCCTCTCTATTTTTTATAAAAATGAAAACAACTGTCTGTGAGGTGTTAACATATCTCCATAGAAAAGGATAAGTTCTAATTTTCTTTTTCCACCAGTAAGGATTGTCATAAAACCATTATTATGGATAAATTTTTTTGTAAAATTTATGTTATAACATTTTTATGTTATGTAAGTAATATATATATAATATAAATAATAAAATAATACGACTTTTTTGTGATAAAAAACTTCCAAAATTAATCTAAATGATTATCATTATAATTTTATCTAAAGAATCATCATCAAATATAGAAAAAAATAATATATAATACCAATTAAACTTCTTCAATTTCACTAATAACATATAATTTCAATTATGGAGAATTATTTTCAACTTACATGAACATCAATATTAGTATACAATTGAACATATTGTGAAAACCAAGAAAAAATCTCTCAGAAAGACGAAATTGAACTATATAACTCATCATAATGGCTATAAATGAACCTAATATAATTATAATAAATCAAATAAATTTATAATAGGTTCTAGTTTTACTAATAAATTAATCCAATTTGATTATCCTTTATATAAGTGAAGAAATCATTTAAACTTATGTAAGGGGATTTCATGAACCCAACTCCTTTTCTTTGGGTTATTCCTCCTTCATTAAAAGTTTCAATTTGTATGTTATTTTAATATTTAGAAACATGATTCAATTTTTATTCAATTTTATTCTCTATGATATAGATGTTTTTAATCTGATTTTATGACAAACACAATTATTTTCCAAAAATAACTAGTCATTATTAAGACACACCATTTGTTTCTATTGATATTTTTTCTTATTCATTCATGATTGATGATTAATTTACCAAGTATATTAATACATTTTTTTTGATCTACAAAGCTAATTCATGAATTTCTACTTTATAAAATAAAAATCAGTCCTTTCCATGGGTTATCTTACGTCTAATATTGATATGTGTTCTATATGGAATTCTTGTTTATGTAAATGATATGATGTAATAGATTCCCCGGGAATAATTTAGCACCCCAATAAATTGTTTAATGTAATGTATCTAAAGAGATAATGTGAAATATGAGTTAAAATGATGCTATATTTATTCACAATGATTATATTAAGGTTATGTATGTATTTTTTCCATCAAAATGATGCTTTATTTTTTCACAAATATGTTTATTATTTGGAAACTAAGACATGACATATCATTTTAATGCCTCTCTACATTTCATGCCTTTATCTAATGCTTCATCTCATTATCCTAATGATGATCCCATGCTTATGTTATGATGATAATAATTATTCTCACCCATTTTATATTGATTAATATTCTTATATATCCTCTTATAGGGCTTTTTCTCGCCCATTTCATTGATGTATATCCTTCTATGATTACTTATACTACAGAGTATATGAGGGCCACTAAAAGACTAGATAATAAGAAATTATAAAAATTTTAGGTTTTATTAGGTATTTTTATGTATGGTTATGATTTTTCCAAGACACAACACCTTTGGTTGCTAGTTTTTTCACACTATTATATTGTTTATCTTTAAAATGATGTATTAGTAATTTAAGAATAATAAGAGTCCCTATAGTTAGTATCATATCACAATGTAGTTAATTTGGTAATTTTGATTAGATACCATTAGTGACAACCATTAGTATGTGGCTAAGTATTTTTAATCACCAAAGAATATTTATATTAGAACAATTCTAAATATTGGGATCCTATAAGATATTACTTAAGAGTTATAGCACAAGGGAATAAATTATTTATTTATGAATTTTTTACTTATGTTTTGTTCAAAACTTTTCTGTTCTAGAAAATAGTGGGAACTAGGAGAAACCGGGACAATAATATCTGTGAGGGGAAATATAGAAAAATTCTGAATGAGATACCCAATTCTTTGGGAGGTGGAGTTAAAAATTTCATGTCAATGCTTCATGAGTTGTCTTAGGATATGAAAAAGAAAATAAGTAATGTAAAACATCCACCATCACATAAGAGGAATAAACTCTCTATCATGTATTTTATATGGCGATGTCCACTAAAATTTAGTGGATCATCTGATCCACTAGTTATGTAATCGTGGGTTAACTTAATAGAGAATATCATTTCTATGATTCACTATTCTGATCTGTAGAAGGTGACTATATCTGTTTATAATTTGGATGGATAGGCCTAATAATGGTGGGTGTTGATTAAGATCACTGATAAAAAGGATGAAATAGAAGATTTGGAGTGATAACACATTAAAAAAAATATTCCTTAATAATTATTTCCCTCAAACTATTTAGACAAATATGGAGACAGAATTAATAGAGTTTCTGAAAAAAGGAAGTGAATATATCAGTTATTATGAATAAAAGTTCACAAGGATTTCATGGAATTCCTTGGATTTATTTTCAATAATGATATAAAAATAGATACATTCTTTAGTTTTTTAAAAACACACCTTTTAAAGGCTCTAGAAATTCAAGATGTTGGGAGTTATGAAGAAGTTGTTTGAAGTTCTCTCAAAGTGGTCATGGAGTTTGGATAGTGGTACTATGGAAATGGTGGTATGAAACAAAATATGTAATTTCATGAAGTGGGATCTAATGAAAATGGTGGAAAGAATAATCAACCACACATATAACAAAAATTTTGGAAGAAGAATCATGGGAATTTCCTCAAAGGGATGGGGAAATTCTTCAAGTGTGGGATAGAAGGCCCCCAAGCACAAGAATGTAAAAGTGACATGAGGAAGTATGATAATGTGGTGGATTAAGGGATATAACCACCAATGGATAAATTTTACACCTATGGAGAGGAAAACAACTATGCAGTCCAGTGCTCTAAACCACGCCTCCTTGAGGGTAATCAACATCAATAGACACCAAAGGTAAAAGAGAAAGGGAATAAATATGTCATAACTACTACTAAGGTGTATCATTAAATTTATTTGGTAAAATTTATGATGGTTATTTATTCAATAATAGTGAACATACTATTTGATTATGGTTCTATGTATTCATTCAAATCTTTCAAGATTTGAAGAACTATTCAAACACCACCTTAATATATGGATGTTGAGTGATCTTAGAGAGCAATAAATGGGTAAATTATTGCATCCAAAAATATATAACACATCCAAGATTAATGTTTTTGGACTTAACCTCCTATAAAATATTTTCTTACTACCATTAGTGGAGTTTGATGCTATATTTTGCATGGATTGAATATATTCATATAGATCCAACACCAACTGTCTGGAAAGGGAGATAACTCTTAACATCCTAAGGAAACCTTGTTGATGTTTTTAGCCTAAAACCAACAACATTTTACATTATTCATTAATAAATATTTTATCACATATTTATTGTTATTCTACTGACAATACATGTGATGAGGTCCTAAGGATATTTATTTCACTAAAAGGTCATAGTTGATGCATGCTATGATAAGAACCAGAAAGTGTCATAACATTTTTCTCGAATATATGTTATATGACCTGATGATTTTATTTTGGGGACACAAATAACAGAGGCCATTAGGGGTTAGGACCCATAAAATGTTGATGCACATTCTCATGGTGTGCGCCCTTGGTAATATCTAAGAGGATATTATTACAATGAGACCTACCAATAGGAAATCCAGAGTTTATATTATCATTGGATTTTCCTATATGATGATGTGTGTATTTATCATTATACTTTAAGATTATTATAAATGGGTCTTAAAACTCATGCATTTAGATGTACTGAGGAGAACAATGATGACACACTGCTCGCAGTGAGGAAGGATATGTTGGGTGCATCCCGAGTAATACTGCATTAATAGATAATGCAATAAATGATATGTCCCTTATGTTCCATAATGGAAGATTATATCTCAGGCCCTTATATAGAATTTATATAGCCTAAATAAATCCATGTCCATTGTGGGGAATTGGCAAGTTCAATTTTGGGAAGTCAAAGAAAGAGTAATCGAGCACATGGGTTGATGTTAGCAACATGCAACTCGCTCGATTTGATATATCGAGACAAAGGGATTACATTACAATATATACATTCATCGGAGGTCACACGTCATTGTGGTGTTATCTACATTTTATATGTGTTCCTTGGCATGTTGCTAGATTCTAACTTGGAATTCAGGGAGGCTCCGCCTAATTCCACTAAGAAAGAGTCTTAGAGGATCACACACAAAGTTTATCCAAGTATTTCATTTAAATATTAATTTATCAAGTTGAATAAAGATTATTCGCTATTTTGGTTTAATAATTATTAAATGATGACTGGTCACATTAATTTCAACACTTGTTATTCCAAATAATATATTGTGGGAGAAATAATAAATTTATTAGTTATTTATGTATTGAAATTTATTTAAGAAATAAATAGTCATTATTCAAGGTCTAATAAATGTGGTGGAGGAAGTAAATAGAATGGGAAAACAAATGTATAAACCGTGTATATTATTATACAGGTCATGTATTTTTTCAGGGGATTTTTGAGAAATAATATTTTTTATTTATTTAAATAATATTATGTGTAATTCACTGGGCACATGCCAAGTAATAATAACAGTCAACTGTTATTATTAAACACGGGGTCTTACTAAGAATTAAATGATATAAATAAATTATTTCGGGAAATTAATTCATTTTATTATTCTATGTAATTAAAATCCCAATTATATTATTCTCATTAGCCTAGCCATTCATAGTGGTTGTGCAAAATGGATCTACAGAAAGCTATCATGCCAAGGGATAATTTTTTTCTTCGAAGAACGCTCTTAAGCTACGAGATAGATCCTCATCTACTGTATTAAGGAGGGCACATTGTATGTAGCTCTAAAGGATATCAAAGGCGAACATCTCAAGACAAGTATATTCCGTGCTAGCACACGAAGATCCCTTTGGCGAAATCCATAGATATGTGGAGCACGTGTAGATCACTGTTAGAGGAATTCTACACTTGGATTTTACGATGCAATGATGGATCACATCAGATCGTGACCAGAAACTTCAAAAGAGAGAGAATTACATCATGGTAATTATTTTATTTCAACTAAATTAATTATAACCAAAACATTATGATCCTCTCTATGGTTTCAATACTCCCCTCTTTTCTTTCAGTCTATGTTCTATTCTGAAGATTTGGTGTTTTATTATCATGATGGATCACGGATTGATCATTTTTAATAGAAAAAATAAATTTAGTAAAACCCACTAATGTGCTTCCACTACATATGGAACCTACAAGTGGTATAAGAGGCAAGTTTCATCATTGACTATAATTATTTAGTTTTTTTTGGGATTTCAACATTTAATAATTTAGTTATTTCAATTCATGTTAATAGTTCTATAAATCTGAATCTCGAGATCCATTCCTTCTCTTTCATTTCTTCTTAAACTTTTAGAAATAATTTTTTATTTTAATTTTGATTAAAATAAAATAAAGTATCTCATCTAGAGGTTCTAAATCTTTCGAGCCATACGAAAACAGAACACACGGTGTGTATTTGGTAGTACATGTCTTGTAGTTTAGGTTCCATGGACCAGGATGCTCCACCAAACCAGCTACTGTCATTGGATCCTATCTATATCTTTAAGACTCCATGTGTTGACCAAGAACTGGTGGCACATGGTTTCTAAATTACACACCATGTGGCCCACTAAACACAGTGTGTAGTCCCTTCGAGTTACGGTTGGACCGTTTACCTCGTACACGGCTTTCATGAATGGAAACCATGTAACGCGGATACTACATAGTGTGTGGCCCACTGAACACGTCGTGTCCCACTGAGCGTAAAGCTGAGGCACAACACGTGATAGGTGTTTCATATATATATTTTTAATTTAAAATCTGTGTAATGTTCATTTTAACTCATTGGGTAGTTATGAATGGGAATTCTCTAGGTTTCTTCCAAGGTACAACTTACGTACAAAGATAATTTTAAAGGAATTTGTTTGTTTACAATTTTTATGGATGATAATCTCAAAGAAATTCATAAAAAGGGTTTAAGAAAAAAGGATTGATTGATCAAAGATAGTTAATTTATTCGAGAGTGACTTATCTTAAACAAGAATGATTGATGAATTGAAGGTTAGTTTTATTTATGCATAAATATAGTTTCATGTATGGATGATCATGAGCTAGACCAAGACCTTTTGTATGTTAATCGTTTCTTTTAATTTCTTTATTTAAATTAAATTTTTGGGCAAGTGAGACTTCTCCTTATTAATATAAAGGGCATGTGTTCCCAAGGAGTCTTTTATATAAAACCTCATTTCACCCCTCACATATGAGTGGGATAAAAGAATATGCAATAGATGGATCTCCCAATCTAGTGGAGGTGGCTCATGTTTGGATCCAAGGTGAAACCAATAAAAGGAGATATAAAGGTGGATAGGTGGAAATCTATAAACATGAACCTAAAAGGTTCAAGGTGTTTCTTCCCTAGGTCATGGTTTAGTTTTTCAACCTCTAGATAAACTAACCAGTAGAACAAGATCATACAATTTATTTCATCTCTATTTTATGCATGGATTATTTATTGTGGGTTTGGTTCCATGATTACACAATTAATGAATTAAACAAGCATACAAGATGGATCTAAAATAAGACTGGATTATACGTAAATATTATCTTTGACATGGTTAATCACTTATGTATATCCCACAAAATATTTAAAATCATCTAATCAAAGATAATAAAAATGGAAATTTATGTATAAGGATAAAATACCTCAATAAAATATTAATTCAATACAGCCTTCATAATCTTGGTTAGAATCGAACCATGGTTCAAAGTTCTTGGCCAACCCTATTTGGGGTGCTTTCAATTATCGGGGAATTCTGATTCAAGGTTTTGGGTTGACTTGACTTTGTTCACATCAAGGGTTGACTGCCACATTAGGACTTTCTGTGACCAAGAAGCAATAGTTGAGGAAATGCAAAATAAAAAGATTTGAGGATTAGGGCGTCAACTCGATAGATCAAGGAGTTGGGAGTTAATTTCGTTGGCATTCATAATTCCTACCTAAAACCCTTGAAGATTCTTGTCCAACCCTAGTTGGGGTATTGCAAAGGGAAATATAGAACCTTTCCACTAGAACATTCATGAAACAGAATATTCCAAAGTCAATGGTGAGGGATATTGAGTTTTTTTAAATTAGGGGGAGACTAATAGGTATTAAATTATTATTTTTATTAGTTTTATCATGATAAAGTACTAAAAATTTAATCATATTAATTTGTCTAAATGACAAGAAATTGACTTAAAACATATCATTGTGAACCATACACAAGAAGAAAAACCTTCTCACCAGGACCAATTTTTAGGAATGGAAGAGGTGTTTACACATCATCCTTCACCATGAGAGGAAATTGTATGTTATGTAAGAGCATGTTCAAGTTGCGCCTAGAAAAGAGGCCAGTTATGAGGAACTATATCTCTATATGAAATATATGGATGATTCTAAAGACATCAAATGTTTCATGCTATCGGCCATGTCTAATGATCTCTTGAAGGAATATGAAATCATGGACGCGTATAGAATGATATCTCACCATAAAGACCTATATCAAGAGAAGACACGACATGATAGATATGAGATCTCCAACGCTTTGATTAGAACTATTCATGGAGTGTCAGCGCTAGCTGGGCCTCATGTAGTCAAGATTATTGTCTACATTGAACACCTGGACATCTTAGGGATTAAGTTCCTTGATGAGTTTCATATAGATCTCTTCCTATCATCACTTCCCAAGACATACTTTATCTTCATTTTTAACTACAATATTATAATTAATGAGAAGAGTCTATCGGAATTTCTGTCCTTAATTCTCTAGGTATATAAGGACAAGGGGCGTGAAAAACCAACAATCCTTATGGTGAATACCAAAAGGATGGACAAGGAAAAGGGTCCAAGGACTTATAAATGGTCTAAATCCCCAAAGAACTGTCCCTCCAAGAAGGGGATGATCCAGTGGTAGGGAAAGGGATGGGAGGCGGTCTGTTTTTCATGTTCCAAGCCAGACCACTAGAAGAAGAATTGCACTCAAAAGCATGGGGATGATAAAGGTGTGTTCTTTATTGAGTGTTATCAATCCATTTCTAAACATTGTGTATTAGATAAAACTTTTGGGGCTCACATTTGTATTCAAATGCAGAATCCAAGTAGATTTAGAAATATTTCAAGAGGAGAGGTGGATCTTTGAGCTACCAATGTATTGAGGCTAGCTGCGTTGTCCATTGGTGATTACCACCTCTCATTTCCAACTGAAATTATTTTTGTTTTACATAAATGTTATTATGTTCCTAGTGTTAGTAAAAACATAATTTATATATCATGTTTTGATATGGATTGATTTATTTTCATGTTTGGAAACAAGGGTTGATTTTTTTATAAGAAAAATGTATGTTATGGTATGGATCATTTAAATAATGGTCTGTATGTATTAAATTATAAAAACAAAGTGTTGTAAATCGATAACAAAACAAACTCACATGACTCATACATCACCCAGTTGTGGCATTCTAGTCTCAGTCTTGTAAACAATAAGCACTTGAAAATGCTCTACCAAGATGGTTATTTTGACTCTACTAATCTAATACCACTTGATATATTTAATTCGTATTTAAAATTAAAATGAACAAACCACCTTTTTATGGATAGGTTGAAAGGGCCACAGACCTTCTAGGATTGGTTCACACAGATGTATGTGGACTATTTCCATTAGAAGCTGGAGCTGGATATTCTTAATTCATTTCTTTTATAAATTATTTTAGTATATATGGCTATGTCTACTTAATGAGGTATAAGTCAGTGTCCTTAGACAAATTTATGGAATTCAAGAATGAAGTAGATAATCATCATGGTAAGAAGATAAAGAAATGTCAATCGTATCGAGGTGGAGAATATATGAACCAACATTTAATCGATATTCTATAGGATTATGGGATTCAATCTAAACTCACTAATCCTTATACACCATAGTGTAATGGTGTTAGTGAAAGTAAGAACTTCGCCTTGTTGGACATGGTGAGGTCGATGATGAGGCATGCAGATTATCCATTATCCTTTTGAGGATATGCATTACAAACTGGAGCATACACATTATACCGAGTACCAACTAAGGTAGTGAATGGAATTCCCACAGAGTTATTGAATGGAAAGAAACCCATTTTGTCACACACACATGTATGGGGATGCGAGGGGTTTGTTAAGGCCTTCTTAGGCAAAAAATTAGCACCCTGGGTCATGAGGTGTATCATTATAGGATATCCCAAGGAAAAAAAAGGATATTACCAATATAAACCATCATAAAAGAAAGTGACTATCACTATACAAGCCGTCTTTTATGAGAGGCATCACATCCACAAAAAGTATTGTGGGAGAAAGATTGACTTTGACGAAGTTGATGATCAAGATACACAACGGTTGGTACAGGAACAAGTTACATAGCTCCTCATGTAAGAGGTTCTAAAAACACAAGTACTACGTAGGATCTCAAGAGAAGTAAGGGAAATAGAGAGATTTTGTTTCCTAGTCACCCGGAATGGTGAATTATTATTATTGGACAATGATGAACCACTCTCTGAAAAGGAATTAGTAGAGAGCTCACAAGAATCTAGATGTCTTGAACCTATGAATTCTGAGATGGCTTCCATTTATAATAACCATTTTTGGGTTTTGGTTGATGGGCTAGTTGATTTAAATCATGTTTGATGAAAATGGTAATTCAAAATAAAACTAGACATGGAAGGTCAAGTTTGCACCTATAAAGCAAGGCTAGTGGCCAAAGATTTAGACCGCATTAAGGAATTGACTATGATAAAACCATCTCTCCAGTTTCAATGTTTAAATCCATAAGAATCATAATTTTGGTAGAAGATTTCCATGACTATGAGATTTGGAAAATGGATTTAAAAATACAATTCCATAATAAGAACTTTTAGGAAGATGTATATATGACAAAACCAGAAGTGTTTGTGACACCAGGTGAAGCCAAACAGTTTTGAGAGTTGTATAAATCTATTTATGGATTAAAGAAAGAATCTAGGTCATGAAGTATTCGATTTTATAAAGCCATAAAGGAATTTGGTTTCATTAAGAACTAATTTGAGCCTTGTGTTTCAAAGTGTATTAATGGAAATGCGATTGTTATCCAAGTAGTATATGTTGATGAGATATTGCTTATTGTAAATGATCGACCAGTATTACAGTTATTTAAGGACAGGTTAAACAGGTTTTTCTCTATGAAGGACGTGGTTGAGGCATCCAAGATTCTAGGGATCAAGATCATTGATGATAGATCCTAAAGGATTCTTGGACTAAGGGTACATATATTGACCAGATATTAAAGATATTTAGTACAGAACAATCCATGAGGGGATTGGTTCTAGTGTCACATGGCCTATATCTTTCTATGAAAATGTGTCCTCATGCACAATAAGAGAAACATATAATTAGTAAGATCCCATACGCTTCTTCTATAGGATCCATCATGTATTCCATGTTATGTACCATTCTTAATGTTACCTATGCACTAATCATGGTAGATAGATATCAAGAAGATCAAGAAGAATAGCATTGGACTGCTATTAAGACTATATGTTCCTTGTGTATGGAGGAGATTTGGAGCTTTTCATTAGAGGGTATGATGATTCTGGTTTCTAGATAGATCATAATGATCTAAAGTCACAATCTAGATATGTTTTTAGTCTCAATGGAGGATTTGTGAGTTGGAAGAGTTCAAAGAAAATATTTTTCACCTATTCTACAGTGGAGTCTGAATATATAGAAGCTTCTGATGCGAAAAATGAAGCCTTTTGGATTCATAACATTGTCTACGGTCTTGATGTGCATCCTAGCAGTAATGATCATATCACATTGTATTGTGATAATACTACAGCGTTGGATCTTAAAAAAGAACTAAGGTCACATCAACAGACAAAGCGCATACTCCGAAAGTATCACCTCTTAAAGTATTTCTATAAAATGGGTGAAGTTGCAATGAACAGAGTATCCATAAAAGAGAATGTGGCAGACACCATGAATAAAGGCCTATCTCAGTAGAAGCATGAATATCATGTGAGAGCTAATAGGTTAATGGTTTTTAGCAGTTGTCTCTAGTCCAAGTGGGAGTATGTTTGAGTTGGTGGCCTATAACCAACTACTTTATACTTTATTCATTAATAAATACCTTATCACATCATGATTGTTCTTCTACATGACAATGTATGTGATAATGTCCTAAGGATATTTGTTACACTATAAGGTCATAGAGAATTCCTGCTATGATGAGAACCCAGAAGTCCCATAACACTGTTCTTGAATATATGTTCTATGTTTGGGTGATGCTAATTGAGGGACACAAATAACATAGGACATTAGGGGTGAGGACTCATAAAACTTTGAGTCTCCTTCTAATGGTGTGTTCCCTTGGTAATATCTTGGAAGATATTATGAGAAAAAGACCCACTTGTAAGAAATCCACATTTCATAGTGTCATTGGATGTTCCTATCTGCAAAGGTGTGTATTGATCTTTAGACTTTAGATTATTATTAATGGGTATTACAACTCACACACTAAGATGTATTGACGAAAACTGATTCGACACATTGTTCATAGCAAGGTAGGATATGTTATGTTCGTAACGGGTAATACTACATTAATAGATAATGCGGGAAAGGATATTTCCCTTTTGTTCCATAATGGAAGTATATATCTCATGCCCTTAGATGGAATTGATATAGCCTAAATAAATCCATGGCCATAGTGAGTAATGGGCAAGTTCAATTCCAGAAATTCAAAGAAAGAATAATCATGCACATGGGTTGATGGCACGAACGTGTAACTTGGTTGATTTGAGATCATGAGAAAAGAAATTACATTACTCAGTAAGCGTTTATAGGAGGTGAAACATCATTGCGGCATTAAATTATTTTTATATGGGTTCCTTGGTGTGTTTCTAGACACTAACCTTGGACGTTAGGTAGGCTCTGTCATATTCCATTGAGAATGAGGCCTAGAGGGTCACACACAAAGTGTATCCAAGTATCTCAGTTAAATATTAATTTAATAATTTGAATAAATAATATTCCCAATTGTGGTTTAATAATTATTCAATGATGCCTGATCACATATATTTCAACACTTGTTATTGGAGAGAATGTATTATGGGATAAATAATATATTCATTATAGAGTAATGTAGTGATATTTATTTAATAAATAAATAATCATTATTCAATGATTAATAAATGTAGTGGCGGAATTAAAGAGAATGGAAAAAAAGTACACACCTTGTATATTAATATACCTACCTTGTAGTTTTCTTGGGGATTTGTGATAAATAATATTATTAATTTAATTAAATAATATATGTGTAATCCGTTGGGCACATATCTAGTAATAAGAATAATCAACTATTTTTTTTAGACATGGGGTATTACTAAGAATTAAATGAAATGAATAAATGCTTTTGGGTAATTAATTCATTTTATTATTCTTTGTAATTAAAACCCCAATTATATTATACTCATTATCCTAGAAATTAATAGTGGTTGTGAAAAATAGATCTATAAAATCTCTCAAGACAAGAGAGAATTATTTTTCTTCTAAGAATTCTCTCAAGCTACGAGAGAGATCCTCCTCCACCGGATCAAGGAGAGCGCTTTTCAAGTGGCTCTCAAGGTGATCGAAGGAGAACATCGCAAGTGAAGTATCTTTTGTGATAGCACTTGGAGATCCCTTCAGCAATGTCTAGATATATGTGGAGCACTTTTGGATCACTGCTATTGGAATCCTACACTTGGATTCTATGATGAAACGACGTATTACATCTGATTGTGACTAGAAACATCAAAAGAGGGAGAATTCCATCAAGGTAATTCTTTTATTTCAATTAAATAAATTTTAACCAAAATATGATGATCATATCTATGGTTCTGGGACTCCCCTATTTTCTTTCATTCTTCGTTCTATTCTGAATATCTGGGGTTTTATTATTGTGACATATCTCAGATTGATCGTTGTTAACAGAAAAACTAAAGCTAGGAAAACCCACTAACGTGCTTCCACTATTCCTAGAACCTACAATCCTCCAATTATATATAATTTTTAAAATGAAAATTAATATAAATTATATTTATAATCTCAATTTTTGATATTATTTCTTTATTAATAATCATATCTTGATCAAATTATTAAGAAAAATGAGATAATCCTACTCGAAGATGTGCCCATTGTGAGGAACAACACCGATGTGTTCCCTAAAGAACTGCATGGTCTTCCTCATGATCAAAAGTTTGAGTTCTAAATTGAACATATTCTTGGATATCTTTCTATGTCAAATAAACCTTATATAATGGAAACCATTGAGTTTTAGGAACTAAAGAGGATGTTAAAATAGAATCTAGATAAGGGTTTTATATGCTTGAGTGCTTTACCAAGGGTTTCACCATACCTCTTCATAAGGAAGAATGATGGATGATTACCCTATATATTGATTATAATGAGATCAATAGAATCATCATAAATAAATAGTATCATCTTCTAGGGATAGATGACATGTTTGACCAACAAAGTCGGGCCACATATTTCAATAAGGCGGACATTTGGTTGGGATATCACCAATTAAATGAGAGAAAGCATAATATTACCAATAATTCCTTTCATACTAGGTAAGGACACTATGTGTTCATAATGATGTCTTTCATACTCTCTAATTCTTGTGAAATTTTCAAGGAAATAGTGAATAGATTATTTAAAGGTTACCTTGAAAAATTTATTGTTGTCATTATAGATGATATTCTGATATTCTTAAAGAGAAATAGGGAACATGTTGAGCATTTGAAAACTGTTATAAAGACCATGTGAAGGGAGAAACATTATGCATTGTATATTAAATTTGAGTTTTGAATGGATGATGTATCATTCTTGTGGAATGTTTTCACCGATAATGGAATATCTATGGACCCTTCCATGATAAAGGCAACCGAAGAGTGTCTCGTGATACTATCTATAATAGATATCAATTATTTCCTTAGTTAGATGGTTATTATCATTGGTTTATGGAAAATTACTCATGATTTTAAAACCCCATAACCAAGCTGACACTGAAGGGAGTAAAAAAAATTGGACCAATGAATGTGAACACTACTTCATAGCGTTAAAGAGAGGATAATCACCGTACCATATCTCCCACTTAAAACAAGTGGGGAACTAATTTTGTTATAAAATGATTCTAAAAATAATTTATTAGGATTATTAATGATAAAAATTGGTAAATTTATAATCTATGCCTAAAGTAAGTTGAAATTTCATTATCAAAACTATCTACACATGATCTGAAGTTGGAAGCTATGATGTTTGGGGGAACATTTGGTGACATTATCTCTATGGGGAGAATTGTGAAATATATATTGATTATAAGAGCCTAAAATATATATTCACATATAAGAATCATAATATGTACTATTTAATATGGTTATAGCTCATCAAGGATTATGACTACTCAATACCTTACTATCTTGGAAAAGTTAATAAAGTGGTGGATTCTCTGAGTAGAAAGAATATGAAAACATTATCAATTATAAGAATTGATAAGGATCCAATATTATTATATTTTCAAAGGATGTACATAGGAATCATTAAGGAACATCAGAAATAATTTCTCAAATGATTGCTCAACCATCCCTCATGGAGAAGATAAAGAGTGTTCAAATAAATAATATGGAAATTAAGAAGAAGGAGGAATATCTAAGAAATATGAAATCATCACAGTTCAAAATTGATGAGGAATGTTTGGTAATATTTGGTTTTTGACTATGTATGCCATTAAATCTAGAGATAATAAAAGAAATTATGAGTGATTTATATAGCTCAACCTTATCCATTCACCCAAGGAGCTCAAAGATGTATCAATATATCTAAAGGAACTGTTGGTGGGACTATATGAAGAATTAGATCACTAAATAGACATAAAAGTTCATAGAATGGAAACAAGTGAAGGATAGAAGAAAAAATATATAATTTGATGATGGAACCATTACCCATACCAACATGGAAATTTTGAAACATTGTTATGGACTTTGTCACTATACTTCTGAATAGATCCAGAGGAAACAATGCTACATGGGATTTTGTGGATAATATTATAAATATAGCTCAATTTATCACAATTTGAGAGGACATATAACTAGATAAGAATTCATGGTTATCCATTAGATAAGTCGTAAGGAATAATGAAGTATGACTATAGATCTTATCCATTCGATACCATGTTATGGAAAAGACTCCAACAAGTTATAAACACTGATCTAAAATTTAGTACGGGTTTTCACCCACCAACAGATGGAAAATATTAGAATACTATTTTAAAAATTGAAGACATGTTTAGAGAATGTTTTATGGAATTCATAGGAGGATGGGACCAAAATATGCATCTAATAGAGTTTTATGACAATAAAATTTTTCACTCTATCATCCAAATGGCTACATATGATGCCCATTATTAGAAAATTTGTAGAAAACATGTATACTCAGACGAAGTTAATGAATGTAAGATTCTAGGACCTGAAATGGTAAAAAATTGTAGAAAATTTGAAAACGATTTAGGAGAACATCAAGGAATCCCAAAGTTGAGAGGAGATCTGTGAAGACAATCATCAAAAAGACCTAGAGTTTAAGGTTGGTGACAAGGTAATCCTCAACATATCTCCATGGAATAGGATCATGAGATTTTAGAAGAAGAGAAATCTAAGACCCATTTAAATTAACCCTATAGAGATTATTGATCATGTCCGAAATCTTATATATTGACTATAACATCTATAAGAAATGTCACAAGTACATGACGTATTCCATGTATCACTATTGAGGAAGTAAATTCCAGATCCACCACATGTACTTAATGAAGAGGTGGTACATTTTTTAAATGGTATCCCTTACGATTAAAAACTGATGATGATCTTCGAATTTAGAGATAGATTTATACAAAAAAATTACAAATCAACAAGTCAATGTACAATGGAAGAACCATAGTACAAAGTGGAAACACAAGAACTAAAGGAATAAATGTAGGAGAAACACCCACACCTATTTATGTAAAATGAAATATCAATGGTGGAATTTCAACTTGGGGTGAAAATAATGACCCAAACCTCTATTAATGGAATTCTTTCTATTAAAATAATTTTTTTATATATTTTAAAACACATTTTATAATTTCAATCTCAAAAAACATAATTCTCATAAATTAAGAATTATGTAAGTGATATTCATTGAAATTCCGGAACCTATGCTGATGGAATTATAACATGACCCTTATAACAGTAACATCACAATTAGGAATAGTACTCTAACAAATAAAATTTTAACCTCATCAATGAATGTAAAAATAAAAATTAGTAATATTATAATTAAAAATATGATATGATTATATCATTGTATATATAATCAATATTTTGAAAATGATAAATTATTTGTTGGTATTTTTATAAAACATAAATGAATATTTTATATATTATAATTAATATACAAATTTAGAATTAAATTTATTTTCATAAAATATATTGATAGATTAATATTTTTTTCTTCTCATTATAAGTTAATTTTTTATACCTTAATTAATATTTCAATGTGTCATCAAATGAGTAGTAATTTTAAAATCTGTATTTTTTTAATAAATGATGATTTTAATAAAAAATAGTATTTCTCATATTTTGAAAATTATTTTCTTAAAATAGAGTTTATTTTGGAATTCTACACATCAAAAAATTGTTAGGTTAAATTTTTGTAATATTTCTAAAAAAATTGTATTTAATGTGAATGGTGAGATACAATAATTTCCAATATATAACATTATTAGTTAAATTCAATATTAATTGATTAATTATTGATTCAAGAACCATAATTAAGAACTATAATTAATTATTTAATATTTTTAGTGATAAGTTTCAATTATATTGATTTTATTGAGTGAAAATAATAGACTAATGAATAAAAAATTAGAAAACAACCCTCTCCTCCCCTATAAATACAACCCCTCACCACCTCTTCTTCTCACACATTATGTGATTTTAAGTTTGTAAAAATTCCCTCCAGTTGTAACACCCCAGGTAAATAAAGAATATGACATTTTCTTATTTATCCAAATTTGTAAATAAAATATTAATATGATTATAAAGGGGACTCTATGCTCTATGGTGTACCCAACACACAACAAAGAGCTTCATTGAAATCTTACATTGCACTCTAATAATAAAATAATATTATTTTAAATGGTAGTTAACATGTAGTCGTTGTATTGGTGGGAATGGATAGATGTAACTAAAATATGATTATACATGTTTTTAAATGTTTTTACATTTATCCAATAAAGGATAGAGGCTTAAAATATGGAAAGAATTCAATTTTAGACGTATATGCCCTAGTTTTCACTAAAGGTTCACTTATCACCTTTTGATGTTGAACCATCATTAAATATAGTTTTGTTCACTATTAAACATTATTTTGGACCAAATAAAACTCTTATTAAGAATCGGGAAATCAAAATTTCCTTTGTGTAAATTTTTGGTATCTTTCCGATAAAGTTCATTTTTTTCAATGAATAGTGTAAAATGTTGTAATTTAATTCAAAACCTATTTTTAATATAATTTGTTTATATGATTAGATTATCTTTCTAATTGGTTTTAAAGTTAAATTAGAATATATTTTTACCATTAAATCCAATAGTGGTCGTTGGAATTAATTTCACTTTGAAATCAGACTTAAACTAGTGTCAATCTTTTGATACTTATTATTTCATAAAAACACACTATTTGCTTTGACAGCGGGAATTAATTATTAAATTAATTAATCTGACTTATATGTTTTGAATTTTTTAAAATAGACTTCATTTTTGAATTTGGAATATCAAATATATCTTATGGTGAATTTTTGGGATTTTTCTGAAAAACTTCAATTTTTGATGAATAGTGAAACCACTAAGTGGTACTTATAAAAACTGATTTTTCCGTTGAAATGAAATTTTGCAATCTTTGTGTTTTGAATTTCAAAAATCCAACATACATGGTTGTCATTAAGAAGTAAAATTTGGTTCAATGGGATAAAAATAATTTTTTGGTGAATAGTAACTTATTAAGTTTTTAATCGCGATTAATGGTAATTAGTGTAGTTTAAGGTAAAAATAATGCTTTAATAAAATAAGATGAGCTTGACACATGTCCTAACCTCATTGGTTGTGTCATGGCCGACCATGACAAGCCATGGGTCAACTTGGGGACCCCATGGAGCCACTTTGGTTGGGAAATGACATAAATAACTTTTTATTTAATGTTAAAGTAAAAATAACACAAACATGACATGTTTTACTAAAACAATTGTTACATGGGGTTATACAATTCATATTTTTGATTATAAATAGTCATTGGAAAGATACAAATATTTCCTACATCATGATAGTTTTTTTATAATTTTTAGACATTAAATAAATTAAATTATTTATGACATCATAATGATGCAGTGATGACATCATTATCTGACGATTTAAATAAAATGAGAAGATAATGTAAACTCTATGACCTACACATGTCCAAAACTTATTGTATGGGTGGATTTCGAACCCGTATCACCTTATCCACGAATTATTTCAATGTGGGACCTTTTAAAACCTGAAACATATTTTCAAATAAAGTAATATTTCTTACTTTCCAAAAGTGCCCCTCCTCTACTCTTATAAAAGGCCCCCACATCTACCTCATTTCACACACTCCTCAAGACTTTGGCTTGGCCAACCCCTTCCCATTTACTCTCTCCACATCCCTCTCCTCATCCTAGAGGATTAACTTTGGGCATAATCCTTTCAAAGGAAGCCTTTAGGATCAAATCAAAAGGAGTTACACTTTTAAAGGTAATTCATTCTCTCTTGTTCTTTTTTTTTTATTTTGCTTCTCCAACCCCCTAAACTCTTTTTATTTACTTCTTTTGTAACAAAACCAGTATATTCAATATAATAGGATGTTGTTATAAGATTTATTCGAGCTACACTCTCACAAAACTACATCAAATGGTTAAAGAACATACGGTTTCCGTGGATGGCGAAATTCTGCCTCCCGAAACGATGATTGTTCAATACTCATTTAACACCTTCAAAGGTGGCAATTATGATGTCACTATTTTTATATATGATATATAATATGTTTATGTTTTCTTTAAGCTTCTGTTTTTTTTCATTTTGGGCATACCTTTATGGTTTCCATTATGGGTAAACGCGATATCTTCATTTAAGGAAGTGCGGACTACCATCCCCTCAAAGTGATTTGATTCGTTAAATACCATATGTGGGACGTATAAAGGATGGAACTATGATATTATATATGATATTATACTGGAATTATAATATACCTTTATATCATTATTATTCCATTCTATAAAATACGAAATACAAATGAAAGTAGTGTTCATGCGTACGTACGGCTTACCGTCTCCATGAACGGTGCATTTCATTTCTTACCTCTAAATGATTATGTAATGTTATAAATGCATGAACATACTGGATATATATGAAATATATGATATCTACATCATGAATACAATTCTGGATATAATAAACATTTGGCCACACGAACAACATGTAATTGTAAGAAGTCCACTTTCGACTTAAGAACCAAATATCGGAAAAACAAATATTATTAACTTAAATGATTACATAATGTTTATGACATGGTAATAAGTGATATAAAAGTAATAATGAACTTGAAAAAGGATCTTAAGGAAGTAGAAATTAACTCAATTTTATTATTCAGGAGATTAATGAACGATCGAGTCAAGTCGGACCCGAGGTAAGGGATCCTACACCTCTCTTTCTTTTTAAGTACACTCTTTTATGTCATTCCTTTTAAGTTCATATTTCTTATGATTGGGATGTTATTTTATATTACTACTACTTTACTTATTATGTTCATATGATTAGAGACCCTATTTATTCTCATCAAACCATTTTGGAAGTTTTGAGTGGCGTCGTTAGGCTGCCGAATTTTCGTAAGGGATTTTTCATCTCACTTTTATTCTCGTGAGATTTATGCTACATTTGCCACAAATTCCATTGAGTGGTGTATGTACTTCCCATTATTCTACTCTTTGTGTAATATAATTTTGTTTATGAGTATTTACATCAATGATCTATTGTCCTTCTTTCATGGGGTGTATGTTTTGAAAGATACCCAAGTCGGTAAGGGAACCTTTCACCCTCCTCTTTTTTTAAAAGACTTCTTTTGTTGGGTCTTTTAATTTACATATTTTTATGTTGGGATATCATCTCATATATCCTTATTGATTTAAATTTTATTTCCAAGTGATGAGATACACTTTTTATCTCTCATCAACTCATTTTCTGAATTTTTGAAGTGATGTCGTTAGGCTGTCAAATTTTTGCAAGGGAACTTCTTAGCCCAAATTTGATTCTTTGGGATAAACTTGTACTCCTTGAATATGTCATTCTATGAATATGTGTGAATGAAATTTTATTGTTTTACACTTAATATCCACTTATATTGGGTGTATTTATATTTTTCACACATATTTTTGAGATTGATTTGTCTTTAATTTAAGGATACCTTCTTTATAAGGGATTTCATCACAATTGACATTTCTATTGAGGGTTCATTGTTGTTATTCACCAATTCACTCTTATATGGTGTATATACTGTCCTTTTGAGTATTATCTCATGAATCCATTTATTCTCATGATATTATAAAGTTCTGACTAAATGTTATTCCTCAATTATTGTATTCAAGTGTCTCTGATTTTGGAAAAACCCCTTTAACCAAAATATCGTTTTAAATGTTTTAATTATTTGTTCTTATTAATATCCATGTTTTTAAAATGGTTTTAAGGATTTATTTATATGGATATTAATGGTTTAAAATTTTAAGCTTCAAGGTGGTATGGGACACTTTGATTCAAAAATCTCTTTATCAAATGTTTTAAATGGTTTTGGAAATGGTTTCTTTTTGAATGGATTCATTATTTCAATATAATAAATGTTATATTGTGATTGAAATGTGGAAATGTTATGTTAACATTATGCATGTTTTATGTGATATGAATTATGTTATGGTTCTGGGGCATTATTATGAAGACGGGTGGTTCCGTGATAAACTAAGGGCGGGGGAGCCCGATATAGCTCTCCAATGAATTGGGTAACGTGAAGGAGTGAAACGTTAAGGTTTCTCCGAAGAGATTTAGGGAATATACTGTGATGGATATTCCAAACGTAACCAATAGGGTTACTCCCTACGTAAGAATGTTATGAATGCCTCATGTTACCTTTATGTCTTGTGTTTTCTATGATTAATTCATGATTTGATATGCCTATGTTTTATGGGTAAAGTGTGATTTCATTCTAATGTATATATGAACTCATGTTTCCTTTCCATATTTTTATAACTCTTACTGAGCTTTTTATTCACATCCCAAGTTTTTGAAATGTTTTTCACAGGTCAAGGGAAAGGTACATGATGTGATGATAGTGTCAAGGGTGTGTCAAGAAAGAATCTGTGTTATATTTTAAATATGTTTCCATTGATGGGAAGAATGAATACTGTCTTGTATGTAACCACATTGTTTAAATGTGGAATGTAATGCAAGTTTCATGATCTAATTCTCTAAAACTCTAAACCTCAATATTAAGTAAGGTTTATGGCTGGGGCCTTATAGTTGATATCAAAGGTCGGTTTAGATAACTTTAGAGGTTAGGGTATTCTTTAAGCATAAGTGGCATTACCATAATGGTTAGGATTTCAGAAAGAGTCCTAGTTTTAGATAAAGTGAATGAGTAAGTGTATCTTAGTGTTTACCTTACTCATTAGTACATGATGTTTTTGTTGATATACTCACATTGAAATTTATGTTTTTAGTGAAATGATGGATCTAGCAGGCACCAAAGAGACAACAGGTTTGAAGGAAACTGTGGTGGTTCTATGATTAAGATACTAGATAAAATGGGGGATTCAATGAGGAAACTCGTGGTTGTTCTAAACCAACTATCAAGGAGTCATGATCAACAACTTGAACCTTGGTATGATCTTTAATGCATCATGTACGAGATGACCAATCCATGTGGAAGTCCAGGTAATAATTATAAAGGTAACCATTAGAGTTTATATGATCCTTACTTTTGAGGTAATTATGGGTTATTATATGATATGCTGGAAAATGAAAGGCATGAGATAATATTGAGCTTAAAATATGTTATGATCATTTTTTATGATTTTATCTCTTTTGGGGGAATTATTTAAGAATTATATAGTTTTGGAAAAAGGACAACACGCAGACCGTGTGACAACCCGTCGCGCCGGACAAAGCTGCGGGAATCGAACCCACAACCAAAGTGTGACTGGTATTTACCGCCTACCACTGGACTACGTGAAGTCCCTGGTTAGTTTGACTGATTCTTTTTAGTTATATGATTTTATGAATTAAGAGTAGGTTTATTTTGGGTTATCTATGTAAATTTATTAACCTATCATGGAGGATATGTGATTAGGTTAATTACTTTTCAATGCGAGGCTTTAGGAGCGACTGATGTTGTTTGGAGATAAATGTTACGATTTAACTTGGAAGACAATGTGAATAAATCATTAAAATATTTGGGTTTCAATCTTATATTGGTTTACTTTGAAGAATTTTATGGACAAATTGATTATAGAATGGTCCTCGTTGAACTTTGGGTTTTTTTGGACAAATTTTGGAGGTTAAGAATAGATTTTCTTTTTTATAAAGGGTTATACTTTTCTGGATTATCTGATCTTGTAATAACCTTTTTGGTTTTTGTTAAAGTCTAAAGACATGGGAAGTATATAGTTCTATTTTTTGGATTAGGTGATTCTCTAGAAGTTGATTATAGTACTCTTAATGCAAACAAGTCTCCCTAAATACTGTTCTTTTGGAAAAAATATGAGTTTGATTAAGGAATCTAGTAAAAGTTGAAAGTCAACATGATAAGTGATTATGTTTCCTTATGAATAAATTACTCAATAAAAAGTAACTTAAAGAAAAAATGTTTTCTATTAACTTTTCCTACTGGGGAATTGAATACCGTTTAACCCATCACAAGTTTGTGATTTTCTTGTGGTTAACTTTCTCCTAAACATGTTTTCTATCACTCTCCATCAGAACATGACCCTTTGTTTTTTTCCTCCATGTCCATATTTTCATACTTGGAATCCTAGTATGGGTTAACTTGGGTGACCTCTGTGCTTATCTTTCTTTATTTTAAAGTGATTGTTTTACCGACTCTTGTTCCGATGTGGGACTTTCAAGGATGTTTCCAAGCTCAATTTTTTTAAAATTGTGAGGACGCAATTCCCAAAAGGGGGGAAGGATGTAACACCCCAGGTAAATAAATAATATGAATTTTCTTATTAATCCAAATTTGTGAATAAAATATTAATATGACTATAAAGGGGATGCTATGCTCGATGGTGTACCCAACACACAATAAAGAGTTTCATTGAAATCTTACGTTGCACTCTAATAATAAAATAATATTATTTTAAATGGCAGTTAACATGTAGTCGTTGTATTGGCAGGAATGGATAGATGTAACTAAAATATGATTATACATGTTTTTAAATGTTTTTACATCTATCCAATAAAGGATAGAGGCTTAAAATATGGAAAGAATTCAATTTTAGGCGTATATGCCCTAGTTTTCACTAAAGGTTCACTTATAACCTTTTGATGTTGAACCATCATTAAATATAGTTTTTTTTCACTCTTAAACATTCTTTTGGACCAAATAAAACTCTTATTAAGAATTGGGACATCAAAATTTACTTTGTGTAAATTTTTGGTATCTTTCCGATAAAGTTCATTTTTTTCAATGAATAGTGTAAAATGTTGTAATTTAATTCAAAACCTCTTTTTAATCTAATTTATTTATATTATTAGATTATCTTTTGAATTGGTTTTAAATTTAAATTAGAATATATTTTTTCCATTAAATCCAATAGTGGTCGTTGGAATTAATTTCACTTTGAAATCAGACTTAAACTAGTGTCAATCGTTTGATACTTATTGTTTCATAAAAACACGCTATTTGGTTTGACAGCGGGAATTAATTATTAAATTAATTAATCTGACTTATATGTTTTGAATTTTGTAAAATAGACTTCATTTTTGAATTTGGAATATCAAATATAGGTTATGGTGAATTTTTGGGATTTTTTTGAAAAACTTCAATTTTTAATGAATAGTGAAACCACTAAGTGGTACTTATAAAAACTGATTTTTCCGTTTAAATGAAATTTTGCCATCTTTGTGTTTTGAATTTCAAAAATCCAATATACATGGTTGTCATTAAGAAGTAAAATGTGGTTCAATGGGATAAAAATAATTTTTTGGTGAATAGTAACTTATTAAGTTTTTAATCGCAATTAGTGGTAATTAGTGTAGTTTAAGGTAAAAATAATGCTTTAATAAAATAATATGAGCTTGACACATGTCCTACCCTCATTGGTTGTGTCATGTCCGACCAAGACAAGCCATGGGTCAACTTGGGGACCCCATGGAGCCACTTTGGTTGGGAAATGACATAAATAATTTTTTATTTAATGTTAAAGTAAAAATAACACAAACATGACATGTTTTACTAAAACAATTGTTACATGGGGTTATAAAATTCAGATTTTTTATTATAAATAGTCATTGGAAAGATAAAAATATTTCCTACATCATGATAGTTTTTTTATAATATTTAGACATTAAATAAAGTAAATTATTTATGACATCATAATGATGCAGTGATGACATCATTATCTGACGATTTAAATAAAATGAGAAGATAATGTAAACTATATGACCTACACATGTCCAAAACTTATTGGATGGGTGTATTTATAACCCTTATCACCTTATCCACGAATTATTTCAATGTGGGACCTTTTAAAACCTGAAACACATTTTCAAATAAAGTAATATTTCTTACTTTCCAAAAGTGCCCCTCCTCTCCTCTTATAAAAGGGCCCCACCTCTACCTCATTTAACACACTCCTCAAGTGTTTGTCTCGGCCAACCCCTGCCCATTTACTCTCTCCACATCCCTATCCTCATCCTAGAGGATTCCCTTTTGTCAGAATCCTTTCAAAGGAAGCCTTTAGGCTCAAATCAAAAGGAGTTACACTTTTAAAGGTAATTCATTCTCTCTTGTTCTTTTGTTTTATTTTGCTTCTCCAACCCCCTAAACTCTTTTTATTTACTTATTTTGTAACAACAACAGTATCTTAAATATACTAGGATGTTTTTATAAGATTTATTCGAGCTAAACTCTCACACAACTACATCAAATGGTTAATGAACATACGGTTTCCGTGGATGGCGAAATTCTGCCTCCCGAAACGATGATTGTTCAATACTCATTTAACACCTTCAAAGGTGTCCATTATGATGTCACTATTTTTATATATGATATATAATATGTTTATGTTTTCCTTAATCTTATGTTTTTTTTTCATTTTGGGCATACCTTTATGGTTTCTATTATGGGTAAACGCGATATCTTCATTTAAGGAAGTGCGGACTACCGCCCCCTCAAAGTGATTTGATTCGTTAAATACCATATGTGGGATGTATAAAGGATGGAACTATGATATTATATATGATATTATAGTGGAATTATAATATACCTTTATATCATTATTATTCCATTCTATAAAATACGAAATATAAATGAAAGTAGCGTTCATGCGTACGTACGGCTTACCGTCTCCATGAACGGTGAATTTCATTTATTACCTCTAAATGATTATGTAATGTTATAAATGCATGCACATACTGGATATATATGAAATATATGATATCGAAATCATGAATACAATTCTGGATATAATAAACATTTGGCCACACGAACAACATGTAATTGTAAGAAGTCCACTTTCGACTTAAGAACCAAATATCGGAAAAACAAATATTATTAACTTAAATGATTACATAATATTTATGACATGGTAATAAGTGATATAAAAGGAATAATGAACTTGAAAAAGGTTCTTAAGGAAGTAGAAATTAACTCAAGTTTATTATTCAGGAGATTAAAGAACGATCGAGTCAAGTCGGACCCGAGGTAAGGGATCCTACACCTCTCTTTCTTTTTAAGTACACTCTTTTATGTCATTCCTTTTAAGCTCATATTTCTTATGATTGGGATGTTCTTTTATATTACTCCTAATGTAATTATTATGTTCATATGATGAGAGACCCTATTTCCTCTCATCAATCCATTTTGGAAGTTTTGAGTGGCGCCGTTAGGCTGCCGAATTTTCGTAAGGGATTTTTCATCTCACTTTTATTCTCGTGAGATTTATGCTACATTTGCCACAAATTCCATTGAGTGGTGTATGTACTGCCCATTATTCTACTCTTTGTGTAATATAATTTCTTTTATGAGTATTTACATCAATGATCTATTTTCCTTCTTTCATGGGGTGTATGTTTTGAAAGATACCCAAGTCGGTAGGGGAACATTTCACCCTCCTCTTTTTTTTAAAAGACTTCTTTTGTTGGGTCTTTTAATTTAAATATTGTTATTTTGGGATATGTTATAATATATCCTTATTGATGTAAATTTTATGTCCAAGTGATGAGATACACTTTTTATCTCTCATCAACTCATTTTATGAATTTTTGAAGTGACGTCGTTAGGCTGTCAAATTTTTGCAAGGGAAATTCTTAGCCCAAATTTGATTCTTTGGGATAAACTTGTACTCCTTGAATATGTCGTTCTATGAATATGTGTGAATGACCTTTTATTGTTTTACACTTAATATCCACTTATATTGGGTGTATTTATATTTGTCACACATATTTTTGAGATTGATTTGTCCTTAATTTAAGGATACCTTCTTTATAAGGGATTTCATCACATTTGACATTTCTGTTGAGGGTTCATTGTTGTTATTCACCAATTCACTCTTATATGGTGTATATACTGTCCTTTTGAGTATTATATCATGAATACATTTATTATCATGATATTATAAAGTTCTGACTAAATGTTATTCCTCAATTATTGTATTCAAGTGTCTCTAATTTTGGTAAAACCCCTTTAACCAAAATATCGTTTTAAATGTTTTAATTATTTGTTCTTATTAATATCCATGTTTTCAAAATGGTTTTAAGGATTTTTTTATATGGATATTAATGGTTTAAAATTTTAAGCTTCAAGGTGGTATGGGACACTTTGATTCAAAAATCTCTTTATTAAATGTTTTAAATGGTTTTGGAAATGGTTTCTTTTTGAATGGATTCATTATTTCAATATACTAAAATGTTATATTGTGATTGAAATGTGGAAATGTTATGTTTACTTTATGCATGTTTTATGTGATATGAATTATGTTATAGTTCTTGGGCATTATTATGAAGATGGGTGGTTCCGTGATAAACTAAGGGCGGGTGATCCCGATATAGCTCTCCAATGCATTGGGTAACGCGAAGGAGTGAAACGTTATGGTTTATCCGAATAGATTTAGGGAATATACTGTGATGGGTATTCCAAACATAACCAAGAGGGTTACTCCCTACGTAAGAATGTTATGAATGCCTCAAGTTACCTTTATGTCTTATGTTTTCTATGATTTATTCATGATTTTATATGCCTATGTTTTATGGGTAAAGTGTTATTTCATTTTAATGTATATATGAACTCATGTTTCCTTTCCATATTTTTATAACTCTTACTGAGCTTTTTATGCTCATCCCAAGTTTTTGAAATGTTTTTCACAGGTCAAGGGAAAGGTACATGATGTGATGATAGTGTCAAGGGTGTGTCAAGAAAGAATCCGTGTTATATTTTAAATATGTTTCCACTGATGGGAAGAATGAATATTATCTTTTATGTAACCACTTTGTTTAAATGTGGAATTTAATGCATGTTTCATGATCTAATTCTCTAAAACTCTAAACCTAAAAAGATCATCAATGTGTAATCTTGTAATAACTCAAGATTAAGTAAGGTTTAAGGTTGGGGCCTTATACCAGTAATCCTACCAATCATATACCCCACATCCAAAATCATTTTTTTTATAAAAACCCAAAACAAATTTCCCTACGGAGGTTCTCAAGGAGAAGAACCCAAGAGGTAAAATCCTCCTTCTTTTCTTTTAATTTGTTTTCAATTTCATTTGTTTTCTTATTATCTCATAAAATAACCTAATACAAGTGCAATTATAACTCCATTATCGTATATATACCATAGTTTAATTATATTAATTAAATAATCTATCATCAAACCTAATCTCATATACATTTTTTTCTAAAAAATAAAACAATAAACCAAGAATTGTGGATTTATCACCTTCGAAGATTACAAGATTTCATTTTATTTTACCTACTTCATATCTAGTCATAAAAAAATAAAATAATTAAAATAGATTGAAATTTTTATGTTATAAAATTTTTTATTTTCTGTAACAGAAACATATAAATATTAATAAATAATAATACAGAACGAGTTTATTGTGATAAAAAACCACAAATTTAATCTAAAAGATTTTCATTAACATTGTATCCAATAAATCATCCCAATATCTGGAAAATAATAATATATAACACTAGTTAAACTTATATATGCTCAATAATAACATAAAATTTTAATTATGGAATATTATTATATTCTTACATGAACTTATATACTTGTATAGAAGAAAACTGCTAGTGAAAATCAAAAAATGAACACTCTCATAACGATGGAA
Organism: Viscum album; assembly: GCA_963277665.1. Classification (NCBI taxonomy): domain Eukaryota; kingdom Viridiplantae; phylum Streptophyta; class Magnoliopsida; order Santalales; family Viscaceae; genus Viscum; species Viscum album. Next base: position 4,505,030 of record OY728166.1, on the reverse strand, counting down.
TTGAACTATATAACTCATCATAATGGCCATAAATAAAAATAATAAGATTATAATAAATAAAATTAATGTATAAGAGGTTATTTATTTATTAATTACTTAATATAATTATATTATCTAGGATATTAATGTAAATAAAGAATTTGTACATAAGGTAACAGGATTTCTCAATCCCAACTCATTTTATTTGGTTTATTCCACTTTCATTCCAAATTTTAGTGTGGATGTTATTTTAATATTCCAAAAACCTAATTTCATTATTTTTAACTTTTCTTTTATAAGATATACATTTTACCAATATTATTTTATGACAAAGAAAATGATGCTCAAAAATAATTCTACTTTCTAAAAACAAACCATTTACTTCTTTTGATATTGTTTATTCTTTACTCATGATTGATCATTCCTATGTCAAGTACATTAATAACATTATATTTTTTCTTCCATACAGTTTATTCATGAATTTATTCCTTATAAAATTAAACACATTCATTTACAAGGGTTATTTATGTTTAATATTGGCATGTTTCTTGCATGATTATGTAAACTTTATAATGTGATAGGAGCGCCCGAAATTATATAGTTCTCCAATTCATTGTGAAATGTGATTTATATTATGAGATAATTTTAAATATTAATCAATGTGATTCTATATTTTATCCAAATGATGATGTTCAGTTTTTTCACATATGTAATGTGTTAAAATGATATTGGATTTGTAGAAATCTATGTGTGGTATTTGACAACTAAGACACGATATTTCATTTTTTCTGCATTGGAAAATTCCATGCCTTTTTCTAAAACTTCCTCTCATTTTTACGGAGATGAACCCATGCATACGTTGTGATGATAATTATTATTCACACCCATGTTATACTGATTTATGTTCTTATCTATCCTCCTATTGGGATTTTAGATCACCCTTTTATTTGATGTATATCGCCAGGTGAATACATATACTAAGAAGTACATGAGGGCCACTATGATGTTATATAATAAGGAGTCAAATAATTTTTATAGTTTATTATAAAATGTTTGGTATGGTCATAAATTTTTCAAGACACTAAATATTTGTATCCTAGTTTTTTAACGCAATTATATTTCTTATATTTATAATTAAGTAATAGTAATGTATGAAAAAACAGGGTCTGTATAACTATGGTCAACCCATGTGTGTCCCCTTACCATTACAAATAACCATATTTAAATGTTTGAAACTTCTCAAATTCATTTTAATACTCAATTAACCTATCAAGAGTTAAAAGACATCCCAAAAACATTAAAAATTTTAAACACTTAGAATAACATTCCAAATATCAATTTGTCATTCATCCCATCCACCAAATGAAAATTTCAAATTGTCAAGGAATTTCCATCCTGATCCTAATTACTAGATGTTAAAATATTTATTTAATACCATTAAAGTGAAAAATTGAAATAAATAATTATCAATATAGTGGTTAATACAAATTATAAAATAATAGATAAACATGAGGAAATGGGGATAGATAAAATTAAAAAATGATTATGATTTTTCAATTCACTACCACCCTTATAAGAGAAATAATTTAGATGATGCATTGAGTGTAATGGATCAGGGATTTTTGACACAAATGAATATTTAAAATGATCTTTTATTAATGTATTAAATAAATCTAGAAAATTATATCATAATTAAATTTGAATAATCACATATCTTCATAATAATTTCTAATATATCATTATTGAATGAAATAAAATATCCTAGCTTGACGACTATAATTTTTAAATGAAAATTGATTTGGTAAATAATGGGATAATGGAATAATTCCTCCTTGATGATGGAATATTGATGTTTGGAAATATCCTATGTGTTCCATATATTCCTAAGATAAAAATAGATTCCCTAGATTAATCTCATTGTTAAAATTTCTCTACACTCCTTAAATAATACCCAAATGCATCTCGATTTGAAGGAACATTTTTGCAATATAATACGAAATTGGAATTTTCAAACTATGTATCAATATTTTATGTCTATCAACAGGTAAGTAATGAGATTCAAATCATAAAGGATTCAAAAAATTGATACATATTTCAATATGTAAATTTGAAGTTATTACCATGGACATTACAAATATATTTCTATTGGCATCATGGAATAATAATTACATATGTTTAATTTTTTTACTTTTATAGAAGTCTACACAGTTCCTTCCAAAAAGGGAATATATCCCTCTTGAAAGCCTCATGAGGATCTATAATAATTAATTTCTGAGATATAATTATTCACATATTTTGATTGTAATTGATCATTATCAGTGGTTTATATCTACGTCAAAGGGATATTAATACTATGCTACATTTACCACTACATATCATCTGATGATTGATAGATGGTTTTAAATTACTATTTGGATATTATAAAACATATTGAGGTCATGAACACATTAATTTATTATTATGTGGGATTAGTATCTATCATTTCTATAAATTTAATTATATTAATAGCTTTTATTCAAGAATTTTAATGGAAACGTATGAAAAACTGTTTTGAAAAATATGGAATTCACTAACATATTGTGATAAAGATGTAGAATGTTAACATTTTATCCACCAACATGTTGATGATAAAATAATAAAAGTGAATACTATTTAGAAATATGTTATGGAAGATCAATGTAGATAAAAAATGACCTCAAAAACCAAATTAAGGATTTCATATGCCATGTATCATATCATATTATTGTTTCCTTATCATTGTAAAAAGGTGTTATGTTGTTCATAAAGAAAAGGAAACTATGTTTAGGTATATCGGGTAATTTATAATTGTGTATTGAACTCGGATTATAGCATACTATTTGTAAAAGTCGTTCAACCTCTATGAAGATCATGATCTATTACATATAACTTTCTTAAGGTAGTATGTGCTCTAAAAAATACTTGTTCTAAAATAAATGTACATATAATTGGTACCTAATTTATTATAATGTGAATAGAATATCTTGATTATTGACAGTCGGGAATATGTTTTGTTGAATCCATGGACTATATTGGTGATGGTACTTCATAAAAAACAAAAATGTGAAAAAGAAATGTGGTAACATAAAATTTATATGATAAATAAATACCATTCACTATTCAAGTGTAGACCTTATATTAATTTCATGGTTGAATGTATAGGTAGGAAATATATTTCCTCAACTCGTTATTATCTAGGCTTTCCCATCGATGGCATATTAGAGGGGGAGGATTGACCTATGCCTTTATAGAATCATCTCCCCTTCCCCCTTATAATATGTTTCCATCATATCTCCCTGCTCTCTCTTTAGTTTATATGGTTCCCTCTACTGGCTTATTCAACTTCTCTTCCTCCTTCCATTCTCACATTGTGTTCTTGACTGATTTTTCGGATCCCTCCTCCTATTCCCTTTTCCTCTCCCCTAAAAGTCCCTTTGATATAGAGTTTATTTAAATCTCCAATGATATTCCCTTATAGTTTTTCTCTTCTTAATTCTTATAGTTGATACTCTTTGAATCCCTTAGTATTCTTCCTATCTCCTATTTCTTCCTGACTATTTTTTTCAAACCCCATATTATTTTAGTGTGGGGAATCTCATGGTTACTTGGGATGTGTTGATTGAGAATCCAAGGGTGGTCTAGGATCCAATACTTGTAATGGAGTTTTTTTTCTATATTTTGTGTTACACTACTTTTATAGTGGTTTTTCCTATTCTATTTTTGGTGTGTTTCATTTTACGGGTTTCTTGATTTTTTACTGGTGATGATTTCTTTACTAAATTGTTCATCTCGGAAGTCGGTGGTGTCGATATTGTTTCAAGGTTTCTTTTTCATTTTGATGGTTCTGGTAGTTTATTTTGAGAGTTCTTGAACTGATTTATGATAGGACAGTGATGTGGTCGATTTTTGTTCTATTTGGTGATTTTTGTTTCTAGTGTTTTGATGGATTTGATGTCGATGATAATGATGCGGGTGAAGCAATGATGGTTCATCCATCTTGGTTTTTGTTTTTTGATATTGTTATTGGTTTCTTTGAAAATGGTATTTCTCTATTATGGATGCAGTGGTTCTAGTGACGATGATGATAAGAAATAATGATTGTATTATTTTGAACTATGATGATGATATTGGGGTTGGAAGGTGACGATGACTGTGGTTTTGAGGACGAGATGACAGTGGTGATGATGATGTCCTTCTCGGGCCTTTTTCTCTTTTGTGGTCTTTATAAAGTTGAATTGTGAATTTTAGAATCCTTGTTTTGGATCCTGAATAGTATTTTAATTAATACTAAACCTAAAATTAGCTTTTTAAAATCAAATAAAATTTAAATTTTCAAAAATATGTGGGAATAATATGAAACTCATGATTTTAATTTAGATGGTAAGATTTTATTCCTAAAAACATGATAGCATAATTAATATAGAATTATTCAAAAATATTATAAAAAACTAAAAATATTATAAATTTAATTTGATGAATTTAATTAAATTTTTTAATTTATCATGTGACAAATATCTAATGATGATTTTTTAGGTTTTTCAGAAAAAGATGATTTTAAAATAAATAGTGAAATATAATGATTTTAAAAAAATGTAATTTTAATAAAATTATAAGGATCCAAGAATCAATTTAATTCTTATGAAACATTTTTAATATAAAAAATATAATAGAAAAAATAATTTAAAATAAAATTTAATGTTGAACTTATAAAATCAATAATAACATTTCAGGAATTATATGTAATGTTTTTGTTAAAATAAAAATTATATTATGTTATTTTTATTTTAGTCAAATATTTACAATGATTCGTTTGGTTTTTGGTTTTATTTAATGAAAAATAAGACTTTATTTATTTATAGTGACCTAACTAATCACATGGGAAAATTAATTTTAATATATTTTCATTATAATAATTTCTAAGCATTAAATAATAAATTTCTCATAAAATTATTTTATTTACTTTTTTTAAATTACATTAAAAATAATTTTTTCTAGATCTTGATATGAATATTTTAAAATCAATTCCATATTTAGAGTCATCATAAATAATATTAGGTATTAATTTCATATTCATTTTTCTTCATAATGAATAGTAACCATGGTAAATATTTATCAACTATCTTAAAGATAAAGATTGTTAATATGAGTAAAAATAAAATGACAAGGTCTCTAGATAACAAAAAAACATTCAGAAACCCCATTGGATGTTTGAATTTCAATCATACCCACATTATATTTTTATTTATGATAATTGGTATAAAAATTAACTCTAAAAGGAAATTTTATTGTTAAATTATTTTATGTAATTCCATTTATTCCTCAAATCACATATAAAATTGTACCTATTATCCTCCCATATTTAAAATTTTTGATCCCACTATCTAGGAAAATCCCTACCAAAAAGAATTTTTATCATCCTTCCAATCATTCTTGATCTATAGGTCTTATCATATTACAATCCTATTAAGTCTATAGATGTATTCCAACAAGTACTCACCCATGAATTTATACAGTGATATAATCTAATGCTCTAATAAATGACCCACTAATCAATAAACAAACACAGTCCACTACCAAAGAAAAATACATGTTCTAATGGTCTAAAAAATATCCACTTATAAAATTAAAAAAATAATTCACTGATCAATAAGAAACACTCTAATAAATGACCCACTACTCAATAAGACTCATTCTGTAATTAATTGGAAACATTGAAATCTCTACTCCCCAACTAGTGATTTTATTACTTTCTAAAATAATCATCTTTTATCATCTGAATAGTATAGTTTTTTCATCAGCTCTACTAGATGTTTTAGAATCCTTACTATAAATTATGCAATCCTTCTGACTTGATGGTAAATAGTTATTATTTTGGTGCCTTCATTCTTATACTGCAGACCTGTGCCTAGGCTGTGACATTAAGCATCATCTGGTCAGATTCTACCTCCAATATATTTCTTGATGTAATTGTAAAGGACATTAAATTAACCAGGCATTCTTCTTGAAATTGGGTATTTGGGGAGGAGAATCTATCTAAGATAACACAACCTTATAAAATTCTATATGTGGATTAAGGATACCAAAAATGCAATCTAAAAAAATAAATCATAACTCAAACTCAATACAATTAAAGTAAACTATTAACTGAAACAAAATAAAATAAGAAAACTACATCACAAGGAAATAAAATTATACTGAGAATGTGATATATAGATTTATGAAAACATAAAGAAAATAGAGGTGTATTTTACATATATTGAAACTCATCCCATCTCTCTTCATCATCTACCTAAATTTCAACATTTTTAGAACCCAATAATGGGTTTTTTTTGTTCCAACAAGTGAAAAATGTTTGAAAAAAATTTAAAAGATCCATCTAGATCCAATATTATTTATTCAAAACACTAACTAGAAAAAAAAACATCACAAATATCCATTGCTTCTCACCCATCTCTAATAATAGAAACCCAAACCATGTAGACATCAACTGTCCAAAATATCCATTGGTAACATAATTTTTCAAAAACATCAATATATAGGGAAAAAATCCATCATCATTCAAGAAATAAATATTGTAATAAGAATGAAAATATAAATATAATTTAGGGAGTACATATCAAATTTATTGAACTGTTGTTGAACATATTTCTTATAATATCTATATAATAAGGTTTAGTAGTAAAGAAATATAACAATAATATAAAATTCTCCTGAATAGAATCATATATGACTCAAAATATGAAATATTTTCCGGTCATTAATAAAACATATCCAGAATAATTATTACAACTTCTGAGGAGTTGAAACAATAATAAGCTAAAAATAAGATAGTATATAGCAGGAGTTGAACTATCACAACATTTCTAGAATTTGGTAAAATACCTAAAGAATTTATTCCACTGTTTTTAGATTCTTTAGTTTGGAACTAGACTGCAGCATGAATATCATCTTTTCACGTATGAAATACTAAAACATCACCCATGGTCTCCTAAATAATCATATGGGAAATAAATTTGAAAGATTTCTTTTTTAAGGATAATTATTTATATTTGATCTGAAACTATGAGATACACCAGGAAGAAAATAAGTGTGAATGAAAATCACTAAATATAATTCCATAAATGAAAATGAAAATCATTTTATGGATAAATAATTGACAAGAATATAAAATAGGCACTATGTAGTGGATTTAACATTCATAAAATGTGTCCATGAACTTATCATCACATAAACACATTACCCCAAAGAAAATAATACCTGATCATGGATTAACATAAAAGTCTAAACTGAGGCTTGAAGACAACCTGAGATAGGTTCTTCAACATAATAGTTTTTCACAAACATCCCTACCCATATAGGTCCAATGTAGTTGTCATAATAGCACCCAAAAAATACCATGTGTTTTAAGGCTTGTTTTTTGTTTTTATTGTGACTCAAAAAATAGTAGTTCTATAAGACATATTGGTTTCTTAAGAATGATTTTATGTTGTTTTAAAAGAAAATACAATTAAAGATAAATTTCCAAAGGGTGAATATTTATAATAGTTGATGGGAAAATGTCAAATAATAAAAATAAAATACCTCAACTGATAATATAGTAGGTTCATCTCTAGTTCCAAGGTCTATAGAATCCACTCCTCAGTGCTTTCTGCTAATTTTAAATATATAAAATTGGTGTGATCTACATGATTTAGTGGAAACAATCATCAAAAAAAGAGAAAATGTATCAAATATTAATCCATGAAACAAAACCTATTGAAAAAAAAGGAAAAATTTGATTTGGATTCAATTGTAGATGATGAGATAATAAGGCGCAGTTCGGTTCAACAATATTGGATTTTGATTTATAAGGATATGTGAAAAAAGTATACATATGAACTCCTTAGTTTGTGGAAAAATATCATATAGATTGATCTATCGAAAGGGATCATTTTGAATACTCATCCACTATAATTACACTAAAAGTTTCATGTCCAAAACTATTAATGTAAGGAAATATAAAAATATAGATCCCAGTGGAATCTCGGATAATACAAAATAAGGAATAAAAAGGACAATAAAAAATGTGTAGTTTGTCAAAACTAGATCATCCATCATTTGTCTCATTAATACCTCATCTGTAATAAATTTTATGATGGTTGTATCTTATGATTCTAGAAATAATAACATCCAACATGAGAAAAAAACAAATGAAATCAAATACACACACATAAAGATAAATAGATAAATAACCATATGGGAAAAAAATTATGGTACTGAAACATCAATATCATCATTCTCTATAGTATTTATCATACATATCTTGTAAAATTAGTAAAACATGCATTATGTAAAATAATATGGATGGTCAAAATTGTGTAGTGATGATCCAACACTAATAAATAAAAAACAATAGAAAATATACATGGTTCGGTAAAACATAACCCAATAAAAAAGAAACTGAAAGTCTTTTCTCATATTGAAAAGTTTCTGAATAGATTCGAATTAGTGAAACATACCTTCAAGAAAGAAAATATCACTAGAATCACATACCTATAACCAAGATTGATATAACATCGTTCAGTCATGATCCCAAGAAAATTCAATGATTCAATCATATATGATCTTAAAATATTTTCCTTAACACATAGTTACAAATAAAAAAAATATAAAAAGGAAAAAAGAAATATTTGATTTATAAAAATCAATAACTCCAACAAATTTTTCCCTCTAAAGCTTAGTTTTCCCTCACGAATGTCATGCTACATGGAATTGAAAAGATCAAATGAAGTATCATATTATTTATAATGTCTTGAAAAAACAGTGTTTATGTGGCTTAAATGATAAACAAAATAAATTTCATTAAAGGTAATAAGGATGAATTTTTCATGTAATAAGGATTTGGTGGTGTCATGTAAATAGAGGGGCAACCAAATTTCTTTTACCTTATTGGAATCATTCTCCCATTTTAAGCAGCTTTAACAGAGATATATCAACCACTTTATAAGACCTGACAACATAAAATTGAATCACAAAAATAGATGAATACATATATAATCTTGTTGTTTCATTTGAATCAGTATCATCATTCTATAAAAATTCAATGTTTTGTAAATAATAAGTGCATATATTATATTCAAACATGTATAAGTGCATACATTTTCCAAAAAACCAAAATTTCCATACTATATCATTCTCATCATCACTACTTGTTTCTAATGGGTAATCTTCAGTGTTGAGCCCAGGAATGTGAAGATCCCAACTAAAATTTTATCCAGGAATGGTTCTATAATGAGAGGAAACATTTCCTTGCTTAATGCATGATAAATCATGAAGGGAAAACAAAACATCTTCAAATGACTATATGTTCTATACTTATTAATAACATTAATGTTTAAATTGAATATGAATTATATTTCATGTTTCCATTATAAAATATAATATCATATGTTCATATTATAGTAATATTGTTTATGATAGAATTTTTATAGTGATTTGAAAGTCATACCATGTTGTGGTACTAAGTCTTTCTTTATAACCATAGTGGTGAAAGTAAGTCACCGAATCAAGCTATATAACAAAAATTTGTCATAGAGAAAATTATCCACTACTCTAAAATAAAGATATGTCATAAATATACCAGAGTGTTGTGTTATTGGTTTTAAATATCACCATAACAGAGACCAATAATTGGTAAGCGTCGGGGATTCCATATTTTTTTTCACTAATTGTAACCATTCACCCATGCTATGAATCTTCAATAAGGATCTGTCAACCACTTCTATGTGGTATAAATAATAAGTACATATAGAATATTCAAATACATATAAGTGAATACAATTTCCAAAATCCAAAAAATTCTTTACTCTATCATTTCCATCATCACTATGGGTGATCTTTAGTGTTGATAGAATTCATGTGAAGAACCCACTAAAAAGTATGGTCGAGAATGCTTCTGAAGTGAGAGGAAATATTTCCTTGATCATTGGATGATAAATCTTGAAGGGAAAAGAAAAAATCTTCCAATAACCATATTTTATATACTTATTAAAACATAAATTTACAAACTGAATATGAATCATTTAAAATATTACAATATAAAATTAAATACCATATGATCTTATACTACCAGTATTTTTTATGATAGAAAGTGTTGCATTGATTTGAATGTCATATTGTTCTGCAGTATGAAGGAAGTCTTCGTTCATGACCATGATGGTGAAATTATGTAATTTAATCAATCCACATAACAAAAATATGTCAAGAAAAAAATCATCCACTACTATAAAATAAGGATCATCAATATAGTAGAAATATGTAAGTACGAATAGATACGAAATATATTGGGTAGATGTAAAAAATATTGTAAAACATCATTCACTCCTCCAACAAAAACTAATAAATAAAATAAAATATAAGAAAATGATTTATTGGGAAGGAAATGTAAACAATAAATATAGAATGAATTATGGTATTCTAATATATATTGAATAAATTTGGTGAGACTTTATTTTTTTACTACCATGTAATGGGAAGAAAATACATACAGTGATGATATTTGGGTGAATAAAAATACCATTCATGGATGGTCTGGATATTCAACACATCTTGATGACTGATAGAAACCTCATCTTCCCTGTAAAACTAAAAACAATACTAAAACACCAGATATTTAATTAAATAGAATGAAGTACTATAAAATATAGAAGAGGGACGAAAATAAAAATGATTTTAAAATTTCTATGATAAAATTTTCCAAAAAGGATAATTAGTTTTTTATTTTAACAAACATTACTCTAAAATACTAGATTCATTGCTCTTAAAAATGATTCATTGATCTAATAAAACACGTGATCCATTGTTCAAACAAATAAAATGATACAGTACCCAATAAAAATACATAATTCACATGATAAAATAGAAAAATTGATCCACTACTCTAAAAATAATCCATTACTAAAATAAACTACATGATCCACTAATAAAGAAAAATAGAAGATCCACTTCTGTGAAAAAAGATCTAATTCTCTAAAAAATGTCATGAAAAATCTATTTCAAAGTTAAAGTAACTAATAAGATTTGGATGTTAAATTATTGATGACCATTATGAAAACAAATCTATAAAATAATGTTTTTATTGTACCTTGTTTTTTAGTTGTGAGAATTGGTTATGGTTGAGGAAGAATATGTAATAAGTCCATAGCAGAGCACCTACACATTCATCTAATATGTTTAAATATAGATATAATAATTTTTAAAAATAAGAACACATACTATGTGTGACTATAATGGAAACACTTCAATAAGGAATCTAGGAATATGTATAATAAATCATTAAAAATAATATTTATGAAAATTTGGGATACACTTCAATAAGACATCCATAAATATCCATGTTTGACTAATAGAGAAAAACTTACATATAAATAATCTAAAATTATTATGTTTCAACAACCTCTAAGAAATTATATAACCACTGTTATGTGATTTAAGTTATAAAGAGTGTTATTTTTTATTTTAAACAACAAAGTACAAAACCCAATCCATCCTTCATCCTTCATAATCATTTTCTTTTTAAAACATCAAAACCTCAAATCATATGATTACCAAAAAAATAAAGTTTATATAACAGAAAACCCTTAAAAGAAGAATATTGATGTAGGAATGCTTTATATGGACCACATTTAAAATAATGAAATACACTAACATCACCTGAAATGTGTTCATTTAGGATTCCTTCCCCATGATCCTAGGGTTTCCATAGATGAAACACTTATGGGAACACTGATAAAAACATGAGAAACCATTGTATGCTATTATTGTTGTGAGATAAAGGTCTATTTGTGTAAACAAATGATTCCTATAAAAAATATAAAATCCACAAAAAAATATGCATGAATATAATTACTTAATTCAAACTAAAAAAATGATAAAATTTAACAATAATGTGATTTTATGTTTAATGGGTGATGTGATTATGTGTTGAACCAAGCATGTAAGGAATTAGCAATTAAAAATTTAGGTGGGGTTGATACACAGGCATAGAATGCTCGAATAATTTCATAAAGAGTATTTACATAAGTGTAAAATAATTGTAATATCAGCTAAAAATATACATGAAACCATAAAAACCCTCTTTCAACATGAATAAACCGCACACCACCCATAGAGAAGAACCATAACATGCATGGTGTAGTTTATGAATTATTTTTTTGGCAGTAGTGATGTATTTTATCTCCATGCATTAGGAACTGAACTGGGATTGAATAGGAACACTAAAAATGATATAGGGGATTAAAATAGTGAATTATAATTTAAAACATGTTATAAATATATTATGGAAAATAAAATTTCCACTAGGGTAATAAAATTAAGAGTTTTGATCTACCCATTGTGAAGGCATTATAACTCTACCTTGCATGAAAGAGACGTGGAATTTATGAAGGGAAGTACAATTATAGAATATGAAATTGAAATAAATGGTATCCAAAGATAAATTAAAAACAAATGAATATTCAATAAAAAATTAGAATAACAATTGATACTAACAAATCGCAGATGATGGAAATAAAAAAATTAAGATTGTTAACTGAACAAAGCGTACATAAAGACTAAAATCATAGGGATAAGAATGATATTTCCAAAACCCTATGGTAAATTCTCTAGATCTAGAGAAGTGGAATGAGGTGGTGGTTAGGAATTGGGGAGTAGGTGGTGAGGGAGACTCGGTGGGAGGATCTGGAGGCAGAGGAGCCATGGTGGGACGAGCCAGAGGCGGAGCAGTCACTGGTGTAGAAGCTAGATGTAGAAAAGACTGAGGTAAAAGCATGGTTCTGGGAATCGAGTAGCTAGAGGTGGATGAATCATAGTCATATCAGATGGAGGGGGGAATTTGGATGCTTATAATCTATATCTAGACGATCAGGAGCTGATGTCAGAGGAGTTAGATGTGGAGTATCTAGCTGTAGAGGTGGAGAGAAAGCTAGAGGTGTGGGTGGGGGTGTCGGGGAGGGAGTCGTTGAAATCATCTGGAACCCTAAGTGGGGGTCAACCCTAAGTTTTGGAGGGATTCAGATGGAGGGAACCTAAAAATGGATAGATATGGGTGATTTGGAGTGCGGTATTGATGAAACTTAATTGAAGAGGAACCCAGCTTTAGTATATATAATTAATTGGTGTCTCTCAAATAAGGGGTAATCCCTTTACTCAACACTTTCATTGTTATTTTATTTTAGTAATTAATCTAAATATATTTAATCCAACCAAACCTACTAACTCTTGTACCCATAATATAGTTATTTGTTATTATGTTTATGTTATATCAATTCTACACTGTTTTTCAATCTAATGGGAATTAAAAACATCACTCGTACATATGTATGGCCCACTATCTCCACATAGCTGTGTAAGTAATTTTTCATCATTGCATTTCATGGATGATTATAAAGGTGTATTAATTGACATGTATATGATATTTTTAAAATAATTATTATGTTGTAAATGTATGATATTATGTACCTTCATAACCTTCCATCAATTAGTGATTGATAATGTCACTCATGCTTAAATGTGGACTACCACCTCCATAAAGCAATGTGATTCATTATTTTAATAATAATATTCTTAAATAATTACACAATTTTATAAAATTTATAAATATTTAAATATTTAAATCATTGAAATTTTCTAGATGATTGAACCACTCCATTAGTCATTCATCTATGGAAAATATACAATAGAAATTCTGGAGATGATTATTAAATAAACCTAAAAGTGCATGAGGTAAGAATTAGCTATTAAATTAATGGATTTAAAATAATTATAAATGGTTCATTACATATATAATATTAATAAAAATATTTTAGAGAAATTATTAACAAATTTAAATTCATTATATTAGAGGACCAAATATGTATGAATCTTTAATTATAGGTGTTTAGGGATTTCAATTACATTTTCATTTTATTTTCAATTATTTCCATATTATCATTTGAAAAATAATATTATACCATTATTTTATATCACATATATTTTATTCTCCTCTTTTTATGTTAGAATATATATATTTACATTTCATTTCATCACTTTTTGGAACATAATTCAAAAGTTAAATTACATATAAGGGACATTATTTTGAAAATATTTGTTTGTAGTTTTCCATCCATGTATTTTTCTTTAATATCAATATTCTCATTAAAATGGTTTAAATTTTTTTATAGTTCTCCAATGATTTATTAATTTTATATTTACCCATTTTTTACATAATATTTGTCTTGACATACACACTTTAATATATTTTATTTCAATCATTACCACAATTTTCATTGAATTTTTCGATTTTTTATTTTTAAATATATAATTTATATAACTATTTTTGAAATTTTATTTAAAATACAATAAAAAAAAGAATATTATTTTCATAAAATAATGAAATAAATTTTTAAATGTAATTTCTAACACCATTCATGGATTATGTTAAAGGGAAATTATCTTTAATGTATTATTTATATATTTATAATTGGTTATTTACTATAAAAAATATTTAAGAATAATTAATGGACCTCAACCTTCATTTTCTATTAGTGGAATATAACTTCTATATAAATTATTAAATTTTTGTGATCATGTTTTCTAAAACTCTATACTATTTATTGGACATTAATTTTATCCTTAATGTCCATATTTTTTTAATAATTGATGACTCAAGAATAATTTCTATTAAATTTATGTTGTTTGAATGGTTTAAAATTTAATTATATTGTATTAATTGAAGGATTTTTATTTGTTTTTTTTTATATCATTTTCTAGGCAAATATTGATGCTTTTTATATTTTATTCAATATGGATTATTTTTTTCTTAAAGGGAATTATGGGAAAGAATTATTTTATTCATTCAGAAAATTATGAATGTATTATAGTTGAATGCGATAGGTGGGGCCTAATTACATATATCCCCTTGATACATTGATAGGTAAAACAAGAAAAAAAAAATTAAGGAATTAAATATTATATGGGTATTAGGTTTACACAAAATTATTTATTAAGAATGATGTTACAATTGAGAGGCCATGATGGCATAATTATTGACATAATGGTTGAGAATCCTTGATCGTGAATTATACATTTAATTTATTATGAATTTAGTTTCTATTATCTGTATGATTACAATGTTGATATTATCCATGGATTTCCATTAAACTAATGTTGTTAATTAAATGGAATTTATTTTGATTATCCATAATAATATATTGATTACTCCTTATTTACTCATGATAACTTCCATTTTATATAACCCAATCCGATCATCTAATATCACCCTTTAATTTTTTTCCTTTACCTAGGATATGATGAATGATATTTTAATTCATTTTAAGGATTTAACAATGTTTCATATGATAGTTTTTAATATTTCCACTATAATTTTTTAATCTTGTATGAATATAGTTTCCCAAGAATACAAAACTAAGTGATCTAATGTTGTAAGATCCCTTGTTTCTTTTACCAGTGTAATATAGAAAACACTATATCTAGTTTTTTGCAGTATATTTTTAACATCAATATCATGGTTTTGAAAATAAAGTATTGATAGAATTAAATAGAAATAATATTAATATTAATAACTATGTGTGAAAATGTGACTCATCATTTATACCATAGTGTAAAAATAAAAATGGGGGAATATGTTCTTTAAATGTAGAAATAATGGTCATTGGTTAAACAAATATCAAAAGGATGTGAACAATTTAGAAAATTATATGAATGGATGGATCTTTCCATGGAATGAACCACCCACACTCTATAGTTAAAAATGAAAGTAGTATATATATATTTCAAATTAGTCCTCAAATCCAAGGGTTAATGATAATAATATATATAAATGACCATTAAAGATGATAAGAAAAGGATTTATCATGGGATCACTATTGGTGATGTCGGTTATGATAATGAAGTCATGAAAGGTATAAATATCATCAAATTTGGAACCTCTATTTTTTTCATTGATTATGTTTTGTCCACTCATATTTATCTAAATAATATTCTATGGGTATAAAATTACCACCTTAGTAATTAGATATTTAATTAGTATTGAAAACACACAATAGTACGATGATCACATTTTATTTATGTGAGTATACTTTGTTTGATGATTGAGAGAATATGCTTCAAATATAATTTGGTTTTTCTACCTTTAGTTGAAGTTAATATGATTTTAGAAATTATAGATCTCATTATATATAAATTAAATATTTTCATTAAAGGGAAGTAACATTACATATACAAAGTCAACAAATGATCTATTAAGTATATGTGGATAAGTTTTTTGTTCCACTAGAAATAACCACCATTTTTTGTCTTGATTCATATTCATAAGGGGTATTCATCTGAGTCTATAAGGTTGAAACTAAACATTGAGGATATACCTATTTTGTGATATATTTTACATGTATTTATGAATGTATTTCATTTTATTACTTCTAATTTTGATTTTTATTTTTCTATATAATTAAAACATGGTGTTTCAACTATTTTAAATACTCTCTAAATAACACCCCTACTTGTGATGAAATAATTATAGATGAAACTCCATGAGAATCCAGAAAGTGGTTTCATTCAACCGAGTGCATTATCATGGAGTCAACATGTTTTTTTATGGATAATTATATATCAATGAATCATGTCATTTATTATTGGGAACAAAAAAATATCACGATCAAGAATAAGAATCCTCTTCCATGTGTTGATGGTTTGATTGATCAATTAAATGTAGCTCAAAACATATAAACGATTAATCTTCAATATAGATAGTATTAATTTGGGGTCTTAATTAAATTAATACATAATAAAATAATTATTATGAGGTATGGACACCAGGACTATATTGGGATTCCATTTTGAATTAATAATTCCCCATTTTCTTCATTTATTGAATTAATTGATTATGTAGAAATTAATTCGATCAACTTATAGTGATCATTATATTTTATATTCTTATATTATCTAAAATAAAGAATGATAATGATGACTACCTTGAAGTTGTATTAAATTCCCTAATGAATGAGAAATTATTTTCAAAATTTATAATGTGTGAATATTACAAATATAAGTTTTCATTGGTGGTATATGTGGTCACAAGTGAGATTATATCAGTGGAACCTTCTATAATAGAATTCGTTAAACAAAAACTTAAATCAACCCTTGTTATTGAGTCCTATATATTTATAGTATATGATATATATTTTTGAATAATTGTAAATAATTTTTCATTGATTTCCAATACACTCAATAAGTTAACATAAAATAGTGTTATGTTCCATTGGACTGATGAATGTGAATAGAATTTTGAGGGACTAAAAATAAGGATGAATAATGCACTTTTACTGACATTACCCTATAGTGGATAATGGTTTTTTATTTTTATTTATAAATCAAATAATGAAATTGGATTTGTTCATATGTAGAAGGAAATAGTGATAGATTTTTTGTCACCTCATGTAACGTCTCTTGATCACAATTACACAGATCGTGACTTGGTATTAGTTGTTTAAATCATTATATTAATGATATTGATATGTTTTAATTATAGGGAAACATGTGAAAAATATATTGATCAAAAATATTTTAATTAAAAATAAAAAATAAATTTTTTAATATAAGTTTAGGATGATTTCAAGACTTAATTAGGTATTAAAATTTCTCAATAAATTTCCAAAATCTGATGGAAAAAAGATTGTTGATACTTTAATACTATGAGATTATTGTAGATTATCTGTGATGTGGAGAATAAAAGATACAATATTTAATAATTATCAAAGGATGGACCATGAAATACAAATTGAATGGGAGAAATACTATCTTCCTCAAAATGGAAATAAACTATATTTCCTTATGAATATTAAAGAGGCATGGATAGAAGATATGGATTCATAATTGAAGGAGAGATACATTATTGCATTCATCATGGATTGTGATGGAATGATAATGTTCTGGAATAGTGTATATGTCACTGTTATACATGAATTGAAGAATAATTCATTGTGTGATGATCATTTATCGTTATTCTCAATTCATCTCAGTTATTATATGATGTATAAAGACCTTATGTACAATTTATAGTGGCAAAACAACATTAAAGATAATAATTATTGTATATATCAGTTCTTAGTATGTCAATAAGTTGTGTTTCTCTAGAAAATGTATATGTGTATATGAAATATATTATCCATACATATATTGAAATGGGAAAACGTCACCATGGATGTCATTGTAGGACTCACCATGATATATAAAGCGCATAATACTCTTTGGAATCTAGTCAATAACTTTATGTGTCTAGCATGTTTCATTTCTAATAGTGAATATTTACCACTTCTTCATATTTCCTAAATATCAATTAATGAATTGGTATTATTGTAAATAGTACTATATTATATTATATCTACATGATATTCAAGGATGAAATTAATGTTCTAGATAAGAATTCAACATGTTCTGGATACAATATGGGTTTTGATTAATTTCTATCATCCTCATATATATTCTAGTAGGAGATAACTACTCAAACCCTAAAATATTTACTAAAATCATTTTTTCTGAATTTAAATTTTTACTTGTATTAACACTTGTCTCTTATTGAATATTGTTATTAAGATTATTCCACTTGATTATTTGTATTTATCTATATTAATCCCTCTACTAGAGTAATGTTAGAACATTAACATGATTTGATGATGTTAGAGTTTTAAATCCCTCAAAACATAATCAATCTCATTAAATGATACAGAAAGTGAGATCCATTTAATACCACAGCATGGATACCTTGAGTTGAAATAATCCTTATGTTGATAATCATCAAGGAATTCATGAGGATTGTGTTGGTGTGAAGGTATTAAATTGAATTTAACCATCCATGAAGGTTATGTGAATTAGAAATATATAATTCTGAAATCTATAAATATTGGGCTCTTTAGTATTAATAATTGAGTAGGGATGGTAACCAATAACTCAATTATTGCACCAAACATGTCTCAATTTCATGTTGTGTGTCATGTATCACATTGGATAAACTACAAACATAATCCTTCACATGTAATTAATATTTACAGAGTACTACTATACTATGATCTCTCTGATTAAGAAAAAAATCCATAAACAATATATTATAGGAATAAAATTGTATAAAAAAATTATTTCTCACCTGATAAGTTATTTTGTGGAATTCGATATTTGATTATGTTTCATGGACTCTCAAGGGTTTATTAAGGTAGAAATATCATTAGTTGTTTATATTAGAGAGATAAAATTTATTCATAAAATTTCATATAAGGTTTTTAGAAATCATCATATAGTGATTTTATGATATATTTCCCATTGAATAAATATTAATTGTACAATATCTATATAAACATGAAACACCAAGCTTGATGATAAATGAAAAATATTATTATTTAGTAAGACATTTATCAAATATTCATTTGTTTGGTGGATATGAATATGAATAACTAAATTAAAAAAATTATAATTTATACATTCATAAAATTAATCTCATTGATTTACAAAGGGTTATAAAATTAAATAAAATCAATTGAATGTTAAAATATAAATTATTATGGTAAAATGTTTTTTTCTTGTAATGTGTGTTTATTTTAATAAATTAATTTATCATTAATTAAAAATTATATTAATAATAATTTCTAAATAATATATAAAGGTAAATATATTATCCTTAATTTAAGTATTTTTATTAGGAAATGAATGTGAATAATGACATTCGATTCTTTAGAAAAATTCTTAAAAATAGATTTTGTTACATTATTTTCTAAATATTATAATTATTTTATTCTAATTTACTAAATTTTAATTATCCCAATAGATAAAATTTAATAAATACGAATTTCATAATTTTATTAGGATTTCTTTTTGGAATATGTTTTAAAAAAATATATTTTTGTAACAATATTTAAATATATTAATTTTTCATCTATTATAAAACTTGTGAAATTATTATGATTTAAGCCAAAAATAATTAATTTTCAAACCTTCTTCTTAACCTGAGATTTTTTTATCGAATGAAATATATATTTTTAAACATTCTCATGAATTTAGTATCTTAAATTTGAATTTTGTGTAAATAAGAAATATTTTACTGAAATTGTAAACTAATTTTGTGCTATTTAATTTAATGGTATGGTTGGAAGGATCCATTAAATTTTATATTGATGAGTAAGTATAAAAATTACATGGTTTATTAAATAACACAAAAAATTCTTGGAAACAAACTATTTACTTGATTTCAATTTAAAATTATTTTTCCCTTAAATGAGATATTTTATGAATAATTGTTTTTCAGGTGTTTTGTCTTCAAATATTAAATGTTATTATATCCAAAAATAGAAATTTAATCTCAGAATATTTAATCCATTTTTTTAACCCACATGAACATATTTACATATAGTTCCCCAATTATTTTAACATAATTATGTTACCATTATAAAATCTTATGTTATCATAGTTAAGGATAAAATGAGTTTAATGTTTTTTAATAAGGTGATATGGCTTAAAATTCATCAATAAAAAGTCTAAATTTTATTAGATTGTGTTATTTTAACCATATTAAGTAATATATTATTATTCTATGCACCATGGTTCCACATGGGTATATTATGAAATATATTATATTTAAATATTTCGATTACTTCCACATGGAACCTTTTCCTCAATTATAAAAGAGAACCGCCTCTTATAATTTATTTTCAATGTTTGAGCACTCTATATAAACTAGTATATAATCTAATAACCTATTAGATTAATTCTAGTAATTCATGAGATCATGGTATAATGATAACACCATCCTTTAAGGATTAATGTGTAAAAGTAAATATATCTCTCAATGATGTGGGGGTTTTCATTTTTGAATCCTTAAAGGATTATTTATTCTTATACATCTTATTAATATGGTCTCTACACCCATAAATAATGGATCATGTATAAAATATATAATTTTATTTTATTATAATTATGGAACAACCATTTTTCACCTCCATATCATCAAATGGGAAATGATTGTATCACTCTTTCATGCAAGTGGACTACTGTCTCCACGTATCAATTTGATTAATTTTCCATCACCACCTCTCATTTTAGGATATAATTGTAGATTTAATAAATATATTGGTTAAAATTTATAAAATTATTATTTTTAATTATAAAATATAATTTATATTTTTTTCATTTGTCTTCTAGAAAATGGATACAACGTTTAAGCATTTGTGCAGAAAACCATATCCACTAATCAGGTAATTCAATTTTCAATATATACCTTTAAGGGATTGGTATAAATATATATATGATTAATATATATGATATTTATATAATTATTAAAAAATTATATTATATAAATATGATCTATATAACACAATAAGATTTTATAAATAAACCAATGATCAATGAATTAAAAAATACACAACACAAAGCCTAAACAAATAATGAAATATTATTATTTAAATATAAATATCATAAGCATGTCTTTAAATTTCTATGTATGATTGGGTTTTAATAATTTATGAAATATGTATAATGTTCTTAATCAATATAAATTTATAGATAACTAATTAGTAAATAATTAAATAGTTTTTAGTAAATTCATTTAGATATTCAAAAATACGTTTTATTCATGAATTGGTTTTATTAATTTATTTTGGAAAATATTATAATTAATTTCATTAAAATTTATAAATTATGTTTGATAAAATGTTTATAAATTTTGAAATCATCATATAAAAATTATCTTATGGTGAATGTTAAATATTTTTCTAAAAAAAATTTATTTTCCAATGAATAGTGAATTATTATTATAATTTAATTGAAAAAATTATTTTATATTAAGGTATTTACAAAGTAAAATTATATTTTGGAATATTTTTAAAACAAAATATGTTCATTTTGATAAATTAAAATCCCATTATATACTTTGGAATGAATTGTATACTTGAATTATGTATAAATATATTTTTAAACTTCAAGATGAATTTTTTTCAAAATTATTTTACGTTATGTTTATTATTTTAATATTATAGTAATTACTTAATATTCCTGAAATGAAATAACAAGAATTCAATTTCATGGTTATAATTAGGAGTGCTTATTTTTTAAACAATTTCCATTTATTGTTTTTTATTAGTAACAGTAGCCATTGTTTACAGTTTTCATTATATTAATGGTGAATCGGGTTATTAAGGTTTAAAAAAATATGATATGGACTAAAAAATTACCCTAAATCATTATTTTTACCTATGGTATGATTTTAGTTATTCCATTCCCTTGATTATTTTAAAATCACTAAATTTATCCCATATTTATTTGATTTTTTTACTTTATATTATCTTTTATAAAGAAAAGAAAAAAAATCATTCTCTTTGTCCTATTATATATAAATTTTTAACAAAAGGAAAATAGATTCTATAATAAATTATAAGATTTTTATTTGAATGATAAATGATTTTTTCCATTTTAAATTATTTCTATTTTTTATTGATTAAATAAATACGTCAAATTCATATTAAATGTCGACATGTTATTTATCTAATTAATAAAAAACAAATTAAATGATTTTAAAAATAGTAAGAGTAAGATAATTTTAATTAAATAATGGTTTCCACTAATTTTTTAGATAAATATTAAATTTTAGAGATGTGTGAATGTATTATATTCAAATTTTATGGTTTTCATGTAGTATTCAATGTTAAATTAAATGAGTAATTTCAAATTTTAAAATAATTTTTTTTTACAATAAATTATATTTTATCTAATGATTTAGAATTATTAAGTATCCTTGCATTATACAAGATATATTTGTTTGTTAAAAAATATAAATTAGGCTCAATTTATGTTCAAATTTTCTTTAAATGGTTACTATATTAACACATCAAGAGTAAACATCTTACATTATTGTAATGTTTAAAAATGGTTAAGGGAGGGTTACAAATATAGACAAGGGTAACATAACAATATAGATAAGAAAAAAAAAGTATTGAATTATAATAATTTGACCAGTAAATATATCATCCAAATTTTATATCATTTTGGAGTCTCTTCTCCTATAAAAATAAATATATTAACATAATATTTTATGTAGTTCCAAGAG
The DNA here is from genome assembly GCA_963277665.1 of Viscum album. Taxonomy (NCBI): domain Eukaryota; kingdom Viridiplantae; phylum Streptophyta; class Magnoliopsida; order Santalales; family Viscaceae; genus Viscum; species Viscum album. Next base: position 4,481,914 of record OY728166.1, on the reverse strand, counting down.
TACCCCTCCACTAACCTAAAAAGGGCATCCCATCTCCACATTTCATGAAACATAAAAATTAATTTCGATCATCCAATAACTTCTAAAATTCATTAAATAAATCCCTCAACAAGTTTGATATAAATTATTTTATGAATAATACCATCCTTCTAGAATTTAAGTTCTATAAAAAAAAGTAGTTTTCCAAAGAAAGTATATAGTTTTTAATCAAATGATTTTGTTTTATTTCTTCTCATAATTCCTTCAAATATTATTCAAATATACTAAAATAATGTAACAACTTATTATATATATGATTTAATATTAATGTAATTACTTATATCTGTATCCAGTTCTATTAAATGGAAAATGAAACCGTCGTTCAGGTGTATGATGGAGTGATGAATCATGAATAAATATAATTTTTTCATCACAAACACTCAGTGCTAGTTATAAGGATGTATTTAATAAATAAATAACATTTTCATGATATAATTTCAATTTTGAAACATAATATATACTCTAATTAATTACTATTCAATCTATTTAAATAAGACAATGAGGTTCATGCATACATGTGGATTTCCACCTCCACAAAGTGATGTGATTCATTTTTCATAACCATGTCATGTGAAAACTATATAAAAGTTAATAAAAACATTCATATTTTATTAATTATATAATTATAATTTTTTCTGATATAAAATTTCACATAAATTCTTTAAATTATTATCATTGAAATTTTCAAACACCACGGATACAAATATATGACCTACAATCTTAATATTTTATTTTATATATTATTCATAACAATAATTCATGGTTGGTTTTAACAAAATGATTCAACTAGAAAAATAATTATTATGTTAAGATAATTTTTCTAGTGATTATGAAATAATTACCTTTTTGAAAAGAGTCGCCCTATAAAATTCATTTCGAACATATGAGCTAAATAATTTCAAATCATCTAAGGTGACATTATTTGTTTATGTGATTGTATATAACAAGTTAGTAAATGAAAATAAATTTAATGATAACAATGAAAATATTTATTAAGAAATTATCTTATTGACATGATTATATTTCTCCTCAATAAAATTAATTTTTGTGATGAGTCATACTCAAGGAAGGGGACACTTTATCATAAAAAACTAATTATAAATGTTTTAGTTATTTTTCTTCTAAATATTATTTTTCAATGTGCATATTCATTAAATCGTATATTGTATGTACTTTTATGAAAAATTAAGTTTAATAAATGATATATTATATCCCTTTGTATTTTATTTGAACATATTTTGTAAGGAATAATTTAAAATATTTTATACAGAATGTGTTGAAAATATTTAAATAGGAAACAATATTGTTCTATTTTAATGTATATGGTAGAAATTGTTTTTTCAAACTTCATAACAATTATTTAATGTTTTCATTCTGTTATAATAATAAAAAAAATCATAAAATAATAATCCTTCATTCTGATTTTGTCGATATATTTAGAATGGTTTTTAAATTTAATGGATATTTCGCTATCCTGAAATGAATTTCTTTTTGGTGTAGTGAATATTTTTTTAGTATGTAATGTTTCATTTAATATGATTATGGTATGGATCTTGGTAATTGATTATAATGATGGTTTTTTCTTTTTTAAACCATGTACATGTGATTATATTATAAACATTGGATGGGTTGTTTCATTATAAACCATAGAATGTTCATTTTTTTATAAACCAAATATGGCTGGTTACATTATAAACTAAAGATGGGGGGACATCATTATAGCACTCCAATAAATTAGGTAATATTCATGATGTATGTTTACCGAGTAGTTCATTGATTTTCTAAGAGATATATGAAAATTATATCCCAATCTACCTACATCATAAATTTTCTATTTCCATGGTATATTTGAAAATAATATTATTTAAAATTTTAAACTAATAGTATTATATTTGAAGGAAAGTTTATTCTACTTAGTATGTGTAAAATTTAAAACATTTTTTAAAATCATTTCATCATATTTTTATTATTTTCAAGTACCCATTGTGAGTTATATTTTTCATTTATTGTATCTTATAAAATCCTTAATCAAAGGATTTAGGTACAAAATGAGATTTATTGGGTAAAAAGGTATTTTTTGATCCAAATGTTTATTTTTAATAAATTTATGGGTTTTATATGAATTAAAGAGCTAATGGGTTTATTTTTTTGATTGTAGGTCTGTTACTGAGAGTTTGTTTCTCTTTTTAGGATAGAAATAATGATGTAGATTCTCAATTACAAGAGGGGTGAATTGTAAGTTTAAAAACATTTTTTTAACCTTAAGGAAAATTGTGTTTAAAAATGTTAAATAAGTTAAATTCAAAAGAACTTTTTTATTTCAACTAATCAAACATTCTAGGTTCTGGAAATATGGTTCTAGGAATGAAACACAAGTAATGTATACAAGGAAAATATTTTACCTTAAAGTGTATAGAATCTTACTTATTAGAGTATATAAAATTACAAGAATGTATAAGAAGATTGTACTTTCTTACTTTATCAAAATTTAGTGGAAATAAACATGAAACAAAATAAGTATCGTGTATGGAATCTTTTAACCCAAAGAGTATGGTATCCATCAACCTTTAATAAAGGTTCCTCATTTATACTTTCAATAAATTATATCTTACCCAGACTAGGGTAATCCCTCAATAGAAATATTAGAATCTATCTTGCTATCCCCACAAGCCCTCAATCATTAAGGTAGTCAGCACCTCTATCTTCCTATATTTGGAAGCCCTCAAAATTTATGTTAGTCGACACCTCTATCTTCCAATCCCCAGAAGCCCTTAATTGTACACAGTAATAATCGAAGTTTCATGAAGAAATATGAACAAGATTTTTAGAACCTCACAAAGTATGAGAGTCTCTCTCTCTAGAAATCACTTTAGTAGCATGTAACCTCTATAGTGATGGAACAGTTGTTGAGCTCAATCAAATGACCTCTTATTTATACGCACTTCTTCAACGGTCGACTCCCTCCTCAAACAGTCATATTTTTACTTGAATCTTAGAGGGACCTATACACATGTCACTAAAACAAAGGTTAGTTAGAAGAAGATTGTACGACCTCATTTTCTAATTAGTGTTGGGAAAATGAATAATTTTAACAAAATATATTTCTCGAATTTTAAGGAAAAATAGAATTCAGATTTTAACCAAATAAACATTAAGAGTCTATAAGACATGGATATTCAGATTCGGTTTTACATCGAACTTGGAATCTGAATTCAATAGATTTCGGAGTATGAATTCCCATGAATTTGGAATCTGAATTCTGAGGAATTCAGAACCTAAATTTTAGAGAATTTGGAACCAAAATTTCCGATAATTCAGAGTCTGAATTTCAGAGAATTCGGAACCTAAAAATAAAATACTCATTATCTAAGGATTTATAAGATTCCAAGATTTTAGATATGAAACAAAATTTTTCTTCAGTAATAAAATGAGTTATATTTAGAAAGTTTATAAATAAATTAATTTAAATAAAGGTGAGGATAATAATTTTTTTAGGGATGGAAAATTTTCCTTATGAAAATAATCATTATGGAAAATATAATTTGTCTTTAGATAAAGTGTTTGTGATTTTCAAAACATAGAGAAATGGAAAAGTCATAAGGAAACCTTATTGACTAAAAAATCTCCCCCTTTTTGGAAATCACAAACATCCTTACAAAAAATAATATAAGGACATAGAATTTTTCTTTGTGAGCAAAAATTAAAAACTTATCTCCCTTTACTTATTAATCATGGTGAATATGACTAACTCCTCCTTAGGTTTTTGAAATTTCTAAGGATCGTATTCTTTAATTACCTAAAAATATTTTTTGTATTCTTGTATATGGAAATATTATTTGATAAAACTCCTCCTTAAATTGAATCCCCATTACTTAGGAAATTTACTTCTTTACTTAGTATTCTTTTTATCATTACTTTCTCTCCCTTTGTAATTTTCATAAAAGAATAAATATAATGGAAAAATATAATATGGTACCCGAAATATTAGTACTATACAAAAAAATATATGAAAGGAAACCAAAAATTTCATTATGATTGAAAGAATTTGTACAAGAAAAAAATAAAGAAAAATATTGGATTGGGAAATAATCATAATTCTTTCTCCTTTGGATTTCACTTCATCCCAATAGTTTTCAGCTTCATAAGCTCTTTATGATCTTATTTAAATCACTTGAGAAACTATTCATAATCGCCATTTTTCTTTTCCAGAGATTTGATTTTTTCTTCCTAAGCCTTAAGAATTTCTTTTTGAGTCTTCAAAAGTTATTCTTGTTTTCTATGATTCTCTTTGAACTCAATTCTAAGATCTCTTTTCATTTTCAAATTCAAATCCATGGAATTAAGTTTCCTATTCATATCCTTAACTTCTTACTTCTGAACTATTTGTTCAAGATTGATCTTCTCATAAAAACTTGAATTAAGGTCCTTTATTGTGACATCTTCAGTATCAAAAGCATCCTTGACATTGTCTTGAAAGTCATCAAATATTATTAGCTCTTAAATTTTCTTCCCTGACCACTTTGTGATTTTCTTGAATGAAATTATATGAGTAACATACCTGATATAAAAAGTTTTGAAATTAAATTCAACCTTAAAAAACTTATCCATAAGCAAGGAAATAGAATCTGATTTATAATTTTAAGGAGAGTTGAAGAATCTGGAACCTCGAGTCTATACTTGGAAATAAAGGAATGGTATTAACCAAAATCTTCAATGTTTGGAAAAAAAAATTGAGTCCCAGGGAGGATGATTCCGAATCAAATTATCTGGTGGGTGGGGATTCTTTCTCTATCTCTTCATATTTTCTATTTGACGAACCACCAACATCCTTCTTTTCCACCACGACTTTCCATAATGTATCAACCAACACCAGTTTTCCCTTATCAGTCTTTGGAATAATATCTACCACTTTTGGAGATTCATGTTTACTATCTGATAGTTGAAATATTTTTTATTCTTCAATATTTTTATTCTCATCATCTACCACAAGGTCATCTGGTTGACCTAATTAATGATTGATACTCTCTTCTTCAGTTGGTTTGTCTACTTCTTCATGGACCTCTTCTTCTTTTCATGGGGTAGAAATTTTTGAATATTTGGATTGAGAAGTCTAGATCGATAATTTCTTATAAGGACTATCCTTCTCATGATATTCATCAACCTACCTTACGACATCATTGGTGTCATCCCCTTCTTCCACTACTTATTCTTATTCCACTTCCTCTTCCTGTATAATTTATTCATCTTCTTCTTGTTCTGGAATCACAATTTTCTATCCCAGAGTCACTAAAATTGATTCATTTGGAAATTATTCTAGTACCTCGACTTGTTCAGATACTTCCTTAGTGTCTTTGAGAAGTCCTTGAACTATTTTATCCTTCAACATCTTCTTCCACTACTTCTTTAGCTTTTCTTGCTTCTCATGCTCCTCAGTGGCCTTAATCTTTAAATCTTTTTCTTCATCAAGGTTCAAGCCAAAACTAGGATCCCCTTCCTTCATATTATTTTTATCTTCTCTCCACTTGGAAACCACTTTATCCGTATAGGTCTTTTGCTTCTTAGATTTTGGAGGTGCAGATTTGGATTCCTGAACTGTATGAGTTTTTTCTTTCACTTCTGGTTCCTTCACTTTCTTTTCATCCCACCTTTCTTGGATGTCTCAACCACTTCTGGTTTCTTTGATAAAGCTTCAATTTCATATTCATATGAATCATAGAATTATCTGGAATCACTATTGAATCCAATCTTCATCCTTCACAAGGTATAATCACTAAGCAACATAACCTTAAAATTCATTGTCATAGAACTGTATGGGATTTTGAACGATTCTATAAAAAGGACTATGATATTGTAAAAAATAGATATATACATAATGATCTAAGATTTTAGAGTCCCATTATTGATATTAATAACTATAAGGAAAACAAACTTCACACCAAATTAATCTTCCTCAGGTTCATCAAAATATAAAGAATATAAATTTCACTCTTCTTCAGGGTTTCCTTGTCCCCTTTTCTCAAAATGAGAAATATCTAATCCTATAACTCTATGATTCTTAGTTTTGTAGAAAGATGGTTGATTTTTGTTTCCTTCGCTTCTGAAAAACTAAGGAACTCTATGTCCTTATCCTTATAAAAACTTCCTAAAACATCCAGTAGCTTGTGGGTGTATAATTCAGATTCTCCCTCATAAGGAATTCCATTGATCTTAACTACAATACAGAACGAAAGAGAATATTTTTTCCCATAAATATTAAAATAAAACTTATCTTTTCCATCATGAATAAAAAGAAATTATGGTCTTATAAAATTCTACCAACAACTATAGATAAATTGGATCTTATCTCTTTGGTTGTGAAACACATAGACTCTCCTAGCTGTTAAACTTGATATTCTTTGAAATTAGAGAATCGTATTTAGTAAATAACTTCAGATATACTAACCTTTCTTTGTAGATCTTCGATTCACATATTTCCTTTAAAAATGAAATTTTCTTCTGTAGGGATACTTCCAAAGACATTCCGATTTGAGGAAACCAGAAAAATTAGGAATGACCCCTAAGTAAAGAAGTAGAGTTTCAGCATGGAAATTCTTGATAACTGATGTGGAACAACCATTGAAGTGGTTTTATATAGGCGTTTTAGGTGACAGTTCATATTCCCGAAAGATCAAATTTTTTAAATAAGCATGATCTGATCTGACGGATGAGAGAAAATTCAAAGAATGATTTTGGTAGGTTTCGATCTTTTGAGGGTTTTAAGATAAAAATTAGGATTTAAGGAAAGTGAATCTGAAAAAATTTCTTAAAACTAGAGGAAAACACAATCAAGTAAAAATTTGATTAAAAAAATTTATGTAAGGAATCATACCTTCCAGACTTCAGGAAACAAATTCTCAGTAATGAGGGAAAATTCTTTTTGATGAACTTAAGATTCCAAAAAAATCGTAAAGAAAAAAAGTTTTGTATTCTAGAATTTTTAATAGATATTTTATTACCAAAATTTTGATTACAAAAAATTTGAATATGAAAAATTTTGATAAAAAAATTAATTATGAAAAATTTTGACTAGGAAGAATTTCGACTAAGAAAAATTTTAATTATGAGAAATTTTGACTGTGAACAATTTTGACTAAGAAAAATTTTGATTACGAAAAAATTTTGATTATGAAAAAATTTGGATTATGAAAAAAGTTATATTACAATAAAATTTATTTAATATGAAATTATATTCCCCATATGAAAAAAAAATTATTGTAAGGAGACGGGTTTCAATAGAAAGTTAATATAGCTGATTACCTTATGATTATCATTCCTAACATTTGTTTAATGTATTCAAATCTATCGGATGTTAAATATTTTGTGAAAATATCTGCAAGTTGATCTTGCATTCTGAAAAACTGAATAATTATGTCTCCTTTTTTGTGTGATCCCTAAGAAAGTGATTTCAAATATCTATGTGTTTTGAACGAGAGTGATTTGCAAGGGTTTTTCTTAGGGAAATGGAACTAGTGTTATCACATAATATCTGTGTTTTGGAAAAGCTCATTTCATAGTCTGTGAGTGTGTGTTGCTTCCACAAAACTTGGGTATAGCAACTTCCAGCTACTATATATTCAGCTTTCGTAGTGGAAATTGCTACCAAGTGTTACTTTTTTCATGACCAAGAAACTAATGAATCTCTTATGAAATGAAAATTTTGGAACGTACTTTTTCTATTTATTCTACATCCACCAAAATTTTTATCTTAAAAACTTTTTTTAAAAAAATCATTTTCAGAAGTATAAAAGAGTCTTAAATTTATGGTTCCCTTTAAATAGAAAATAAATATTTTCACTACTTTTAAATGAGATTCCTTAAGATTGGATTGATATATATAACCTAAGCATCCTAAAAACATTAAGTCTGGACAACTAGAAATCATGTATAGCAATATTCTTATCATACCTATAAATGATGTTTGATCTACTGGTTTCCCAGCTTCATGAAGATCTTAAGAATTTTAGGTACCAATGGGAGTACTTATACTCTTATTGTTGTCATATCCATACTTTTTAAGAAGATATTTAATATAATTATGTTGATATATATATATATATATGTTCCTTCTATTTTTAAGAGATTTGAAAACCTAGGAAATATGTTAACTCACATATCATACTCATTTCAAAATCATATTTCATTATATTTGAAAACGAAATGGTTAAAGATTACTAAGTTGAACCAAATATAATGTAATCAACATAAATTTGAACAATAAAAACATTTTTCTTATCATTCTTTATAAAAAGGGTTGGATAAATAGTTTCCTTAACCTAATTATTTTGTAACAAAAATCTTTAATGTCTATAATAATAGGCTCTAGGGCTTTTCTTACTCTATATAAAGATTTTGTAAGTTTAAAAACATGTTTAGGATTTTTTTTATCTTCAAAACCAAGAGAATGTTTATCAAAAACTTCCTCTTAAACATATCAATTATATAAAGAACATTTAACATACATTTGAAAATGTTTGAAATTAAAGAATGCTGCAAAGTCAAGTAAAATATGAATAGATTTAGGTCTAGCTACTGGAGCATATGTTTCTTCAGAGCCTATTCCTTATTGTTTATTATAGGCTTTAGCAGCTAATATATCTTTATTTATTACAAGGATTCCATTTTCATCACACTTATTTTTTAAGACCCATTTTACTCCAATAATAGAAGTTTCCTTAGATCATTCAACCAAGGTCCAGAATTTGTTCCTTTAGAACACATTTAGCTTATCTTGTATAGATTTTATCCAATAATCATCATCTAAATCTTCATCAGTGATTTTTTGTAAATATTGGGAAAGAAATTATAGATATTATACTTCATTTATTAAGGAACTTCTAGTCCTTAATGGTTAATTTACATCACCAATGATACTATCACTCAGATGATTCATCAGAAACAACGGATTTGGGTTTTTTAAAACATGTTCATCAACATATGGAAGGAAATATTCTAGGTTAAATGCTTCGGAAATATTTTCTTGAATATTTTCTTTATCAGAACGATATTCTATCAAGGGTTGATATTTAGTTTTGGAAAACAAAACCGAAGATATAGGTGGAGGTTATTTAAAAGAAAAAGGATTAGTTTCATAAAATTTAACATGCATTGTTTCTTCAACAGTACAAGTATTTTTATAAAAACTTTACAAACCTTCAAAGTTGTGGAGTAGCCTAGTAAAATTCTTTTATCAGATTTGGGTGTGAATTAATATAAATTATCTTTAGTATTCAGAATTAATACTTTGTAACCAAATAATTTGAAGTAGTAAAGTCTAGGTTTTCTACCATTACATAATTCGTAAGGGGTTTTGTTAATAAAAGGTCTAATCAAAACTCAATTTATAGTATGCAATCAGTACTTGTACCTTCTGCCCAAAACATTTTAGTAATAGAATATTCTCTCAACATTTTTCTAGTTATCTCTTGAATAATCCAATTTCTTCTTTCAACAAAACTATTCTATTGAGGAGTTCATGGTGTTGAAAAATTAGGAGTAATTCCTTTTTCACTAAAAAAAGTTTCAAAATCATAATTTTGAAATTCTCCTCCATGATCACTATGTATAGTTATAAATGGAAGATTTTCCTCATTTTTCACTTGGGCTCTAAAAAATTTGAAATAACAAAAAACTTCATATTTCTTTGTTAGAAAATAGACCCACATAAATCTAGTGTAATCATCAACTAAGATAAATACATAATATGTGTCTCTAATTCTTATAGTTAATATTGGAACAAAAATATCCATATGCTCTAATCGTAATTCAACAAATGTTGAGACTTCACCAATTTATTTAAAACTTGATTTATGTTACTTTCTTTATTGTAAAAGATCGCAAATTTTTGAATAATCAAATAAAATATCTGGTATTTCTTTAACAAGTCCTTTCATAGATATTTTGAAAAGTTTCATAAGCTTAAAGTGTCATAACCTTCTATGCCATAACCAATATTGATATTCCATTGCAATAAGGAAAGGTAGATCTTGGCTATTATGGTCTTCTATGTTTAGTGTGTTTACATTCTCTTGCCTATGGGTAGAAAGAATAAACTCTTCCTTCTAATTGTGTACTAATCATTTATAATTCCTAAAATTCACAAGGTAACATTCATCACATAATTTACTTATGCTAATGAGGTTGTGCTTGAGACCCTTAAGAAACAAAACATTTGAAATCAATGTTTTTTCAAGAAGAACAATGTTACCTATACTAGTAATTTCTCTCTGAGAATTATCTCCAAAAGTTAAATTTCCTTCTTTCATCTTGATAATATTTCAAAGAAATTTTTATTACCAGTCATATGGCGGGAACATCCTCTATCCATACACCATATATTTTTGTTGGTACATTCTTTATTTTCCAGAAAATAAAAGAGTTAAACATTCGGAATCCAAACTTCCATGGTTCTAAAAAATTTTGAAAGAAACATTTTCAGTATCCACATTTTCATAGAAAAATAATCTTTATGAAAACCTAAAGATGAGGTTTTATTTGAAGAACAATTTTTTCCCAATGTTCACCACACTAAAATTTAGTGCAGTATGGAGAACTTTGAGAAACAAAATAGTTATTATTGAAAACTTTTTTAGAATGGGTAGAACCAAATATAGACCGATTATTTATAGTTTGAATTTGGGAATACATTTTTTCAATGTTTTCCTTACCAAAGGTAAAGTTTGAAAAACAATTTCTCAAGGAAAATATTTCTGACTTTTTTTATAACCATGTTTTTATCCTCAAAAACATTATTTTTAGATCTAGAGTTAGTCCCTAAATTATTTTTCGTAGAAATTACATTTTCAAGATCCTTATAAAGTTTGTCCATATTAGAAATAAATTTCTCAATATTTTTATAAATACTTTTAAAATCAAACGTTTTCTTATAATGATATTTACAAAGATCTATTATATAATTGGTTAAAATAGATATTATAGAATTTTCCTTATCAAGATATTTCTTGAGTTTAGAATTTTCATTCTCATAAATTTATGTAAACCTAAACACTTCTTCATAATAAGGTAATGTATTATCTTCTGATAAAGAAGATTCATCATCTAATGATTCATAATATTTATCATCAATGTAATTTTCATTCAAGGATACATTTTAAATAGATTCAGTATTGTGTACCTTGGCCATTAGACAATGATTTTCAATGTGTAGTTTGGCTAATAAACCAATATTCTTCTGACCAGAATATTCAAACTCTAAGGATTCATATGAAGAGTCACCACCACTTGAACTCTAGCTGTCATTGGACTTCAAAACATTCTTCGATTTACCCTTTTAATACTTCTTTATATTCCTCTCAAAATGATTTTCCTTTCTATCCTTTTTCTTAAGCATAAGACAATCTGGCCTTATATGCCCCGCTCTTTTTCATTCATAGAAAGTGAATTTAGAGACATTCTTGTATTTACATTATTTCTTCTTATATCTATACTAAAAGTCTTTATTTCCAAATATCTTTTTCATCATTCAAGCAAGATTAGCTAACTTGTTCAAAAACTTCTCACATTTACTAGACTCTGATAAAATAGTGACTTTATTATACTTAGATCTTTTAACCCTTTCAAGAGTCTTTAAATTAGTAGTAGTAAAGGCTACACTTCTATTTCCATTCATCTTCTTATTTATATCATAATCTCTTCTCATTTTTTTATAATGTTGAAGAAGTTTTAAAAATGATCATCAAGAGGAATTAGAGATACTTTCCCATTCTCATCAATAGGTTTTCTCTTTCATTCCCACTTTTTAGGCATGATATCTATAATCATGTACACAAGAGATTCATCATCAATACCTTTCTCACCCATATATTTTAAAATATTAACAATTATCATAAACTTTTGTTATACCTTGCATAGTGGTTCTCCATAAGGAAATAGAAGTCCATGATACTCTACTCTAAGCATAGCTCTTATAGTCTCAACCACTTTGGATGTACCAAAATGTGTAACTTCTATTTTCTTCCAGATACAATTTTGTGCTTCACAATAAGAAATATGACGATATATATTCTTGGTCAGGGAACACAAAAATGTATTACATATCTTGTATTTAGTTGATATTGTGACTTTTATCGATTGTTGATGGTTCTGAATTTTAAGAAATTTTGTAATCTTTAGTAAGCATGAAAAAGTTTTCCACTCAAGTATTAATAACAAAACTCATCCTAAGATCTCTCCAATACTCATAATCATTCTTATCAAATATAGGTGGTCTAGTAATATTTATATTTTCAATTGAATTGACGTTCATTCCTTTCATTCTATAAAAAAAATATTTCATTTCACAAAAACTTTTCAATAGTAAAATTTTGTAAAAAAGATAAAAAACCATAAGCAAGGAAAAAATTAGAAAAATGAAAAATTCATCAAGAAAAATTATATGTCAATATAAGTATTTAAGAGGCCTACTTTGATACCAATTATAGGATTGATATAATGATGTAGATGCTCAATTACAAGAGGGAAAGTGAATTGTAAGTTTAAAAACATTCGTTTTTAACCTTAAATAAAAATAAGTTTATCAAAGTTAAACTAGGTAAATTCACAAGTCCTCTTTTAGTTCAACTAAATGAACTTACTAGGTTCTGGAAATATAGTTCCAGAAATGAACGTAAGGAATGTTTACCAGGAAAATATTATACCTTAATGCATATAGAATCTTACTTATCAGAGTACATAAAAGTACAATAAATTATAAGAATATTATAATATCTTCCTTTATCAAAATTAAATGGAAATAAAATTTAAACAAAACAAGTAACTAATATAGAATCTTTTAACCCAAAGAGTAGGGTATCCAACAACTTTGGATAAAGGTCCCATGATTTATACTTTCAGGATAGTTTGTCTTACCCACACCAGGGTAAGCCCTTGATAGGAATATCAGAATCTGTCTTGCTATCCCCATAATCCCTAGATCTTTAAGGTAGTCGAAACCATTGTCTTCCAATCCCTAAAAGTCCTTAAACTGTTAGGTATTCAACACCTCTGTCTTCCTATCCTAGGAATCCCTTGATTGTACACAGCAAAAATCGGAGTCGCACGAAGCTATCTGAACAAGATGTTCATAACTGCACAAAGCATGAGAGTCTCTCTCTCTAGAAATCACTTCAATAGAATGTAATCTATAGAGTTGTGGAATATTTGTTGAGATCGTTCAAATGAGCTCCTATTTATAGGCACTTCTTTAATAGTCGGCTCCCTCCTCCAACATTCATAATTTTCCTTGAATCTCAGATGGACCTATACACATGTCACTTAAACAATGGTTAGTTAGAAACAGATTGTATGACATCAATTTATAATAAGTGTAAGAAAAATGAATAAGAATAACTAAATCTATTTTTTTATTATATGGAAAAATTGAATTCAGAGTCCAACCAAAAACACATTCAGATTCTCTAAGACATGTATATTCATATTTTGTTTTATAAAGAATTTAGAATCTGAATTCAATTGATTTTGGAGTCTGAATTAACATGAATACGGAATTTTAATTCTAAAGAATTCAGAGTCTAAATTCTAAGAAACTCATATTTTGAATTCTTAGAAATTCGGAGTCTGAATTCTGAGAATTCAGAACCTGAAAACAAAATACTCTTTATCCAATGATTTATAGGATTCAGAAAGGTCATATTTAGAAAGGCTATAAAGAGAACAATAAAAACAAAGGTGGGTATAAAAATTTCCTTAGGGAAAGAAAATTTTCCTTATAAAAATAATCCTTAGGGAAAATATAATATTTATTAAGTTAAAGTGTTTGTGATTTTCAAAATGTAGATAAATGGAAAAGTCAAAAGGAAACCTTATTGACTCAGCACTCCTTACATGATTAAAAAAATTAGAATTATTTTATAGAGTAGTATGGATATTAAAGTTGTTAATATGATATATGAAAATTTAACTCATTAAAATAAAATATTCAATATCCAAACAAATCGATAACTAAATAGTAAGTGTAACTATCAACTTTGTGATGTAATATTTTTTTTAACAGTGATGTCCTGATTCTCTCACACCCAAAACTAGAAATGGTCATGAAATATATAATAGTGAATTTTCATATATAGAGTCAATTTATGAAATTATTATGATTGTGTAATTATAGTTAGAATTAAATGATGGGTGTAGATAATTCTAGAGATTATGATGTTTTTTGTGAGATTCATATAACAATTATGGATACAGTCGGGGGGTTATGTTTAAATATAATCATGTGTTAAAATTATGATACCAAACTTTTTTGGTTAAAAGAGATGATATTTTAAGGTGTTTAATTATATTTTTGGGAGATTTATTACTATTTTTAGGTATATTTGGCCCTTTAGTACAACATGAAGGATTGTTTTAAAATGTTACTATTAAATATGTAGGATGTAAGTTAAATGTTATGAGATAACAAGTGAGGATAAAACATTCATTAATATATATGTAATTAATGTTATTATTTAGTATTATAATAATAATGTAGGAATTTTATATGAATTTTGTGAACATAGTTTTAGTAAAAAATCTATATGTCATATACAATAATTCTATGAATATTGAACCTACAACCGAATGATGTTAATATTATAATTCCTACCACTAGTCTAAATTATATCCTATTTATTTTGAAATTATTTTTTAACTTAAATGATTTGGAAAAAATGGATTAATTTTATTTTCGATTATCTATTTTATCATATTAAAAATCATGTCATTGGAAAGATATTTTTGTATTAAGCGATTAATAATATTTTTAGAGTATTTCACTAAATAGGAAAAGTAATATGATTTTGGTAAACCAAATATTGGGTTATTTTAATTGATGAATAAAGTTTCAACTATCTTTAAGAATAGTATTTTTTAATGTTGTTTTTTGTGATTCTATATATTTATGGAAATTAATATCATATCTTGGAGATTCTATAATGAGTGAATATACTTTTTTTTTATTAGATGTAAAGAGTTATTAATATTATTTAGAGTTAAATATTAAATTTTACTTTGAATAAGATGTCATATAATCATTATAATCATTATAATCATTGGGTACCAATATTGTTTTTAGAATATTTTTTATAAATTTATGGTTTTTTATTTATCAAATGATACATGTTGAACATTGGGTGTTATTTTTCAGTTTTTGGAGATTAACATTGTATTACTTCATATAAAATATTATTCATTTTATGAATTGTATTAGATTTTTCTAACCATTTTGGATTTGTATAATATCTATGTAAAAGTGGAATATATTTTAATAATTTTGTAGAATTAGTTAAAAACATTAGATTACTGCATCCGAAATAAAAAATCATTTTTAATACTCATCATTGGATGAAAATGGTGATATTGTGGTGGAAATTAATTAATGAATAAATTATACTTATCAAGTAAGTATATTTCATTATTATATTAGTCTATATTGTAAAATAATACCCCAAATCTTGGAAAATTATCTTAAAACTCAAAAATGTTATCATATTACCTTTATTTATGATGAATCAATTGTCTTCTTAACACCGTTATGATTTATAGTCATGTGGTTGTTAAATTTCTCATGATCGTTCAATTTTTTTTAATCAACATTTTTCATCACTCTAGATCATTATTTTGGATGTTATATTTTCCTCAAAGGTTATATTTTCCCTTCCCACTAATGTTATTCTATTTGGTATCCATGTTATGATTCATTCTAGATTACCCTTATATTTCCTTATCCCACATTCAGAGAGGATGTTATATTAAAACATTTAACAAATTTTTATTTGAAAAAATAATTTTCGGTGGTCAAAAACATAATTTAAAACATTAGGTTCAAATTCAAAGGATGAAATTTATTAATGGGGGTAACGTAAAAACCTGGTAGTTGAAAAAGAAACAAATGATTGGTAGCGTATATGACGTGCAACAATGATCCAGAATATACAATGAAATGTTATTATTTTGATACCATGATAATAACCCATCTATTAAATTGGTTTGTATTAATTTGAAGAAAAAATTTAGGAAATATATATTTTAATCCCTTGTGATATAAATATATTCATTATATATTATTAAATAATCCATCAATTTTTTGTAAATTCAATTTATTCATAAAAAATACTTTTTCCACAAAACAAATTGTGATAAAATATAAATTAGTAATTTATTGGAAATTTAAACAATATATTTCATAAAAATGTTACCATTTTTTAAATTACAATTTCAAAATACTATATAGTGAATTTTTGTATTTTTCTCAAAAAAATATGAGTTTTAATCATCTCGAGAAAAATACTGAATTTTGGTTGTACTGTATCTTCCTTTAATTTTAATACAATGTATAATAAAATTTTGTATTTGATAAAAAAAATATTTATTTCTTATTAAAAATATTTATACAATAGTCTTTAGAATGAATTTGATAATTGAATTTCGTGTAAAATCATTTTTACACATAAAAATAAATTTCCTTAAATATTATCCTTTGTTGGTTTCTGTATTTTAATTTTAATATAATCCTTACTAGTTCTATAAATGTAATTAATAAAAATGGATTAAAAATTTATAATAAGGTGGTCCAAATTTGGTAAATAGGTAACTTAGATTTTTTTAATGTTAATCATTACAATAGTAAATAATTGTCACTATAGAAAGGCTAGTTCAAGTAATTAAGGGGAAAATTATATGATAATGACTATATAATGAACCAAAAAAATCCTTTACCCTTTTATATTAGTGAATTTCAAACATATCAATCAATTTTTTGAAAATATAGAAACTTGATTCCATATTTCTTATATTACGTTCTTCATATTATTTTATATAACGAAATGTCAAAATCTCATTTTATTTGTTTGATTATCTCTAAATTTTTTATAGTTCCATAGGAAGAGGATATATTTACTTCTAAAAGGTATTTTTAAATGAAAAATAATTTATTTTGGATGATAATTTATCTCTAATTTGTAGTGATGATATAATTACCTTAAATTATTACCCAATGTTGACGCAGTATATATTCAATTAATAGAAATATAATAAATGAATTTAAAAATACTAAAAATATTATAATTTTAAATAAGTACAATGTTACAAGGAATTTTTGACATATATATATTTATATATATATTATTTAAGTGATATGTTAATAGATTATATTTTAATTGAATTATTTTCATGTTATTTTTATAGTTATATTAACTTAAAGTTTCCTAATATGATAGTAATGTTATTTTATAATAATTAATATTATATTAAATGAATTAAAATTCCTTAAAATCTAATATTAAGCTGAGTTAATATTATATATTTAATGATAACAATTATTTTAAATTCATATACCAACATTACTTTTATAGTAACAATATTATCCTTTAATGAGTGAAAACATAATTATCAAGGTTATTATCAAAAAGGGATAATGTGGGGAAAATAATGAAATAAGGGTAGAAACCAATTTTAAACATTTTCATATTTTATTGGATGATAGAAATTTGACCCATAATCATCATATATTACAATTATATCATTTTAGTTCCTTTTACCATGGAAAAATAATTAATATTAAATTAATAGGTTATGTAATTCCAAGAGTTCCCCTCCCCTCACTTATAAATGGGTTCCTAATCTCTGGTTTTCTTCAGACCTAAAAACGAATTTATTTCAAACAATTACTACCCAAACCCTATTGAAAAATCAATCCAAAAAATATAGTGGTCTTTTTTTAGAATAATACCAACCATAGAGGGTTTAATTTTAAAAGTGATAGAAATGTCTGAAGAATAGGTATAATATTTTGTGGAATGATATATTTTTATTTATTTTTCAACCTCATTTTAGTATATTTAAAAAATTACCAAATAATAGAAATTATATATTACATATATTTATAGTTTTTCATTTTAATGTAATAACCTATATCTATCTCATCTTGTATCAAATAGAAAACCAAATAGTTGTTTGTGTGTATATTGAACTACCACATTGAAAAATGGTATAATTTTATCCATCACTATAACTCATGGATGGTTATAATGATGAAATTAATGGTTACGTGTTATATTAATTACATAAATCAAATTTGGGAATTGGAAAATACCATATATTTTCTTACCTTTACATACCTTGAAAAATGATAACAACATTCATCTGTAAATATTGATTACTACCACCACGTAATAACATGATTAATTTTTCATAACCACAGAACATGGATTCTATAAATAATTGTTTTTAATGAATATAAATTATATTTCTGATATAATCATAATTATTTAAATATAAAACTTCACTCACCTTCTTTCTATCATGATTATTCAAAAATGGAAACACCGCGGGTATATACGTATGACCTACTGTCTATATGATTGTAATGTTGTTAAATATTTATATCCATATTTGATGGATGATTTAAAAAATATAATTGATACTGAAAATGATAATTATTTAACTATCATTAATTCAGATATAATTATTGAAAATTAACTTTTTATTACCAAAACAATTTTGAGCAAAAAGTGAGAAACCACAAGACCCAAACACTATAACCAAATAAAACGATAAAATAGGATAACCTATATCAAGAATACAAGATCTGACTCTCCCTAGTGACTACATCGTGATGAAAAGCCTTCACCATTGCATGACTGCATGGCTAGTTGTCCCAAGTAGAGTTGCACAGGCCTCATACAAATGGAGAATCCACACCGTCTGGAACATCCAAATCCAAATGCCATGCTCAGGTGAATGTTTCCTGCTTCGAACCTCATCTGGAGCTGATCCATGTAGTGTGTTGGTTGCATACAAACCCAAAATTAAAAATGAAATCAAGAAACAAAATTCTTCCTCATTACCCACCCATATAGATTCTAGGAACTGTCAATGAAAATTTCAAATTACAGATCCTAAAAATATCAATCATTAAGTTCACTGCCATCAACACATCACAAAATTCTGCATCCTCCATGTCGCATCACCGTTGGCCTTTGCACCAGAACCTCCAACACAACTGATGAATCTTGGACAATATGTCGAAATATGCCACCACCATTGATAATATTGAACTGGTCGATCAATATAATAACCCAAATAAGCAAGACGACGTCCATACTGCTCCACCTCGGAGAGATTGGAGGAGTCCCAAAACCAGAACTAAGAAACTAAAAAACTGAGGCAGGATGAAACGTCAGTGAAACCCTATCTCGACGTTTTTGCATCACTGTAAAAATCAACAAAACATCACAAGAATCACTATTATTAAGAAAACTATACTAAACTCATTGTTAAACACATACATAGAATCAAAAACCCCAAAACCATGAATGAAAGACAATGATGAAAGGTCGTGCCAGGTATGCCAACAACCGTCGCACCACACATCCTAATTTCTCTCCATTACCACGACTCCTGATCCACCATATAGGGGTGTAAAATAACAATAGATCGTCGAAAGGAAAGAGTGGTCGAGGTCTTGGATCACTGGCACCATCCACGATGCAGAAGAATGGATCTAAGAAAGAGTAGAAACAATAAGAGGGGGAGAGGGGTAGATGAAGCTAAAGAGCCAAATATCATTGACAATAACCAATCTAATGATGTCATTTTTCAAATATGATCCAAAAATCTTAAAAACATTTGATGTGAACTTATATTATTAATACATTGTATACAAAAATTTAATAAATAAAATAAATGGAATATTAAACATGAAAAAATTATTAAAAATGTAAATAATCATGATATTATTATTATTTAAGAATAAAAGGAATGTAGGTGATGAGTGAGACTCAAGGTAAGAGACAATGTATCATAAAAATTGATTTTAATTATTTTAATGATTTATTTTGAAAATCATTTTATACACTGTATATTTTCATAATATTATTTTACCAATGTATTTTTATAGAATTAAAATAAATATAATAGATATTGTATAACAATTTTTTTATTTTTTTATTTTTGAATTATTTAAAAATGAATAATTTTAAATATTTTATATAGGATTGTATAAAATTCATCCCAAAATGAATAATGAATTCCCTATTTTAAAATATATGAAATAAAAAAATCAACCATAAAAACATTATTGATTTTTGGATTCCAATATAATTATTCATGTTTTAATTAATGAATAAAACTCATTCCATATTTTTTTTATGAATGGTTTTTTAAATTCAAGGTATATTTCATTATCATGAATTGTTTTTTATTATTGCTTATTGGAATGTTTATTTTTTATAAAATCATTAATGTTTTTTATTAGGATTTAGATATTGGGAATTGTTTTTAGAATATGGGTGGCTCGGTTGTTATCAATGTATCGGTGGTTACTTTAAAACTAATGACGGATAATATTATTAGAAACCAAGGATAAATCCTTCAATTATAAATTAATAATGGGTTTTTACATTATAATAAAAGAATATATGGGTTCGTTATATACCAATAAATCATTTGATAAAGATCATCATATAATTTGACTATATAGGTAATCCATTTATAAGAGTGATGTGAAAATGATGTCCAAATATACATACATGATTTAGTTTTTCATTCTATGGGATTTTATTGAAAACTTATGATATCAAAAGTTAATCAATTTAAATTTTATTTAATGGAATTTATATGAAACTTTATATTGTCAAATATATAACATTTGGGTTTGAAAATATGTTTATATGTTTTTTAGGAATGAAATGTAAATTCTCTGATTTTTATTTTTCATTTCATATTTTTTGTAAAATATTTTATGATAGACTTAGGGAAGAAAATTTAACATTAATGGTAATTAAATGGTTATTTTTAGGGTAATGAATATGTTTAAATATATTTTTTAAAAATATTTCAAACTGACAATTTTATTTAATTATTTTAATGTAAATAACTGATGATTTTGAGCTCATTAAACATTTTTTAATTTCTTAAAATGGTTTAAATTATGATTACAGATTGGGGTGAGGTCATGATGAGAATTTTAAAATATTTAATTTATAGAAAACCTGTTATAACATAAATGTTTTATTTTTTGTGAAAAAATGGAAATGTGGTATAAGTGTTCACTTTGAGATTTAATATTTATTTACAGAATGTTGATAGAATAATTCATTATAAAAATTAACATGAGAATATGAAAAAAAATGAGTTAACTAAAATTGGTTCAATTTATGAACTTATTAAGGTTGGGTCTTTATAATCAAGATGCATGGAACATTATAGATAAATATAATTATACATGAAAAACAAAATATTTTCACTCAGTGAAATGATTTTAATAAGTATTTGGAAATTAACAAGTGATAATATGATATTAGTAAAGAATTTACAGTATTGAAATTATGAATATGGTTCTAGTATAGAATTATAATATATATAAATTTAAAATTAATGATGTTCAAGTAATTCCATTGATTGTAGACCATGAGGTAATGGTTTCCTATCCTCTTTGTATCACTTTGAGACATATTTCATATTCACCATTTTTTCATTCATGTGGTGTATATACATCCTCTTTGATATGTTATATATTTAATAAATTGTTATTCACGGTATTAATATTTTCATTTGATTTATTTCATTTTTTTAGTTTATGATTCAAATTTTACTAATACGGAAAGGGTTTTTTTACCATATCACATTTTATTGAGTTTTTATATGCATAAATATTATATAGTGAAATTATATGATCAATGTCTATAAAAAAAAATTTTTTCCTATCATCTAGTTTTTTTTATAAATTATATGGTTTTACCACTTTTTCCACTCTCTATGAACTCCAAATTTTGATAGAATGTTTTTAATTAAAATAAACACTATTTTTCTATTAGGTCATGATTATTTTTCTTTTATATCCATATTTTCATAAAAAATTTAAAATATATATACTATCCTCAAATGATGGATAAATGAAAACTTTTCCCATTTTTAGTTTTTATTAAATTGTTTAGAAGGAATCTTCTTATCATTTTCTTGAAGAGTTACTTTATACCTAAGCTGTGAATATATTCTTTTTTTAATATATACGAAACAAACATATTTTCACACTATAATGAATAAACTTATCCTTGATGAATCCATTGATATTTTTCAATTTTATTCTCAAATAAAATTGTTTCCCTAATATTTAATAATTTTTTAGATTTTAAATAAATTATATAAAAATGTTAATAGTATTTTCTTAGAGAAATATTCTTAGATATTTTTAACATATTTTCATCTAAAAAATATCCATTGATATTATTTTTTATTCATTGAGTATATGATCCAATGAAATAATATTTATTTATTCTATGGATTTTTTATGATTATGATTTGATATTAGAGAAACCCATTATCAATTCCACTAGTTTAGTTGTACTGAAATGATAAGAACACATACTATGTGTGACTATAATGGAAACACTTCAATAAGGAATCTAGGAATATGTATAATAAATCATTAAAAATAATATTTATGAAAAATTGGGATACACTTCAATAAGACATCCATAAATATTCATGTTTGACTAATAGAGAAAAACTTACATATAAATAATCTAAAATTATTGTGTTTCAACAACCTCTAAGAAATTATATAACCATTGTTATGTGATTTAAGTTATAAAGAGTGTTATTTTTTATTTTAAACAACAAAGTACAAAACCCAATCCATCCTTCATCCTTCATAATCATTTTCTTTTTAAAACATCAAAACCTAAAATCATATGATTCCCAAAAAAAATCAAGTTTATATAACAGAAAACCCTTAAAAGAAGAATATTGATGTAGGAATTCTTTATATGGACCACATTTAAAATAATGAAATACACTAACATCACCTGAAATGTGTTCATTTAGGATTCCTTCCCCATGATCCTAGGGTTTCCATAGATGAAACACTTATGGGAACACTGATAAAAACATGAGAAACCATTGTATGCTATTATTGTTGTGAGATAAAGGTCTATTTGTGTAAACAAATGATTCCTATAAAAAATATAAAATCCACAAAAAAATATGCATGAATATAATTACTTAATTCAAACTAAAAAATGATAAAATTTAACAATAATGTGATTTTATGTTTAATGGGTGATGTGATTATGTGTTGAACCAAGCATGTAAGGAATTAGCAATTAAAAATTTAGGTGGGGTTGATACACAGGCATAGAATGCTCAAATAATTTCATAAAGAGTATTTACATAAGTGTAAAATAATTGTAATATCAGCTAAAAATATACATGAAACCATAAAAACCCTCTTTCAACATGAATAAACCGCACACCACCCATAGAGAAGAACCATAACATGCATGGTGTAGTTTATGAATTATTTTTTTGGCAGTAGTGATGTATTTTATCTCCATGCATTAGGAACTGAACTGGGATTGAATAGGAACACTAAAAATGATATAGGGTATTAAAATAGTGAATTCTAATTTAAAACATGTTATAAATATATTATGGAAAATAAAATTTCCACTAGGGTAATAAAATTAAGAGTTTTGATCTACCCATTGTGAAGGCATTGTAACTCTACCTTGCATGAAAGAGACGTGGAATTTAAGAAGGGAAGTACAATTCTAGAATATGAAATTGAAATAAATGGTATCCAAAGATAAATTAAAAACAAATGAATATTCAATAAAAAATTAGAATAACAATTGATACTAACAAATCGCAGATGATGGAAATAAAAAAATTAAGATTGTTAACTGAACAAAGCGTACATGAAGACTAAAATCATAGGGATAAGAATGATATTTCCAAAACCCTATGGTAAATTCTCTAGATCTAGAGAAGTGGAATGAGGTGGTGGTTAGGAATTGGGGAGTAGGTGGTGAGGGAGACTCGGTGGGAAGATCTGGAGGCAGAGGAGCCATGGTGGGACGAGCCAGAGGCGGAGCAGTCACTGGTGTAGAAGCTAGATGTAGAAAAGCCTGAGGTAAAAGCATGGTTCTGGGAATCGAGTAGCTAGAGGTGGATGAATCATAGTCATATCAGATGGAGGGGGGAATTTGGATGAATATAATCTATATCTAGATGATCAGGAGCTGATGTCAGAGGAGTTAGATGTGGAGTATCTAGCTGCAGAGGTGGAGAGAAAGCTAGAGGTGTGGGTGGGGGTGTCAGGGAGGGAGTCGTTGAAATCATCTGGAACCCTAAGTGGGGGTCAACCCTAAGTTTTGGAGGGATTCAGATGGAGGGAACCTAAAAATGGATAGATATGGGTGATTTGGAGTGCGGTATTGATGAAACTTAATTGAAGAGGAACCCAGCTTTAGTATATATAATTAATGGGTGTCTCTCAAATAAGGGGTAATCCCTTTACTCAACACTTTCATTGTTAATTTATTTTAGTAATTAATCTAAATATATTTAATCCAACCAAACCTACTAACTCTTGTACCCATAATATAGTTATTTGTTATTATGTTTATGTTATATCAATTCTACACTGTTTTTCAATCTAATGGGAATTAAAAACATCACTCGTACATATGTATGGCCCACTATCTCCACATAGCTAGGTAAGTAATTTTTCATCATTGAATTTCATGGATGATTATAAAGGTGTATTAATTGACATGTATATGATATTTTTAAAATAATTATTATGTTGTAAATGTATGATATTATGTACCTTCATAACCTTCCATCAATTAGTGATTGATAATGTCACTCATGCTTAAATGTGGACTACCACCTCCATAAAGCAATGTGATTCATTATTTTAATAATAATATTCTTAAATAATTACACAATTTTATAAAATTTATAAATATTTAAATATTTAAATCATTGAAATTTTCTAGATGATTGAACCACTCCATTAGTCATTCATCTATGGAAAATATACAATAGAAATTCTGGAGATGATTATTAAATAAACCTAAAAGTGCATGAGGTAAGAATTAGCTATTAAATTAATGGATTTAAAATAATTATAAATGGTTCATTACATATATAATATTAATAAAAATATTTTAGAGAAATTATTAACAAATTTAAATTCATTATATTAGAGGACCAAATATGTATGAATCTTTAATTATAGGTGTTTAGGGATTTAAATTACATTTTCATTTTATTTTCAATTATTTCCATATTATCATTTGAAAAATAATATTATACCATTATTTTATATCACATATATTTTATTCTCCTCTTTTTATGTTAGAATATATATATTTACATTTCATTTCATCACTTTTTGGAACATAATTCAAAAGTTAAATTACATATAAGGGACATTATTTTGAAAATATTTGTTTGTAGTTTTCCATCCATGTATTTTTCTTTAATATCAATATTCTCATTAAAATGGTTTAAATATTTTTATAGTTCTCCAATGATTTATTAATTTTATATTTACCCATTTTTTACATAATATTTGTTTTGACATACACACTTTAATATATTTTATTTCAATCATTACCACAATTTTCATTGAAGTTTTCGATTTTTTATTTTTAACTATATAATTTATATAACTATTTTTGAAATTTTATTTAAAATACAATAAAAAAAAGAATATTATTTTCATAAAATAATGAAATAAATTTTTAAATGTAATTTCTAACACCATTCATGGATTATGTTAAAAGGAAATTATTTTTAATGTATTATTTATATATTTATAATTGGTTATTTACTATAAAAAATATTTAAGAATAATTAATGGACCTCAACCTTTATTTTCTATTAGTGGAATATAACTTCTATATAAATTATTAAATTTTTGTGATCATGTTTTCTAAAACTCTATACTATTTATTGGACATTAATTTTATCCTTAATGTCTATATTTTTTTAATAATTGATGACTCAAGAATAATTTCTATTAAATTTATGTTGTTTGAATGGTTTAAAATTTAATTATATTGTATTAATTGAAGGATTTTTATTTGTTTTTTTATATCATTTTCTTGGGAAATATTGATGCTTTTTATATTTTATTCAATATGGATTATGTTTTTCTTAAAGGGAATTATGGGAAAGAATTATTTTATTCATTCAGAAAATTATGAATGTATTATAGTTGAATGTGATAGGTGGGGCCTAATTACATATATCCCCTCGATACATTGATAGGTAAAACAAGAAAAAAAATTAAGGAATTAAATATTATATGGGTATTAGGTTTACACAAACTTATTTATTAAGAATGATGTTACAATTGAGAGGCCATGATGGCATAATTCTTGACATAATGGTTGAGAATCCTTGATCGTGAATTATACATTTAATTTATTATGAATTTAGTTTCTATTATCTGTATGATTACAATGTTGATATTATCCATGGATTTCCATTAAACTAATGTTGTTAATTAAATGGAATTTATTTTGATTATCCATAATAATATATTGATTACTCCTTATTTACTCATGATAACTTCCATTTTATATAACCCAATCCGATCATCTAATATCACCCTTTAATTTTTTTCCTTTACCTAGGATATGATGAATGATATTTTAATTCATTTTAAGGATTTAACAATGTTTCATATGATAGTTTTTAATATTTCCACTATAATTTTTTAATCTTGTATGAATATAGTTTCCCAAGAATACAAAACTAAGTGATATAATGTTGTAAGATCCCTTGTTTCTTTTACCAGTGTAATATAGAAAACACTATATCTAGTTTTTTGCAGTATATTTTTAACATCAATATCATGGTTTTGAAAATAAAGTATTGATAGAATTAAATAGAAATAATATTAATATTAATAACTATGTGTGAAAATGTGACTCATCATTTATAACATAGTGTAAAAATAAAAATCGGGGAATATGTTCTTTAAATGTAGAAATAATGGTCATTGGTTAAACAAATATCAAAAGGATGTGAACAATTTAGAAAATTATATGAATGGATGGATCTTTCCATGGAATGAACCACCCACACTCTATAGTTAAAAATGGAAGTAGTATATATATATTTCAAATTAGTCCTCAAATCCAAGGGTTAATGATAATAATATATATAAATGACCATTAAAGATGATAAGAAAAGGATTTACCATGGGATCACTATTGGTGATGTCGGTTATGATAATGAAGTCGTGAAAGGTATAAATACCATCAAATTTGGAACCTCTATTTTTTTCATTGATTATGTTTTTTCCACTCATTTTTATCTAAATAATATTCTATGGGTATAAAATTACCACCTTATTAATTAGATATTTAATTAGTATTGAAAACACACAATAGTACGATGATCACATTTTATTTATGTGAGTATACATTGTTTGATGATTGAGAGAATATGCTTCAAAAATAATTTGGTTTTTCTACCTTTAGTTGAAGTTAATATGATTTTAGAAATTATAGATCTCATTATATATAAATTAAATATTTTCATTAAAGGGAAGTAACATTACATATACAAAGTCAACAAATGATCTATTAAGTATATGTGGATAAGTTTTTTGTTCCACTAGAAATAACCACCATTTTTTGTCTTGATTCATATTCATAAGGGGTATTCATCTGAGTCTATAAGGTTGAAACTAAACATTGAGGATATACCTATTTTGTGATATATTTTACATGTATTTATGAATTTATTTCATTTTATTACTTCTAATTTTGATTTTTATTTTTCTATATAATTAAAACATGGTGTTTCAACTATTTTAAATACTCTCTAAATAACACCCCTACTTGTGATGAAATAATTATAGATGAAACTCCATGAGAATCCAGAAAGTGGTTTCATTCAATCGAGTGCATTATCATGGAGTCAACATGTTTTTTTATGAATAATTATATATCAATGAATCATGTCATTTATTATTGGGAGAAAAAAAATATCACGATCAAGAATAAGAATCCTCTTCCATGTGTTGATGGTTTGATTGATCAATTAAATGTAGCTCAAAACATATAAATGATTAATCTTCAATATAGATAGTATTAATTTGGCGTCTTAATTAAATTAATACATAAGAAAATAATTATTATGAGGTATGGACACCAGGACTATATTGGGATTCCATTTTGAATTAATAATTCCCCATTTTCTTCATTTATTGAATTAATTGATTATGTAGAAATTAATTCGATCAACTTATGGTGATCATTATATTTTATATTCTTATATTATCTAAAATGAAGAATGATAATGATGAATACCTTGAAGTTGTATTAAATTCCCTAATGAATGAGAAATTATTTTCAAAATTTATAATGTGTAAATATTACAAATATAAGATTTCATTGGTGGTATATGTGGTCACAAGTGAGATTATATCAGTGGAACCTTCTATAATAGAATTCGTTAAACAAAAACTTAAATCAACCCTTGTTATTGAGTCCTATATATTTATAGTATATGATATATATTTTTGAATAATTGTAAATAATTTTTCATTGATTTCCAATACACTCAATAAGTTGACATAAAATAGTGTTATGTTCCATTGGACTGATGAATGTGAATAGAATTTTGAGGGACTAAAAATAAGGATGAATAATGAACTTTTACTAACATTACCCTATAGTGGAAAATGGTTTTTTATTTTTATTTATAAATAAAATAATGAAAATGGATTTGTTCATATGTAGAAGGAAATAGTGATAGATTTTTTGTCACCTCATGTAACGTCTCTTGATCACAATTACACAGAACGTGACTTGGTATTAGTTGTTTAAATCATTATATTAATGATATTGATATGTTTTAATTATATGGAAACATGTGAAAAATATATTGATCAAAAATATTTTAATTAAAAATAAAAAATAAATTTTTTAATATAAGTTTAGGATGATTTCAAGACTTAATTAGGTATTAAAATTTCTCAATAAATTTCCAAAATGTGATGGAAAAAAGATTATTGATACTTTAATACTGTGAGATTATTGTAGATTATCTGTGATGTGGAGAATAAAAGATACAATATTTAATAATTATCAAAGGATGGACCATGAAATACAAATTGAATGGGAGAAATACTATCTTCCTCAAAATGGAAATAAACTATATTTCCTTATGAATATTAAAGAGGCATGGATAGAAGATATGGATTCATAATTGAAGGAGAGATACATTATTGCATTCATCATGGATTGTGATGGAATGATAATGTTCTGGAATAGTGTATATGTCACTGTTATACATGAATTGAAGAATAATTCATTGCGTGATGATCATTTATCGTCATTCTCAATTCATCTCAGTTATTATATGATGTATAAAGACCTTATGTACCATTTATGGTGGCAAAACAACATTAAAGATAATAATTATTGTATATATCAGTTCTTAGTATGTCAATAAATTGTGTTTCTCTAGAAAATGTATATGTGTATATGAAAATTATTATCCATACATATATTGAAATGGGAAAACGTCACCATGGATGTCATTGTAGGACTCACCATGATATATAAAGCGCATAATACTCTTTGGCATCTAGTCAATAACTTTATGTATCTAGCATGTTTCATTTCTAATAGTGAATATTTACCACTTCTTCATATTTCCTAAATATCAATTAATGAATTGGTATTATTCTAAATAGTACTATATTATATTATATCTACATGATATTCAAGGATGAAATTAATGTTCTAGAGAAGAATTCAACATGTTCTGGATACAATATGGGTTTTGATTAATTTCTATCATCCTCATATATATTCTAGTAGGAGATAACTACTCAAACCCTAAAATATTTACTAAAATCATTTTTTTCTGAATTTAAATTTTTATTTGTATTAACACTTGTCTCTTATTGAATATTATTATTAAGATTCTTCCACTTGATTATTTTTATTTATCTATATTAATCCCTCTACTAGAGTAATGTTAGAACAATAACATGATTTGATGATGTTAGAGTTTGAAATCCCTCAAAACATAATCAATCTCATTAAATGATACAGAAAGTGAGATCCATTTAATACCACAGCATGGATACCTTGAGTTGAAATAATCCTTATGTTGATAATCATCAAGGAATTCATGAGGATTGTGTTGGTGTGAAGGTATTAAATTGAATTTAACCATCCATGAAGGTTATGTGAATTAGAAATATATAATTCTGAAATCTATAAATATTGGGCTCTTTAGTATTAATAATTGAGTAGGGATGGTAACCAATAACTCAATTATTGCACCAAACATGTCTCAATTTCATGTTGTGTGTCATGTATCACATTGGATAAACTACAAACATAATCCTTCACATGTAATTAATATTTACAGAGTACTACTATACTATGATCTCTCTGATTAAGAAAAAAATCCATAAACAATATATTATAGGAATAAAATTATATAAAAAAATTATTTCTCACCTGATAAGTTATTTTGTGGAATTCGATATTTGATTATGTTTCATGGACTCTCAAGGATTTATTAAGGTAGAAATATCATTAGTTGTTTATATTAGAGAGATAAAATTTATTCATAAAATTTCATATAAGGTTTTTAGAAATCATCATATAGTGATTTTATGATATATTTCCCATTGAATAAATATTAATTGCACAATATCTATATAAACATGAAACACCAAGCTTGATGATAAATGAAAAATATTATTATTTAGTAAGACATTTATCAAATATTCATTTGTTTGGTGCATATGAATATGAATAACTAAATTAAAAAAATTATAATTTATACATTCATAAAATTAATCTCATTGATTTACAAAGGGTTATAAAATTAAATAAAATCAATTGAATGTTAAAATATAAATTATTATGGTAAAATGTTTTTTTCTTGTAATGTGTGTTTATTTTAATAAATTAATTTATCATTAATTAAAAATTATATTAATAATAATTTCTAAATAATATATAAAGGTAAATATATTATCCTTAATTTAAGTATTTTTATTAGGAAATGAATGTGAATAATGACATTCGATTCTTTAGAAAAATTCTTAAAAATAGATTTTGTTACATTATTTTCTAAATATTATAATTATTTTATTCTAATTTACTAAATTTTAATTATCCCAATAGATAAAATTTAATAAATACGAATTTCATAATTTTATTAGGATTTCTTTTTGGAATATTTTTTAAAAAAATATATTTTTGTAACAATATTTAAATATATTAATTTTTCATCTATTATAAAACTTGTGAAATTATTATGATTTAAGACAAAAATAATTAATTTTCAAACGTTCTTCTTAACATGAGATTTTTTTATCGAATGAAATATATATTTTTAAACATTCTCATGAATTTAGTATCTTAAATTTGAATTTTGTGTAAATAAGAAATATTTTACTCAAATTGTAAACTAATTTTGTGCTATTTAATTTAATGGTATAGTTGGAAGGATCCATTAAATTTTATATTGATGAGTAAGTATAAAAATTACATGGTTTATTAAATAACACAAAAAATTCTTGGAAACAAACTATTTACTTGATTTCAATTTAAAATTATTTTTCCCTTAAATGAGATATTTTATGAATAATTTTTTTTCAGGTGTTTTTTCTTCAAATATTAAATGTTATTATATCCAAAAATAGAAATTTAATCTCAGAATATTTAATCCATTTTTTTAACCCACATGAACATATTTACATATAGTTCCCCAATTATTTTAACATAATTATGTTACCATTATAAAAGCTTATGTTATCATAGTTAAGGATAAAATGAGTTTAATGTTTTTTAATAAGGTGATATGGCTTAAAATTCAACAATAAAAAGTCTAAATTTTATTAGATTGTGTTATTTTAACCATATTAAGTAATATATTATTATTCTATGAACCATGGTTCCACATGGGTATATTATGAAATATATTATATTTAAATATTTTGAGTACTTCCACATGGAACCTTTTCCTCAATTATAAAAGAGAACCGCCTCTTATAATTTATTCTCAATGTTTGACAACTCTATATAAACTACTATATAATCTAATAACCTATTAGATTAATTCTAGTAATTCATGAGATCATGGTATAATGATAACACCATCCTTTAAGGATTAATGTGTAAAAGTAAATATATCTCTCAATGACGTGGGGGTTTTCATTTTTGAATCCTTAAAGGATTATTTATTCTTATACATCTTATTAATATGGTCTCTACACCCATAAATAATGGATCATGTATAAAATATATAATTTTATTTTATTATAATTATGGATCAACCATTTTTCACCTCCATATCATCAAATGGGAAATGATTGTATCACTCTTTCATGCAAGTGGACTACTGCCTCCACGTATCAATTTGATTAATTTTCCATCACCACCTCTCATTTTAGGATATAATTGTAGATTTAATAAATATATTGGTTAAAATTTATAAAATTATTATTTTTAATTATAAAATATAATTTATATTTTTTTCATTTGTCTTCTAGAAAATGGATACAACGTTTAAGCATTTGTGCAGAAAACCATATCCACTAATCAGGTAATTCAATTTTCAATATATACCTTTAAGGGATTGGTATAAATATATATATGATTAATATATATGATATTTATATAATTATTAAAAAATTATATTATATAAATATGATCTATATAACACAATAAGATTTTATAAATAAACCAATGATCAATGAATTAAAAAAATACACAACACAAAGCCTAAACAAATAATGAAATATTATTATTTAAATATAAATATCATAATCATGTCTTTAAATTTCTATGTATGATTGGGTTTTAATAATTTATGAAATATGTATAATGTTCTTAATCAATATAAATTTATAGATAACTACTTAGTAAATAATTAAATAGTTTTTAGTAAATTCATTTAGATATTCAAAAATACGTTTTATTCATGAATTGGTTTTATTAATTTATTTTGGAAAATATTATAATTAATTTCATTAAAATTTATAAATTATGTTTGATAAAATGTTTATAAATTTTGAAATCATCATATAAAAATTATCTTATGGTGAATGTTAAATATTTTTCTAAAAAAATTGATTTTCCAATGAATAGTGAATTATTATTATAATTTAATTGAAAAAATTATTTTATATTAAGGTATTTACAAAGTAAAATTATATTTTGGAATATTTTTAAAACAAAATATGTTCATTTTGATAAATTAAAATCCCATTATATACTTTGGAATGAATTGTATACTTGAATTATGTATAAATATATTTTTAAACTTCAAGATGAATTTTTTTCAAAATTATTTTACGTTATGTTTATTATTTTAATATTATAGTAATTACTTAATATTCCTGAAATGAAATAACAAGAATTCAATTTCATGGTTATAATTAGGAGTGCTTATTTTTTAAACAATTTCCATTTGTTGTTTTTTATTAGTAACAGTAGCCATTGTTAACAGTTTTCATTATATTAATGGTGAATCGGGTTATTAAGGTTTAAAAAATATGATATGGACTAAAAAATTACCCTAAATCATTATTTTTACCTATGGTATGATTTTAGTTATTCCATTCCCTTGATTATTTTAAAATCACTAAATTTATCCCATATTTATTTGATTTTTTTTACTTTATATTATCTTTTATAAAGAAAAGAAAAAAATCATTCTCTTTGTCCTATTATATATAAATTTTTAACAAAAGGAAAATAGATTCTATAATAAATTATAAGATTTTTATTTGAATGATAAATGATTTTTTCCATTTTAAATTATTTTTATTTTTTATTGATTAAATAAATACGTCAAATTCATATTAAATGTCGACATGTTATTTATCTAATTAATAAAAAAAAATTAAATGATTTTAAAAATAGTAAGAGTAAGATAATTTTAATTAAATAACGGTTTCCACTAATTTTTTAGATAAATATTAAATTTTAGAGATGTGTGAATGTATTATATTCAAATTTTATGGTTTTCATGTAGTATTCAATGTTAAATTAATTGAGTAATTTCAAATTTTAAAATAATTATTTTTTACAATAAATTATATTTTATCTAATGATTTAGAATTACTAAGTATCCTTGCATTATACAAGATATATTTGTTTGTTAAAAAATATAAATTAGGCTCAATTTATGTTCAAATTTTCTTTAAATGGTTACTATATTAACACATCAAGAGTAAACATCTTACATTATTGTAATGTTTAAAAATGGTTAAGGGAGGGTTACAAATATAGACAAGGGTAACATAAAAATATAGATAAGAAAAAAATGTATTTAATTATAATAATTTGACCAGTAAATATATCATCCAAATTTTATATCATTTTGGAGTCTCTTCTCCTATAAAAATAATTATATTAACATAATATTTTATGTAGTTCCAAGAGTACCCCTCCACTAACCTAAAAAGGGCATCCCATCTCCACATTTCATGAAACATAAAAATTAATTTCGATCATCCAATAACTTCTAAAATTCATTAAATAAATCCCTCAACAAGTTTGATATAAATTATTTTATGAATAATACCATCCTTCTAGAATTTAAGTTCTATAAAAAAAAGTAGTTGTCCAAAGAAAGTATATAGTTTTTAATCCAATGATTTTGTTTTATTTCTTCTCATAATTCTTCAAATATTATTCAAATATACTAAAATAATGTAACAACTTATTATATATATGATTTAATATTAATGTAATTACTTATATCTGTATCCAGTTCTATTAAATGGAAAATGAAACCGTCGTTCAGGTGTATGATGGAGTGATGAATCATGAATAAATATAATTTTTTCATCACAAACACTCAGTGCTAGTTATAAGGATGTATTTAATAAATAAATA
Source organism: Viscum album (assembly GCA_963277665.1). Taxonomy (NCBI): domain Eukaryota; kingdom Viridiplantae; phylum Streptophyta; class Magnoliopsida; order Santalales; family Viscaceae; genus Viscum; species Viscum album. Next base: position 4,447,163 of record OY728166.1, on the reverse strand, counting down.
ACATTTTCATGATATAATTTCAATTTTGAAACATAATATATACTCTAATTAATTACTATTCAATCTATTTAAATAAGACAATGAGGTTCATGCATACATGTGGATTTCCACCTCCACAAAGTGATGTGATTCATTTTTCATAACCATGTCATGTGAAAACTATATAAAAGTTAATAAAAACATTCATATTTTATTAATTATATAATTATAATTTTTTCTAATATAAAATTTCACATACATTCTTTAAATTATTATCATTGAAATTTTCAAACACCACGGATACAAATATATGACCTACAATCTTAATATTTTATTGTATATATTATTCATAACAATAATTCATGGTTGGTTTTAACAAAATGATTCAACTAGAAAAATAATTATTATGTTAAGATAATTTTTCTAGTGATTATGAAATAATTACCTTTTTGAAAAGAGTCGCCCTATAAAATTCATTTCGAACATATGAGCTAAATAATTTCAAATCATCTAAGGTGACATTATTTGTTTATGTGATTGTATATAACAAGTTAGTAAATGAAAATAAATTTAATGATAACAATGAAAATATTTATTAAGAAATTATCTTATTGACATGATTATATTGCTCCTCAATAAAATTAATTTTTGTGATGAGTCATACTCAAGGAAGGGGACACTTTATCATAAAAAACTAATTATAAATGTTTTAGTTATTTTTCTTCTAAATATTATTTTTCAATGTGCATATTCATTAAATCGTATATTGTATGTACTTTTATGAAAAATTAAGTTTAATAAATGATATATTATATCCCTTTGTATTTTATTTGAACATATTTTGTAAGGAATAATTTAAAATATTTTATACAGAATGTGTTGAAAATATTTAAATAGGAAACAATATTGTTCTATTTTAATGTATATGGTAGAAATTGTTTTTTCAAACTTCATAACAATTATTTAATGTTTTGATTCTGTTATAATAATAAAAAAAATCATAAAATAATAATCCTTCATTCCGATTTTGTCGATATATTTAGAATGGTTTTTAAATTTAATGGATATTTCGCTATCCTGAAATGAATTTCTTTTTGGTGTATTGAATATTTTTTTAGTATGTAATGTTTCATTTAATATGATTATGGTATGGATCTTGGTAATTGATTATAATGATGGTTTTTTCTTTTTTAAACCATGTACATGTGGTTATATTATAAACCATGGATGGGTTGTTTCATTATAAACCATAGAATGTTCATTTTTTTATAAACCAAATATGGCTGGTTACATTATAAACTAAAGATGGGGGGACATCATTATAGCACTCCAATAAATTAGGTAATATTCATGATGTATGTTTACCGAGTAGTTCATTGATTTTCTAAGAGATATATGAAAATTATATCCCAATCTACCTACATCATAAATTTTCTATTTCCATGGTATATTTGAAAATAATATTATTTAAAATTTTAAACTAATAGTATTATATTTGAAGGAAAGTTTATTCTACTTAGTATTTTTAAAATTTAAAACATTTTTTAAAATAATTTCATCATATTTTTATTATTTTCAAGTACCCATTGTGAGTTATATTTTTCATTTATTATATCTTATAAAATCCTCAATCAAAGGATTTAGGTACAAAATGAGATTTATTGGGTAAAAAGGTATTTTTTGATCCAAATTTTTATTTTTAATAAATTTATGGGTTTTATATGAATTAAAGACCTAATGGGTTTATTTTTTTGATTCTAGGTCTGTTACTGAGAGTTTGTTTCTCTTTTTAGGATAGAAATAATGATGTAGATTCTCAATTACAAGAGGGGTGAATTGTAAGTTTAAAAACATTTTTTTAACCTTAAGGAAAATTGTGTTTAACAATGTTAAATAAGTTAAATTCAAAAGAACTCTTTTATTTCAACTAATCAAACATTCTAGGTTCTGGAAATATGGTTCTAGGAATGAAACACAAGTAATGTATACATGGAAAATATTTTACCTTAAAGTGTATAGAATCTTACTTATTAGAGTATATAAAATTACAAGAATGTATAAGAAGATTGTACTTTCTTCCTTTATCAAAATTTAGTGGAAATAAACTTGAAACAAAATAAGTATCGTGTATGGAATCTTTTAACCCAAAGAGTATGGTATCCATCAACCTTTAATAAAGGTTCCTCATTTATACTTTCAATAAAGTATATCTTACCCAGACTAGGGTAATCCCTTAATAGAAATATTAGAATCTATCTTGCTATCCCCACAAGCACTCAATCATTAAGGTAGTCAGCACCTCTATCTTCCTATATTTGGAAGCCCTCAAAATTTATGTTAGTCGACACCTCTGTCTTCCAATCCCCAGAATCCCTTAATTGTACACAGTAATAATCGAAGTTTCATGAAGCAATCTGAACAAGATTTTTAGAACCTCACAAAGTATAAGAGTCTCTCTCTCTAGAAATCACTTTAGTATCATGTAACCTCTATAGTGATGGAACAGTTGTTGAGCTCAATCAAATGACCTCTTATTTATATGCACTTCTTTAACGGTCGACTCCCTCCTCAAACAGTCATATTTTTACTTGAATCTTAGAGGGACCTATACACATGTCACTAAAACAAAGGTTAGTTAGAAGAAGATTGTACGGCCTCATTTTCTAATTAGTGTTGGGAAAATGAATAATTTTAACGAAATATATTTCTCGAATTTTAAGGAAAAATAGAATTCATATTTTAACCAAATAAACATTAAGAGTCTATAAGACATGGATATTCAGATTCGGTTTTACATCGAACTTGGAATCTGAATTCAATAGATTTAGGAGTATAAATTCCCATGAATTTGGAATCTGAATTCTGAGGAATTCAGAACCTAAATTTTAGAGAATTTGGAACCAAAATTTCTGATAATTCAGAGTCTGGATTTCAGAGAATTCGGAACCTAAAAATAAAATACTTATTATCCAAGGATTTATAAGATTCCAAGATTTTAGATATGAAACAAAATTTTTCTTCAGTAATAAAATGAGTTATATTTAGAAAGTTTATAAATAAATTAATTTAAATAAAGGTGAGGATAATAATTTTTTTAGGGATGGAAAATTTTCCTTATGAAAATAATCATTATGGAAAATATAATTTGTCTTTAGATAAAGTGTTTGTGATTTTCAAAACATAGAGAAATGGAAAAGTCATAAGGAAACCTTATTGACTAAAAAATCTCCCCCTTTTTGGAAAGCACAAACATCCTTACAAAAAATAATATAAGGACATAAAATTTTTCTTTGTGAGCAAAAATTAAAAACTTATCTCCCTTTACTTATTAATCATGGTGAATATGACTAACTCCTCCTTAGGTTTTTGAAATTTCTAAGGATCGTATTCTTTAATTACCTAAAAATATTTTTTGTATTCTTGTATATGGAAATCTTATTTGATAAAACTCCTCCTTATATTGAATCCCCATTACTTAGGAAATTTACTTCTTTACTTAGTATTCTTTTTATCATTACTTTCTCTCCCTCTGTAATTTTCATAAAAGAATAAATATAATGGAAAAATATAATATGGTACCCGAAATATTAGTACTATACAAAAAAATATATGAAAGGAAACCAAAAATTTCATTATGATTGAAAGAATTTGTACAAGAAAAAAATAAAGAAAAATATTAGATTGGGAAATAATCATAATTCTTTCTCCTTTGGATTTCACTTCATCCCAATAGTTTTCAGCTTCATAAGCTCTTTATGATCTTATTCAAATCACTTGAGAAACTATTTATAATCGCCATTTTTCTTTTCCAGAGCTTTGATTTTTTCTTCCTAAGCCTTAAGAATTTCTTTTTGAGTCTTCAAATGTTATTCTTGTTTTCTATGATTTTCTTTGAACTCAATTCTAAGATCTCTTTTCATTTTCAAATTCAAATCCATGGAATTAAGTTTCCTATTCATATCCTTAACTTCTTACTTCTAAACTGTTTGTTCAAGATTGATCTTCTCATAAAAACTTGAAGTAAGGTCCTTGATTGTGACATCTTCAGTATCAAAAGCATCCTTGACATTGTCTTGAAAGTCATCAAATGTTATTAGCTCTTAAATTTTCTCCCCTGACCACTTTGTGATTTTCTTGAATGACATTATATGAGTAACATACCTGATATAAAAAGTTTTGAAATTAAATTCAACCTTAAAAAACTTATCCATAAGAAAGGAAATAGAATCTGATTTATAATTTTAAGGAGAGTTGAAGCATCTGGAACCTCGAGTCTATACTTGGAAATAAAGGAATGGTATTAACCAACATCTTCAATGATTGGAAAAAAAATTTGAGTCCCAGGGAGGATGATTCCGAATCAAATTATCTGGTGGGTGGGGATTCTTTCTCTATCTCTTCATATTTTCTATTTGATGAACCACCAACATCCTTCTTTTCCACCACGACTTTCCATAATGTATCAACCAACACCAGTTTTCCCTTATCAGTCTTTGGAATAATATCTACCACTTTTGGAGATTCATGTTTACTATCTGATAGTTGAAATATTTTTTCTTCTTCAATATTTTTATTCTCATCATCTACCACAAGGTCATCTGGTTGACCTAATTAATGATTGATACTCTCTTCTTCAGTTGGTTTGTCTACTTCTTCATGGCCCTCTTCTTCTTTTCATGGGGTAGAAATTTTTGAATATTTGGATTGAGAAGTCTAGATCGATAATTTCTTATAAGGACTCTCATTCTCATGATATTCATCAACCTACCTTACGACATCATTGGTGTCATCCCCTTCTTCCACTACTTATTCTTATTCCACTTCCTCTTCCTGTATAATTTATTCATCTTCTTCTTGTTATGGAATCACAATTTTCTTTCCCAGAGTCACTAAAATTGATTCATTTGGAAATTATTCTAGTACCTCGACTTGTTCAGATACTTTCTTAGTGTCTTTGAGAATTCCTTGAACTATTTTATCCTTCAGCATCTTCTTCCACTACTTCTTTAGCTTTTCCTGCTTCTCATGCTCCTCAGTGGCCTTAATCTTTAAATCTTTTTCTTCATCAAGGTTCAAGCCAAAACTAGGATCCCCTTCCTTCATATTATTTTTATCTTCTCTCCACTTGGAAACCACTTTATCCGTATAGGTCTTTTGCTTCTTAGATTTTGGAGGTGCGGATTTGGATTCCTAAACTGTATGAGTTTTTTCTTTCACTTCTGGTTCCTTCACTTTCTTTTCTTCCCACCTTTCTTGGATGTCTCAACCACTTCTGGTTTCTTTGATAAAGCTTCAATTTTGTATTCATATGAATCATAGAATTATCTGGAATCACTATTGAATCCAATCTTCATCCTTCACAAGGTATCATCACTAAGCAACATAACCTTAAAATTCATTGGCATAGAACTATATGGGATTTTGAACGATTCTATAAAAAGGACTATGATCTTGTAAAAAATAGATAGATACATAATGATCTAAGATTTTAGAGTCCCATTCTTCATATTCATAACTATAAGGAAAACAAACTTCACACCAAATTAATCTTCCTCAGGTTCATCAAAATATAAAGAATATAAATTTCACTCTTCTTCAGGGTTTCCTTGTCCCCTTTTCTCAAAATGAGAAATATCTAATCCTATAACTCTATGATTCTTAGTTTTGTAGAAAGATGGTTGATTTTTGGTGCCTTTGCTTCTAAAAAACTAAGGAACTCTATGTTCTTATCCTTATAAAAACTTCCTAAAACATCCAGTAGCTTGTGGGTGTATAATTTAGATTCTCCATCATAAGGAATTCCATTGATCTTAACTACAATACAGAACGAAAGAGAATATTTTTTCCCATAAATATTAAAAGAAAACTTATCTTTTCCATCATGAACAAAAAGAAATTATGGTCTGATAAAATTCTACCAACAACTATAGATAAATTGGATCTTATCTCTTTGGTTGTGAAACACATAGACTCTCCTAGCTGTTAAACTTGATATTCTTTGAAATTAGAGAATCGTATTTAGTAAAAACTTCAGATATACTAACCTTTCTTTGTAGATCTTCGATTCACATATTTCCTTTAAAAATGACATTTTCTTCTGTAGGGATACTTCCAAAGACATTCCGATTTGAGGAAACCAGAAAAATTAGGAATGACCCCTAAGTAAAGAAGTAGAGTTTCAGCATGGAAATTCTTGATAACTGATGTGGAACAACCATTGAAGTGGGTTTATATAGGAATTTTAGGTGACGGTTCATATTCCCAAAAGATCAAATTGTTTAAATAAGCATGATCTGATCTAATAGATGAGAGAAAATTCAAAGAATGATTTTGGTAGGTTTCGATCGTTTGAGGGTTTTAAGATAAAAATTAGGATTTAAGGAAAGTGAATCTGAAAAATTTTCTTAAAACTAGAGGAAAACACAATCAAGTAAAAATTTGATTACAAAAATTTATGTAAGGAATCATACCTTCCAGACTTCAGGAAACAAATTCTCAGTAATGAGGGGAAATTCTTTTTGATGAACTTAGGATTCCAAAAAAATCGTAAAGAAGGAAAGTTTTGTATTCTAGAATTTTTAATAGATATTTTATTACCAAAATTTTGATTACAAAAAATTTGAATATGAAAAATTTTGATTAAAAAATTGATTATGAAAAATTTTGACTAGGAAGAATTTTGACTACGAAAAATTTTAATTATGAGAAATTTTGACTGTGAACAATTTTGACTAAGAAAAATTTTGATTACGAAAAAAATTTGATTATGAAAAAATTTGGATTATGAAAAAAGTTATATTACAATAAAATTTATTTAATAAGAAATTATATTCCCCATATGAAAAAAAAATTATTGTAAGGAGACGGGTTTCAATAGAAAGTTAATATAGCTGATTACCTTATGATTATCATTCTTAACATTTGTTTAATGTATTCAAATCTATCGGATGTTAAATACTTTGTGAAAATATCTGCAAGTTGATCTTGCATTCTGAAAAACTGAATAATTATGTCTCCTTTTTTGTGTGATCCCTAAGAAAGTGATTTCAAATATCTATGTGTTTTGAACGAGAGTGATTTGCAAGGTTTTTTCTTAGGGAAATGGAACTAGTGTTATCACATAATATCTGTGTTTTGGAAAAGCTCATTTCACAGTCTGTGAGTGTGTGTTTCTTCCACAACACTTGGGTATAGCAACTTCCAGATACTATATATTCAGCTTCCGTAGTGGAAATTGCTACCAAGTGTTACTTTTTTCATGACCAAGAAACTAATGAATCTCTTATGAAATGAAAATTTTGGGACGTACTTTTTCTATCTATTCTACATCCACCAAAATTTTTATGTTAAAAAGTTTTTTTAAAAAAATCATTTTCAGAAGTATAAAAGAGTCTTAAATTTATGGTTCCCTTTAAATAGAAAAAAAAATATTTTCACTGCTTTTAAATGAGATTCCTTAAGATTGGATTGATATATATAACCTAAGCATCCTAAAAACATTAATTCTGGACAACTAGAAATCATGTATAGCAATATTCTTATCATACCTATAAATGATGTTTGATCTACTGGTTTCCCAGCTTCATGAAGATCTTAAGAATTTTAGGTACCAATGGGAGTACTTATACTCTTATTGTTGTCATATCCATACTTTTTAAGAAGATATTTAATATAATTATGTTGATATATATATATATATATGTTCCTTCTATTTTTAAGAGATTTGAAAACCTAGGAAATATGTTAACTCACATATCATACTCATTTCAAAATCATATTTCATTATATTTGAAAACGAAATGGTTAAAGATTACTAAGTTGAACCAAATATAATGTAATAAACATAAATTTGAACAATAAAAACATTTTTCTTATCATTATTTATAAAAAGGGTTGGATAAATAGTTTCCTTAACATAATTATTTTGTAACCAAAATCTTTAATGTCTATAATAATAGGCTCTAGGGATTTTCTTACTCTATATAAAGATTTTGTAAGTTTGAAAACATGTTTAGGATGTTTTGTATCTTCAAAACCAAGATAATGTTTATCAAAAACTTCCTCTTAAACATATCAATTATGTAAAGAACATTTAACATACATTTGAAAATGTTTGAAATTAAAGAATGCTGCAAAGTCAAGTAAAATATGAATAGATTTAGGTCTAGCTACTGGAGCATATGTTTCTTCAGAGCCTATTCCTTATTGTTTATTATAGGCTTTAGCAGCTAATATATCTTTATTTATTACAAGGATTCCATTTTCATCACACTTATTTTTTAAGACCCATTTTACTCCAATAATAGAAGTTTCCTTAGATCATTCAACCAAGGTCCAGAATTTGTTCCTTTAGAACACATTTAGCTTATCTTGTATAGATTTTATCCAATAATCATCATCTAAATCTTCATCAGTGATTTTTTGTAAAAATTGGGAAAGAAATTATAGATATTATACTTCATTTCTTAAGGAACTTCTAGTCCTTAATGGTTAATTTACATCACCAATGATACTATCACTCAGATGATTCATCAGAAACAACGGATTTGGGTTTTTTAAAACATGTTCATCAACATATGGTAGGAAATATTCTGGGTTAAATGCTTCAGAAATATTTTCTTGAATATTTTCTTTATCAGAACGATATTCTATCAAGGGTTGATATTTAGTTTTGGAAAACAAAACCAAAGATATAGGTGGAGGTTATTTAAAAGAAAAAGGATCAGATTCATCAAATTTAACATGCATTGTTTCTTCAACAGTACAAGTATTTTTATAAAAACTTTACAAACCTTCAAAGTTGTGGAGTAGCCTAGTAAAATTCTTTTATCAGATTTGGGTGTGAATTAATATAAATTATCTTTAGTATTCAGAATTAATACTTTGTAACCAAATAATTTGAAGTAGTAAAGTCTAGGTTTTCTACCATTACATAATTCGTAAGGGGTTTTGTTAATAAAAGGTCTAATCAAAACTCAATTTATAGTATTCAATCAGTACTTGTACCTTCTGCCCAAAAAAATTTAGTAATAGAATATTCTCTCAACATTTTTCTAGTTATCTCTTGAATAATCCAATTTCTTATTTCAACAACACTATTCTATTGAGGAGTTCATGGTGTTGAAAAATTAGGAGTAATTCCTTTTTCACTAAAAAAAGTTTCAAAATCATAATTTTGAAATTCTCCTCCATGATCACTATGTATAGTTATCAATGGAATATTTTCCTCATTTTTCACTTGGGCTCTAAAAAATTTGAAATAACAAAAAACTTCATATTTCTTTGTTAGAAAATAGACCCACATAAATCTAGTGTAATGATCAACTAAGATAAATACATAATATGTGTCTCTAATTCTTATAGTTAATATTGGAACAAAAATATCCATATGCTCTAATCGTAATTCAACAAATGTTGAGACTTCACCAATTTATTTAAAACTTGATTTATGTTACTTTCTTTATTGTAAAAGATCACAAACTTTTGAATAATCAAATAAAATATCTGGTAGTTCTTTAACAAGTCCTTTCATAGATATTTTGAAACGTTTCATAAGCTTAAAGTGTCATAACCTTCTATGCCATAACCAATATTGATATTCCATTGCAATAAGGAAAGGTAGATCTTGGCTTTTATGGTCTTCTATGTTTAGTGTGTTTACATTCTCTTGCCTATGGGTAGAAAGAATAAAATCTTCCTTCTAATTGTGTACTAATCATTTATAATTCCTAAAATTCACAAGGTAACATTCATCACATAATTTACTTATGCTAATGAGGTTGTGCTTGAGACCCTTAAGAAACAAAACATTTGAAATCAATGTTTTTTCAAGAAGAACAATGTTACCTATACTAGTAATTTCTCTCTGAGAATTATCTCCAAAAGTTAAATTTCCTTCTTTCATCTTGATAATATTTCAAAGAAATTTTTATTACCAGTCATATGGCGGGAACATCCTCTATCCATACACCATATATTTTTGTTGGTACATTCTTTATTTTCCAGAAAATAAAAGAGTTAAACATTCGGAATCCAAACTTCCATGGTTCTAAAAAATTTTGAAAGAAACATTTTCAGTATCCACATTTTCATAGAAAAATAAGCTTTATGAAAACCTAAAGACGAGGTTTTATTTGAAGAACAATTTTTTCCCAATGTTCACCACACTAAAATTTAGTGCAGAGTGGAGAACTTTGAGAAACAAAATAGTTATTATTGAAAACATTTTTAGAATGGGTAGAACCAAATATAGACCGATTATTTATAGTTTGAATTTGGGAATACATTTTGTCAAAGTTTTCCTTACCAAAGGTAAAGTTTGAAAAACAATTTCTCAAGGAAAATATTTCTGACTTTTTTTATAACCATGTTTTTATCCTCAAAAACATTATTTTTAGATCTAGAGTTAGTCCCTAAATTATTTTTCGTAGAAATTACATTTTCAAGATCCTTATAAAGTTTTTCCATATTAGAAATAAATTTCTCAATATTTTTATAAATACTTTTAAAATCAAAAGTTTACTTATAATGATATTTACAAAGATCTAATATATAATTGGTTAAAATAGATATTATAGAATTTTCCTTATCAAGATTTTTCTTGAGTTTAGAATTTTCATTCTCATAAATTTATGTAAACCTAAACACTTCTTCATAATAAGGTAATGTATTATCTTATGATAAAGAAGATTCATCATCTAATGATTCATAATATTTATCATCAATGTAATTTTCATTCAAGGATACATTTTAAATAGATTCAGTATTGTGTACCTTGGCCATTAGACAATGATTTTCAATGTGTAGTTTGGCTAGTAAACCAATATTCTTCTGACCAGAATATTCAAACTCTAAGGATTCATATGAAGAGTCACCACCACTTGAACTCTAGGTGTCATTGGACTTCAAAACATTCTTCGATTTACCCTTTTAATACTTCTTTATATTCCTCTCAAAATGATTTTCCTTTCTATCCTTTTTCTTAAGCATAAGACAATCTGGCCTTATATGCCCCGCTCTTTTTCATTCATAGAAAGTGACTTTAGAGACATTCTTATATTTACATTATTTCTTCTTATATCTATACTAAAAGTCTTTATTTCCAAATATCTTTTTCATCATTCAAGCAATATTAGCTAACTTGTTCAAAAACTGCTCACATTTACTAGACTCTGATAAAATAGTGACTTTATTATACTTAGATCTTGTAACCCTTTCAAGAGTCTTTACATTAGTAGTAGTAAAGGCTACACTTCTATTTCCATTCATCTTCTTATTTATATCAGAATCTCTTCTCATTTTTTTATAATGTTGAAGAAGTTTTAAAAATGATCATCAAGAGGAATTAGAGATACTTTCCCATTCTCATCAATAGGTTTTCTCTTTGATTCCCACTTGTTAGGAATGATATCTATAATCATGTACACAAGAGATTCATCATCAAGACCTTTCTCACCCATATATTTTAAAATATTAACAATTATCATAAACTTTTGTTATACCTTGCATAGTGGTTCTCCATAAGGAAATAGAAGTCCATGATACTCTACTCTAAGCATAGCTCTTCTAGTCTCAACCACTTTGGATGTACCAAAATGTGTAACTTCCATTTTCTTCCAGATACAATTTTGTGCTTCACAAGAAGAAATATGACTGTATATATTCTTGGTCAAGGAACACAAAAATGTATTACATATCTTGTATTTAGTTGATATTGTGACTTTTATTGATTGTTTATGGTTCTAACTTTTAAGAAATTTTGTAATATTTAGTAAGCATGAAAAAGTTTTCCACTCAAGTATTAATAACAAAACTCATCCTAAGATCTCTCCAATACTCATAATAATTCTTATCAAATATAGGTGGTCTAGTAAGATTTATATTTTCAATTGAATTGACGTTCATTACTTTCATTCTATAAGAAAAATATTTCATTTCACAAAAACTTTTCAATAGTAAAATTTTGTAAAAAAAGATAAAAAACCATAAGTAAGGAAAAAATTAGAAAAATGAAAAATTCATCAAGAAAAATTATATGTGAATATAAGTATTTAAGAGTCCTACTTTGTTACCAATTATAGGATTGATATAATGATGTAGATGCTCAATTACAAGAGGGAAAGTGAATTGTAAGTTTAAAAACTTTCGTTTTTAACCTTAAATAAAAATAAGTTTATCAAAGTTAAACTAGGTAAATTCACAAGTCCTCTTTTAGTTCAACTAAATGAACTTACTAGGTTCTGGAAATATAGTTCCAGAAATGAACGTAAGGAATGTTTACCAGGAAAATATTATACCTTAATGCATATATAATCTTACTTATCAGAGTACATAAAAGTACAAGAAATTATAAGAATATTATAATATCTTCCTTTATCAAAATTCAATGGAAATAAAATTTAAACAAAACAAGTAACTAATATAGAATCTTTTAACCCAAAGAGTAGGGTATCCAATAACTTTGGATAAAGGTCCCGTGATTTATACTTTCAGGATAGTTTGTCTTACCCAAACCAGGGTAAGCCCTTGATAGGAATATCAGAATTTGTCTTGCTATCCCCATAATCCCTAGATCTTTAAGGTAGTCGAAACCATTGTCTTCCAATCCCTAGAAGTCCTTAAACTGTTAGGTATTCAACACCTCTGTCTTCCTATCCCAGGAATCTCTTGATTGTACACAGCAAAAATCGGAGTTGCACAAAGCTATCTGAACAAGATGTTCATAACTGCACAAAGCATGAGAGTCTCTCTCTCTAGAAATCACTTCAATAGAATGTAATCTATAGAGTTATGGAATATTTGGTGAGATCGTTCAAATGATCTCCTATTTATAGGCACTTCTTTAATAGTCGGCTCCCTCCTCCAACATTCATAATTTTCCTTGAATCTCAGATGGACCTATACACATGTCACTTAAACAATGGTTATTTAGAAACAGATTGTATGAAATCAATTTATAATAAGTGTAAGAAAAATGAATAAGCATAACCAAATCTATTTTTTTATTATATGGAAAAATTGAATTCAGAGTCCAACCAAAAACACATTCAGATTCTCTAAGACATGTATATTCAGATTTTGTTTTATAAAGAATTTAGAATCTGAATTCAATTGATTTTGGAGTCTGAATTCCCATGAATATGGAATTTTAATTCTAAAGAATTCAGAGTCTAAATTCTAAGAAACTCATATTTTGAATTCTTAGAAATTCGGAGTCTGAATTCTGAGAATTCAGAACCTGAAAACAAAATACTATTTATCCAATGATTTATAGGATTCAGAAAGGTCATATTTAGAAAGGCTATAAAGAGAACAATAAAAACAAAGGTGGGTATAAAAATTTCCTTAGGGAAAGAAAATTTTCCTTATGAAAATAATCCTTAGGGAAAATATAATATTTATTAAGTTAAAGTGTTTGTGATTTTCAAAATGTAGATAAATGGAAAAGTCAAAAGGAAACCTTATTGACTCAGCACTCCTTACATGATTAAAAAAATTAGAATTATTTTATAGAGTAGTATGGATATTAAAGTTGTTAATATGATATATGAAAATTTAACTCATTAAAATAAAATATTCAATATCCAAACAAATCGATAACTAAATAGTAAGTGTAACTATCAACTTTGTGATGTAATATTTTTTTTAACAGTGATGTCCTGATTCTCTCACACCCAAAACTAGAAATAATCATGAAATATATAATAGTGAATTTTCATATATAGAGTCAATTTATGAAATTATTATGATTGTGTAATTATAGTTAGAATTAAAGGATGGGTGTAGATAATTCTAGAGATTATGATGTTTTTTGTGAGATTCATATAACAATTATGGATACAGTTGGGGGGGTTTATGTTTAAATATAATCATGTGTTAAAATTATGATACCAAACTTTTTTGGTTAAAAGAGATGATATTTTAAGGTGTTTAATTATATTTTTGGGAGATTTATTACTATTTTTAGGTATATTTGGCCCTTTAGTACAACATGAAGGATTGTTTTAAAATATTACTATTAAATATGTAGGATGTAAGTTAAATGTTATGAGATAACAAGTGAGGATAAAACATTCCTTAATATATATGTAATTAATGTTATTATTTAGTATTATAATAATAATGTAGGAATTTTATATGAATTTTGTGGACATAGTTTTAGTAAAAAATCTATATGTCATATACAATAATTCTATGAAGATTGAACCTACAACCGAATGATGTTAATATTATAATTCCTACCACTAGTCTAAATTATATCCTATTTATTTTGAAATTATTTTTTAACTTATATGATTTGGAAAAATTGGATTAATTTTATTTTTGATTATCTATTTTATCATATTAAAAATCATGTCATTGGAAAGATATTTTTGTATTAAGCGATTAATAATATTTTTAGAGTATTTCACTAAATAGGAAAAGTAATATGATTTTGGTAAACCAAATATTGGGTGATTTTAATTGATGAATAAAGTTTCAACTATCTTTAAGAATAGTATTTTTTAATGTTGTTTTTTTGTGATTCTATATATTTATGGAAATTAATATCATATCTTGGAGATTCTATAATGAGTGAATATACATTTTTTTATTAGATGTCAAGAGTTATTAATATTATTTAGAGTTAAATATTAAATTTTTCTTTGAATAAGATGTCATATAATCATTATAATCATTATAATCATTGGGTACCAATATTGTTTTTAGAATATTTTTTATAAATTTATGGTTTTTTATTTATCAAATGATACATGTTGAACATTGGGTGTTATTTTTCTGTTTTTGGAGATTAACATTGTATTACTTCATATAAAATATTATTCATTTTATGAATTGTATTATATTTTTCTAACCATTTTGGATTTGTATAATATCTATGTAAAAGTGGAATATATTTTAATAATTTTGTAGAATTAGTTAAAAACTTTAGATTACTGCATCCAAAATAAAAAATCATTTTTAATACTCATCATTGGATGAAAATGGTGATATTGTGGTGGAAATTAATTAATGAATAAATTATACTTATCAAGTAAGTATATTTCATTATTATATTAGTCTATATTGTAAAATAATACCCCAAATCTTGGAAAATTATCTTAAAACTCAAAAATGTTATCATATTACCTTTATTTATGATGAATCTATTGTCTTCTTAACACCGTTATGATTTATAGTCATGTAGTTGTTAAATTTCTCATGATCGTTCAATTTTTTTTAATCAACATTTTTCATCACTCTAGATCATTATTTTGGATGTTATATTTTCCTCAAAGGTTATATTTTCCCTTCCCACTAATGTTATTCTATTTGGTATCCATGTTATGATTCATTCTAGATTACCCTTATATTTCATTATCCCACATTCAGAGAGGATGTTATATTAAAACATTTAACAAATTTTTATTTGAAAAAATAATTTTCGGTGGTCAAAAACATAATTTAAAACATTAGGTTCAAATTAAAAGGATGAAATTTATTAATGGGGGTAACGTAAAAACCTGGTAGTTGAAAAAGAAACAAATGATTGGTAGCGTATATGACGTGCAACAATGATCCAGAATATACCATGAAATGTTATTATTTTGATACCATGATAATAACCCATCTATTAAATTGGTTTGTATTAATTTGAAGAAAAAATTTAGGAAATATATATTTTAATCCCTTGTGATATAAATATATTCATTATATATTATTAAATAATCCATCAATTTTTTGTAAATTCAATTTATTCATAAAAAATACTTTTTCCACAAAACAAATTGTGATAAAATATAAATTAGTAATTTATTGGAAATTTAAACAATATATTTCATAAAAATGTTACCATTTTTTAAATTACAATTTCAAAATACTATATAGTGAATTTTTGTATTATTCTCAAAAAAATATGAGTTTTAATCATCTCGAGAAAAATAATGAATTTTGGTTGTACTGTATCTTCCTTTAATTTTAATACAATGTATAATAAAATTTTGTATTTGATAAAAAAAATATTTATTTCTTATTAAAAATATTTATACAATAGTCTTTAGAATGAATTTGATAATTGAATTTCGTGTAAAATCATTTTTACACATAAAAATAAATTTCCTAAAATATTATCCTTTGTTGGTTTCTGTATTTTAATTTTAATATAATCCTTACTAGTTCTATAAATTTAATTAATAAAAATGGATTAAAAATTTATAATAAGGTGGTCCAAATTTGGTAAATAGGTAACTTATATTTTTTTACTGTTAATCATTACAATAGTAAATAATTGTCACTATAGAAAGGCTATTTCAAGTAATTAAGGGGAAAATTATATGATAATGACTATATAATGAACCAAAAAAATCCTTTACCCTTTTATATTAGTGAATTTCAAACATATCAATCAATTTTTTGAAAATATAGAAACTTGATTCCATATTTCTTTTATTACGTTCTTCATATTATTTTATATAATGAAATGTCAAAATCTCATTTTATTTGTTTGATTATCTCTTAATTTTTTATAGTTCCATAGGAAGAGGATATAATTACTTCTAAAAGGGATTTTTAAATGAAAAATAATTTATTTTGGATGATAATTTATCTCTAATTTGTAGTGATGATATAATTACCTTAAATTATTACCCAATGTTGACGCAGTATATATTCAATTAATACAAATATAATAAATGAATTTAAAAATACTAAAAATATTATAATTTTAAATAAGTACAATGTTACAAGGAATTTTTGACATATATATATTTATATATATATTATTTAAGTGATATGTTAATAGATTATATTTTAATTGAATTATTTTCATGTTATTTTTATAGTTATATTAACTTAAATTTTCCTAATATGATAGTAATGTTATTTTATAATAATTAATATTATATTAAATGATTTAAAATTCCTTAAAATCTAATATTAAGCTGAGTTAATATTATATATTTAATGATAACAATTATTTTAAATTCATATACCAACATTACTTTTATAGTAACAATATTAACCTTTAATTAGTGAAAACATAATTATCAAGGTTATTATCAAAAAGGGATAATGTGGGGAAAATAATGAAATAAGGGTAGAAACCAATTTTAAACATTTTCATATTTTATTGGATGATAGAAATTTGACCCATAATCATCATATATTACAATTATATCATTTTAGTTCCTTTTACCATGGAAAAATAATTAATATTAAATTAATAGGTTATGTAATTCCAAGAGTTCCCCTCCCCTCACTTATAAAAGGGGTCCTAATCTCTGGTTTTCTTCAGACCTAAAAAACGAATTATTTTCAAAAAATTACTACCCAAACCCTATTGAAAATCAATCCAAAAAATATAGTGGTCTTTTTTTAGAATAATACCAACCATAGAGGGTTTAATTTTAAAAGTGATAGAAATGTCCGAAGAATAGGTACAATATTTTGTGGAATGATATATTTTTATTTATTTTTCAACCTCATTTTAGTATATTTAAAAAATTACAAAATAATAGAAATTATATATTACATATATTTATAGTTTTTCATTTTAATGTAATAACCTATATCTATCTCATCTTGTATCAAATAGAAAACCAAATAGTTGTTTGTGTGTACAGTGAACTACCACATTGAAAAATGGTATAATTTTATCCATCACTATAACTCATGGATGGTTATAATGATGAAATTAATGGTTACGTGTTATATTAATTACATAAATCAAATTTGTGAATTGGAAAATACCATATATTTTCTTACCTTTACATACCTTGAAAAATGATAACAACATTCATCTGTAAATATTGATTACTACCACCACGTAATAACATGATTAATTTTTCATAACCACAGAACATGGATTCTATAAATAATTGTTTTTAATGAATATAAATTATATTTATGATATAATCATAATTATTTAAATATAAAACTTCACTAACCTTCTTTCTATCATGATCATTCAAAAATGGAAACACCACGGGTATATACGTATGACCTACTGTCTATATGATTGTAATGTTGTTAAATTTTTATAACCATATTTGATGGATGATTTAAAAAATATAATTGATACTGGAAATGATAATTATTTCACTATCATTAATTCAGATATAATTATTGAAAATTAACTTTTTATTACCAAAACAATTTTGAGGAAAAAGTGAGAAACCACAAGACCCAAACACTATAACCATATAAAACCATAAAATAGGATAACCTATATCAAGAATACAAGATCTGACTCTCCCTAGTGACTAAATCGTGATGACAAGCCTTCACCATTTCATGACTGCATGGCTAGTTTTCCCAAGTATAGTTGCACAGGCCTCATAGAAATAGAGAATCCACACCGTCTGGAACATCCAAATCCAAATGCCATGCTCAGGTGAATGTTTCCTGCTTCGAACCTCATCTGGAGCTGATCCATGTAGTGTGTTGGTTGCATACAAACCCAAAATTAAAAATGAAATCAAGAAACAAAATTCTTCCTCATTACCCACCCATATAGAATCTAGGAACTGTAAATGAAAATTTCAAATTACAGATCCTAAAAATATCAATCATTAAGTTCACTTCCATCAACACATCACAAAATTCTACATCCTCCATGTCGCATCACCGTTGGCCTTTGCACCAGAACCTCCAACACAACTGATGAATCATGGACAATATGTCGAAATAGGCCACCACCATTGATAATATTGAACTGGTCGATCAATCTAATAACCCAAATAAGCAAGACGACGTCCATACTGCTCCACCTCGGAGAGATTGGAGGAGTCCCAAAACCAGAACTAAGAAACTAAAAAACTGAGGCAGGATGAAACGTCAGTGAAACCCTATCTCGACGTTTTTGCATCACTGTCAAAATCAACAAAACATCACAAGAATCACTAGTATTAAGAAAACCATACTAAACTCATTGTTAAACACATACATAGAATCAAAAACCCCAAAACCATGAATGAAAGACAATGATGAAAGGTCGTGCCAGGTATGCCAACAACAGTCGCACCACACATCCTAATGTCTCTCCATTACCACGACTCCTGATCCACCATATAGGGGTGTAAAAGAACAATAGATCGTGGAAAGGAAAGAGTGGTCGAGGTCTTGGATCACTGGCACCATCCACGATGCAGAAGAAGGGATCTAAGAAGGAGTAGAAACAATAAGAGGGGGAGAGGGGTAGATGAAGCTAAAGAGCCAAATATCATTGACAATAACCAATCTAATGATGACATTTTTCAAATATGATCCAAAAATCTTAAAAAAATTTGATGTGAACTTATATTATTAATACATTGTATACAAAAATTTAATAAATAAAATAAATGGAATATTAAACATGAAAAAATTATTAAAAATGTAAATAATCATGATATTATTATTATTTAAGAATAAAAGGAATGTAGGTGATGTGTGAGACTCAAGGTAAGATACAATGTATCATAAAAATTGATTTTAATTATTTTAATGATTTATTTTGAAAATCATTTTATACACTGTATATTTTCATAATATTATTTTACCAATGTATTTTTATAGAATTAAAATAAATATAATAGATATTGTATAACAATTTTTTTATTTTTTTATTTTTGAATTATTTAAAAATGAATAATTTTAAATATTTTATATGGGATTGTATAAAATTCATCCCAAAATGAATAATGAATTCCCTATTTTAAAATATATGAAATAAAAAAATCAACCATAAAAACATTATTGATTTTTGGATTCCAATATAATTATTCATGTTTTAATTAATGAATAAAACTCATTCCATATTTTTTTATGAATGGTTTTTTAAATTCAAGGTATATTTCATTATCATGAATTGTTTTTTATTATTTCTTATTGGAATGTTTATTTTTTATAAAATCATTAATGTTTTTTATTAGGATTTAGATATTGGGAATTGTTTTTAGAATATGGGTGGCTCGGTTGTTATCAATGTATCGGTGGTTACTTTAAAACTAATGACGGATAATATTATTAGAAACCAAGGATAAATCCTTCAATTATAAATTAATAATGGGTTTTTACATTATAATAAAAGAATATATGGGTTCGTTATATACCAATAAATCATTTTATAAAGATCATCATATAATTTGACTATATAGGTAATCCATTTATAAGAGTGATGTGAAAATGATGTCCAAATATACATACATGATTTAGTTTTTCATTCTATGGGATTTTATTGAAAACTTATGATATCAAAAGTTTATCAATTTAAATTTTATTTAATGGAATTTATATGAAACTTTATATTGTCAAATATATAACATTTGGGTTTGAAAATATGTTTATATGTTTTTTAGGAATGAAATGTAAATTCTCTGATTTTTATTTTTCATTTCATATTTTTTGTAAAATATTTTATGATAGACTTAGGGAAGAAAATTTAACATTAATGGTAATTAAATGGTGATTTTTAGGGTAATGAATATGTTTAAATATATTTTTTAAAAATATTTCAAACTGACAATTTTATTTAATTATTTTAATGTAAATAACTGATGATTTTGAGCTCATTAAACATTTTTTGATTTCTTAAAATGGTTTAAATTATGATTACTGATTGGGGTGAGGTCATGATGAGAATTTTAAAATATTTAATTTTTAGAAAACATGTTATAACATAAATGTTTTATTTTTTGTGAAAAAATGGAAATGTGGTATAAGTGTTCACTTTGAGATTTAATATTTATTTACAGAATGTTGATAGAATAATTCTTTATAAAAATTAACATGAGAATATGAAAAAAAATGAGTTAACTAAAATTGGTTCAATTTATGAACTTATTAAGGTTGGGTCTTTATAATCAAGATGCATGGAACATTATAGCTAAATATAATTATACATGAAAAACAAAATATTTTCACTCAGTGCAATGATTTTAATAAGTATTTGGAAATTAACAAGTGATAATATGATATTAGTAAATAATTTAAAGTATTGAAATTATGAATATGGTTCTAGTATAGAATTATAATATATATAAATTTAAAATTAATGATGTTCAAGTAATTCCATTGATTGTAGACCATGAGGTAATGGTTTCCTATCCCCTTTGTATCACTTTGAGACATATTTCATATTCACCATTTTTTCATTCATGTGGTGTATATACATCCTCTTTGATATGTTATATATTTAATAAATTATTATTCACAGTATTAATATTTTCATTTGATTTATTTCATTTTTTTAGTTTATGATTCAAATTTTACTAATACGGAAAGGGTTTTTTTACCATATCACATTTTATTGAGTTTTTATATGCATAAATATTATATAGTGAAATTATATGATCAATGTCTATAAAAATAATTATTTTCCTATCATCTAGTTTTTTTTTATAAATTATATGGTTTTACCACTTTTTCCACTCTCTATGAACTCCAAATTTTGATAGAATGTTTTTAATTAAAATAAACACTATTTTTCTATTAGGTCATGATTATTTTTCTTTTATATCCATATTTTCATAAAAAATTTAAAATATATATACTATCCTCAAATGATGGATAAATGAAAACTTTTCCCATTTTTAGTTTTTATTAAATGGTTTAGAAGGAATCTTCTTATCATTTTCTTGAAGAGTTACTTTATACCTAAGCTGTGAATATATTCTTTTTTTAATATATACGAAACAAACATATTTTCACACTATAATGAATAAACTTATCCTTGATGAATCCATTGATATTTTTCAATTTTATTCTCAAATAAAATTGTTTCCCTAATATTTAATAATTTTTTAGATTTTAAATAAATTATATAAAAATGTTAATAGTATTTTCTTAGAGAAATATTCTTAGATATTTTTAAAATATTTTCATCTAAAAAATATCCATTGATATTATTTTTTATTAATTGAGTATATGATCCAATAAAATAATATTTATTTATTCTATGGATTTTTTATGATTATGATTTGATATTAGAGAAACCCATTATCAATTCCACTAGTTTAGTTGTACTGAAATGATAAATATTTTAATGGTATTTGTTTCTGATGCTTTATTTAGGACCCACATTCTTTTCAACATGATGAGTGTAAGAACTAGCCGATATAGTCCCATATTTCCACTTTCTGAAGGAGGAAAAGTTTCATCAAATTAAACAGCAATGACTACTCCTTAATTAAAATAGAATAATGGGATAGTGTTTCATCCATACATGGAATCCTCTTAAGGGTCATTACCAAGTCCCAGATTCCCTAAAATATTAAATCCATTTTCATGGAACTCATATATAGTTACATCTCTTTCTAGATACAGGTTAATTAAACTAATTATTTATTGAAATTATTTTTTCGTATTCACAGAGAAGAAACCTTCAGTAAAGAGATTATTCATGTTAAGAATCGCAGGGAATTTCTAGATTCTCACAGAATTAGTCAACAATATTCTTCAACATTGGAGGTTATCTCATATAAGTCATATTAAGATGTGAAACACAACGATTCATTTATTTATAATGAGGTAACATCGCTAGAGCTTACATATTCAAAGGCATTTTACCTAGGGAATCAAAACCTTATGCATAGTGTATGTATTTGGGGTTATGTCCCATGTTATATGTCCTGTTGAAATGGATCAGGATTTCGGGTCGGGATGGATCAGGGTATGAGTTTAACATCTTATGAATATATTTCAATTGATTAGAACACCCAATTGGGGTGGATCATGGAGGTATGTCCCTAGTAGGGAAGATGTTACACCAAGAAGGATTAAAAATAAATCAGAACACCTAGTGGAGGTAGATCTAGGGCATGATTTTAATGTATTTTGGATACTAGTATCTTAGGATATAGGATGTCATACATGGAAGGTTTATCTATGGACCAAAACTCCTCATAGAGGTGGATCCTGGGAATGGTTTTAACATCTTCTGGTGAAGGATTTGTTTGATCTAAACTCTTTATGGGTATGGGTGATGGAGGGGTGTCCATAGGAGGGAATATTTTACACATGGATAGTTTATTGATGGATCATAACCCCTTATGGAAGAAGATATGATGCATGAGGTTAACATATTTTGGAAACACATATGGTTGATCATAATAATCCATGTGGGTAGACCCATAAAGTGTGTCCCTAGGATGGAAGATATCACACATTGAGTGTTTCCTAATGGTCCAGAAAACCTCAGGGATAAAGAACTGTGTTATGTGATTAATGTATTATAGAGATGTATTTGTTTGATCAATACAACCCAAGGTTCCATTTCAAGGAGGAGTGTTATTTGGAGGAAAGATATCACACCTAGACTATTTTAGAATATATTAGAAAACCATAGGGAGGTAGATCAGGGGTATGGTTTTATCATCCAGCGTTGAAAATTTTGGTTGATTATAAAATCACATATGGTTGTTTCATGAATTTGTGTACCTATAAAGAAATATTTAATACCAGAAAGATTTATCATTTGATAAAAACACCTCCTAGTGGAAGATCCAATGCATAGTTTTAATGTTTCCAAGAGATTAATTTGGTTGATTAAAGCCCCAAATAGAGTGGATCATGGATTTTTTCCCCTAAGAGGTAATATATCACGCCTATAAGGTTTACTAATGGATCAGAACACTTCATGGAGGTGGATATGGGGCATGGGATTAACATATTTTATTGACAGATTTGGTTGGTCAGAAAATATCGTAGTGGTGGATCAAAAAGGGGTCTTCATAGAAGGGATGATGTCACACCTGGAGTTTTCACCAAAGGATCAGAACACATCATAGAGGTTTATATGATTAATAGGTTTAATTTCATTTGGAGACAGATTTGGTTGATCAGAACACCCCATGGGGTTAGATTAAAGGTGTGCATCCCTATGAGGTAAGATGTCACACTTGGATGGTTTACAGATGGATTTGAACACCTCATGGGGGTGATTTGGGGAATGGGTATAATGACTTGTGGATATGGACTTAGATTATCATAAAACCTCATATGGTTGGATCCAGGAGATTTCTCCCTAGGAGGATAATTTTCACATCTAGAGTGTATATTGATGAAATGGGACACCTCATGGAGGCTGATCTTGGGATCAATTTATCACCTTGGGGGATGGATTTTTTATCTAAACACTCCATGGGTGTGGATCAATTAGGTATGTCCCTAGGGTGGAGAATATCATAAAAGGAAGGTTTACTGATGGATCATAACTCCTCATAAAGGCAGATATAGGTCATGTGTTTAACGACTTATGGATACAGATATGGTTGACCAGAATAGTCCACAGACGTAGATCAAGTAGGTGTGTCAATAGAAGGAAAAATTCAAAATTTTGATTTTTTATTAATGGATCAGAAAACATCATCAAGGATGATCTATGAGGCGAGTCCCTATGAGGGAGCACAATATTTAAAATATAGACATCTAAACCCACATATTTTGATGTCATAGTTAATTGTTGTGTGGTCAGACTCATCCATGCAATTAAACATCATATGGCATAGAAAATTGTTTCGATAAATGGATGTTGATGAGGGATGGTATAGGGATTATGCATCAAAGATACCCTTCAAAGATTATTTTTATTGGTTGGATGGTGTGTTGATCATGTGTTGATTTTATTAGAGGATATCATTCTAAGTGAGTGGAGTTAGTGTGATGGTCATCCCATTTGACTAATACATGGAGCATCATGTGCTTATTACATTGGATATGAGTATAGTTTTATGTCATTTTTTTGTAAACTATTTGGTGTATTTTAATGAAATATGAGTAGGATGTGTTACTATGAAATTTTACATCATTCAACCCAAAAATTAGTAAGCTCACTTCTTTTCCCATGGGCTTATGTGCCCACTATTGTTTCATCTTTGGGTGCATAAATTTTTTGGTATTTCCTTGGTACAATGAAGGGAGGAGTGGTCAATCACATATATTATGTCAGTTTCCCTATTCATATTATCAATTTGGGTTAGGGTAACTATGCATAGATTAAAAATGTAGTTTCTACAATTGGGGCTAAGTGGGAATACATATGATTGGATGGACCTGGTATCATAGGGACTTTAGGTGTAGCTTGAATGGTATTGTATTGGTGTGAGGGCCTCGAAAATTCAACAATAGTGAATGAGTCCTAGTATAAGTGAGTTACCATGGAGTGGAACATTATGGAGGTTTCACAAAGATTGGGGTGTTATAGAGAAGAGATTCAAAATGGTTAGGGGATTTATGACAGTAAGGGGCTTCATGAATGTCAGGGGATTCATGAAATATGGTGACCCTTCCTTGGAGGGAGTACCTGATTCTTGAGTGGATTTATTCATGAAGGATTAATTCTTTAGGGATCCTCAAGTTCCTCATAAGGACTTATTACTTCATGACAGGTGTAAGACTTCATGAAAGGAATCCCCACCATAGGTGGAGTCTTTCAAGAACACATGGAAGGGATTCTTAGGATTCTTGGCTAGCTTGGATGACCATCTTTCTATTCTTTTTTCAATGTTGGGGTCAATAATGAATTAGCTGTTTTTTTAAGATTAAAGGTCAATAAGTAACCCTAATGTTACAAAATTAAGGGTATGTTCATAAAAAAGGGGATTTAAAAATATTGGATTCATTCATGAATTCATATGAGTTTTAGGAATCTGCATGACTTCGTGAGTTTGAGGGTCTCATTGGAAAAGACACCATCAACCGTTCATGTTGATGCAAAGTGCCCCTTGACTCTTACCATAGATTCATATAGGTTTACCATCAAGACATAACACATTTATGAAGTAATATTCTCATCCATGGAGATTATAGAGATACATTCATTTGAAAAGGGGTTGGGCTTCCTGAAGTAGACTCGTAGAGTGATTCTAGGGTCATTTATGCTTATATTTTATTCTAACTGGAAATGCCTTATATAAACCTTATTGTGACACATGTATTTTGGGGAAAAATAATACCCCTTAATAATTAGATACAATATGGAAAAGTAGTGTCAAATTCTTATTGAGAATCATTTAATATTAGTAATCAAATCCCATTTACAAATCTCACTCACAAATCTCACTCACAGAGCCCGTAAATGATGGGTGTCTTTATGAAGGCCATCATGAAGCCTAACTCATCCATAATCTTATAAATAGAATATTAGGTCCCCTCAATTCCACTAGATAATCGAGAAGATAAAATAATTTTGTTCTCTTTTCATGAAGCTCGCTATATTTATGATTGTGCTCTGTGAATGCTTCTATGTGAATAAGACTCCTTTGAACGTTTCTCTGTGAATGCATCTTAGTGAACCAGACTGCACTATGAGATATCTTCAAACAAAAACTTCATGATCTACCTTTGTGAATTTCCTTCATATATATACTTTCTGAACCAATCTCAAAAGAAAAAATATGCCTTGAATTATATGGCTTCTTTGGTAGTAAATTTTTCTGCTTCTCAGAGGGAAGGAATGAATGGGAATGCCATTTTTCAAAAGAGTATCTGAAGTACCTCAGTACATGAATAATTTTTTATCTTTCTGAAAGAATATCAGAGGGAATACCCATTATAAAATAGGCTTTTATATTATATATTCTAGTTTAGATATGATGTCTTCATTCCCACGGAATAGAGATCTGAACTACCATATTGGTTCAGAACCATACTCATGTAATACCAATGGCATAGGGATGAAACATGTCATATCATGAAGAACTATGCACCACTCACAACAGATGTTCCCAAAAACCAAATCAATTATATTTAGTAGGAGATGATAGAATATTAGGCATCCCCAATGCAGTATTGGATGATCCTATAGGATGGAATCTATAATCTGCCCATAGGGTGGAATAAAAACTACAACATATTCTAGGGAAGAAACATCACCAATTAGTGGTACTGGGCTTACTGGTCGTGTGAATCATGCCTTAAATTTTTCAAACTGATGAATTGGTTGGGGATCTATGAAGCAGCATGGGACTCAAAGTTCCACATTTATTTCCCTCTAAGAATCATGCAGGATATGCTAAAAATATGGTCAATGGGGACAAACACCTTTCATATTCACCATGGGGAGGTTGGTTTCAGCCTTTGTAATCATCATCAAATTATCAGGATCCCGATCCTGGGGGATATGTATAATTATTTCCTCTTTGTATGGATTTCTTTGGGTGTGGACAGGAGATGATGTTGTCCCTAGAGAAGGCACTGCTGGATCTGGTGTAGAGAACCAGTGAAGAGAATCCAAGGATGATGGGTATTCTCGTTAAGAAATGGTTTGGGTAAATTCTGAGAAAACCTAATACAGATACAATATGGTGGATGAGAATGAAAAGAAACTACTGAAGAGGCCAAAAATATGTCCTGGAGGATACCAATGGAAAATGGATGGCTCTTAGTGGTAGATTATAGTGGTGGTTCTATGGAATTAGTGGGTATACAACATCACATTAAAATCTAAACATATGGTCAAGATTTAATTATTTAATATTGTTCGAATCTGTGGTGGGATGAACCCTATGATGGATGCATACATGGTGGTGTGGCCAATAACCTTCATCATATCAGTGGTGCAGAGATGGGGCCTCAGGTTAATTTTTTTTCCTAATACATGAGAAATTTACAGGGTGGTTCACCTCATCGGTGAAGGGAAGACACCACTACATGTGCCAAGGCCTCTCCATTTCATGTAATGTTTGGTGGATACACCCATAGTGTGTTATGAGTACTTGAATCCTATATCTCGTCCCACAATATATTGACTTCTGACTTATGATCATGAATATTGTGGGATGTAATTCATTCATGTTTTGTTTGGAGGACATGATGGGGAAGTTTGGGATGTAAGATAAAATAATATTACATTAATTTCTCACCCTAAGGGGCTGGTAACTGATAACATAATAGGTACTGAGGAAGAGATATTGTATCTTCTAGAATTTTGAGGTGGAGTACTCATAGTACAAGTCAAATGTCATCTTATTTGTGAGTCATACATTATCCATCATTTTTCAAGTCATTTCATGAGTCTTTAGATACTGACACCAATGGAATACTCAGAGTTGTGTCATGAGTTCCACACACTGGTTTTGTGGTAGATCTTGCACATTCTTACAAATAAGTATAGGAATAAGTGAAATTATATTCTGCCACCAACCATGGTGTATCGAATAACCCATGACTATGTATTGAGATGGGAGGGAGCATATCATGGGGATATGCTGAGTCAGAATGCCACTAAAGATAATTACTATATTGTCCTTTAATCCTATGGCTACGAAAGAGTGGTGGCTGATGCACATCAATGTGGAAATGTTGGACCAATGGGTAGGGTGGTAGTAGTAGGACCAACAGTTCATGGCCCTAAAAATGAAAGTGTTTCCAGGATATGATCATCACTAAGCTTGATTCTCAAGGGTAGAAAGTTAAATTAATTTTTGTATCCCCATAGGTGGTCCAAATGACATTACTCCATGATTCCAAGAATCAATTATGTCGCATAGACATTCCCTGGGAGTTTATATTTCCCAAATCTAGGGAAAAATGAGATGTATACATGTAGTTATTTAGTGTTCATGGGATGTAGAAACATATCAATAAGGAAGGGATACATCACATAGGAATTTTCCATTACAAGGCCATCTTCTACAAATCTTGGGACATAGAATGGTGATATTTGGGGGATCTGGATGACCTGGTCAATTCCCATGTTACAATGCGCCCACTAACTGACCTAGTAAGAGTGCTTCTAAACATGAACTCTCCCCCAAAACTATCAATAGGTGAGTCAGATGTGATAACACCTCTTCCTAATGAGTAAAAGGACTCCTCGGGAAGAAGATACTACTAAGTCTTCTCTGTGGGACATTTCAGTAATTGTGACCAATTAAATACGTAGATATTATGTACCTCAGATATAACATAATCTTAAATTTTTTATAAATAATTTTATACTTGTACTGTATTCATGTGATGAAGAGGGGGAGTTTGTTGATGGACCTGAAAAGGATGTTGATAGGACCTCAACCCTTCACTAGGAATGTGTGGGGTCCCTTCCTAATGTTGTTTCTATGAGACAGCATGGAAGATGTAGTGATTGTGTCGGTAACTGGAGAAATTGGGGATACTACATTGGGTGTGTATGACCCATTATTTCGATTGTCAGTGACCTACAGGGACAAGGATATAAATGTTCCACCAACATGGGATGTTTTACAAGTCAGGAAAGTCTTGTTCACCTCATTGGTTCCAAAAGGGAAAACAATGTCTTCTTCCATTAAAAAAGGATAGATAATAAATTTTCCCTTGGATTGTTCTCTAGATGTTAACACTTGAAGAAAAAACATTTCCCTTTCTATTCATGTCTAAATACCTATACATAGAGTATCGAACTAATAATTTATTTGTGTTCTTTCCTACATACGTTCCTACACAACCAAAATATTTTTAATATTTCATCATTGATGTTGCTGAGGAGAATTGGATCATGCGCCACATGGAGTACAGGTATGTGTGGGATTTTATAGCCCACACTAATAAGGAATATCTCCCACAATGGGTGGGTCTATCCTCCATTGGTAAGTTATCCTAGGGGCTTCTAGGGTGAACTCCATCAACCTACATGTGATGGACCAGGATTACCTTTTCGAGTGGCTACATGTAGTGAAGAAGACACTCTACCTAGCCTTGAATAATCTCATGTTCGAGGGCTCCTATATACTTTAATATATTTATAGATATTTCACATAGCTAGAGGGAATGATGTAGGATAATGTGATGGTTTCTTATTCTCAAAAAAATATTATTAAGAACCTGAAGTCCCAGTTGATAGTGGTAGAGTACATGATTAAGGATGGGATAACCATGATGGATGAGTCCTGGGATGAATAGAACAAATAGCAGATAAGATCAAAATATGTTTCATATAAGGAATATGAGGATAATGAACACATTTTGGAATGGTAAAAAATTATAGGCTACTAAGAAAATGTTATATAAGCTTAAGTGTTCAATCACTGTAGTAAATCATTAAAGAGTCTCTACAAAGGAAAAGCTCCCATATCTGGTTAACCCTCCAATACATTTTTTTTTTGTTTTTAACTATTGTAATATCAGACATATTTCATTCTTTTATTATCTCACATTGATAATATTTTTTTGACAACAAAAAATCAATATTTAAGTTCATGTGAGTCATGCTTGGTGTGAGAAAAAAAGGAAGACCATGTAGACTCTCATTCATATGAGAGTGTGATAAAATCATCGAACACTCAAGGTCTACTATTGTTGAGAGTTTCCAAGATAAAATAGTTTTTATAAGGAGAATGGGGCTCTCTAAATAACTTATTTTCTTTTCCAGTGTGCTCTAGTGTACGAATGGGATAACACCAGGGGTGTTGAAATCTACCAAAAGAAAGGGGGAAAGAAAACTCTGAATCGCGATGCTGATAATTTGGGGAAAATAAGAGTGGAATCATGATATAGAACAACTACTGATAGTATTCAAAACTCCACACCAATATCGCTTAGTTGAGAATGGGGGGAAAATGAGGGTTGACCACTAACCAAGTTACAGACACAAAACCAATCTTGGAATGTAATCCAAAGTCATTTGAGTAATTGACCAAGGATGGAAGATGATCTTGTATAAGAACTATTTAGTTAGGGTTCCCTTGAGTCATGGAGGAGGATGATGATCTGAATTAGAGGTACAAAATCATGGGAATAGAGAGATATAATGTTCAAAAGGATCCCATAAATCATGGAATTATACCACCTTGGGTCAGAGAACATTTGTGTGGCTGTATTATTCTAAACAAAATTCAAAATCATAATCTAGTGGAAGCATAATCTAATATACTGGGAAATTGTAATTGTGGTGGATGACTAGAACTAGAGGTATAGTACTATCTTGTTAGGGCCTAATATTCTTTATAGTTTTACATTATGGAATGTGGATGATAAACACACAGTTGAATGTTTTATGGGGAGGATAAGGTATCTGGGGATTATTCACCAAGCTAACAACCATTTCATCCTCATATAGGGCCAATAGGGAATCTTATGTCCATAAAATAAGGTAAAGTAACATATTAACATCATTAAAAAATGAAACAGTGAACTGAGGTGAATGATACCATGCCCATATGTGAGTGTAGATGGAGAAGGGGAGTATGTTGATAGGAAACAACACATTGAGAAATAAAACATATGGAGGGTGTTTCAAAGCAACGTATGTGACCAAGAATTAAATTTACCTGACATGAATAGAGGGACCAATGAGGCCACCTGATTCTGCATAAAACATCCCTTAAACAAACTACACATAGTTTAAAGTCATTATATTTATATGTTGTATTTTCACTTAGTTTATGGTCAGATTTATGAACAGGGGGTTATTTAAAGTGTTTGGTATGGAAAGAAAGACTACTAACCCAATGTGAATGAGGTTCTAGGAAGGCCTTTAAACACCCCATAATTTATATGAGATTTATTTTTAAAAAAATAATTTAATTTCTTGATGTCTTGCGCTATATGCAACCCCATCTTAGCTTGCGTTACATGCAACATTGAATTTTTACGAAACATCAATTTATTATTATAATTATTTAAACAATAAAATTATAGAATGGTTGTTAGAATTGTGTGTATGAAAATGATTAATTGAATTATTAAATTATGTTTCAAACTTGTATATATAATTCTTGGACCAATTAGTTATAATATATAAAACTGTTTTTTAAAATAAAATGAAATGTGTTTTTGAGAAAATATACATAAGTGATTTTTATACCAATGAATAAACAATCACCCATATTTTTTTATATTAATGAAATATATAAATATATATATATATATTATTAAATAAAATTTTTGACATTCATATTATGTGTTCTCATGACAGGATAGTAGAAAAAATCCAATTTTATGCATAAAAGAAATATTTTTCTAAAAAATGTGGTTTGGTCAACTTTTGATGGAACCATTATTTTAAAGCTAAATTTCATCACTTTTATAAGTTTTATATGATGAATAAAGTCATTAATTTAAATTTTTATATCAAAATTTTTATTGGTTTAATTTTTTGTATTTTTCTGATAAGTTGCATGTTTTTATGAATAATGACAAAATACTGAGAATTATTTGAAAACATATTTTTCATCGAAATAATTTTTAGTGTTGAATTATATTTTTGATTCTTTTTAAATAATAATTAGATTAATTTTTATCATTTGATCCTATTTATCTCATTGGAATCAATTTCACATTTAATTTGGGTATAAAAAACATTCTAATCATTTGAAAATTTTACTTTCAAAACAGGTTATTTTGTCCTGTATGTGGCATTAATTTTTAATTATTTTATGAAAAAATTTTGAATTAAATTTTCAAAAATTGATTCCATATTTATAATTTAATGTTCCAAATTTATTGAATATTCCAATTTTATTTTGGATAATATGAATTTTAAATGTAGTAATCTTTATTACATCAATTATATGTAAATCATTTAAATTTAGGTTATAAATAATATTAAAAATATTATAAAACTATACTAACCCTTGACCAAATTTTATTGTATGATTTTAGTTCAAACATTAACACATAAAAATATAAATTGAATATTTTAATATATATTTTTTTATGAAAATGACTTCGATATTTTTAAAATCTAAGTGGGTGAAAAAATGTTACAATCTTACTTTTAATAAGTATATTTTTTTAATATGTGGATCAACAGAAGATATACTTGACTATAAATATTATTATGAAATATAATAAGATTAACTATGTCATCTAAATAAAAAAATTAGTGAAAAAATAATTATCATAAATAATTACACAATGATGATGTAGAAATTATTCAATTAATGAAATAATCAATTAAATGATTTTAGAAATATTAAAAGAAATATAATTTTTAATAATTAATGTGATCCATGAATTTTATTGGTCAATATGACATATTATTAGTGTAATAAATTATTTTTTTCTATGTTATCAAGAATTTTCATTTTTCTTAATGACAATACAATGATTATTTTCAAAATTGATACCAATGATATTTTATGAAAATATTATTTTATTAAATTAGTAAAAAACTATAAAATTTATAAATCACAAAAAAAGGGGAAAATTATGGTAAAAATTATCATAAAATGAAAATTTATGGTTCAATTATTACCTTATATGTAAAAAACATTAACTTTTAATATTGAAAATGTTGTTACTGCAGTAAAACTTAATATAGGTTAATGGATAAATATTAATAAATATAAGGTTTAATATTAAAAAAAACTTGTATAAAATATATTTTTTATGTCATGTCCACCATATCCATAATTATATTCAAATAAATTTCCATTTTTATGTATATGGATTGATATTTAATTAATTATATCTTAATCCTTTGAGAAATTTCAAAAGGGCCCCTCACCTTCATTATAAAGGACACCTCCTCTCTCACTTCTTTTTTATCACATTGACTCGTGTAGATCAACCATACTCTTTAAAATTCTCTACTACACTTCCATATACACATTATTTTGGTCTATTCTTCCCAAATGACTAACTATAGAGTCCATTATAGGATATATAAAGGATTCATTTAGAAGAAGAGGTAATAGATCTAAACGATAAATATCGTTTTCTACTCTCCTATACCTCTTATGAATATATAATATATGTCATAAAATAATAATATAATATTACTAAACATTATTAAATTTTATTATAATTATTAAAAAACTATTATAAATCCCCATTTCCTATCAAATAATAAGTAAATATATTTTTCATACGTACGTACGACTTACCGTCTCTATGTAGCGATACAATTGAGTTTCCATAACCATATTTTATAAGTGGGAATTATGATGGATTAAATGTTTATTTATGATATTTATGACATAAATATACTTCTATAATGATTATGTCATATCTAAATTTTTATCATCAAATATTTTGGTAAATTATAACATCACTCATATATATGCATGGCTTACTATCCCCACAATGTGGTGCGATTCGTTCTTCATCTATATTTCATGTGGATGGTAATACAGCATAATTTTATAAATATTATATATACATATATTCGCTAAAAATTATTCTTTAAATATAATATATCATATTATTTTCTTTCATTTAATATGACAAGAAATTGAAAACAACGTTCTTGCATACGTTCGTAGTCCCGTATCTATGAATAGTGCTTATTATTTTCTATCTATAACTTTTATGAATTGCAATGAATACATATATACTATATATATATATATATATATATATATATATTGGCTATAATTATTTATATGCTTAAATAAATATCTTTGTAAGAGGATCAAGGATAAAAAATCAAGACATTTATGAACAGTAAATCTTTTATTACCCGAAACATAATTTTAAAATGTAATTGTTAATAAGAGAACAATATAAATTCATAAGTAAATTATATGTGGTATTATAAATATAAATATATTTTGTAGGTATATTTAAATAAAATTAAATTTACTATAAATTATATTTTAATATATAAAATGTAATTCAAGACTTGAGGTAATGGATTTCCATCTTACTTTTATTTCCTATGAGATACAAGCCATGTTCACCAAATATTTCTTATATGTAGTGTATATATTTCCCATGATTTTTATTTTATTTTTATTATCCAGAATATTATGGTTTTGTTATATCCATATATTTTTACTAATTTTATGGTGATTTTTATTCTATTGATTATAATGTGATGAGTTTTTATTCCACAATCTCATCAATCATCAAAATTGTTTCATTGAAAATCTCTGTTAAGGAATGTTTATCTTCTACTTAAATGACTTCAAAAAATGTTTTTGAAATGATTTTTATTATTATCCTATTAATATTTAATGTTATTTTTACCCATGTTTTAATTTTTACTAAATGGTTTGAAGGGAATATTTTTTGTCATTTTCCAAATGAGATACGTTGTGACTTTTCTGGTAATATTAATAAAAATAAATTTTTTAACTTATATGAAATGAATAGATTTTTACACTTTCATGAAACCTTTATTCTTTGAGGATTACTTTAAAAACATACAAGGTTATTTTTAATCAAAAAAATTATTTTGAAATTGCATATAATTTCTAGAAAATAAAATACTTTAAAAATAGAAAAGATATTTTCCTCAAAAATTAGTTTCATGTGATCTCTCAAAATTATTTGACATATATAATAACATTATTAGATGTTACTTATGTTTTAATGAAGATATTTTTAAAGTATATTGTCCATATTATTACAATTTTTGTTTAATTACTAGGATGGAATGATATTTATCAAACCCATTTCGTTTCCATGGGTTGTGTTATGATTGATGTTGTTTATGAAACCCATTTCATTCTTTAGGTTCTGATATAATGAATGATATATGTTCTTGTGGAACACATATGTTTGGTTTACATTATGTAATGGTTGGGTCTTATATATCCCTCTAATTAATAGGGTAATGAATTATATATCATGATATATTTTAGAGAAACATGTCGACGTGCTTGATATGTGATAGGAAACAAGTATATGTGATTGATCTGTAAATGGAAACAGTTGAAAGGCCCATTTAATAGTCTTAGCAGTTAAACTTGACTTATGAAATTGTTTTCTATACTTATGATAATTCAACACACATTTATGACTTAAACTTATTGTTCATTATGGAGTTCTGATGATGTGATATTTTTATGATTTCTACCTTTTGAAATGTTTATGGTTTATTCCATGAATTTTTTTTATGGTCCAAAAAAGGTTTAGTAAGAAATTTTTATGATTTGATTATTATCACATACCCGTATTTCTTATATTATTCTTTAATAAGATATAACCTTTATACCTCTATGTTTACCGTTATTGAGCATCTGATCTCACCCTTTCTTTATGTTTCTTTTCCAAAGGTTATGATGAAAATTTTTAATTAGTCATACAAGAAGTGATGATATATGTGGGAAACATTGAGGATCATTCACAAAATTAGAAGATTCTATTCCACGTTTCAAATCGTTCTAAACTATTACCGTCCTCAAGAATGTGTTGGTATAATGTAATGAGTATATATCTTAAAATATGTAATATTCATATATGAAAATCCTTGGGTGTTATACGTGGTATCATAGGATAGGTTTAGTAAACCATTAGAAACTAGGATAAGAAAACTTTATATAGATCCCTATATATATGTCTATGTATTTTTCAATGGATTTATCTAAGGATATGTCAATATATAGGGTTCAATGCTAGAGTTTTAACATTGACCATGAATAAACTAGTATTAAACCTATGGTTTCATAGATTGAAATTATATATATAATTTCGATTAATTTTTGGGTTTCCAGGTATGATTATTCTTTAAAAAACTATAATTTTTGGGTTTTAGATAGTGGTTGGAACCGTGAGGGTTCTTGTTAATGGTAAATAGGTTGGACAATGGACTGGATTTACTTATAAAAAAACAAATTAAATGGGAGTTATAAAAAGATACCATGTTATTATGGATAATTAGAAATATCATAATATGATCAATAATCTCAACATTGGTAGATTTCCAAACCCATATGATGTGAGAAGGATGTAGTTTCATGGAGACCAAAAATAAAAGAATGTTCAATTTTCCTCTTGTAAATCATGTGTGAAAAGGCATTAAAGAGAATGTGTAAAAAAAATAGGAGTATGATTTGGGTGTAGAAAATAAGGATATAAAGAAATTAATTGTAATAGAAAAGGTACAATTAACACAATTGACAAGGATAAAAGTATTCATAAGGAATCAAGGATAGTAAAAAAAAATTAAATGTACCATGTATGGAAATTAGGCAAATTGATACCCTTGGGGGAACCTTATAAAGACAATAAGAAATGTTTTGTGAGTAATGGTTATATTTTCTAATAATAAAGAATCTGTGAATGAAATATGAGAAGAAAGAAGTTTTTATGTAATAAGATGTAGAATCTTGGTTAGTGGTTTAAGAATATAGAGGGTTGATTTTGTTTTTATATATTAAAAATAAAGAATATTTTTTTAGATTTGATTTTATTTTATTATGGAAGAATGAAAATTTTATGTATTGTTCCACTGTAGTTTTTTCATAAGGATTTGAGATCATATTCTTAATGAACTAGTAACTATGAAAATTTATTGATGTGGTAAGATGATATTGTTTGAATACACATAATTTAGGAAAGTATAAGACTTAACATTTTCATGATGTTGGGATAATGAAATAAAGAGGTGTTTTATTGTCATAAAATAAATATGACAGTATTAATGTCTATGTAACTGGTGAATAAGAGGATAACGATATCCTGAAACTCTTTTATAGATTTTTTGGGATTAATGGTATATTTAAAGGGTTGATTTTTTAAATAATTTATGTTTTAAATGTGGTTTTATAGTATTTTAGGATATTACCATGATTCATATAATACATTACATAGGTATTCACATTGTTGGTATGTGACAATCAAAGGGTAATTTATGTTATAAGGGGGAATAATGTTTATCTGATATTAATATTTAGTGATCTTCTTTATAAAATATTGTACATTCATCATTCAGATAGGTTATAAGGTTAACCATTTATGGACTTGTTTACATTAAACTTTGAATGATGTTTTAGAGATAAAATTTTTATCTCGACATATGAGGATTTATTCATATTGGATAACTTGTGCTAATATTTTTTTTGATAAATAAAAACAAAATGACCTGTGATTTTTTTATGTATCTCATGATATTCTAACATTTCAGGAATGAAAAATTATCCTTCATTTTATGGTATAATAGAGATGCACAAATTGATCATGGAACAAAAAAATTGAGTGGTTTTCCTGAAATCAAGTAATTATATTTTCTAATAAAAATTATTCAAATTAGGAAAAAGGGTATTGAAAAAAATTGTCATGCTATCATAAATTTTTAGGATAAAAATGATTTTTTTCAATCCTTTGTGGGTTATGGAATATTGATCAGTAATTATCTCTTATCCATGTTCTCTGTTACTCTCAATAAGAAATTGATATTTTATATTTATCATCCATTTTCATGTTTTCACTTACCACCTATGTTATAATATGTATAAACCCAATTATGAGTTACTTTGGGATACTATTATGTTTCTAACATTACCTTTTTATATGGGAATTTTAGTATTTGTTTTTATGATGTGGGTTTCTATGAATGAAACATTAATCTATTAAAATTTATATAAAAAAATGAATTTTGAGGGAGAAATTAATTTTAAGGGTGTTAAAATGTAACACCTATATATTTTTATGAGTTATATTTTTTAAAATAATTTAATTTCTTGTTTTATTGAACTATACAAAACATTAGCCTATCTTTAAGAAACACTAAGTCTCTATGAAACATCATTTTATTATTATAATTATTTAAAAACAAAAATTATGTCATATAAATTAGAATGGTTTATATTAACATGATTAACTAAATTAAAAAATAATATTACACGTGTATTTATAATTCTTTGACCAATTAACTATAAATGTTAAACCCTTTTCTAAAATAAAAGGAAATGTGTTTTTGAAAAACTATATAAAAGTGGGTTTTGTACCAATAAAAAAATCACTCATGTTGTATTATATTAATGATATATATTTGTATAATATTCAATATAATTTTAAAAATTACCTTATGTCTTCTCTATAAAGTATATTCAAAAAAATTAATTCAATGCGTAGAAGAAATATTTTTCTAAAAAAGAAGTTTTTCTACCTTTTGATGGAACACCTATTTTAAAAATAAGATTTTTCACTTTTATAAGTTATATTTTCAAGAATAGATATATAATTTTGAATTATGATATCAATATTCACTTTTTTTATTTTTTAGAATTTTTCTAACAAGTTTCTTGTCTTGATGAATATTAAAAAAATACTGAATTTTAATAGAAAATGGATTTTTCATAGAAATCATTTATAGTGGTAAATTATATTTCTGATTTATTTTAAATAATAATTAGATTATTTTTAATCATTTAATCTAACAAATTTCATCATAATTAATTTCACAGTGAATTTGAATTTAAAAAACCTTCTTAACTTTTGACCATTTTACTTTAAAACCCATTTTTTAGTCTTATCTGCAGAATTAATTTTAAATTAATTTCTAAAATTTCTATGAATTTAATTTTGAAAAATAGATTTTATATTCTTAATAATGAGGTACATATTTATTTAATATGACCCTTTAATTTTTCAACAATATTTTGAGTAACTTTAGTTATTGGTATTACCTTAGTTAAGGATTAATTAGGTAAATTAAGGGTACAAATAATATTATAAATATTTTAAAAATACCAATAAACATGAAAAAAATTTATTGGATGAATTTAATTCTACCCTTATCCAAAAATTATTGAAATTTAATAATTTAATGGACACTTTTTCATGAAAATGACATGGACATTATAGACATCAAAGAAAGTGACAAAATGTCACACTATAAAATTAAATATGTATAATATTTTGAATATTTGGTCAAATGAAATATATACTAGAAATTTTTGATTATTATAAAATAAAAAAAAGGTTATATAAATCAGATATTTTTATTTTTTATTTTTTGTGATGAAATAATTTTCATAAATAACTACACAATGATGATGCAGTAATAATTCACTTAATGAAACAACAAATCTAATGATATTATAAATATTAAAATAAATATAATATGAATTAATTAATTTTATACAAGAATATATGGGTACATAAGAAATATTTTTACACTTATATATTATTTTTAATAATTTATTTTTATTTTTTAATTTTCAAAAGGTCAATATAATTAATAGTGTCAAAATTTACAATAATGATATTTTATGAAAATAATATTTTATTAAATTAGTTAAAATTCATAAAATTCAGTAAACAAGTTAAAATGGAATAAATGTTTTCTCAAAATCATAAATTTACCATTTATGGTTCAATTGATACCATATAAGTAAACAATCACTACATTTTAATATTGAAAATGTTGTTACCATAGTAAAAATTAAAATAGGTTAACTAAGGGTTAATCAAAAAGATAAGTTTTACATTTATAAAAAAAATTACCTAAAATATATTTTTTATTGTTATTACCAACCAATACCTCGTTATATTTGAATAACATTCCATTTTGAAGTATTTATATTGATATTTATTTTATTATAAAGTAATCTTTTGTGAAATTCCAAAAGTTCCCATCACCTTTATTATAAAAGGATACATCTCCTTCTCTTATTCATATCACTTTGATTCTTATATCCCAAAAAAACTCTACTAAATTATCTTATACACTTCCCTTTCTACATTATATAGGGGATTTTATTCCCTAAGGGCAAGCTCTAGAGTCTTTTATATGAGATCTAAAGGATCCCTTTCAAATAAGAGTTGATCGCTCTAATTGATCACTCTCTTTTTATAATATTTTATACCACCTCTAAATATATTAAACATATAATAAACTATGGATTTAGAATCCTGAATATTATAAGATGTTATTATAATTATTAACACACTAGTATAGAACACCTTTCCTATCGAACAAGAAGTGAATGTATCGCTCCTGTGTACGTACAACTTACCGTCTCCATGAAGCGATACAATTTGTTTTCCATCACAATATTTTATGAGTGGAAATTATTATGGGTTCAATTTTTATATATTATATTTATGAATTAATTATAATTTTTTAATGATAACACCATATCTATCTTTTTAACATCTATTCTTTTGGGAAATGATAATGTTGCTCGTATATACGTATGGATTACTATCTCCACGATACAATGTGATTAATTTTTCATAAATATTTCACATTAATGGTAAAAATGATGAATTTTATAAATATATATGATATATTTAAAATAAAAATTATTATATAATGATAATATATCATATGTTTTTATTTCTTGTAATATGACAAGAAAATAAAAACAACATTCATGTGCACATACAGCCTAACGTCTCTATGAACATAGTATTTTATTTTCTACCTATAACTTTTATGAATCACCATGAATACAAATTATATATATATATATATATATATATATATATCACGGTTATGATTCTAGATATGATGAATTCATGATCTATGTTAGAGGGAAAATGATGAAAAGTCAAAAAACTGTTCAAAAAACAAAGTAGTTATTTCCCAAATCACAACTTTGACATTGAATTGTTAATAAGAAGGGAATATAAAGTCATAATTAAATCATATATGGTATTATAAATTTGAATATTTTTTTAGTGTATGAATAATAAACATATATATTATATATTATTTTTTAATGTATACGATGTAATTCAAGACTTAAGGTTTGGGATTTCTGTCACAATTTTATTTTCTATGAGATAAAATCCATGTTCACCACCTATTGCTTATATGTGGTGTATATATATCCCATGAGTGTATATATTAGTATTATCTAAATTATTATAGAATTTTTAAATCCATATAACATACTTTCTTTAAAGTGGCATACAATTCTACTAATTATAAATTGATGAGTTTTTATATCACAATCTCATCAATCTTCAGGATTGTTTCACTCTAAATATCCATTAGGAAATATTTACTCTCCACAGATTTTTTTTAAAAAAAATTACAAAATAATAAGTTATTATATAAATATTTAATTTTATTTTTTCCATGTTTCAATTTTATAGAAAAACTTTGTAAGGAATATTTTGTGTCATTTTCAAAAAAAGGTAATTTATTAATTTTCTAGAAAAAGTAAGAAAAGGAATATTTTAAATTATATGGAATGAATGAATTTTTATTTATTCATGAAACATTAATGATTTAAATCTTACATTAAAATATTTAATGGTTATTTTAATATGAAATTTTTTATTTTAATATTTTAATACATTTCGATAAAAGAAAATGATTTCCAAGAATAAAGGATATTTTCCTCAAGAGTTATTTTCAAGTGATCTCTAAAACTCATTTTGCATGTATGATACCATTATTTTATGTTGATAATGTTTTAATGGTGATATATTCCTTGATAATATCCATATTATTACTATGGTTGGTTTATTTTTATGATGGAATGATATGTATAAAACTTATTTCATTTCCATGGGTTATGTTATTATTAAATGATGTTTATGAAACCCATTGAACTCCATGGGTTTAGATATGATGAATGATTTTTCTTATTATCTAACACATATGTATGGTTTTTATTATGTGATGGGCGTGGCCTATATATCCCTCTAATTCATTGTGTAATGAGTTTTATATGATGGTATAGTAAAGGAAAACAAGATGATGTACATGATCTGTGATGGGAGGCAAGTCAATGTGCATGATCTGTTAAGGGAAATACATGAACGGCCTGATTTGAGAGTACTAGTATTTATCCATGACATATAAAATGGTTTTATAATAATATTATGATTCCACAAAAATTTATGGATTGATATTATGGTTCATTATGGAGTTATGATTATGTTTTACTCTTATGATTCATGTATTTTGAAATGTTCATGTTTTATATCATGGCTCTTTTTTATGAAAAAATATAGGTTGGGTATGATCATTTTATGTTATTATCATGATCACATACAATTATTTCTTATATTATGTTTTCATAAGATAATAAATTTATATCTTCCATGTTTACCCTTACTGAGTATATGATCTCACACTTTCCATATCTTCCTCCCCATTGGTTATGAAGAAATTTTTAATTTAGGGGTACTAAGAGCTATGATCGTTATGGGGAACATTAGAGATCATTAACCAAATTATAAGTTTGTGTTCCATGTTTCCAAAGGAACTAAACTATTATGGTCCCCAGGAATGTGTTTGTATAATGCAATGAATATTCATCTAAATGATGTGATAACTATATATGAGAATCCTGGGTATTTATTGGCTCATATTCCATGAATAACTTAGAGGGAAGGTTGAAAATTGTTTTTGTTCATGGTTCATGGACTATACTCTTAGTTAATGATCATAGGGATCGATCCATAGGCTCTTAGATTAATAGGTTTGGGACTATAGGGTGATCCAAATAGATATGAGTGGTATGGATAACTAAAAAAATGACTTGAATGTTGGTCAA
Organism: Viscum album; assembly: GCA_963277665.1. Lineage (NCBI taxonomy): Eukaryota > Viridiplantae > Streptophyta > Magnoliopsida > Santalales > Viscaceae > Viscum > Viscum album. Next base: position 4,404,126 of record OY728166.1, on the reverse strand, counting down.
GGAGACCCATCTCTATACCACATATTACAATGAGGATTCTCAAACAGTTTAGAGTCATGATGAAAAGACTAGTAATACGGCGTAGAAGAAGACTATTTCTGGTAAGGGTATACTCTATCAAATTATAGTATTAAAGCTTATCATAATTGGGTATAAGGAATCATGAACCCATGAAGGGTATGGCTATAATTTAATGTCGTGTGATGAGAAGGCCGATATTCATTCATCCCATATTTTTTGTATAGGGAATCCTATTTTGATACAAAGAAAAAAATCATCTCTTATATAGAGGTATACCAAACATTTATAGGGTAAGTCTATAGTTTATGGTCAATCATTGAGTAAATTTTTTGCTCATATCTGGCTATGAGGTTATCCTGGTTGGCTAATGGGTCAAGGTATTTGGGGGGCTTACACTAGGAATGAGTCTTCTGAGGAATTTTGGGGTGATTTCACCTAAAATAACAAATGGTTTTATAGTGATACTATAATTGGGCCCTGAGACAGAAATTATAGGCATCACTAGATATCCCATGAGAATGGAAATCAAGATACATGTATTTTTTATGGTTTATTCACACATTTTAAGTTCGTATTATCTACAATAAGTATTGAAATTGGGGGTAAAGGATGATGGTATGGTGAAATATTAAAAACACAATGTATAAGGAAATGATACCCACACGACATGAAATAACAGTAACGTCAGTTCTATATAGTGTAAGGTCCTATGTTTTTTACCATGGAAAAATATTTAACATCATACCACTTGGACTATTTAGGGAAATATTAGGTTCAAGGGTATATATGTGGCATGAAAAGGGTACGATCCAATGTAAATGGAGCCAATGAATTTTGGATGAAACAATCACTCATTGGGATGAACTACACATAGTTTAAGGTCATAAATCTTTCACCATGATTAATAATAAAGAGATAAATGGATATTGAACTTGAAACTAGGCTCAGATAAAAAAAATTATGGGCATCTCTACATATCCCATAAGGATAGGAATCAAGTAACATATAGTTCTAGAAGTGCAGTGTGGTTGAAGATTGTCACTGGTGAGGCTATGCCTCTATGAAAATTTATTTGAGGCATCTCAAAATTGTGGGTTATCTTATGTTCAAGGCCTAGGGTAAGGTTTCTTGACCATCCCACAGTTAATATAAGATGCATGCTAGTTTCAAACAGGGTATAGATCATCTCACATTGAGAGGCATCCCGATATTACATGGGGTAACTCTGATGCTTCAAATCATGCAATGAGGATTCCGTGATTTGTAGTTTAATGTCATATAACATGGATTATTGGGTGATAAAAGTATAATTTTATAATTATTGTACCTATAGTTACTACTTTAAGGTCTTTTTCCTCGACCGTAGTATGGATTCTATATTATGGTCATAATGCTCCGACCATGGGATATTAGTTTAAAGTCAAAAAGCTTAAACCAGTGGGGGTTATCCCGAAAGGGATATGTGTAGCATGGAAGGAACAACACAATGTGAATAAGGACCTAGGAGGATTACACCACATAAAACAATTCCATGGGAGTTCCACACAAAGTTTAATTTCGTGATGATTGGACTATAGGATCATATTTTCTGTGCATAGAGTTTGAACCTAGGAAAGAATCCCCTCAAACAATGATATATAGAGTGAAAAACTGACAAATAAAATGCGAATGAGGCCAAGGAGGGCTAGTGCCACCACACATATTACAAATATACTTGAATATAATTTAATGTCATGATGATTGGACTATAGGCTCCTAGTTTACGACTGTCTAGTTTTGACCATGTTCTCTTCTCAAACTGATATTTGTAGCATGAAGAAATAAAGAAACTGACCTGAATAAGAACCTGGGAGTCTTACATGTAAAGACCCCTAAATTTCAAGGGAATTTTTTTCTTAATTTTCTTTGGAATTCTATGAGTACACAGTTTCTAACAACGCCTGATTCTGAGGCCGATGTACCTAGAATAGTTTTCCGAATTTTAGCTCGGGTACGTTCAGTGAACAAATGAGTAGGTTTTTCTAACTTTTTAACTGGTGCTCGGAATTAAAATCTGAGGGCACCTATAAAACCTCAGTTTCGGTAATTGCTTAAGAGTACCTTTTTCTGGGTTGCGTTTTCTCGGGAGGAGATATTAAAATGTGGAGAATAAAAATAAAAATTGTTTTACAATTTTATTTTTATTTATTACCAGTGGTTTAAGTGTTTTGGTAAAGGATGATGTGAGGAATTTGGGGTGTGGCCCACACGATCCCCCACCTCCTTCATTTTTTCCAATACCCCATTAAACCCCCCCTCCATCATTAATTGTCTAACACACCCACTCCCCCAAATAAATGACATGTCAACTCTCGCATTTAATTTGTTCATTAAATACTCTTCAATTAAGTTAATTAATTTAATGAGATCTTTTTTTTAAAATTAATGTTGGCATGTATGTGTGTGAATAAAATAAGAAAAGGTCTTATTTTTTTGTTTGTGAATTCGTTGTGTGGAATAGAGTAGAGAACTCTCGCGGTCTTAAAGAGCTTCATCTTCTTCGCGAAGAACACTGAGTCTACGACGAAGAACTCCATCACCGCAAGGGGAGATCGTCGTGCCGTCTCCTCTCCTCTCCACAGCCGGTGAGAGACGCCTTTTTTGGAGAATGAAGATGTGTTGAATCCTTCATCGGGCGAACACCGATGATGCTTACGGAGCCTCGTTCCGTGATGCCGTCTTCCGCGACGTCTTTTCTCGTGACGATCCTCGTTCGATGACTTCTTTGAGGTAGGGGTATGTTTTGATAATGATAATACTCCCATGTTTGTTTTCCTCTAAAACATGAATTCATACCAATTAATTATCAAGTTGATCTGTGGATTATTATTTTCGGTTTGGGTATTATCATTTGTGGGGAATTGTTGGGAGTTGTTTCAAACCACTAACACGGTGGGTGTGTACCAACGAACAAGTCTGAACCCACCGTTATTCTGTTATTGATGCACGGAGTGTTTGGCAATGACAAAATGGGACCGGAATGGCGATTGGAGGCCTTATCATTAAAGTACGGGTCCCGGGAGAGCCGCAGGCATAGACGGTGGGAAAATCGGACCACCGAAGCGCGTCCGGTGGTCCGCGGAAGACGCTGTCGGTGCACCCTACCGGCACGGCGGTGCCGGTGGCCAGAGGCGACGGCGCCCTGGCATGCCACCAAGAGGAACCGCCACGGCTGAAGCCGCGGTGGTAGGTGGCCGGATCCCACGGTCGCGCGGGATCCGGAGGAGGAGGACGCGACGCCCGCCGCGTCCGTGGAGCGCAAAGGGGAGAAGTGTGTCCCCCCTGCTCGGCCCGCTGGCTGAGCCAGCACACCCCCCCGGCCGGTCCGGGGCGGTTCGCATGGACCCAGGCGGGCCACGCCCGTCCGGGCCTTTCCCAGCCCGGCCGGACCCGGTTCGGGCCGACCCAGGGGGGGTTGGGCCGGGCCGGGCCGGGCCCAGACCCCCCATTTCGTACTATTTTTAGTCATTTTCCCATATCATGGGCTACGGACCTCCGATTGACGCACCGTCAGGTGAGATGCGATCCTTGGATCAAGGCGGGAATTTCAGTATACTACACTCAAGGTTTCGGAGAACTTTGGGTATGGCCGGGTTGGTTCGAACATGAAACGAACTGGGCCTTCGGAGCAGAAACGCTTATAACTTGAGCTCCGGACGTCCGATTGACGTTCCGTCAACTTTTTTGGATTCCTCTTAGTAAGATGGACCTTTTGGATTACTCCGCTCGAGGTTTGTATGTAGTTGGAGTATGGTCAGGTTGGTTTTGAATTAAAAATCAATCGGGCCCCTGGAACAAAAAAGCCAATAACTCTCAGACCGGGCGTCCGATTGACGCGTCGTCTGTTGCATTGAGTTCCTTTTAATGTGACGGAACATTGCGATACATCAACTCTAGACTATGTGACAGTTGATGTATCGACCCCTTGGCTCATGGATCAGACCCTCTCGGAACGAGCGTGTTGTGTGTGGGAACCCTAGAGCTGGTTGCGACTACGACGAAGATGACTTCCATACTAGGATCCTCCGTGGGTTTGACAAGGACGACTACCATACTAGGATCCTCTGTGGGTTCGATGAGGACGAATACCATACTGGGATCCTCTGTGGGTTCTACAAGTACGACTACCATACTAGGATCCTTTATGGGTTTGACGAGGATGACTATCGTACTGGGATCCTCTATGGGTTCGACGAGGATGACTACCATATTGGGATCCTCCGTGGGTTCGACGAGGACGACTAATGTACTGGAATCCTCCGTGGGTTCGACTACCATGATGGGATCCTCCGTGGGTTCGACGATGATGAATACTACACTTGGATCCTCTGTGGGTTTGGCAGCGATGACTACTAGACTTGGATCCTACGTGGGTTCAGTAGAGGAGATGATTCAGAGTCAACATCTAATCATCTCCACCCCTCTTCGTAAATGGATACCTGTGTGAGTTGAGTCTTGACTTTCAATCATTATCTTCGATGTGATTTACTTGATATCTTGTGTGGATTGGATTATGATTTCCTATGTGGATTGGGTCGTACTTTCCTGTGTGGATTAAGTTTTACTTTCCTGAGTGGACTGGACTGTACTTGATCTCATGAGTTGGAGCTAAACTGGATTTGATGACTTAGGTATATGTATGGGAATATACCTAAGTAGTGTTGTATGATACTTCGTGATTGTATCTTTTCTTTGTGGTTTATCCTTTGTGGATTCAGGGAGACCTCTGGGGGTCTCAGGGTCTCTACTGAGAATCGTATACTCACCCCTGCACGGGCTTCGCCTGCACTACGTTGTGTTGGTTGCAGACGACAGATATCACTGATCGTGGTTGAGGCTTGTAGAGCTAGATGGTACCCAGAGGTGGACATGACGACGAGACGGTACCCGGATGTGGACTTTATAATGAGACGGTAACCGGAGGTGGACTTGATGACGAGATGGTACCCAGAGGTGGACTTCACGACGAGATGGTACCCGGAGGTGACAGGCGGACGTGGAGAGATTAGGTGGCCATGTGTACCTACCCTTCAGGTAGGGACTCCGAAGAACTATCCAAGAGCATCTTGACACCTTCCTACTATTTTTTCTTTTTCTTGTACTTTACTATTGATCTCGTATTTCCTTCCCCCTTTGTACTTTAAGCACACTTGTTATGTTGCTTTACTTAGTGTTTTCTTCCCCTGGTACTCTACTTGTGTGTGTGTTTAAATTTCATAAAGGAAATTCCTTCCCAGTTATAGGGATTTACGCCTTTGGTGCTAGTCGCCAGCCTCTGGCCTATAGAAGGCGGACTTGGGGTAGTTACAACACGGGCCCTGGGGGATGGGTCGTGACATTACGTTTCATAACTTGTTTTTAAGAGTTAATTAATCTATTTAAATGTCATGATTCGTGGACTATATGCTCTTAGTTTAAGGTTGTGGTGTTTGGACCTATGACAAGTGCAGTTTTACCGTGTTAGCAGATGCCCCACCATGACTTTTAAGACCATGTATTTCATGACCGGTATAGGAAACATGGAGTGATATGGGGATTACCCTGACATATGGAAGTTAATAGTAGGGGAAATGAGATACATGGTTGATAATTTTTCAGGGAAACTGATCTTCCTACTCGACTTGCATAGATTCATGGAGGGGTGACAATAAGGGTGTTTTAATACAACTATTATATAAAGAAGTGGAAAGTATGTATTTTGATATATTTTAGGTCTGGAGAAGTGGAGATTGATGGGTAGGGTTTGACTATTGACCATGCTAAAAACATAGGGACTATAGCTACACCAGTTAATATTAGGGTGTGAAAATTTGGGGTAGACTTATATCCATGTTTGAATCACAACATACATATTTTTTTACCGATGATCCATCTGGTAATTGTCCTAGGATTAGATGTGAGCCATTTTGGGTTGTAAATACTACCTTTAGGGGGATCATTTGGATTTTAAGAAATGTGGAAGTCAAAACTAAGAACTAATACTATTGTGTAAATGGATTCATGAAATATTTGTTTTGTATTCAACACTTTTTTTTTCGCCATAGTCCACTTGAATAAGTTAATAGGACGTATAATAAAGTGCAATTCAAATCCAGGTGTTGGAAATGGTTTAAAGTTATATTTCATACACCATGGATATTAGTTTAAGTTATTAATTTCAGGATAGATTTCACAGTTTAATGTTATGTGACCTAGAAATTAAAAATAGAGAATCATCCCATAGATAAGAAGTTTGGTAATCCCTATGTTACCAATGAGGATGAGAATCAAGGCACAAGTAGTTTTAGAATGTGGTGTGTTAAAATAAGAACATCAATGGTGGTGATCTTTTATAATATGGAAATAAAGGTATCACAAGGTTATCATGTGGAATCCCATGTACAAAGCATGAAGTAATAATCACATCTTATTTAGATGAATCCCAGATTAAAATTTGGAAAAACCATTGTTTAAATTTTTGTGTTAGTTTGTTTATTCATCCCCAGTTTTTCATATGGTGCATCCCAAAATTATATAGGGTATAAATATAGTTTAATTTCATTCTCTGAGGATGTCGATTATACCAAGTGGAAATGTGTGGTGTAGAAGAGTGAAAAACACAATGTGAATTAGGGACCTAGGAGGCCCAACACAATACCAAATATTCCTTAGGGGAATTTCATATATTTTATGGTCTTGATTCTATGACATTATCTCCTAGTTTAAGGTCGTAGATATAGGTCCCAGGGATTTTAGATTATGGTCATAGATTTCATACCAATCACATAGTATACTTTTGTAAGATCGTAATGTAGAGACAAACTTTAATAGCATATGGTGAGGATGAGGCATTGTACAGTTTAATATCATTGGATCAAAAAATAGTGGTTGTGAAGTTTGAAATCATGAAACTAGGACTCATAACTAGAAAGTTTTATGTCATGCAACTCAAATATAGGATGTTTCAAGCTCCTCATGAAAAATATTTCATGAGAAACTTGGTGTTAGTGGGAGAAATGAAACAATCATTTTATCAACATAACCCCAGAGAGCCCAGAGCTGGTGTCTTCTATCAATTACATTTGCATGATTATAAGGAATCAAACCTCAATGGACTGGTCAGTTAAATATTCTTTGTAAATGAGATACATATGCGATTCATTTATTGAAAATTAACAAAATAATTCCAACAAAATATTTATCTTCTAAAAAACTTTTTGGATAACTTTATTCCATCTATTATATCCTTGTATATATTTTTTAATACACTTATTAGATTCATAGGGAAAGGAAACATAATAAGGTTGAACTCAAATGCTCAGTAAGGGTAAAGTATATTAGAATCAATAATGAATCAATATGAATAAATTAACATGGAATGGAAAATAACTAAACACACCTACTAATTAATTAATTGGATGAAAAATAAGTATATAAGCAATAAGGAAAGGTAAATGAAATCACAATCTATTTAAATAACTAAATAAGTAAAAATAAATATAAAAAAGTAAGAAATTAACACACATTTCATTTAATTAATGAATTAAAAATGAAATTTATCCATAGATATGTTAATGTAAAATCACATGGATAAATATTAAATTAATATAAATGGGGTAAATTCTTAATTTTTGGACACCATGTCTATGGCACATGAAAACCTATACCACCAAGACCTCTCTAAATATGGATTAAAAAATGGATATAGTCTCATTAAATTTGTGCAACATATTTTTTCAAGTGAAAATATCGATGCATCATGGAGATATATAAAATCTAGGCTCCAACTTTCATTACTAGTCTAAATCATTCTTCATAACAAATGACAAAAATAAATAATATTCCTTATCAAATATTCATATTGAGTAAAGAATATAAAATTATAAATATTTCCCAAATAATAAAATTACTATAAAATTAGACATATCATGTAAAATGATAAACAAATTCGGAAATAATAATATTCTTGAAAAAAGAAAAGGATAATTTTGGTGAAATTCAATTTTTAAGGATCTTATGAGATTGAATATTTCACAAGGACAAAAAAATAAATCAAGGAAGTAAATATAATTACTATCCTTGAAAAAATCATTCATAAACCATATAGAGGAATAATAAGGATGGTATCAATAAAATATATCCGAGGTGGAGTAAAATAAAGGTTTTCTATTGTTGATGAATAGAAAGAAAAATATCTTTTAAAAAATTATTAAGGAAAATATCCTTTGTTTTTGATTTTTTTAAAACCATTTCTTTTAAAGTCACCATTGAAAAAAATTTCTTTAAAAATTTACTTTTTAAACCTGAAATGTTATATTCAATGAAATTATGGTGACTAAATCCATATTTTTCATATCAAGCTAAAAGAACATTCCATTTTCACGGTAAAAAGGACAGAAAAATACCTTGTTCAAAAAGTGACAATAATATTCCATTAACAACATTGGTAAAAGAAAAAAATATAAAAAATATGTAATAAATAATTTTAAAAACATTTTTGAAATTAGAAAATATTTTTTTTAAACAAAATAGGTTCCCTAAATAAATAGAGAAATAAATTCGGGTTATCTTAAAAAACCAAAACATTTTGGGTAACAAATAGTGAAAAAATGGTACTAATATGTGAAAATGATCATGAATAACAAGAGGAACAATGGCCATATAATATCTCAAATATAAATACCATTGGAATATCATCATTATTATTATTGTGGAAAATAATATTTAATCATCCCAAAGTGTCCCATAACACTTTGAAACATTTTAAATCATAAGCCTCATGAAGGAATAATATTACATAAAAGATTTAAATATGAAGAAGATAAAATAATTCATGATATAATTTTTCAAAATGGGTATTATTTATATAACACAAAAGTAGTAAATAGGGAATAAAACATTTATCTCATAAATGTAAAAAGTGAGATGAAAATCTCATAACTTGTGTTTGATTTAGGGTGAGTGTACATTATAAACTCCTATATAATAAAATTATGTTGATTATATAAATGATTTAGAACCTTTTTCAGGTTTATCATTACATTTATTTCACTTATAATAATTCTTTATACATCTACTTGAATACCCAAGTTTACTTCTGTTGTTCTGACCAAATTCAGTTTATGTGTCAAAAATAGCACTGGCAGTTCAACTATAGTCAAAGGGGAAATTATATAAAACATAATGAATAATAAAAATGGAATAATTATCCTATTTAAATATCAATAATACCTTTAAAACCAATTATATAGACCCTCACTTTCCATACATTAACCTTACATAAAATTTGTCGAATACTTAAAACATTATACAAACAGACTCCCGAAGACTATACTAATATAGTTCTTTTGGATACATGGAAACATAATCACTGAAAAATAATTGATAAAAATTATCCCCACTAGGTTCTTATTGACTAGAAATCTTCTTGACAAATCAAACATAATATATATCTTCATAACCTAGAGAAGGAAACATAAAAAGGGGTGAGCTCAAATGTTGAGTAAGGGTAAACAAGGGATATATATAAGAGTAATCATGAGCCTAAGGTTATGGGAACCCGATCATGAAAATAGAAAAACATAACCTTCATATAAAAGATCATATACATGAATTATTTAATAAATCATGACAGTTCACAAGTCATAAACTATAAGGAAATAAAGAACATAATCTAAGAAATAATAACATAGGAATAAAATATGGAATTATGGTAGAAACATAAGAATATATAATTATTTCTATAGTAGTAAAGTCATTGATGTCGAGACCATTTTGGTGGAAAAAATCATTTATAGAACTGGGTTCACATCCCCATCTCATCCATGTATTACTGAACTATGTTCACCCCTCATTCCAGCAATATATTACTGAACCAAGTTTATTTCCTTTTCTAGACCTATAATAATGAACTGAGATCATTTATTATTCCATTAATTTCATTATTATGAGATATATATGTATATACCCAATTCAGTAGAGTTATATATAGGTCCCATCCATATCATAATTAAATCATATATACACGTGCCACAAGATCATCAATAATCGTATCATAACTAATGAAATGAAATGAGTATTGTAAACATGTAATAATATTGTAACCTATGGAAAGATATAGGTTTCAAAATCACCTAATCATGAATATTACCTATGAAAATAAGCGGGTTTAAAAATAATATAACTTATGAAATAAAAATAGGTTTCAAAAGCATATAACCCATGTAGTAGAAACATGTTTTATCAACATCATGTTGTTAAAACATAAACCATTCAGAGAAATAATATGAATGGAAAAATTGAATAATTTCCCCATTAAGACATGAATAACACCAATGAATGTTATCGTTTATGGTAAATAAAATTTTAATTATTTTTAAAAACATTTCTTGAGTAAAATATCCTTTATGTATTGAAAACTCCTTTTAAAACATAAAACCATTTTGAAAACATTTTTCTTTGAAAATTTCTTTAAAAATTTGTAAATGAAGAATTGAAAATTATAAAATGATTTATAAATCCTTGTTATATAAAAATGGGCTTCAAATATATTTTTTAAAACATTTTTTAAAACTATATTGAAATACTTTTTAAAAATTTGGTTTTTGAATATAATATATTTCCTACCAGAGAGAGAGACAATCAGGTTTCACATAAAACGTTATCTAATCTAAAAATAGTGGAAATGGTACTAATATATAATCTATATTTAATAAACAAATGATAATGAAACTAATGAGCTTTCATGAGATATGGATCATAATATTTCATCATAGTAAGCATAAACACAAACAATCTAAAAACAGTGATGAGATTGTTTCTGTAAAATCTTATAAGTTGGTAACATAGGATCTTATTCTCCATATAAGAAAAGTAAATTACATGAATTGTAAAATATCATTAAAAGAATTAAATTCAGGATATAAAATGAAAAATGGAATTATATACACCTTGAAAAAGAGTTTAGGTTCATAAAAAATGAGTCTCAAAGAAGAAAAATTGTGAAAAAATAATTTTACCATTTTCGTAACTTTTGAAACCTAGACCCCCTGAAATAAAGATCATAAAATGTATATTTGAATACCGATAAATTTTGGTATAATATAAATATAATACAATAATGGTTTGTATATATCCACACAAAAGGAAATATTAGTAAACATAGAATGTATCTCATAGAAATAAAATGTGAGATGAAATCCCCTTACCATGTGTATTGAGTCTCTTCATACCCATTCAAACCACATGTATAAAAAATATAAATTTATTATAACTATTTTATAGATACATGTTATTATATCTAATACCATATTTGGTTTGAATACATCCTTATATTACCCTCTTTTTAACATTCCTACGTCAAAGTTTCACTTAGGATAATATTCGCTTGGTTCTTCGCATATATCGTAATTTGTTATATCATTGGTAATTATAATTATATCATGATTCCTGAATATAAACCATGATAAAAATAAAATTTATATGTATTATATGTTTATTATAATAATATATATTATACATATGTGAAAAATATAATACACCATTCCTGGAGACTGTAAGCCGTATGTATGCATGAACATTGTTTCCATTTTTATTGTCGTATTAAAATAAAGAAAGAAAATGAAATATATATATATATATATCATTAATGATTATTTATGTTGTTATTTTTATCATATATTTTTACTAAACCCATCCTTAAAAAATTCCATGTAGTGTATGAATGAATCATATCGCTTTGAGGGGGCGGTAGTCAACACTTCCTCAAAAGAACTTATCATATTTACACCGAATGGAAATTAGGAATATATGTGTTTTAAAATTAATAAATAAGATTAAATATATAATAAATATAATATAAAATACATATAAACATATTTTCAATCAAAATTCCCCCCATGAGAGGAGGAAATGAAAATTTAACAATCATCATTTAGTGGGGATATAGTTCACCGTACACATAAACAGTATGATTGTTATCCATTAGATGGTAGTGTGTGTATGTTTATGTAGAAATATTTTTATAAAAACATCTTAATATATTTAAGACACTATTTTTTATACAATAATGGAATAAAGATAGTGTAGGGGTGGAGAAATAAATTAAAATAAAGGACTTGGTAGAAGATGTTACCTATTAATCGGGTAACTCTATTTGGTTCCTGCCAAAAGGCTTCCATTGATTTCCCTTATTCCAAGGGAATGATTCTATCAGGAGGGCAGGGATGTTGGGAAGTGTATTGGGTAGATCATGGATTATTATTATAGGTTTCATATGTGTTTAAAAGAGGGAGAGTTGGTGGCCTTTTATAGGGAAGGGAAATGAGTCACTTGGAATTTTTAAAAATGAGTTAGGTGCACCAAACATTTTTTCTTAAAAAAGTCATAAAAAATCGACCATACTCAATAAATAATGGTTAATGTCTGAATAATTTCAATTAAATGGGTTTTTTACAATTTTATATGTCTTTTTGGGTCTCAAATTTAAGTTTTAGTTCTTATTTGAGATTAAATTTACTTGAATCGGTGTAATTAGTATTAATTACATTCATTATTATTTTTGGTCAAAATCAAAGAGGAATTTATTAAAAATTATAAATTATTATTATTATATAAAAGTAATACATTTTTTTAAATTCCAATCAGATAAATGGAATTAATTAATTTAAAATTAATCCTACAATCGGGTTGACAATGAAGGTTTTTAATGAAAAACTGATCAATAGTTTGTTATGTTTTTATATCCAATTTCAATGTCAAATTCATTTAAAATACCCAAAATTGGATTAATTTATTAAAATATAATCTAATTAAACTTTTAAACTAAATTAAAATATATTTTAACATTATAAAAAAATTATATGAAAAATATATTTTAAAATAAATTCTTGTATTTTTTACTATTCATCCAAAAAATGATGTTTCTCAGACTAATCCCAAAAAATTCACTGAAAAGTAATTTCGACATTATAAAATAAAAATTGAATATTATTTTATCAAATTAATTTTCCAAATGTGTCTAAACTTAATTTTATTATTTTTCACAGAAGGAATTCATTATAAGTTCATTTGAAAAAAAAGTATTTCTAAACATAAAAGGAATTTTCTAAAAATCATATTTTTCATTATAAATATGTTTTATTCATATAAAAAATTATAAAAAATATTTTAAAATTCATAATTATTATTCATATTGCTAATTTGAATTTATTGGTTATAATTCTCTCATATAAAATAATGTTTTGTAGAAACATCATTGTTGAATGTAATTTACTTAAATTTGATGTTCTAGGTAACGTATAGCAAGTTCATGTTCTCTATTACATATACTTAGTGTCTTCCATGTGAAATAAATGATTGAATTAATAAATTGTAGGAAAAAAATTAAAATTTATTTTATTTAAAAAAATGTTCCCAAAAAAACTCAGGGTTTTACTCCTATCATTAAATATGGTTTAAAAAATTGACCAACATTACAATCTCGGAGATGGTATCTCATACGTATGCATGATTAATGTTCCCATTTTTCAATGATTGTTATAGAAAGAAGGTAAGAAACATTATATCATTCCATAATGATAATTATATAATAAATACCATATTATTTAATCATATATAATTATATATAGAATTATTGTGTTGTAAAAGGAATCATATAATGTTTATGAGGTCGTAATACACACATTCACAAACAATGTTATCTCTTTTTGAGAGTTTGAAAGGGTAATAAAATAAAATATATATATTATATTTTTTAAAAGTTAATTATTTCATGAATATAATATATATATTTTCAATTTCATATATCTTTAATTATACTAATCCATTATACATTCAATGTATTTTATGAACAAATGACATCGCTTTTAGCAGGCGGTTGTCCACACTTCCACAAATGATGTTATCTTATTTACATAAAATGGAAAGTATCTGGGTATATTTTGTAAAATTATTATATAATATTAAATACATAATAAATATTATATATATAATATATCAATATATTGTCTATCATAATTTTCATCCATGAATGTTGGTAATGGAATAATGAACAATCATTATTTAGTGAGGTGGTAATACGCTATACACGGAAATAATACGTTCATTACCCATTAGATCAATATTTGTATATGTTTAGGTCTAAACATTAGCATAAAAAGATAGTGTTATATTTATTATACTTGTTTTTTATATAATAATGGAATAAGGATAGTCTATGGAGTTAAGAATGGAAATAAAACTAAAAATATTAAGGAAAGATGTTACCTCTTAATCGGGTAACTCCTTTTAGTTTGAACCAAATGCTTCCTTGAATTGAATTCTGACTAACTGGTGGATTAAATTATTAGGTTAGGGGTTTTTAGGATCTATTTGGTCAATTATTAGTCAATCCAATGTGTCTTGGGAGGTGTGAGGGAGTGGGAGGAGAGGAGGCCTTTTATAGTGTATGAGAAGTGGCGCTCTTCTAATATCTTGAAAATGGAATTTCATACATGTATTTCACATTGAAAGTGACTCATATAATGGAAAACATTAAATAAATGTGAGGATATGGTATAAATATGTCCATAAAACTTTTTTTGATAAGATTATATGTCATTTGGTCCCTTAATATTAAGGTTTGGTCCCTTATTAAGCTTATTTTTACCTCAAACGTTATAGTTAATTTTAATTACATTCCCAAATATTTTTGGAAAAAAACAATTTTGACATTAGTAGACATTAAAATTTTTATTATTCAAAATATTGAATCCATTTTTGAAAATTACAATCATATAAGTGGAATAAATTAATTTTAATTTAATCTCGTAGTTAGGAAAACAATGTGTGTTTCAAATGTAAACATTTCTAAAAGATTACTACGTTTTTATAGTCAATTTCAAATTTAAATTGATTACAATGACATAAATTAGATTAATTTATAAGAATATTATATAATTAAACTTCAAACCCAACTTAATATATTATTTAACCTTATAAATAAATTATACCAAAAAGTAGTTTTGAAATAAATTCAGTATTTGTCACTTTTTTTAAAAAAATGAAACTTTATAGAAAAAATACCAAAAATGTACCCTAAACTAATTTATATGCTTCTCATTCAATTATGAAGTTTATTTTGACATATAAAATATATTAATGTTCCAAAAAATTAATTTAAAATATGTTCTCCATCAAATGGTATTATAAAGTTTGTTAATAAAAATAGAGGTTATTATTTGTAAAACTAATATTTGTTTTTATCTTATGCTTATCAAATCTATTGAATAAATATTAAAAAAAATTATATTAAATATAATATATATATATATATATTACATTAATATCATTTAATAATTTTAATTAATTTAATTTATTAATATAAAACAACTTATTGAGAATAGAAATAGTTTTCTGTATAAATATTATTATTATATTCAATTGGTTCTTATATTCATTTCTGATTATTTTGTAACTAGTGAATTAGTTTAATGAACCTAATATTTTTATATTTTTGTTAATATTATACAAAATATAGAGTTTAGATCTTATTATATTTTAATATTGTAATAATATATTATTTTTCGATAAAACATGGTATTGCATGTAACGCAGGCCATCGTAGAAAAAAATCTTTGTTGCATATGTCACACCCTAAATCAATATAATGTGCATTAAAAGCTATATATTATATTTAATTTATTTAAAGTATTAAATATATTATAAATAATCCTAGTATTATATTCCCTTATGTTCTTGGTTTCATTCTCCATACACATTATCGAATACAAGTTGCCCTTTCAAACTTTTCAGGGGGTCACATTCTCCTGACCTTAAAAGAATTGCATCCTTGTAATTTAAACTCGATATTGGTGATATATTTTTTGATATTTTCCATGTATAAAATCCCAATTTGTGAGAAGTTTTCATAAAATATTTGTTTTAAAAGAGAGATTGAAAATTAAAAAAATTCACATTGAATAACGTATAACTAGGTCTCTAAGTATGCGATCATTAGTAGAAAGTAAAGATACGTACATAGATGAAAAGGATAAATATTTATATGGAGTAATTGATCAATAAAATGTTTAAAGATATAAATCCACAAATATTTGATGATTTATAAGTCCATAAGTTCCACAAAAATTAATGTATTAGGACAACATTTTTTTGATCATGTTTATAATGATAAGTGGTTATTTTATAGCCTATTAATATAATGAATTATACATACTTCATATATTTATAAAAATAATAACTTCAAATTTTGGTTGTGTTTGGATCTATTTTCAAATTAATTAAAATTTTATATTGATGTGCGAAGCACAAAAATAAATTTATAAAGTATCTAATGGACCATAAAATAGTGACAAGTGTGACTATTTGTATCTATCTATTTTACAAAAATAATATTGTAAATATATTAATCACCAAACACTAAAAGTTTCACTACTAGTTCATCATTAATATTTACTCATCATATTTTATAACTAAAAACAATAGAATTTTAACCAAGAAATTGTGTAGGTCATTGGTTGGCATTAAACCCTTATCATCCATAGGTCATGTGATCAAGACCCACAGCCTTGCCAGATACGATTGTTTGTCACCTGACATACAGTTTCCCCTTTCCTAAATACATATTAATATAGTTTCCAAAATATATATTATTAAAATCCTTGAAATAAGGTTAATCTCTTAATATCCTTTTAACTAATTTTTTCCATACAAAACTAATACAAAAATACTCAATTCACTTATTTTCACTTAGATACTTCATTATTATATAGTTTATTAATAATATCATTTATCGGATTTCTGAATCATGACATTATATATTTAATCTAAAAAACCATAGGTTTAAATTAGGTTATTTATTTTCATTATATTTTCAAATCCATTATAATGGGTTTTATAGAAAATGTGAATTATCAAAAGTGTATCCCCTAGGAGTGTCAAACCTGGTGCGTAGTAAGGCTCATTGTCTTGAAATAGGTTACACTAAGTTAGGATTGATGCACCTAGTTATAGTTGTTACACCTAAGTATATTTGTTCTAGAACCACATCCACATTTACTATCTATATAGGGATATATTTATAGAAATACCCACATAATCTCTACTTTACCAAAAGTATATGGTTTACTTATACACTTATCCTCTAATTATACCTTAAAGTTATGTTCAATAATCAATGTTTTCCTAAAAGTAGTTCCTAATGTTACTTCTAAACATCATTTAATTACAACTATAAAAACCCGACCTCAGAGTGTCCAGATCTAGTGCATGCTATCAATTACATTGGCATGATTATAAAGAATAAAATCTCGAAGGATCAATCATTTTAGTAGTCTTGGTAAACCAAATATGTACCCAAGTATTTTATTAAAAATTAATACAATAACTACAACATATTTTTTCTTCTAAATAATATCAAGAATAAATTTATTCTATTTAATGTATCCCTATATAACTTTCATAGTATGTTTCTTGGATTCCTAGGAAAAGGAATTATAATAAGTGTAATATTAAATGCTTGGGAAGGGTAAATTATAGCGGAATCAATAGTGAATCAATAAGAATAAGTTAGAATTTAAAGGTAAATAACTAAACACACATTTGGATTATTTAATAGGATGAAAAGGAAGTTAATAATAAATAAGTAAGTATAAATGAAATCAAATTCCATTCAAATAAATTGATAAGGAGAAATAAATATGGAAAGGTAAAAAACTAAAACATGTTCCAATTAAGCAATGAACTGAAAATGAAATGTAATAAAAATATGTTAACTCAAAATCGCATGGATAATTAATAAATAAATCTAAATGAGGTAAATTATTAATTATTGGACATTATTTATAAGGTACATGAAAACATATACCATCAATACCTCTCAGAAGATGGTTTAAAACTATGTATAGAGACCATTTTAATTTGCAGAACATATTTTTCTCCTGAGAAAATATCGATTCATCTAATATCTATATAGTATTTGGGATTCACCCATCATTACTTATATAATGAATTCGTCATATCAAATAACCAGAATAAATAATATGCCTTATTAAATACCTGTATTGAAAAAATAATATCGAGTAGTTAATATTTCCCCAAAAATCAAATAATTTTCAAAGTAGACACCATATGTAAAATGGTATATGGTTTAGGAAATAGTAATATCCATGATAAATGAAATGGATAATTTTGGGTAAATTCAATATTTAATGATAATAGGATATTGAATATTTCCAAGGTACTAAAAAAATATATCATGGAAGTCAAGGTGAATACTATCCTTCTCCAAACTAATCATAATCCATCCATAGGAATAATAAAATACAATATCAATAAAATATATATCATGTGGAGTGAAATAAATAACATTTTTCATTGATGAATATAAAGAAAAAGATCATCAATAACATTGTTAGTGAAAATATCAATTTCTTTAATGAAAATTTTGAAAAAACATTTTATTTGAAAATAACTTTTAAAAACAGTTCCTTAAAAAGTAACCTTTTAAACATGTAAAGGAAACATAAAATAAATGGTGTTGGTTAAATTTTTACTTTCTATAAGAGGTTAAAAAATTCATTTTGAATGGTAAAAGGGATTAAAAAATCCCTTATTCAGAAAGAGAAAATAATATTCCATTAAAACATTAATAAAAGGAAAAAAGGTTAAATTTTTATTTAAAAAAATATTTTAAAAACATTTTTGAAAACATTTATAGAAAATTTTATTTTTTAAAAGAAAACATGTTCTCTGACTAAAAAGTAAAATGAATTCTGGTTTCCAGAAAAACATTTTCTAAAATATTCTGAGTACCTAAGAGTAGAAAATTGGAACTGATACTTGAAAATAGTTAGTAATAACCAAAAGCGAATAAAATGATAGTGTTTATTGAAAAATGGTTATGCAATTTCCAATAATGGAAATACAATTAATAGGTAATTAGTATTATTCTTGAGGAAAATAATCCTTAAACATTACAAAGTGTCATATACCACTTTGAAACATTTTAAATCATAGTCCTCATTATAATGACTAATACATTACATACATTTATATTAATTATAAAGTATAACAAATCTGTGATACGACTGCATTGGTATAGTGTCATTAGAAACTGGGACACATAAACAACTGGTTCATAAGACATATTTATTTCTTCTAACTTATTTCATCATAACTAGACCCATTTTTGATATATAATACTTAATACCCTTCTTCGTGAACTAGGTAGAAGAGGCAATTAGAAGGGTGATCTCAGATTCTCAATAAGGGTAAATAAGGGGATATCAATCATATATTTTTCATAATACATAAAAACATAATATTTGAAAATCTTATCTTGTATAAAAAAGATCGTGATATAATTCCATGGGATGAATCATAAAAGGTCATAAGAATCTACAAATGTAATAAAAAATCATAAAATAAGAAATAGAATTCTATAAAATACATATAAGCATATAAAATCATTTCATATTAGTCAAGTATCATTTACAAGACCATCATATCAGACAAATTCCATTACTGAACTGAGTTGACTCATTGTTCCAGCCTTGTACTACTGAAACAAGATAGTTTCCCATTCCATCCATGTCTATCTCATGAGATATAAGTCTTTACCCAATTTATTTGAGGAAAATATAGGTCTCACCCATCTTACATTTAAATCATTCTTACATATTCCATAATAACATAAATCATTCATCATAACCCAAGTAATAAAATGGGTTTCTTTAAACATCATTCCACCAGAACATATTCTATAAAAAAAATTGATTTCATAAAAACAATTTGATCATAAACAGAATAAAACCATGTAAAAAATAAGTATATTATACTTGAAAAATAACCCTAATAAATAATTTGATCTTTGAAGGAAAATATTTTTGATATAACACATGAATCTTATTCTTGAGGAAAATATCCTTTCTTCTTCATAACCATTTTCTTTTATCAAAATGCTGTGAAATTTTAAAAGAATAGAATTTATTTGAAAATAAAATTGAAATCATATAGAGGAAGCTTCATGAAAATAAGATGTTATGAAAACATAAATATTTTTTCATTTCATATAATTTTAAAAAACATTCTCCTTGTACTTTTTCTAGAAAAGTCAAAAAGTACCTTTTATCAAAAATGAAAAATGATTTATTTAAAACCTTTTAATAAAAATTCAACAATTGGTATAATTTACTCTTAAATATTTTAGAATAATAGAAATAATATTTTTTTAATACTTAATTAGGATACATGTTCATGGATTATAAATATATCATAGTAAATACTTACATTTAAACAATCTCGGATAATAATGAGATTGAGAAATTACCCCTTACCTTAGGTATGATTTTATTTTTTATGTATCCAAACCTCCAATATAATGATTTAAATAATTTCATTGACTTTTTTATGAATCATATTCATTTTTATGATATCATATGTGATTATATTATCATCTGTTTGTTAGTAACATTATTACTCGTCTATCGGGTGTTATCTTCTTTATTTTATTACACATATTTTGTTAGATAAGTTTGTGTTCCTATTATTAGGTTATAGTTATATAATTTACATAGAGATATTATTATAAAATATATCATATTTATTAATTCCATTAATTTATATAATCATTATTTAATTAAGATCATGTAGAATTAATCGTATCTCATCGTGGAGACGGTAGGTTGTATGTACGCACAAGCACTGATATCATTCTCATAATTGTTGAATGGTATTGAAGTGGATAGAGTATAATATTTAAGAATCAATATCATGTTATAATGTTAATATATATTTATTATTTCCATCATTGTACCCATCCATGTATGGTGGTGGTGAAAAATATATTACACCATGACGTGGATACAGTAAGCTATATGTACACACATGTGGTGATTTCATTTTCTGTAAAATGGGTTGAAGATGGAATATGTTTGTTTAACAATACCAATAAAATCTCATTATATAATTTATACTATATTTATTACTTTATGATGAAACAACTCATGTAGAGTATGTAGTAGAAGAAAGAAATTTGGAAGAATCTGTAGAATAGATTACCTCTTTATTGATGTGCTCCCTCTAAATCTCTTCTTAAAGTACTAGAGTTGGTCTTTGAATAATACAGGAACCTATATAATATAACTATAACAGTTTAGAAATGAAATAGGTTGGGTATGGATGAGTTTGAAGGCTCAAAGTGAAATGAAGAGGTGAGGGAGGAGGTTCCCTTTTATAATTGAGGTGAGGGGCACTTTTGGGATCTCCAAAGATGTTAATTTATTATAAAATAAAAACAAATCCAAAAAACCTCCAAAATGTCCTAATTTAGATGATTTAATGATATAGTTCAGTAATATCATCATAAAATAAATTTTAGATAAGTTTTTATATAAATGTAAACCTTATCATTTTAATTAACACTTGGTTATTCTATTTAAGTTTTAACTAAAGTACCAAATATTTCAGTATTAAATGGGTGAAATATTAACATATTTGATGTCAATTATACCATAAATAAATAACTTAGAACATTTTAGACCATTTCATAATTATTATATATTTTTATAAAAGTATTATGATTTATAAATAATTTAATAAAACATCAGTTTGATAAACAATCAATAGTGTCAATTTTGACACTATTCAATTCATTGATTTTTATTAAAATTAATATAAAAAGTTAAATTCGAACTAATTATTTTATTATATTTTTAAGAGGTTTGTTTCATTTATAAAATTCATTTAAAATATTAAAAATCCCAAATTATATTAACTCTAAAATTTTTAATAATATTTTTTTTATATTTCCTTTTATAAAATAATTATTACAATAGTTTTTTGTAATTATATAATATGCTTATTTTTTGAATAAAAATTTTAAAAATACTATGAAAACTAAAATTCCTCTATATATCATATGAATTATTATAATATAATATATATTCTATAGAATCCATCATTAAAAATGTTATAATTATTAAAATATGAATGTCACAAGTTTATCATCACTTTAAAAAAATAATTTAAGGGTCATAATATCTTTTATATGGATCTAAATGGTCCGTATCTCAACCCTTGGATTTTTATGGTCAATATATACTCGAATAATATTATTTGGCCTAGTGTTTGGGGTTATTTAATGGTTATTATCCATTTAATAATTATTATTTTATTGATTTATCATCAATTAAATAATTTCTGCATCATTAAAGTATAAGTCTTTAAGGTAATTATTTATTTCCTAAAATCTAAAAATAAATTATCATGATAAATAAAACATTTTATATTTAAATTAAGTATTTATAGTAGAATTTATATTCTAGATATCATTATGCTAATAATGATATAGTTTTTAAAATTTCACAAAGACATAATTAACTTTTCTTTAAATATAATAAATTAAATGTCCTAATCTCATCCAAGTGGATTAAAAAAGACACAATTTCTACCAAAGGATGATTTAGGTATAAAAACACTCATCCTATGATGTTAGGAAAAGTGTTATGGTAATTTCATAATATTATTTTTACCTTAATTACCCTAATTACCTTTTTATCATATTAATAAAAAGTACTAAAATTAATATTCATAATTCCCAAAAATAAAAATAAGTAATTTACATAATTCATATTTACTAATTCCAAACATGTAATCCATTTTTCAAAATTCAAATTATAGAAGTTTTATTAATTAATTTAAAATTAATCTCATTTTCGGAAAGAGATAATGGGTTTTAAAAGTTAAAACATTGCAAAAGATTGAAATGTTTTTACATTTGAATTCAATGTAAAATTAATTCTAATGGAATAAATTATAATGAATGATGAAAATATATTATATTTTTACTTTTAAACCATTAAATATTATAATTTAACTATATAAATTATTTTGATGAAAAAAAAATTAATTAATATTTAGTGTATATTTAGTATTCATCAAAACTTGGAAAGTTATTAGAAAATATCATAAAATATTCCAAAGTAAATTTGTATATCCTGCTTCCAAATAAAATGTTAATGTTTCCATATAAAAAATATTAATGTGTCAAAATAATAATTTAAAAGGGGTTCTCTAAAAAAAATTCATAAAATTA
Source organism: Viscum album (assembly GCA_963277665.1). NCBI lineage: Eukaryota > Viridiplantae > Streptophyta > Magnoliopsida > Santalales > Viscaceae > Viscum > Viscum album. The sequence continues at coordinate 4,380,995 of OY728166.1, read as the reverse complement.
CCCTTTTGGAAAGTGTTGGTTTTTATAAATAAAATAGTGTTTATTCATACCCTATGACAAAAATATCTATCAGATAAATATAAAAAATATTTTATTAATTATATAACATATATATTTCCATAAATTTATTTACTAAGAGTAATTTACTCAATTTATTAATAAAAAAATTCAAATATATAATTGATTTATATTTTTATCATAAATAATTAGCAGCTAATGAATTCACCATACATTTTTGGAAGTCAGTTATATTTATTCTCGCAAATATAATATCTAAGTTAAAATGGTTATTTTACAAAAAGGGTGTCACACTATTTGTTTAAACTCATTATTACAAGATATGCAAGATATTGAAGAATTAAAATTATTTAAAATATTTCATTAAAACATACTGGTGTTACCTTCTACACACATTAAATTAAATTTCACAAAAAATCATTATTTTAAAAAAAATAGATGAGGATACTTTTGCCTCATCACATCCTCAAGTTCCCACGTAGCTTCCTGAAATTTGTGGTTCCACAATAAAACATTAAAAAATGAGCAGTCTAGTTTCATAGAACTTTTTCTTTATGATCTAGAATCTCTATAGGTTGTTCTTCAGAAGAATGATATTTCTCCAGTGGTAAAAATTATTATTTTAGTACATGTGAAGGATTAGGAATGTACTTTATCTAGAGAGATACATAGAACACATCATGAACTTGAGAGATATTTGGTGGAATCGTCAATCGGTAAGCTACCTTCCCAGCGCGATCCAGATTTTTAAAAGGACCTATATACTAAGGGCTCAGCTTTCCCTTCTTTCAAATCACATTGCTCTCTTCTAGGGAGATATTTGTAAAAACACCATGTCACCAACATAAAAATCTAGGTCTTTTCATCTATTATTGGAAAGAAAATTATCGACTCTGAAATGCTCTTATGTGTTGTTGAATAGATCCAACATTTTCTACCATTTCATTAACAAGATTAGTTCCTAATTGCTTTCTTTCCTCAACATCATCCCATCAAGTTAGAGTTAAGAACGCCTTTCTATAAAGGGTTTTATAAAGAGACATATGAATACTAAAGTGAAATTTTTTGTTGTGTGAAAATCCAACCAAAGGTAAGTGTTGATCCCAACCACTTCTGAAATACATAGAGTAAGCTCTCAACATGTCTTCTAAATTTTTAATTGTCTACTAAGACTGACCGTCTATCTAAGGATGATATGAAATTCTAATACATAACTCTGTATCTAGATTCTGTTGAAGACTTCTCCAGAACATTGAGGTAAACCTAGGATCCTGATCAGATATAATAGAAAGTGGTACTCCATAAAATCTATCCCCTTCCTTTAAAACTATCCTATAAATATGATCAATATAGAAACCCTATCAAATAGTAATTAAGTGTTATAACTCATAAAGTGATCAAATGTATCCCATATATCATTATGTCCATTATATGTTTGGGAAGTATGATGACAAATTCCATAGTGATCTTTTCCCATTTCCATTTTGGTATGGGTAATGGTTGTAACATCCCACTAAACTTTTATCTCTAAGGCTTAACTTGATTACAAACCATACACCCAGATACATATTTAGTAACATCTCTTTTCATGCCATCCCACGTGAAAAACTCTTTCAAGTCCCTGTACATATTTTTGCTTCTAGTATAAATAGGGAATGAAGAACTATGAGCCTCATCTAATATATCCTTCTTTAATTCTGGTATTGGAGGAATACAAACCTGGTTCCTAAACCTTATTAATCCATCACAATCAAGGTTGAATTTATGAAAATTTATCACCTTATTTTGTATCTCTACATATTCCTTATATTCCTTCTAATTATTTACTTTTATATATTTTTTAACATTCATTTGATAAAGATAAGATTTATCCCCTTCATTTTAAATTTTGATTTCCATGATTTGTAAATCTATAAATTTTGAATATTTTGTGATCCTCTTCATGGATAGGCCATCATGATCCTTTCGACTCAAATAATTTGTCTCTTTTTTCACTTTCCTAGGGTGGAAATGTATTGAGTAGTCATAATCGTTAATAAACTCCAACCATCTTCTTTGATGCATATTCAGCTCCTTTTATGTGAAAATACAGTTTAATATTTTATGATCAGTATGAATATCACACCTTTCACCATAAATATAATGTCTCTATATATTTAGTGAAAATTGTACTGCATATAACTCCAAATCATTAGTTGGGTAATTTTTCTCATGGATTTTTAATTATTGTGAGACATAATCTATCACTATATCATTCTCCATTAGAATACAACTCGACCTCTTCTTCTATCCATCACTGTTGATTAAAAACCTTTCTACACTACAAGGTTGTGTGAGCATATGTACATAGAATAACCTTCTTTCTATCTCTTTGAAATTCAATTCACATTCCTTTTTCGTCATTAAAATAACTTTTTTCTGAGTAAACTTGGAGATTGAATTATATAATCAGAAAAAAAACATTCACAAAATGACAAAAATGTCCATCCAAACCAAGAAAACATTAGATATCAGTTTTTTTTTCTCGAAAACTTTCAATAAATTCTATTTTGTTGGATCCACATATATCTCCTCTCTTGAGATTATGTGACCCAAAAATAAAACATTATGAAACAGAAAAATCACTCTAGGTAAATTTTTCATAAATATTATCTTTTCTGAGGGTCTTTAGTACAATTCTAAAGTGATATTCATGCTCTTACTTTATCTTTGAATAGATAATAATATCATCTATAAATACTACTAAAATATAATCAAGATAGTATCTAACTAAGTTATTAATTAGATCTATGAAGATATTGGGGTCATTAGTAATACCAAAATGTATCCCTATAAATTCATAGTGTTCATACCTTGTATGGAATGTCATATTTAGTATATCCTCCTTATTAACCCTTAGTGTATGATATCTTGATCAAATTTCATTCTTGGAAAAGTTTTGAGCTTCATGTAGTTGGTCAAATAAGTCATCAATGTGGGGAATAGGATATATGTTAATGATAGTGATCTTGTTAAGTTCTCAACAATCAAGGCATAGTTTAATTGATTTTTCTATCTTGTTAACAAAGATAATAGCTTCACCCCAAGGTGACACACTAGGGAATATTAATAACTTCTTAAGATTCTCTTGGAGTTGCTTCTTTAATTCATGAAACTCAATTGGGTTTATTCTATAAGGTGTCTTTAAAATAGGCAAACTACCCAGTATGAGTTCTATTGTAAACTCAACCGTGGGATTTGGTGGAAGACCTATAAATTATTTTAGAAATACATTATACAAATTGCATACAATGGTTGTCACGAACCAACCCGGGTTGACCCTGAACCGATCACCCGAGACTGTCTACAACATGGCCCGAGAGGTGTTCCCGATCCTCTCGGGCTGGCGACAAGCGCCAGGGCATAAACAGAGGGTGTGGGAACAATTTCTCCCAATATAAATAAATAAATCAGCAGAAATAAAACAAATCGACGCAGAATAAGTAAACCAAACAAAACGATCAAATCGGAACAAAAGAAATATAAAACTAACCAAACACGACATCCAAACTAACTCTGTGCGACCCCGTGGGTCACTCTCCGACTCAACGATCAAGCGTCACCCAATGCGAGCGCACTCAAGAAGTTTCCAGTACAAACACTAAAAACAAAAAAGAACTATAGACATGAGTATTTAAACTCAGTAGGCTAGCCCGATATCTATTCCCAATGCACTACCTTTAAAATAAAAGAAACGTCATTTCAATTTTGAACTACAATCTATAAAAGTATGTTTTTCTAAATATTTTACTCAAAAGAAAATTACAAACCATTGCCCTTTACCATTTTCAAATTTGGGTTCATTTCATTAGAGTCAATGGGATTTTAGAAAGGGAAAGGGATGTTTATCTTTTCAAATTAGCACAAAGAGGATTAAACACTTTCATTTGAAAACTATTTCTAGAAACTAAGTCAAAACTAATTTATCACTTTTGAAGGAAAACAATATATAAAAATTCACAAGAGTAAGTACACAACAAGGGAAATGCAGAAATACATATAATCACCATAAACATTACTGCGAGCAACAAAAGCTGAATAGACATGGGTAAACCTAGGAGATCAAGAATAAACCAGAAGACACCAATACATGAGATATCATCCCTATTGATATGTCAAACATTATGAAATCAAAACGCTCAATACGCTCAACCATCCTTTCTCAGGTAGGTCGAGGTAAAATCCCATAGTAATAAACCCAATATATCCACCGACTATGGGCCATTGGTCAGTCCCATAACCTACCAGTGCAACAATCATTCTTAGAATATTCTCTCAATATACCAGATTCCCATGTCTCAAGTGTTTGCAAAGGGGGTGAGCCAACCGATTCCAACCGAGCAACCAATCATATGTATATATATAAAGCACAACGGGAATCACCTCGAGCCACTCCATAGAACAACCTATTTCCTTTAAACTACTCAATCACCCAGGAGCCTCTAAGTGCAGCCTCCCAAACAATCAATTACAACCATAGCAAGAGAGTTATCCTAGGAGGGTTTTTATCAAAACATTTTCATCGTGTTCTATAAAGTGCCAAATGGGCATTAAACACATTTCACAATCACCGTAAAAAAATGTACAACTTCTTTATAAGATCAAAACTAGTTTGAAATTATTTAAGGATCCCCAAAACACTACTTCACAGGCTGCCAGTGATTTTATAAAACCAAAGCAAAACATTTTATTTTTGTAAATAAACTTTTAGATCCAATCGGCAATTTCTCATGAGAACCAGAATACGTGTTCACGCTTCAGAAGAAATCATTTATTATTAAACAGAACAACATTTGATATTCCTTGAATTATGTTTAAAATCAAAATGGGCATTCTTTCACTAATGGGTGTCTGTTTATTAAGAAAATTTTGCAAGAATTGTGTATAAAATAAACGGATCTTTTTACACCAAATAATCATTTAAAAAGTAATTATCTTATATTACTTATCATTTATCAAAATTAATAAAATATTTAATTGAAAAATTATCATGCGCAATCATAAAGAAATGACACCATTTTCACATAACAAGAATTGAATTATAAAATCACATAATAAATGAATTAATCTTAAGTTGCATAATAATATTTAGCACATACGTATTTATATAGGGAATAAATAGTAGGAAATAAAGTAACTTAAATTTTAAAAGCAGTGTAATGCAAACCTACCTCGAGATCAGTGTGCAACGACAATGCAACCTCAGAACCAAGGCGCAACGAGAAGGAAACTTTGGAAACAAGGCGTGATGATGAAGATCGCTTGAAAACGCTGTGCACGGGTCCTAAAATTCATAAACCTACTAATAAAAACCCACCATCAACTAAAACCCATAATCCATCAAGACTAAGATGATAATATTAATGATAATAAGAGTAAGAATAATAATAAGAATAATGTTAATAACAATATTAATAATATTATTATTATTAATAATAATAATAATAATAATAATAACAATAATAATGATATTGATATTGATAATAATAATAATAATAATAACAACAATAACAAAAATAATAATAATAATAATAATAAGAACAATAATAAGAATAATAAGAATTAAAGTAAATATAAAAATGAAAGAAACGTTTCAAGGGGCCGATGTACACCTAGAAGGAGAGGCCGGAAGGGGGTTTCGGTCACCAGAGGGTGTTGGCCGGCTCAAGCGCAGCAAAGGGAAAATGTTGAGGCTGTTGGGAGGATGAGGCAGGGAGGACTGAGGGATGCGGAGGGTTTGCTGGGCGAGGCCGAAGCAAAGCAGGAGGTCGGGTTGCTGTGGCGTGCAAGGGGGAGCAGCGCTGGTGGTTTTCTGTGCAAGGAGAGGAGGGTGTGCATGGGTTGGGATGTTGTGCGGCAGTAGACAGAGGAGGGAGGCCGAAGGCTGGTGGAGATCTTGGCTTTTGTGTGGGGCAACCAGAAAGAGTCAGCCGATGGTGGCATGTTTTTACGCTGCTAAGAGAGCAGGGTAGGAGGCGGCTTATGTGGGAGTCGCAAGGATTGTGCAGGATAGACATGAGGCGCGGCTTATGCGGGAGGGGGTGATGGGATTATAAGAGGTCTAGGGTTGGTGCGGGGATCATCGCTGCAGAGGAGGAGGGGAAAACAGGGCGGTGAGGTGTTGTCGGGAGACGACTGGTGCATAGGGGGGCGTTGGGTCGGCTGGGCGTGTGCGGGAGGAGGGCTGTAGCAGGAGCAGCTCATCGCTACATAGGAGGGGGGAATAGGGCGGTGAGACTAGTGTTTTGCGGAAGAATTAGACAGGGGGGAGGAGAGGCCAATTCAAGGAGAGAGAGAGGAGAGAATAGGGGTGGCGGCGTGAGAGAGAAGTGGGAAAAAAGAGAAAAGGAGACGGCCACTAGGGTTAGGTGGAGAGTGGAATTAAAAGAAAAAAATAAATAAATAAATAAAACAAAAACAAATTTACAAAATAAAATAAACATTAATCTATAATAATAATAATAATAATAATAATAACTACAACATAAAACAAAAAAAATAATGATATGTATAACAATAATATTTATAACTATTTTAATTATAATAATAAGGATAATAATAATAATAAATGATAAAATAATAATAATAATTTTAACCACAACAATTCTTTAATAATTGTAATAATATTAATGGAAATTTTTAATAATATTAATAATAATAATAATAACTATAATAATCATCATAGTGATAAAATAATAAAAAAACAATAATGGTGTTCATGTCATTTTAATAATGATTAATTCTTAACGTGATAAAAATTTTAAACGATGAAATAATTAATGTGCATTCTAATTACAAAAACAAATCCATTTATTTTAATTTATTTATCTATTTTTCGAAGATGGCAGGTCGTGAAATGTCCAGGCGGAGACGTGTGGGGTTTTTTCAAAATGCTTTGTGCCCAAGCGCCAACGACGTCAACTCAAAACACACAATTTTTAACAAAAACTCAAAAATATTATTCGAGACTGAAGAAGAACCCCAAAAAAATAATTTGAATTCAAGGAAACTATAAAAAAATAACCACATGGGTCGGGGTGTGACAATTCTCCCCACCATAACGCTTTCCACCCCCAAAAAGCCACAACACCATCCAGCTGATTGATCAATACCTAAGGATTCCACACAACATGATCCAACCACTTATTCCAAGGACATCACACTGACTACCCGCAGGACTAAACCTCATTGCCCGAAATAAATCACCAACAGAGGGGAGGCTTGAATGGGATCCCCACCATAAGAACTCTACTAGAATTCGATAACAACTTAAGAGAAAACCAAAAGAGACTCACAGTGGTTCTCCCCACCATAAAGGACCATCCTATTAGCGACCAACCAGAAATCCCACTTAGGCCAGAACCGGGCCTTACTCACGCTATAAAAAGCGCAGAAAAAACATTTAAACAACTCACTCTCATATGAAAAGGGTATGAGTTGATCTGAAAAGTCTGTGCAAACCCAAAACCCTTACCCCATGGGTGGGGAAGGAGGGCCCAAGGATTAGATCAATGAAACTCTAATATACAACTACACATGGATCACCACTTTGGGATGGACACAAACCGAAGTCACAACTGATTCACATGGGTGGACCATGCAAGGTCACTGATCAGAAACTTTCATAAAAAAAGAACAATTACCGACATTGCGCGAGGGATAATTCCACCACACACTTTGCAATAAGATGAAAATTTCTACGACAGAGAAACCAGGGCAGCAACACCAAACTATCTCACCACACAGTAGAGGTACAACCTCAACCAGACTCCTTAAAATTCCTTGGGGGTTCCTGACCACACCTCAGCTTCACTCTGAGGCCTTTTGGCTAGAGCTCTGATGGATGAAGCATCTCCTGCATCGCAGTTAGGTTCTGATAATCCCAACAGGAAACATACATATTTTGATCTGATAGTTGAAAGGATATAATTTTGAAATATAACCATGATGGAGTTGAAAACTGGAGTTCATCAAAAGACCCACGACATCACATACATGTCAAAACCCAAAACGCCATTAGTACAACTGAAATGTTAAAATATCATTTACATTGAAAGGAAACTTACACCAGAAACATTGAACAAAACCCCCAAAAGAACATCACTTCTGTGAACTTCCTCCATGACGCTTTCTAGAAACGCCCCGACAAAATCATCGCAAGTGACCCATGCGTCCACATGCCTGGCAGGGCTTCAGAGCGCTTGGGCACGATGGCTTCTTGTGACCCATCTTGCCACAATGATAACACACGAGGATCTCTAGCTCTGAAGAGGTTAATGATAGATCCCGGGGACTCTTTATTCCACGACATGCTCCATCCACTTTCATTTTCTTACTCATCTCCTTTCCAGAATTTTCACCACTGCTCATAGGAATCGAAGGAGGGAGGACTACTTTGAGAACTCCTACCATCGCACCTTTGACATGAGAAGCTTGTCTCGCCACATTGACAAAATAAGTTAGGTTGGATTCTGACCTCTTCGATTGTATATTAGTGCAGAGACCTGCCTCAAAGCATTGAGCCTTCATGGGTTCATTCGTGGAATACCCTGAATCATAAGGGACTAGCTCCGAAAAGCACTGGAAATATTCCAACACGGATCTGTCTCCCTACAATAGACAACAAATCTCTATCCCCTTTCTCACCCTTTCTTCCTCAGAGAAATATTGATGAAAGAACAAGGCCTTGAAAAGCTCCCAAGTAAGCTTTTGACGGGGCTTTTTCCGAGACACTGACTTCCACCACATCCATGGTGAACCTTCAAGCATGAAGGTCACAAACTTGAACTTTAACGACTCTAGAAACTCAACGAGGTCAAAGTCCCTTTCAATCTTCCACATCCACTCCTCTGCTATAGAAGTTTCTACTTGACCATAAAAGGGAGATGGATCTAGATTCTGAAACTCAAGCATAAAATCGTTAGGATGATCAACTGTACTATGATAACCCATCTAAGCTTCAAGGGATAATCGTTGGACAAGGAAAGTCAGAAACACATTCAAGGACAACTCAATAAATAAAAATCCACAAAACAAACATTTCATAGGTGATAAGCTCGAAACATAAGAAAGAAAGTTATCATAACATCAAAACTTATCTCTTTGAAAACATATTTAATTTAAAATAGGCTTGGTGAGTTAAACCCTCTTCATTGGTATCCCTTAGAGTCTCACTCACATTCATGTATCTGTTCCACCCTAGGAATTCATCCACTATACCAGAAATCCATCCACATTTCCAACATACCACTATGCATGTGAGCACCCATAGGAACACCAATTACAAAACAAAGTAACTTCATTTTCCAAAAACAAATCATTCATACCATTTATTTTAAAACAATCAACAAATTAAAATTTTCATTTCAAACAACCATTTTTTTCAAAACCCGTTTCTTTTTCAAATTCAAACCACTCTTATAAGTCACAGGAGACCCAAAACATCTCCAATAGGGAACTAGTGTCGGTGGGTGACTTGACCATATGGTTGGCATCCATATGTCAATCACATCACTGAAATGGAGAGTCTTTTTGGACCATGCCCCTAGATCCACATGTCTTGTCAGGCCATGCAGCTTAGGTCTATTATCCCAACTCCCTTTGTTGTATCCCAATCGCAAAAAATTCCATAAAATCCCAAAGAAACCAATTAAACCAGACTTCCCATTGAAACTTGAGGATCAGAATGAGCAAGAGTTCACGACGCTCTTCTCGTACCTACCCCTCGAGTCCTGAAAATCCTATTCCATCTGCCTTGACATCCCAAATTAAAAAGGACACTCTGAAAAGTGAGGTCCTCTAAGATTTGACCTCCTCTGATACCATTTTTTCATGAACCAATACAGGTTGACATTGAAACGGTCACCCGATCCGGTCCGCAACATGGCCCGAGAGGCGTTCTCGATCCTCTTGGGCTGGCGACAATCGCCTGGGCATCAAAAGAGGTTGTGGGAATGATTTTTCCCAATATAAATAAATAAATTAGTAGAAATAAAACAGAGCAATGCAGAATAAGTAAACCAAACAAAATGACCAAACAGGAACAAAAGAAAAATAAAACTAACCAAGCATGATGTCCGAACTAACTCTGTGCGACCTTGCAGGTCACTCTCCGACTCAACAATCAAGAATCGCCCAAGGCGAGCACACTCATGTTGTAGCCTACACAAACAGTAAAAAATGAAAATAATTATAGGCGTGAGTATTAAAACTCAGTAGGCTACCCCGATATCTATTCCCAATGCACTACCTTTAAAATAAAATAAGCATCATTTCAAGTTTGAACTATAATCTATAAAAGTATGTTTTTCTAAATATTTTACCCAAAAGGAAAGTACTAACCATTTCCCTTAACCATTTTCCAATATGGGTTCATTTCATTAGTGTCAATGGAATTTTATAAAGGGAAAGTGATGTTTATCTTTTCAAATTTTCACAAAGAGGATTAAACACTTTCATTTGAAAACCATTTCTAGAAACTAAGTCAAAAACCAATTTATCACTTTTGAAGGAAAACAATATACAAAAATTCACAAGATTAAGTACACAATAAGGGAAATGATGAAATACATATAATCACGATAAACATTACTGCGAGCAAAAAAAGATGAATAAACATGGGTGAACCTGGGTGATCGAGAATAAACCAAAAGACACCAATACATGAGATATCATCCCTATTGACATGTCACACATGATGAAATCAAAACGCTCTATATGCTCGACCATCCTTTCATAGGCAGGTCGAGGGAAAATCCCATAGTAAAAACCCAATATATCCACCTACTATGGGCCACTGGTCAATACCATAATCTACCAGTACAACAATCATTCTTAGAATATTCTCTCAATATACCGGATTCTCATGTCTCAAGTGTTTGTAAAGGTGGTGAGCCAACCGATGCCAACCGAGCATCCAATCATATGTGTGTATATATAAAGAATAACAGGCATCACCTCAAGCCATTCCATGGAACAACCTCTTTCCTTTAAACTACTCAAGAACCCAGGAGACTCTAAGAACAACCTCCCAAACAATACATTACAACCAAGGCAGGAGAGTTATCCTAGGAGGGTTTTGATCAAAACATTTTTATTCTTTTCCATAAAGTTCCAAACAGGCATTAAACACCTTTCAAAATCACTGCAAAAAGGGTACAACTTCTTTTTAAGATCATAATTAGTTTGAAACCATTTAAGGAGCCCCAAAACACTACTTCACAGGCTGCCAATGTTTTTATAAAACAAAACCAAAACATTTTATTTTTCAAAATAATATTTCAGAGCCAACTGGAAAATTTCTCATGATAACCATAATACTTGTTCACACTTCAAAAGAAATCATTTATCATTAAATAGAAGAACATTTGATATTCTGAAAATTATATTTAAAAGCCAAACGGGAATTCTTCCAATACTGGGCATTCGTTCATCAAGAAAATGTTTCAAGCGTCATGTATAAAATAAACGGCTCTTTTTACACCAAATAATCATTTAAAAATTAATTATCTTATATTACGTCTCATTTTCTAAAATTAATAAAATATTTAATTGAAAAATTATCATGCGTATTCATAAAAAAATGACACCATTTTCACAAAACAAGAATTAAATTATAACGTTGCATAATTAATGAATTAATCTTAAGTTTCATAATAATATTTATCACATACGTATTTATGTAGGGCGCAAACAGCAGGAAATAGAGTAACTTAAATTTTAAAAGTAGTAAAATGGTAACCTACCTAGAGATTGGTGTGCGATGACAATGAAACCTCAGAACCAAGGCATGACGACAAGGAAACTTCGGAAACAAGGTGCGATGAAGATGCTCACTTTAAAACGTCATGCACGGGTCCTAAAAAAATCCTAAACCTACCAATAAAAACCCACCATCAACTAAAACCCATAATCCAACAAGAGTAAGATGATAATAATAATGATAATAAGAGTAAGAATAAGAATAAGAATAATGTTAATAACAATAATAATAATAATAATAATAACTAAAACAACAATAATAATAATAATAATAACAATAACAATAATAATAATAGTAGTAATAATAATAACAATAATGATAATGATAATGATAATGATAATAACAATAACAATAATAATAATAATAATAACAATAATAATAACTAACAATAATAATAATAATAATAATAATAAAAATAATAATAATAATAATAATAATAACATTAATAAAAGTAAAAATAAAAATGAATGAAATGTTTCAAGGGGTCGTTGTGCACCTAGTAGGAGAGGCCGGAAGGGGGGTCCAGTCACCGGAGGGTGTTGGCCTTTCACGCGAAGCAAAAGGAAAACGTTGGGGCTATTGGGAGGCCGAGGCAGGGATGTATGAGGGCTACAGAGGGGTTGTTGGGTGACGCCGAAGCAGAGCAGGAAGTTGGGTTGTTGCGGCGTGCAGGGGGGAGTAGATATGGTTGTTTGTTGTACAAGGAGAAGAGGGTGTTCGTGGGCAGGGATTCTGTGCGGCAGCAGACAGGGGAGGGAGGCTGAAGGCTGATGGAGAGCTGGGTTGTTTTGCGGGGCGACCAGGAAGAGTCGGCCGATGGTGGCATGTTCGTGCACCACAAAGAGAGCTGGGTAGGAGGCGGCTTATGCGGGAGTCGTGAGGAGTGCGCAGGACAGGCGGGAGGTGCGTCTTATGCAGGAGGGGTGACGGGATTGGAGGAGGCCGAGGTGTTGGTGCGGGGCTCATCGTTGTAGAGGTGGGGAGAAACGGGGTGGTGAGGCCCTTCCGGGAGCCGGCTGGTGCACAGGGAGGGCGTTGGGTCGGCTGGGCGTGCGCGGGAGGAGGGTTGTAGCAGGAGCGGCTTGTCACTGTAAAGGGGGGGGACAGGGTGGTGAGGCTGGTGCTGCGCGGAAGAAGTAGACAGGGGGGAGCATCGGCCTGCTCAAGGAGAGAGAGAGGAGAGAATAGGGGTGGCGGCATGAGAGGGAAGTGTAAAAAATAGAAAAGGAGAGGGGCGCTAGGGTTAGGAGGAGAGTGGAATAAAAAGAAACTAAATAAATAAATAAATAAAACAAAAACAAATGAACAAAATAAAATAAAAATTAATCTATAATAATAATAATAATAATAACTAAAACATAAAACAAAAAAATAACGATATGTATAACAATAATATTTATAATTATTTTAATAATAATAAATGATAAAATAATAATAATAATAATTTCAACCACAAAAATTATTTAATAATTTTAATAATATTAATGGAACTTTTTAATAATATTAATAATTATAATTATAATAATAACTATAATAATCATCATAGTGATAAAATAAAAATAATAATGGTGTTCATATCATTTTAATAATGATTAATTCTTAACACGATAAAATTTTCAAACGACACAACAATTAAATTGTGTTCTAATTAAAAAAAATCCATTTATTTTAATTTATTTATCTATTTTTCAAAGATGGCAGGTCGTGCATTGTCTAGGTGGAGTCGTGTGGGGTTTTTTCAAAATGCGTTGTGCCCATGTGCCAACGACGTCAACCTGAAACACACACTTTTTAACATAAACTCAAAAATCATATCCGAGACGGAAGACAAACCCCAAAAAAATAATTTAAAGTCAAGAAAACCATAAATAAAATAAACGCATGGGTCGGGGTGTGACAATGGTTGTATTATTAATTTTGAGTCTCTCCTTAACCATTTGATATATATAACCTTCATTTATAGGAATCAAGACCCATACGATGGAATAAATTTCTACAAGAATTTCATATTCATTCTTGTATTAATATGTGATCATAGATTGATCAAAAATATGAAATGTGACTTTCCTTCCTTGAAAATTGATATGATATTCATATAGATAAAGCCAAACAATGACCATAATCATATAAAATTCCTCAATATGAAGGATCACAAGATTTACAAGAATCACTTTCCTACAAACTACAACCGGAGAAGAATTATAAAATTTTGATGCAACAGTTGTGTTATAAGGAGTTGTTAGAGATAACTCAACATCTAATTATTGAGGTAATATGGAGATACCATTAGAAAATTCTTCTGAAATAAAATATTGGGTGTATGAAAAATCAAATAAAACATTTTTTTAATTTATAGTGGATGGTATGTATACCTTTCATTACTTCATTATCGTACTCCAGATCCTCGATAGTTATCGGATGTGGATTTCCTTTTTCTTTGGCCTTAAAATGTTGTTGATGTCGATCATCGTCAATAACCCTTGGATTAAGGAATTTATTGAAATAATTCTCGATTTCCTTTCACTTGTAACATTGAAGTATATGAGGTGCATTATATTTAGACTTTTCTCTATTTTCATAATTATATATCTTTTCCCCTCAACTCAGCATTCAATTACTCGATTAACATCTCTCCCACACTTAAAACATTTTCTTATACCTTTAAGAAAATTTTATCCATGTTTGTTTCCACACATTGATCATAAGGGATAAATTATCTTCTTTTTATTGTGTACTTTAGATTTTCTCATGAATTCCATTTTTAACTTATTTTAAATCCTAGAGGACTAATGTGTTACTCTATTATCCATATCAACCATGAGGGAACATCGAACGATTTCCTAGTAGCTATTTAAGTCCTTTATGGATAATTCTCTTTAGAGACTTGATTTTAATCCACTAAATAATTGATCAATTTTACACTCAGGTGGGATAATATTTCTAGAATCATGCCTTGTAATTATTTCAAAATATTCTTTGTAGGTACCAAAGGATTCATTGTCCTTTTGATTAAGATCAAGGAACTCCTTCAATATCTTTGTGCAAAGAATAGAGGAATGTACATATTGAAAAATTATTTCTTAAACTTATCTCATTCCATGGATTCAATTTCACCTCGTTGCCTAGTATTTTTGATAATGTTACACCATATATTAGATTCACTTTCCAAAAAATATACTGCTAATACAAATTTATCATGTTCTAAAAATTGGAGAAAAGAAAATATTTTTTAGTGGTATTGATTCATTGTTCAACCACAAATGGATCAAAATAACCCCAGAAAGAATTTGGATGTTTCCTCGTGAAGGACTCAACATAATTTTGTATTTTTATTTACTCATTTGGAATTTCTACATGATTCATAGCTTGAGAAATGTATGTGAGCATAGCTATAGTATTTTTCATTAGTACTCCCATATCATTTGGTTTCTCAAGATTAAAATCATTTCATTTTTTATCACATTCAGCATTGACGTAGTTTCTCCAGGATCCATCTATTGACTAAAACTAAGAAGCATAATGTGAGAAACACTAATCATAATGGTAAAACCCCATAATCAATAATAAAATTTCAATTTAGTATACTTTAGGTTTTATCCAAGTTTATTAATGATCATTCCTAAAACACTAGTTTTGTAACCTATACTAAAACATATCCTTTTGGTTCTTACTAAGGTTTTCTCATCCTAGTTTCTAAGGGTTAACTATACACTTCCTCTGATACTAACTATAACAACCCATACATTACATACATTAATATTACTTCAAAATTAAAGAATATACATTATAAAATTTAAAAAATACATGATAAGACCATATAGGAATATGGTCTTTAGAAATTAGGAAACATAGTCAACTAGTTAATAAGATAACATCATTATCTCCCAATTATTTCATCATAACTAGCCATTGTTGAAATATAATACATAATACCCTTCTTTATGACCTAGGAAAAAGAAACTTTTTGAAAAGGTGAACTCAGATTCTCAATAAGGGTAAACAAGGGAGATATCAATCATATCATTCTCATAATATATTAGAACGTAAAATTTGAAAATATTTTCCAGCATATGAAAGATCATGATATCAAGCCATGGGATAAATCAAAAATGCTTATAAGAATCAATAAATGTAATCCCAAAATTAATATAATAAGACATGAAATTTTTTGGCATACAAATAATCATATAAAATCATTTCATATTGGTCAAGGCTCATTTCCAATACCATAATAGTAGACAAATTCCATTACTAAACTGAGTTCACTCTTCGATCCAGCCCTGTACTACTGAACCGAGATCGTTTCTCATTCAAGACATGTATATATCATGAGATATAAATATTTAACCAATGCATTTTACAGAGATATAGGTCCCAAACATCTCTTAATTAAATAATTATTAAGTGTTTCACAATAACAAAAATCATTCATTATAACCCAGGGAATAAAATTAGTTTCTTTAAACATCATTCCACCATAACATAATTCATATAAAACAAATAGATTTCCTAAATACCATACCATTAAAAACACAATAAAACCATAGGAAAAATAAGGATATAATAAATGTAACATTACCCAATTAAATAATTCCATCTTAAATGGAAAAATAATTTTGATATAACACTTGAAATTAATTCTAGAAAAAATTATCTTTTCTTATTCAAAAATGTTTTATTTTCTCAAAATTCCATGAAATTTTAAAAGAAAATAATTTATATGAAAATAAAATTTAAATAGTGTAGATTAATATTCATATAAATAATTCATTATGAAAACATAAAAATCTATTAATTTTGTATAAGTTAAAAAAACATCATCCTCGTAATTTTGTCAGAAAAGTTAAAAAGTACCTAGTATCGAAAAAGACAAAAGATTCTTTTCGTAGTGTTTAATAAAAATTCACCAATGGGTAAAATTGAATCTAAAAATTTGTAGAATAATAGAAATAATATTTTGGAATACATAATTAGGAAACATGGACATAAATAATAAATATACCTTAGTAAATATTTACGTATAAACAATCTCAGATAATAATGAGATTGTGAAATTATACCTTACCTTAGGTTTGATTTCTGTTGTATGTATATGAACCTCCTGTATAATGATATAAATAATTTCATTGACTTAATTGAGAATCATATTCATTTTTATGATATCATATATGATCATATTGTTAACTTTTTGTTAGTAACATTATTACTTATCCATCGGGTGTTAACTTCTTTATTTTCCTACTCATATTTTATTGGATAAGTTCTTATTTATTTTCTTAGGTTTTAGTTATAAAATTTACATAATTATATTAGTATATTATATATCATATTTATTCATTAAATTCATTTATATAATCTTTCTTTAATGATGATCATTTAAAATGATTCACATCGCATCATGGATATGGTAGGTCCTACGTATGCACAAGCGACGATATAATTTCTATAATTATTAAATGTTATTTAAGTGAAATGTGTATAATATTTCAAAATAAATATAATTTTATAATGATAATATATATTTATTATTTTCATCATTATACCCATGCACGTAAAGTGGTGTAGAAAAAATATTACCCCATGGTGTGGAGACGATAAGTCGTACGTACGCACTTGTAGTGATTTAGTTTTATGTGTGTTAGATAGAAGATGGAAAATGGTGGTTTAATAATAATAATAACATCTATGTATATATTTGATACTGTATTAATTTATTTACAATGAAACTACTCATGAATACGATGTATATGAAGAAATAATTTTGAAATAATTGGTAGAGGAGATTACGTCTTCTTCGACATGCTCCCTCTAAATCTCCTCGTAATGATCTATATTTGGTCTTTGAAGGATACCAACACCTATAAAATTTTACTAGGGATGTTTAGGAGTTAAATTTTCATGGTATTTTTAAGCTTTAAGGATTAAAGTGAAGTGAAGAGGTGAGGGAGGAGGAGTCCCTTTATAATTGAGGTGAGGATCACTTTTGGGAAATCCAAAAATAATAATTTATAACAAAATAAAACCCCATATAAAACCCACAAAATTGTCCCAATTTAGAATATGAGATGATATAGGTTTTTTATATAATCAACCAATAATTTTTATACATGTTTTTAAAACAATTTAATTGTAATAATTTTCAATAGCACTTAGTTGTTATATTTAATTTTTAACGAACGTAACAAAAATTTCAATATTAAATGGATGAAATATTTACATTTTTTATGTATATTAGACCATATGTATACCTTAGATAATTATAGAACATATTACAATTATTATTAATTTTTTAAAATGTTTTAGTATTTTAATAAAATTAATAAACATTATTTTGATAAACAACCAATAGTGTTGAATTTGACACTATTTAATTCATTGATTTTTAAAAATATTAAGATAATAAGTTAACTTAGAACCAATTATTTTATTATATTCCTAATAGGTCAAGGACATCTTGAAAATTTTCTGGACATATTAATTATCCCAAATTATATTAATTTTAATGTTTTTTATAATATTAATATTATATTTCCCTAAATAAAATAATTACTATAATAGTTTTGTGTAATTATTTAATATGATTGTTTTTGGAATAAAATTTAAAAATAAAACACATTAAAAATATAAATACTCTATATTTAAAAATAATACTTATAATATATTATATTTTTTTATAATCCATCATTAAAAATGTTATACTTGTTAAAACATGAATGTGACAAGTTTATCATCACTTTAAATAAAATATTGTGATTGTAATAATCTATTATATAAGGTTCAAAATATTCAATAAATCAACCCCTATATATATAGTCTATATATACTCTACCAATGAATTTTTTTTTAAGATTTTGGATCTTTTAATGGTTATTATCACTTAAATAATTATTATTTTTTTGACTTCTCATCAATTAAATAATTTTGGCACCATTAAATTATATTTCTTTATGGTAATTATTTATTTCCTAAAAATTAAAAATAATACCATGATAAATAAATACAGTTTATATTTCAAATGAGTATTTATAATTTAATTTATATTCGGTATAAACTTATATTAAAAATGATATTATTATTAACATTTGAGTAATACGTATTTAAATTTTCTTTAAATAAAATAAATTAATTGTCCTAACCTCATACACATGGCTTCCAAATGGATCTATTTCTACATAAGTATGATTTAGGTAAAAAACACCCATCCAATGATATTAGAAAAATTTCTAGATTAATTTCATAATATTATTTTTACCCTTAATTACATGATTTACCCTTTTACAGTATTAATAAAAATAACCAAATTGGTTATTCATAATGCCCAAAAATAAAATTAATCTATTAACATAATTTCTAATTTTAGATTTCAAAAATGGAATCCATTTTTCAAAATTCAAATCCCAAAATTTTAAGTAACTAATTTAAAACTAATCTCATTATCAGAAAGATAGAATGAGTTTTAAAAGTTAAAACATTACAAAAGATTGAAATTTTTTTACATATAAGTTTAATCAAAAATTATTTATAATTACATAAATTATATTTAATAATAAAAATATATTCTATTTATACTTTAAAACCATTAATATTATAATTTATCCATATAAATTATTTCGATGAAGAATTTTATTTTTAATTAAAATTTAGTGTATTTTTACTATTCCTTAAAATGTGAAAGCAACCAAAAAATATAAAAATTTCATCCAGAGTATATTTTTATATCAATATTACAAATTATATGTTTATTTATTCATATAAAAATTATTAATAGTTAAAAATCTTAATGTAAAAGTGGTTCTCCTTTAAAGGGTGAAAAATTAACTTTTTAAAAAATATAGGTTGTTATAAACCAAATAGGGTTTAATCATACCCTATGAATAAAATATCTATTAGATAAATATAAAAATATTTTTTTAGTTATATAACATAGTTATTTTATTAATTTCATTTACTAATAGTAATTTAATCAATTTATTAATACAAATATATAATTGATTTATATTTTTTCCTAAATAATTGGTAGCAAATAAATTCACCATAAATTTTGGTAATTTATTTATATTTATTCCCACTAGCCTATTAACTATGTTAAAATTCTTATTTTTTACTAAGTCTATCTCACCATTCTAATAAACTCACAATTTTGTGCAATTCAAGATATTGAAGAACTACAATTATTTAAAATATTTTTTTAAAAAACATGGTGTTACACTCATGATGTAATAATATTAAATTAAATCATTAAATATCATGAATATGAATTAATTAATTATATATTATATCAAAATGTGTTTTAGGTACACCACACAAAGTAAGTAAATGTTGAACAATAAATTTATCTCATAGGCGTAAAACAGTGAGATGAAAATCTCATACCTTACATTTCCTTTTGGGTGAATGTCTATTAAATTCAAGTATAATAAAATTATTTTAATTATATACTTTATTAATAACCATATTTATGTTTTTAATTACTTTTATTTCACTTATTACCATTTTTTACACATCTATTTAAACAATTATGTTTACGTCGGGTGTTTTGACCAAATTGTGTTTATGTGTCAAAAACAACATTGGCAGTTTCACTATGGTCAAAGGGGTCATTATATAACATCTCTGAATAATAAATATAAAATAATTATCCTATTTATACATCAATAATACTTTTATAACTATTAATTAAATTTTGTAATGAAAAATGGACCAAATTTACAATCATGGAGACGGTAGACCATATGTACGCATGAGTAACGTTCCTATTTTTTCAGATCGTTATGGAATAAAGGTATGTAGAAAAATAAATTCCCATAATGTTAATTATATAATAAATATCATATTATTTAATCATATTTACTTTTATATATAATTATTTTTAAGTAAAAGGAATCGCATCGTGTCGAGGAGGCGGTAATACGAACATCCATGAACGATGTTATCTCTTTTTAAGTGTGTGAAAGGGTAATAAAGAAAATGATATATATTATATTTATAGACAGGTAATTATTTCATGAATATAATAGATATTTTTTCTATGAAACATATTTATAATTATAATAATCCTCTACACATTCCATGTATTGTGTGAATGAATTGCATCGCTTTTAAGGGGTGGTAGCCCAAACATCCACAAACGATGTAATCATAATTATGAATAATGGAAATTATAATGGTATATGAAATAAAATAATAATTAAGACAAAATTAATATCACATATATCATATATATATATATATATATATTATCCATCATAATCTTTATCCATGAATGTTGGTAAAGTAAAAAATGAACAATCATCTTTTCATGAGGTGGCATTTCTCAATACACAGAAATAGTGTGTTCGTTACCCATTAGAAGCATGTGTGTGTATGTTTAGGTCAATATATGAGAATAAAAACATCCTATAATATTGATAATACAATTTATTTTTATAATATTAGAATAAGGCTAGTTTAGGGAGTCAATAATTGAAATAAAACTAAAAGGATTAATCAAATATGTTACATCTTAATCGGGTAACTTCATTATGTTTGAACCAAAGGATTCCTTGGATTGATTTCATCCTAAGGGAAGGATTTTAATATCATAGGAGGTATGTTGAAGATATATTCAGTAATATATTGGTTGATCCAACTTTTATTGAGGGGTGTGAGAAAGTGGGAGGAGAGGAGGTTATTTTGTAGTAGAGGCGGAGTCACACTCTTGTAATATTTTGATAAAGGAATTCCATATATCTTTTTAAAATATAATGTGGATCATATAATGGTAAATTATAATTATATGTATGAAAATGGTCTATATATTACCACAAATTTATTTTGGATATGTTTCTAGGTTATTTGGGCCCTTAAGATTTTGGTTCAGTACCTTATTAAGTTTAATTTTACCTTAATCATTGTAATTAATTTTTAAAAACAAATCACTAATAATTTTGGTAAAAAAATAATTTGAACTTATTATACATTCTAAATTATTCTAAATCAAAATATTTAATCCATTTTTCTATATAACAATCATATAAGTGGCAGAAATTAATTTAAATTTTATCCTGCATAGGGGAAGATAGTGCAGGTTTTTTAAGTAAAAATGTCTGAATGTTTCCTATGTTTTTATAGGAATTTTAAAAGATAAATTTGTTCCACTAGCCTAAATTGGATTAATTGATAAAAATTTGGTCTAATTAATCATTAAAACCAATTTAATATATGATTTAAACTTATAAGGAAATTATGTGAAAAATTAGTTTTGAAATAAAATTCTTTATTTTTCATTTTTCATTAAAAAATAAAACATTATAGACAATAAAGAAAATAACCTTACCATAATTTTTATTTTTACCTTTCAAATATGAAGTTTAATTTTATATATAAAATCGATAAATGTTCCAAAAATTCAATTCAAAATAGGTTCGCCAGTAAATGGCGGTAAAAAGTCCCTTAATAAAAATATAGGTTTGAATTTGTAAAATTGGGAATTTTCTTATCTTATTATTATAAAATTAATTTTATGAATATAAAAAATATTATATTAAATATATAATATGTATAATAAATTAATATCACTCACTAATTGTAATTAACTTAATTTATTAGGATAAAATCACTTTGTGTGTATAAAAATAGTTTTCTATATAAATATTCTTTTTATATTCAATTGGTTCATATATTCATTTATAATTAATTTTTAACAAATTAATTTGTTTTTTTAACCTTATATTTTCATAATTTATTTAATAATATTTAAAGCAGATATTTTATATCTTATTATATAATAATAATTTAATAATATGTTGTTATTCGGTAAAACTCAGTCATATGTGTTACACAAGCCATCGAAGAAACTCATTATTGCATATGTTGCATGCCAACTAGGTATCATGTGGATTGAAAGCTATAAATTATATTTAATGCATTTAAATTGTGAAATATATTATAAATACTCGGTATATTATATTCCTTTACACCTGTGGTGTCACATTTCATATACGCTATCGAATATAAGTTACTCTTTTAGAATTTTTAGGGTGTTACATTCACCATAAATAGTTATCAAAGAGTATAAAATAGAGGAATATACCTTTTTAATGATTAAAGGTACTTCTGATTTGAGCTCTAACATTAGCTTCATCTTTCCACGTATCATTGGAATTCTAAGATCCAATATTGTTTCACCTAATAGGAAGGATTGGAGGTGAACCTTCTTGTATAAGTCTCTCTCTCTATCCTCTTATGGACCATCTCTAGATTTTGTGAGGCCTGAATCATATTATCTTCATGGTCTTCTAGCTCATGTATATGGAATTATTCCATCTTTTTTGAGGTCTTTTTATCATTGAATGTTGTTCGGTGTGATGGAAACTGAACGTTCATGGGAAGGACTGCCTCTGTTCTATACACTCGGGAATATGGAGTCACCTAGGTCAAATTTTGAGTTATCATCTTATAGTCCCATGGGGAATTATGGATATTTTTGTGCTAATGTTTCTTATTCTTTCCCAAAATTTTCTTCAAATAGTAGAGAGTGTTCTTTTAAACATAGACCTATTTATTTTTCTTCTCATGATAGAATGAAGTGTGGGTTTACTGGATATTTTACATTGCGTACAACAAATTTATCTCAGAAGCCCAAAAGTTGGTACCATTTTTTGTTTAGAATAGCATGAGTAAATCCAAATCAGTGGATGATATTGGATCTCACAAACTTGATCAAATGTCAGTCCATAACTTCATCAAGAGGAATCACTTCTTTATACATGGATAAGAAATCTTTTGTAGTTAGAATGAATATGCACTGGAAAGATTTTTCAAGAGAATATGGGCCTATAGCATTATGCCCCCATACAACAAAGGGATGATAATACATTGTGGTGTTGAGAAGCTCCAATAGTCGATGGACAATGTTGGTATGGATCTGACATTCTTAAAACATTTTGGCATACTCAATGTAGTTATGGACTATAGTAGGACATAATTATCCCAACATTCGAATTTGGTGGGTGTGTTTCAATCTAACCTGATCATAACTACATGGTCTAGCATGAATTTTATTACATAACCAGGGAAGTATCGTCTCTATTGATGCAATGGGGGATAATTCCATCAAACACGTGTCTATAGAGTGTTTTCTCTAGGATAAGCCTACTCTAAAGGGTAAATTGCACTACATGATTGTGGATTCCGTCATTCTCATCTTCATCTGCTATGGGAATACTTCAGATGAAATACTTAATTAAAAGATATATCCAATTTGGAGTTTTATCGACTATGGGGGAACATAGGGGTCCTAACAAGGAATCACTAACATTTATCTAATTTACCTATGTCTTATTACCATCATATTGAATTATGGGAGAAATATTTATATTATGTGCCTCATGAATGTACAGTTCATCCAAGATATCCTCAACAAGAGATGCGAATATAGTGTCTAAGGTGTTGGCTGGACCATTCTATTGTCAAAGGACATGTGTAACTTCCGCATGAGAAGGGAACTGGGCCATTAGCTGGTGAGTTCACTCTATTAGGGACAGAATCTCTAGATTTATGAAGATTTAATCACCATTAATATATTTTATGACTAACATATAGTTCCCCTTCACAAACAAGAAGTTTAAATCAATATCTTGGTCTAGCTCGAGACTAGTGATGAGTGCCTAATATTATGCTTCATTTTTGGTGTAGCCTTATGAAAACATGAATATGTATGGAAGGGAATTCTATGTATGAGTGATGAATATTATCCCCATTCCTACTCTATTAAACTCAGAATTCTTGATTTTACTACCATTTGGGCCTTCTGAGGTGCAATCTAAGTGAAACTACAAACATGGAATAGTCTGATGAACTGAGTGGATAGCCATATCTGATTAATCAACATCCATGGGAATTATTCAGGAGTTGTATGAGTATCTAGGAAGTCTTCAATTCATTACCCTCGAATTCCTTCTATGTAATGAACCTAATGAAAAACTAATGATGGATCATTACCTAAAATTCTAGAAATCTCATCAAAATGGGGAAAATTAGTATATAATTTAGCAGGTCCACACAGGATACCATCTATATATCATGATGATGAAGATAATGTGATATCCTTTGGACTATAATAACTCGCTTGAGGTATCCCTACTCAATAGGGAAGTACATGATCTATATATTGAGAAGTATATGCCTATGATAATATAAACTATTCTCTCAACCATCATTGTTCTTCTAGGAAATAAAGGAATCGAGGGAACATTCCAAGGAGGACACATAGAGGACATGAGATTTCCCTAAATTTGGTATAATTGAAATTGGAGGCTATATAAGATACTTATTGATTTTCTAAAACATGGTCTTACATTCCTCTTTCAACTAGTATATGGTTCATTTCTTCATGATCCTTAAAAAGGGCTTAAAATTTTCCTTCAAATTTGAGGTAACTCTCCGTATATAGGTCAGGGAATTAGGGGTATCAGAGCTCCCAGAGGATGCTCAAAGGAGGAATATAGCTAATTACCTTTGATACCTCTATATCTAATGACTAATTCAAGAAACATCCAAAAGGTAACCCTAAATTCACACTTCAAGGGATTCATCTTCAATTTCCAGGAGAAAAGTAAGTTGAACACTTTCTCAAGATCTCTTAGATCTTCCTGACACTAGCAGTATTTATCAAACAAGTATTTCATGTAGAATTATACCAATTTTATAAGAATCTATTTGAGGATGTGATGCATGGACCACTGATAATTAGATCTTTCATTACTATATATGAATGGAATCACCTGTTAAAAAAGGTCCCTTGAGGTTCCCTAAAGGTAGTAGAGTCCTCATTCTTAGGGAACATCCACATTTTTTGTATCCAAAGTATCCATCCATGAAGGATAGATCCCATAACATAACTATGACATTTATTAATAAACCTTTCATTGGAAGGGGAAAATCATTCTTTGGTAAATAGTGATTGAGATCATGGATGTCGATATAGACTATGATCTTCATATTCTTCTTCCAGACTAGAATGATTTTATCTATCCACTTGAGGTACTGAACTTCCCTAATCATGTTGGATTTGATAATCTTATCAACATTTGCTGCAAATATAACACTATAAGAGGGTTTCTTCTTCCCAGTTGTCTATATGAACTTGTGATGGATCACTGGGAGACCAAGATGTAGGATGTAGACCTGAGGTTTTATTCCAGTACTCTCATCATTTCTATAGTATAATACATAATGGTTATTCATTAGAAAATATATATATATATGGTTTTTGTTCCTTTAGAGGCATAGTTTCACAAATCAGTGTTGGCCTCAGATATTCCTCAATACCAAGGATCACCTGAATCAACTCATCAAGGGTGGTGGGGACACCCTATACAAATTATGGACGAGAATCCTCCAAATCCACAAAATATTATAAGGAAATATAATTAGTGGGTGGAGTCTCATATAGGCTAACTAGATTAGGAGGGGGCATTGTTTCTTTCTTGGGCAGTTATGTAATCTCCACCTAGGGGTTTCTACTCTATTGAAACCATGACAACAGAAACTTTCAAACTAATTCCATTAGTCCTACTACCATAGGGTATATTATTAATTTCAAAGAAATTATGTATATTCTAAATTTATTTCAACCCTTCATTAAGGAATAGGCAGTCATGTCATGTGATGGTGGCTATGGGGATAACAGCTCGGTACCTTATATAACCCGTTCATAATCTATGTAAGAGTATGAGGTGATCTGCAGATGTTCCTTACTTTGATGAATTTTGTGGCCTTTTTCACAGAGACAAAAATATAACTACCTAGGTCTAGTATTGTTTCCTCTAACTAGGAGATCAGGATAATGAAAAAATCATTTAACTATGACCACATATTAGTCGCGACAGTCATGGGATCAACCTCATTGTTCTAAATTTTCTTCCCCTATCTCTTATAATAGCCAACATCTAGGTTGTGGTGTTTAATTGAGTAAAAGGGATATTCATAACCTTATATTACCCCTACTCAAATTTTAGGGGAGTATATGAGGAACTGGTGATATGAGGAGGGGACTGTCACATGAAAATTAATCAAGATCCCACCCAATAGTGCATTATATATATTATCATGTGAGACAACCAGAAATTTTGAACATGATATCAGCCCTCCTAACTGGGTCTTCAACTGAATCCTTCCACACAGTCTCTATTTAGTCCTGTTATAACCCTGAAGCTATAGGTCAGAAGGATTCAATTCTTATTTAATAATCCCCAACATGTAGAGCATCCAGGTTGGGAAGAGTTTGATCTCAAAACCCATGTCCACCATGAATTGGTATACATCTCGGCCATTGAAATAGATGATTAATTACTATGGGAATATGTTCCCCTGCATGATTAATCCTGCATCCTCACTAGATAACTAGATGAAAGCTTGTAATTCCTCCTGCTCAACCTCATCTTCATAGTATACATATGTTGCATCTACCTCTACTTCGAACTGTAGAGTCTTCTCAAGGATTCTATAAGGGCCTCAGACATTTTATTTGAAAAGATAAGGACCTAATTAATATTATCCTTTAAGGTATACTAGATATGTTATTCAATATGTTATACCTCCATGTCAAAAAAAATTACCCTTAGGGGGTTTCTCATTTGCTGGGGAATGACGGATGCTCCTTTTTAGACCACTGGGTTCTGGATGGTGTTGGAAGTCTCCTCTTACTAACTGAATGAATCCACCATAAGAACTATTAGCTTATTGGAATCTATCAAATGCTTGATGTTTCTTGGACACATCTAATCATAGTGTAATCAAGGTTGGTATTTACAATCAGTTACCATGGTCGACTGGGGTGGCATGTATGAAAGAACATGGTGGAGAACTATGCCTAAAAATCTCTACACAAAACGTACATCATAATATTAGTAGACTACATGCCTTAGTTTGAAGTGTTTTCCTTGATGTTTTGGATGTTTTTTTGTCCTCAACCCCTCTTTCAATGGCGTCATCTGGAGGAACCTAAGGGGTTTTCATAGAATTATTTAACATTAGGAGGTGTGATGTGTTCCACCATCTCAATGATGTTTATATAGGAATACACCTAATAACCATTGGATCGGTCTTCGAGTTCTAGGTATACCCTGTGTTTGATTCCCAACATTGGAGTTATGAAATCATCGAGAGTATGGGATGGATTCACCACCAGTAGGGGGAATTGGTTTCCCTTACGTTGTTGGAGTCTTCTCTTTTGAGGCATGGAAGGCTGTGATTTGGAGGTAGAGGTATTATCTAGATAATTAAAAGTGACTACAAGAGACTCTTGATTTCCTAGGTGGGCACAAATGATGCCATGGGTGTGAGAGACTACTTTGAGACCCAACAAGTCATTATAATTATGTGTTCCATGGTTGTAAGCCTACATTCATTCACAAGAATTCTCATTATTGATGCTAGTCTTGGTGGAGATATTTTTTAATCATGAAAAAATTGTTATCAACTTGGTTTGAGAAAAATTTCCTAAATATATTGCATTCTTTTATTGTACTTCTAATGATACTATGGTACAAGAAATGTTTGGGGAGATTAGTTTGTATGTATTCCTCGGGATTCTTGCATTCATGCAGCTTGAGAATTCATTTATCCTGATAATAGATGAAATATCTAAGAACCTGTGAATCCTTGAAAGAATTTGTATGTATCCTTATTTTTTGTAATGGAAATTTGGGATACTATATATGATGAGGTTCTGGATCCTTGTGAGGGGTTAGAGTCATATTCTCACATCTATGCGTCTCAACATAGCGAGGTGGTTCCTAGAGGTTCGGCTTTGGTTGAGGCTAAGATTGGTATTGTTGCTGCACTCAAAGATGATCCTCAAGTATTATTGTCGATATCGCAAACTACTCAAGGGATTCTACCTGTATGATGTTGGAAATCACTTCTTTGGCATGAATCCTTACAGGTGGTGGAATAGGTAATGGGAATTAATGCTTAGCCTACTATAGGACTTCCTCTAGAAATTGGGCTTTATAAAATAAAATCACAGAATCCACCTTGAATTTTCATATTGGTGAGGTTAGGGACCATATCAGTCTTTACATTCCCTTCCCATACCACTAGAATTTATTTTGAGTTATCTACATGTTCATTGAATAGATGAGGGGGAAATTTTTGTGAAGATATTTATAATTAGAGATAGACCCTATAAGAAACTGGTTGTACTTGAAGAATTCTAGTCATTCCAATGTTTGTAAGAAGAACCAAATCCCAGAAGTATCATTTTACTCTAGGGTTCTAAACATGGGTCCACACCTTGAGAGGAAGTGGGAAAAATACCACAGTGGTTCACCCATCTCATTGAATTGGGAAAATCTAGAGTTTCTAAAATATAGGGGTTCTCTCATGTCTTTCACCAATGACAGATATGGATTTCCATCATCTGATATCACCACATATTTCATATACAAGGCCTCAAAGAGATTGGTGAGAGAGGATATCAAATCATCCTGGTAAGTTTCCTTATCATGGTGAAGATTCATGACCACCAATGCATTGATTGGATCATAAAACCAAAAATTTGTCTCATGGAGTGGCATGACCTAGATCTTGATGATGATAATTATACTTCTCAGGAGGGTTCTTCAACTAAGATCATGGTCTATTTCCCTAAACACGTTCATCAAATTTTCAAGTATATGAAATATTTCTAAGCTAAACTAGGTGAACCTGGCCGAGAAGTAATTTCTACCCCATAAGAGGAGAAATAGGTTACCTTATGTGAGTTCCTTATTTTGGGTTTAGATCAATAATTATCTCATCGATGTTCCATTTCTACTCATCATCCTATTAGAGTATAGTAGAAACCATGTGTTCTACCTCTATTTTTTATGCAATCTTAGATGGATCGAGGAGCCAAACATGCTTCATACATATATCGATGTTTGGATGGGCATGAAAGGTTTCTTAATAGGAGGGATTCCCAAGGCTAAGAAGATTCCATTTCTAGTGAGTGTCGAAACTTGCACGAGGGTCTGTCTAGTATTGTTTTCCCCATAGTGTAAATTTTCCCCATCAAGACCTATTTCAGTTCACTTATTCTCATGTATCTTGGGAATGACCACCTTTATAGTATCAATACCTGGAGTTTAATTGTCACCATCGAAGGGTAATTCAGGCTATCACATGATATGGATGAAATGTATAACAACATACTATCTCGAGCCTCTGACATGAACATGAGTATAGCCTCATCAATCATCTAGACGAGCATTGTGAAGTTCTTAATGCAATGTTGATGGAGGGTCTGGTAGTAGTTGGGTCACTCATAGTGCTGATCCACTATGAGTATTTCCAAATCAACCCTCCAGCACTATCGATTTATATCTTTGAGGTGACCATGGATTCCTGGATAAAAAAACTAACAGTCACAAAGGTAGTGTAGTATATCCTATATGGTTTGGTAGAAACACATGGCCTGACCCTCAGTGAGAGACTCTAGGATGTCAAAGTTCAACATTTTAGGTGGCAAAAATATCACTGACATATTATAGGCATCAAAAGTTTCCCATATGCCCTCTTACTCACAATATAGGCCACGTTCTTGGACATCACATTCTTTAATCAATGTTGGATGAGAAAAATGTGGAGGCATGGATGTGGATTGTTTTGGTGGTTCTTTGGATGGTACAGAAGCCAATGCTTGAGTATTTTATTTTCTACTCACTAGGAAGTCTCTATAGGGTGGGGCCAACCACATTCTCACATCCCTGTAGGATGAATTATTCACCATTTCCACTTTTTTAAGGGTGGATATGCTCATATATGGCTCTAAAATCTGTGAATCAAAATGTTTCTCACCATATGAATGATTTATCCAAGATAATATTAGCTCTCCATTTTTTGGGATATAGATATACTGAGAGATTTGATGAGACTGAGATGGATGCATAGTGATCCCATAGATGGGGGCCATAACTTCCTCTACATGAATATACCTATAAAGGGCTCTAGAGATGAGATGTATTTCACCATATGAGATGGAGAGTATCACCTGTCAATATCCTACCTCAAACATCAGTAGTTAGGGTGGGAAAATAATCATTGAGACTTCTCTATCCTTGGAATTTGAATAATCGATGATGTCAATGATGACCAAGAGTTTCACAAGATTTCCCATTTGGAAATGATTTATCTCTATACTTGGTATAGATCTTTAGGTAGGTTACCTCTTCAAAATAGCGATGACCTCCATTCTAGTGGGTTGTAGCATGGGGAGAACCTCCAGTCTTGTCAAAGTGGACACAGGGAGGACATCCATGTTGGTAAGTAGGATTGCAGAGAAGACCATTATATTGGGTATTGATGTAGTAGTGAGTACTTATTATTTATTATGTGATGGTGTGTGGAGGATCTACACACTACATATTATCATCATGTATTCACCTATAATGTATATAGAGGGAGCCTATGATTGGAAGAGTCAACCAAGCCTTTATATCAAGTTGTTGTGGATTCAATCCCAATCTATCGAAGATGGATCCATGTTGACCAATATAAAAGATTTTTTAGGATAAGATGATGATGGAAGAGGTTGTTGGAGCTGTAGAAGATGATTCTTCTTGTTCTTAGTTCTCCTAGGATGACCCCCGAAATAGGTGTTAGGTGTTTTGGACACTGACCGATGGAATAGGAGTAACATACACATTTTCTTTAGCCTGAGGGACTAGCCATTTATGGTGCTAACTAGGCCTGGTTGGTCCCTCCCTAGAGACTCCAAAGTATTAGTCATACTCAGGGTGACTCAGACACCCTAAACTTCTTTTTTAAGGGACTGATTCATAGGATCCCTTAGAGGAGAGGATCACATAGTTGTCACAAACCAACTTGGGTTGACCCTAAAATTATCACTCAATCTGGTCTGCGACATGACCTGAAGGGTGTCCTCAATCCCCACAGGCTGACAACTAGTGTTGGGAATCAGAAACAACACAAGAGGGAATGATTTCAACTAAAAATAAATAACTTGGACAAGATAAATAAATTTAACAAATAGATAAAATAGCAAAACCAACAAGTAAAACATAGATAAATAAGTAACCAATTTAGTTACAAAATACAAAAAAAACAAACAGAAAATTGAATCAAGAAAACCAAATTGTTACCGCACGATCCCTATATAACCTCTTGGTCACCTCCAACCACAAAACCAACCATTCTCCCATCCTGAGTATCTTAACTAGTAAACTAGACAAGAAGTGAAAACTTCAACTGGAAGGATATAATAGACATGACCACCGAGGTGATCAGTATGAATAATAAGATAACCCATTATATCCAATGTCTCATTTCCCAAAACAATCCATAAACAAAAGTTTTAAATACAGCTATAAAAATAGGTTTTTCAATTTTTAATAATGCTTCATCATTTTACCATTTTAAAAATCCAACACACGCTACACATTATTTCCAAAACCAATTTCCAATTTATAAATGAAAACCAAGAAAAGTGATACCAAAGTTGTGCTAAATAGAAACAGATAAATAGAATGGGTTGGAAATATGTATAATAGAAAATAAAAATGCAATAAAATAATAACCACGGGTGATCCTAAACATACCTAGAAGACCCTTGGATGTACTCGGTTCAAAAACACCTACCAGTGTATGCTAAATCCCCTAAGTCTATAACCAATTAGCTTCCCTAACCTAGCCACACTAGTGGTACATCCATACTAGAATGTCTAAAACTTCATGAGGGTATTAACCCATCTAATCAGTGATAGAAAGAAACCATCACTCGATCAACTACAAGATGCCTAGGAACCCAGGGTGGTAGTAATAATATTGTGTAATTAGGAGGCCAACACACATGTGACTTAGCTCAACTATCATCACTGCACATACCAACCCCAAACATGTACACAAATATATGATATCCCATAAGGTAAATCCCTCCAATAAAGTTTCCCCATATACACACATTATAATTTCATAATACAAAGTTCCAATCTGGCCTCTATAACAAAAAAACATTGAAAACATTTCATAAAACATTCAGGTGTCCAACCAAGAACTCGCATTTTCCAAACACAATCCGTCCCAAAAAGTTACCATAGCCATCATATGACAACCCCTTTTTTTATTACAACTTAAACAAGATTTATTACATAAAACTTCACTTGATACAACAAACAAGATCAAGAGGTTTAGTGTATTTGGGGATTAGGATCATTAAATAAAAACTTGAAACATGAAATACAACATCTTTATTGAAAACTTCCTTTAAATGACCACTACATTCCCTCGTACTTAGCACTTCACGGGATAACCTGAGGACATGCATAAGAAAAGGGTGAGCTATAATGCCCAGTAAGGGAATACACATGGAATAACATGAGGAGTAAAATACATGTTAGAAATTAGGAATATAAATAGAGCACAAGAGAAACATGAACATAAAGTCATGATAAAGCATGATAATCATAACATGGAAATGTGGCAACAACACTTAACATGGAATTAGTATGATCCAAGGCTCATTGCACATGGAGCATGAGTAAACCCTCATTGCACATGAAGCACGAGTAAACCCTTGTTTCACTTGAATTAGCATGATTCAATACTCATTGCACATGATGTATCATGATACTATACTTTACCCAATGCATTGGAGCGCTATAAGGGTGCACCCTTCTTAAACATTTCATTTCATTCATAAGTGTGCCACATGGATCATAAAACATGGATTCATAAAATGTAATCATTTATTCCATGATAAAGGAATGTGGAATTCATACATGAAACTGTATAATCAATAATTAAATATGCATAATGGTGAATACCCTTGATGGAGAAATGGGTATGGTATTCACTACACAATGGCATTGTCATAGAAAATCGATGCGATTTCAGCAGCGTAACGGCGTGACATAAGAATTCATAAAAATGGTTGATGAGAGAGAAAGAGGTTTCTCATCATATTTAAATGTAATGGAAAGTAAGGAGGTAATATAGATACATGTCCCAACAATTTTAATTGAATTTAGATTCATGATACAAAAGTAGTGCTTGAATGTAAATGAGGAGAGAGAAGTTCCTTTTGGAATTTCGGCATACTAATGGGTGTACATGGGAGGCATTTAATGAGAGAGAAAGGGTCTCACATCATTCAAACATAAATAGGGTAGTATGAGGGAGGTGAGAAACCATACCCCAACTTTCATAATTGAAATTAAAAGGGAAAACAACTTAAAGAAAATTGGAAAAAAATGAGAAAGGAAGAAAAAACCCTTACTAGGAAGTGTGCTTACAAAGGATAGAGAGAGGCTTGTGAGAGGCTTCTTGGGAGCTTGGGGCACCTTGGGAGGATTATAGAGAGATTAGGGCAGATGTTTTATGAACTAAAAATTATTTGAGTGAGGAGTAAGTGGGATCTTGGGTGGGTTTATATAGGAAAGATGAGGGAATTCTTATTATTTTGGTTTGGGACCCCTTACATTAAATTAATCCAAACCACAAACCATACCATGGTTTTTTCCCATGGATTTTGGAAAAGGGAAGAGGAAAAAAATATTTTATAAGGAGAAAGTCCGAACTTCTTAAAATAATAGGGTTTCTTATGTGGAGGTGAGTCACACTCCCATGGAAATTAATTTAAAAAGACAAGGTGTTTAATACGTCTTGAGGGGTCCATTAATGATTTGAAAAGTAATTCAAACAAACCCAAAATCACATTATTTTAATTTTAAAACATTTATTGGCCGAACATAAAGATTATAGTATTTTATTACATCACTATTGGGTCATTATGATGTCATAAAACACATTATATATTTAAACGGTATTTAATTTTTACCCAAACATTTCACTGTCTCAGAAAATTATGAAAAATTCATTGTTGGATAATTTCGACATCCTGATTCCAGAAATAAAATTTATTTTATCTAAATAATTTTCTAAATATGTTAATTTTCACTTTTAAAACAAAAACTAACATTTATCGAAAATTCACGGGTTTTGATAAAAATGGCTTTCAAACCTTAATAAAAATTATAATTGCATTCCTAAAATTATAAGATCATTTATATTTAATAAAAATTAATTTAATAATAATAATATTTTATTAAAATATTATTTAATTCAAAAATCCTTTAATTTAATAAAATAGATTTCTTAATTAAATAATAACTAAAAAAACTATTTGTACTTTAAAAACTATTTACAATGTATCAATAATGACAAGAAAGTATATACATTTATTATATACCAACAAATAATGTATATAAACATAGTACTATTGATTCGTTACATAACCCCTTAAAACAGCCGCATAAGACCTAAGGGTAAGGTTTGCGATGGTGACAGACTCTTGGGGTGGCTCGGATAACATTGCTCGAGTGGTAATCTCTATCAACTTACACTTTTCCCGTACATGGTCACGTTCAAGCTTGAAATGATAAAGCTCAGATTGGTCTTTGTCAAGAGCGAAGCCCAATAACACCACCTCTTTTCCGAGCTTCGACAAATGGGCTTCGTATGGGGCAATTCTACTTGATAAGGACATCGCTACCTTTGTCTGAGTAAATTTGGATTTTTTAATGCCCTACATTTATACTAATCATGTGATCACTGCTCAATGGTTATATTATCAATGGTCAAAATTCTTAACATAAAACCAACGAAGTTGACATTTTATAAAAACATTTTATATAAATAGAAATTTAATAAGATCAAGAGGGATTTCCATTAATGAAACTTTAGGTTGTTACAATATTCCCCCCTTAAGAAATTTATCCCTCAAAATTTCTTTTTCCCAGACTAAAATAGATGTGGGTAACTAAACTTCATCATTTACTCTGATTCCCAAGTTTCTTCTTCAAACATGTGGTTTCACAACAACACCTTGACAAGGGGCATCATCTTATTTCTTAGAAATTTTTCTCTATGATCTAAGATCTTTATTGGTTGCTCCTCATAAGAAAGATCATCTTCCAATTGTACCACCTCAGAAGAGATTACATGTGAAGGGTTTGGTATGTACTTCCTTAAGAGGGATACATGAAAGACATCATGTGCTTTGTCCATGGTAGGTGTAAGTGCTAGTCGATAGGCCACAACCCCGACACGATAAAGAATCTCAAAGGTGCCGATGTACCATGGACTTAACTTCCCTTTCTTTCCAAACCTCATGAACTTCTTCCACGAAGATATGCATAGAAAAACCATGTCTCCAACTTTAAACTCAAGGTCTCATCGACGGTTATCTGCATAACTCTTCTGTCGACTCTGGGCTGCCTTGATATGCTGCTGATTGATTTTCACCTTCTCCACCATTTCTTAGACCATTTATGGT
This sequence comes from Viscum album, assembly GCA_963277665.1. Lineage (NCBI taxonomy): Eukaryota > Viridiplantae > Streptophyta > Magnoliopsida > Santalales > Viscaceae > Viscum > Viscum album. Next base: position 4,344,861 of record OY728166.1, on the reverse strand, counting down.
CCAAGAAGCTTACATTCACTGACTTCATCCCAACATGCTGTTATTCTACACCTTTTCCCATACAGGGCTTCATATGGTGCCATTTGGATGCTCGAGAAGAAACTATTGTTATAAGAGAACTCAACTAGAGGGAGATGGTGATCCCATCCTCTTTTAAATTCCATTGAGCATGCTATCAACATGTCCTCAAGTGTTTGGATAGTCCTCTCGGATTGGCCATCAGTTTGTGGATGATAAGCCATACTAAAGTTTAGTTCAGTATCCAGAGCATGTTGAAGACTCCTCCAAAACTTAGAGGTGAATCTTGGATCTTAGTCAGACACAATAGATAGTGGTACTCCATGAAACCTTACCACTTCCCTGATATATATCTGTGCTAGTTGATCCAAAGAGAAATCCTCTTGAATAGGAATGAAGTGTACAGTCTTTGTAAGATGATCCACAACAACCCAAATTGCATTGTTACCTTTGGATGTCCATGTAAGTCTGGTGACAAAATCTATGGTGATTTTCTCCCATTTCCATTCTGGTATGGTCAATGGTTTCATCATCCACTTAGACTTCTTCCTCTCTACCTTCACTTGCTGACACACCAGGCACTTTGATGTATATTCAGTGATCTCCTTCTTTATATTATCCCACCAAAAGTTTTCTCGGAGATCTCGATACATATTTGTGCTCCCTGGGTGAATAGAGAAATTTGAACTATGTGTATCATCCAAAAGTTCCATCTTCAGCTCCAGACTTGATGGAACACATAGTCTTTTCCCAAATCGCACAATTCCTTCTTCATTAACATTAAACACTGAGTATTTCCCTTTTTTGATAGCTTCTACTTTTTCTTGAATTCCCACATCATCCTTTTGAGCATCCTTTAACCTTTACAAAAGAGACGGTTGAGCAATCATTTATGAAAGGATTGATGATGTTCCCTTCTTTATGATTCTCATGTCCATCTTCATCAAGTCTAAGAATATTTTATCCTTCTCAATTATAATCATTGATAGAATCGTTGGGTCCTTTCTACTTAGGGCATCTTCCACCTTGTTTTCTTTCCCAGGGTGGTAATGTATTGAACAGTTATAATCCTTGATGAGCTATATCCATCTTCTCTGGTGCATATTAAGCTCTTTCTGTGTGAATATATATTTAAGACTCTTGTGGTCAGTATATATCTCACATTTCTCCCCATAGAGATAATGCCGCCAGATTTTCAAGGCAAATATCACCGCTGCTAACTCTAGATCATGTATTGCATAGTTTCGCTCATGGATTTCCAACTACCTTGAGGCATAAGATATCAATTTATCATTATGCATCAGCACACAGCCTAATCCCTTCTTTGAAGCATCACTTAATACCACAAAAATTTCCCCACTTGTGGGTAAAGTGAGTACGGGCATAGTGATAAGCCTCCTTTTCAACTCCTTGAAGCTTTCTTCACATTCATCACTCCAAGAAAACTTTACTCCCTTACTAGTTATCTTGGTAAGAGGGTTGGACAATCGTGAGAAATTCCTTACAAATCATCTATAATATCCAGCTAACCCCAAGAAGCTATGGATATTTTTTACCTATGTTGGCCTCGGTCATCCCTCAGTTGCATTTGTTTTGGAGGTATCAACAGATATCCCATTGCTTGTGATGATATGGCCCAAGAATGAGACCTCCTTCAACCAGAAATCACACTTGTTGTACTTTGCATAAAGCTTATCCTTGCGCAAAGTCTCTAGTACTGTTCTTAAATGCTCCTCATGATCCTCATTCGTTTGGGAATATATTAGAATATCATCTATAAAGACTACCACAAATTTGTCAAGGTAATCTCTAAAGACTCGATTCATTAAGTCCATGAATATTGTTGGAGCATTGGTGAGTCCGAAAGGCATTACTATGAATTCATAGTGCCCGTATCTTGTACGAAAAGCAGTCTTGGGGGCATCTTCCTTCTTCACCCTTACTTGATAATATCTCGACCGTAAATCTACCTTGGAGAAGTATTGTGCTCCGCACATCTAATCAAACAAGTCATCGATTCATGGGAGGGGATACTTGTTATTTATTATGATTTTTTGGAGCTCGAGATAATCGATGAAAAGGCACATTGACCCATCCTTCTTCTTGATGAAGAGGACTGGTGCACCCCATGGTGAAGCACTTGGCCATATAAACCCTTTATCTAGATTCTTATGCAGTTGTTTCTTCAGCTCTTCAAGCTCTACAATAGCCATTCTATATGGAGTCTTGGATATTGGAAATTCCCCGAGTATAAGTTCAATTAAGAATTCAACATATCTTCTATGAGGAAGGTCAGGTAGTTCCTCAGGAAACACTTCAGTGAATTCCCCCACAATAGGCATTTCTTCAAGGATGGTTTCTTCCTTAGACTCAATCATCTGATCCAGATACACATGCTCATAGGGCAGTAATATCTATGCTTGAGATGATGGATCTAAAGGAGATTCATCTTCCTCCTTACACTTGTAAAGAATCGGGGGTCAATTCTCCATATGGAGTGTGATTTCCCTATCCCGACAATTTAAGTTGGCTCTATATAAGTAAAGCCAATCCATGCCAAGAATTTCATCAAATTCCACCAGAGGGAGTACGACGAGTTTTTCAGGGAAATTCAATCCACAGATTATAATAGGGGAGGAATTATATTCATGGGATGCAATGATTACCCCATTTGTTGTACTCACCGACATCATCACTTCCATGATTTGTGGTGGTTCTGGGATTGTTCTACTAAACATTCAAGATATAAAAGAATTCGTAGAACCAGAATCAAAAAGTATGTTCGCTATTCTTGAATGAATAACTAGCGTACCTGTCACCACTTTTTTGTCAGGGTTCACTTCGGAAGAAGTGATGGCAAAAGCTCTTCCTTGCTGCCTTGGAGGTTATTGGTTGCCTCCAAAAACCCTTGTATTAAGGCACTGATTTCCAAAATGCCCTGGTTATTTGCATTTGTAGCATTGAACAACGTGTTGAGGTTGGAACGGAGTGTTCCTCTCCTCTATCGCAGTCGCGGGTCTTTCTTGCCGACAGGTAACAGCTAGATTCCCTTCTCTTCCACACCTGAAGCATTTCCTTGTCCCCTTAAGGCAATTTCCATGGTGCTTCTTTCCACATTTTTGGCAAGTGGGGTGTTGGATCTTCTTAGCACCATTGGATTTATCCATCAGACCACTAGCATTGAATTACACCTTACGCTTCTTATCCCCATGATACCCCTATGATTCTCATATCTCCATTCCGACATTGAGGGAACATCGGACAATTTCCTCATAGCTATCGAAGTCATGGATCGCCAATGCTTTCCACAGGCTAGGCTTCATCCCACCAAAGAAGCGTTCAACTTTGCATTTAGGGGTAACGACAAAGACAAAATCATATCGTGCAAGCCTTGTGATGTTTGACTCATATGCTCCAATATATTCTTCATCTTTTTGCTTGAGGGAATGTAAGTCCCTTTCTATCTTAAGCCGGAGGGTGCGCGGAAAATATTTGTCGAAAAACATCTTCTAGAAATCCTTCCATTCCAATGCCTAGATCTCCTCCTCAGGCTTCATATTTTTTATCAATGTCCACCACTGATATGCTTCACCCTCAATACGATAAGATGTAAGAAGAACCTTCTCTTGTTCAGAACATTGAAGGATAGAGAATATCTTTTCAATGGAGTTGATCCATTTTTCAGCGATCGTGGTATTGGATGATCCCCTAAAAGTAAGAGGCCTTTGGCTCATGATGCTCTCAATAGTGACTTGTTCTTTATTAGGGGAGTTGAACGTTCCTCTTGACCCATGTTTCTATTCAAATCTTGAGTTAAATGATAGAGAAGCATGAAAAAGTTCGTGATTCCCACTCCCATTGGATTGGGCATCTCATTAGTACAGTCATCACTCTGATCTTCACAACGGTTGTTAGCCTGAGTCTTCCTATTACCGGCCATTGGATGGAATAAAAGGAAAGTTAGGGGTAACAAATAAAGGGTAATCCAATGAAAAAAATTTATGACTTATAAATAAACTTTTATTTCCTTAACTCATGAGTCTATAGGCTCCAATCTAGGCTTTTCATGATCTACTTTCTAACATATATTCTTAGGGGAATTTTTTTAATTCTCTTAATAAGGGTTCGTAATAAGCTTGTGAATTTATCAAAACATATCCCTCGGGACTGTCGTAACCAAGATTTCATCAAGTCCCATTTTCATGCACCAGTTCCTGTTCGAGTCTAGCTCAAAGAAGTGTTTTCAGGTTTTACCCCTAGGATACATATATTCCATAGCCGCCTCTACCTGCTCGTATCCAAACAAGGATGTATTTGCTTGATAAACCGCTTACTCAGTACTTACCAAAACTTAGGGATGTTTTTGTTATACTTATTCTTGTCTCCAATTCTTTACTAGGTTTTTCTATTCCTAATCCCAAAAATAACTAAACCTATCCTCTGATACCAACTATGACAACCCTGCTTTTTTATTACAACTTAAACATGATTTATTACATAAAACTTCACTTGATACAACAAATAAGATTGATAGGTTTATTGTCTTTGGGGATTAGGATCATTATATAAAAACTTGAAACATGAAATGCAACATATTTATTGAAAAATTCCTTTACATGACAACTACATTCCCACGTACTTAGCATTTCATGGGATAACTTGAGGACATGCATAAGAAAAGGGTGAGCTATAAAGCCCAGTAAGGGAATAGACATGGAATAACATGAGTAGTAAAATACATGTTAGACATTAGGCATATCAATAGATCACAAGAGAAACATGAACATAAAGTCATGATAAATCAAGATAATCATAACATAGAAATGTGGCAACAACACTTAACATGGAATTAGCATGAGCCAAGGCTCATTGTACATGGAGCATGAGTAAACCCTAATTGTACATGAAGCATGAGTAAAACCTCATTGCACTTGAATTATCATGATTCAACACTCATTTCACATGACGTATCAGGATACTATACTTTACCCAATGCATTGGAGCGGTATAAGGGCACACCCTTCTTAAACATTTCATTTCATGCATAAGTGTGCCACATGGATCATAAAACATGGATTCATAAAACATAATCATTTATTCCACGATAAAGAAATGTGGAATTCATACATGAAGTTTATAATCAATAAGTAAATGTGCATAAAGGTGAATACCCTTGATGGATAAATGGGTATGGTATTCACTACACAATGGCATTGGCTTAGAAAATCGGTGCGATTTCGGCAGCGTAACGGCGTGACATAAGAATTCATAAAAATGGTTGATGAGAGATAAAGGGGTTCCTCGTCATATTTACATGTAATGGATAGTAAGGAGGTCATATAGATACATGTCCCAACAATTGTAATGGAATTTAGATTCATGATACAAAAGTATTGCTTGAATGTAAATGAGGAGAGAGAAGTTCCTTTCGGAATTTCGGCATAGTAACGGGTGTACATGGGAGGCATTCAATGAGAGAGAAAGGGTCTACCATCATTAAAACATAAATACGAAAGTATTAGGGAGGTTTGAAACCATACCCCAACATTCATAATTGAAATTTAAAGGGAAAAACAACTTAAAGAAAATTGGACAAAATGAGAAAGGAAGAAAAAACCCTTACTTGGAAGTGTGCTTCCAATGGCTAGAGACAGGCTTGTGAGAGGATTCTTGGGAGCTTGGGGAACCTTGGGAGGATTCTAGAGAGAGTAGGGAAGAGTTTGGATGAACTAAGAAGGCTTTGAGTGAGGAGTAAGTTGGAGCTTGGGCGGGTTTCTATAGGAAAGGTGAGGAATTCTTTATTATTTAGGTTTGGGACCCTTTACATTAAATTAATCCAAACCACAAACCATACCATGGTTTTTGCCCATGTTTTTTGGAAAAGGTAAGAGAAAAACAATATTTTATAAGTCCTAAGTCAGAACGTCTTAAAATAATAGGTTTTCTTATGTGGAGGTGAGTCACACTCCCATGGAAATTAATTTAAAAAGACAAGGTGTTTAATAAGTTTTGAGGGGTCCATTAATGCTTTGAAAAGTAAGTCAAACAAACCCAAAATCACATATTTTAATGTTAAAAAATATATTGTCCGAACATACAGATTATAGTATTTTATTACATCACTATTGGGTCATTATGATGTCATAAAATACATTATATATTTAAACGGTATTTAATTTTTACCCAAAAATTTGACTGTCTCAGAAAATTTTGAAAAATTCACTATTGGATAATTTCGACGTCCTGATTCCAGAAATAAAATTTATTTTATCTAAATAATTTTCTAAATATGTTAATTTTCACTTTTAAAATAAAATCCGACATTTATTGAAAATTCACAGGTTTTGACAAAAATATGTTTCAAACCTTAATAAAAATTATAATTGCATTCATAAAATTATAAGATCATTTATATTTAATAAAAATTAATTTAATAATAATAATATTTTTTTAAAATAGTATTTAATTAAAAAATCCTTTAATTTAATAAAATATATTTCTTAATTAAATAATAAATAAAAGCATTATTTGTACTTTAAAAACTATTTACAATGTATCAATAATGACAAGAAAGTATATACATTTGTTATATACAAGAAAATAATGTACATGAATATAGTACCATAGATTCGTTACATAACCCCTTAAAATAGCCGCATAATACCTATGGGTAAGGTGTGCGATGGTGACAGACTCTTGGGGTGGCTCGAATAACATTGCTCGAGTGGTAATCTCTATCAACATCCACTTTTCCTGTAGATGGTCCCGTTCGAGCTTGACATGATGAAGCTCAGCTTGGGATTGGTCAAGAGCGAAGCCCAAGGATGCCACCTCTTTTCCGAGCTCTGACAAATGGGCTTTGTATGGGGCAATTCTACTGGATGAGGCCATCGCTTCCTTTGTCTAAGTAAATTTGGATTTGTTAAAGCCCCACATTTATACTATTCATGTGATCATTGCTCAACGTCTATATTAGAAACGGTCAAAATTATTCACATAAAACCAATGAAATATACATTTTATAAAAACATTTTATATAAAGGTACATTTAATAAGATCAAGAGAGATTTCCATTAATGAAACTTTCGGTCGTTACACATCACCTTTGAGTTGGTAGATCCAAATAGTCCTTTATCTTTACATAACTAAAAATAATACCAAAAAATTACACAAACACCACTTTTACCTTTACAATTCCAAACGGACCCTTATCCTTTACAAACTCACACCAAATCATGTTTCAAGGCCAAATGGGGAAAAGCTTGAGGAGCACATTTAAAACCTTGTTTTTCAAAACACTCGGAGAAATACCTTTTAAAAACCTCATTTTAAAACTTCTTTAAAAATCACACAAGGGAACAAACATCCTTTGAAAACTAAAATCCATCAAACAAATGGGGGTTTGAAGAGAATACCATTTTCTAAGTACCATCTTCATTTGAGGTCACATCCTTGTGTGCACCTAGTGCACCCATGGATGTTCCAACATCCAATGTCACGCATTAAATTCCAAAATATCCCTCAAAAACCATTTTCACAAAATCACCCCTTTCATTAAAACCAAAACCAACCATCCACATTCTTTAGAAAATATAAAACAATCCCCTTAAAACCATAAAACCCTTTATAAAAAAATTTAAAACACTTATCAAGCCATACCATTTCCAAATTATATACACCACACCAAGTTTACAAGCAACCAATACCATCACAACATAAACACAGACAAACATTTCACAAAAACCCCTTAATTCATCTTTAAAGAAACATTAACATTTTAACTAACACCCTAGGTGACTTAATCCTACGCATTTCACACAAACCACTTTAAAAATATATTTTTAATAGATTAATTCATCATAAAACCACCATTTTCATCAATATATATATATATATATATATATATATATTATAGGTGTGAATACAATTTTAAAACTAATTGAAAACATAAAAATATTAATGGAGTGTTTCGGAATGGGAAAAGTTGGAAACGCTTACCTTAACCAAGTGTGAAGGGGATAAATCTCCAAGGGAAGGGAGCACCGAGCCATATGAATGATCCACACAACATATCCTTAAGAAAAAAAATTTATTCAAACCTAACCCTAGGGTTCATCCAAGAAGAAATACCTTAAAGGAAAACCCTAGAACCAAGAGGGAAAGGAAAAGAGAGAATAAATTGATGAAAATCAAAGAGATCATACCTTTGGACCCTCAATGGAAATTTATGGATGATGGAGAGAAAGGGAGAGGGATGTGGGAGGACCCCTTGGTGAACCTTGGTTAGGGGAGGGAGTATGAACAAAAAAATGGGTAAATGAAAATAGAGAGAGAAATAAGAAATGTGATTTTCAATGAATTGGAAAGTCCACATGATTTACCAAACTGTGCAATAAACGTTAGGGACTATCTGCCTACGGTAACACACTGAAATGGTTACCTAGAACCTACTTCAAGGTTGTTCAGTTGGTTATTTTGCACTAGATCAGTTGCACTTCTAGGCCACATGGTTACTTATAACCATGCGGTAACCATGTTCCCCTAGAAAACATACCAAATCCTCTAAAGACTCAAAATTTTGACTAGGACTCAAACCCAAACCTTGACCCAAATATCTAAGAATAATAAAAGGATAAAATTAAATATTATTCAAGGTTTTTGTGTGACAATTATCCCCCCCACAGACACTTTCTACCCCCATAAATTTACTGAGCTGATTATCAACCAAAACTTTATCCCATGCCCAGAGCAAACTGAGGTTAACCGCGAATCCCAGGATGACTGTACTTTCCACTGGTCACACCCAACCAATCAAGAGGAAACCAATGCCCAATATTTAATAAGAACACTAGAGGGTTCTTCCCACCACAAGAACCCCACTAACTTGAAAACATCAATGTCCCAACACACCGCCCCTAGGGGGTGGGGGCCAATGTGGGAACTCCTAGCCTGAATCCACCAAACCTTTTCAAACTAACCAAACATTTGATTTAGTGCAACTGGAAACTAAGTACTTTTTAATCCCGAATTAAACCAACTCCTATATCATGATGAAATCCATTCATCCATGAACACCCAAATATAGAACATGCCACTAAGAAACCCATCATACCTAGATGTCAGAATGAAAAAACTTCCCATAAAAACCAATAACCCTCTAAATAATGGTGAATACACCAAGGTCAGGATTAAAAATTTCATGCAATGATCAGAAACTTTCCACACTAGGGAAAACCATGAAAGGAAACTCAACCCAAAACCTAATAAAACATCCATTATCTCTGCAAAACCCAAATATTTCTCAAATGAAACACACAGAACTATGACAAACACTTCCCCTACAAAGGCCAACAATGCTTAAGAAGAGAGAACGACTCAACATGTCACATCCCAAAGGAATGAATTGTTCATATCACAACAGAAAATTTATTTCGAACCTTTGAATTGAGATAAAATCTTACCACTGGTGGGAAATGAGGGTATGGAAACTTTATATGTTTTCATCCCCACACAGAAAACCAGAACCGGTCCAAGGTCCCATGCACCCTCAGCAACTCGGGACAATGCACGAGCTTCACCCAAAGAACTAGGATGAGGCTGAAATGGATGAAGCATCTTAGGCCACATAGTCAGGAACTAGAATCCCCCAATTAGAAATCCTTCCTTGAATGATGTTTCTTCAGGAACTTTCTTTGGTGACCCAAACACCCACCATGTTGAAAATACCTCATAGGTATGTTCCAAAACAACTTGGAATTCCTAAACCAGCCACACTGGAGCCATGTAAGAGAATGTTTTGATGAACTATACACCATCACCAATGAAAACTTCCTAAAAATAAATTACTCCAACATGCACTTACTGCTAGATTGGTAACCTCTGTGAAAACTGACCACCACCAACTACACCCCAAATTCCAATGACGATGAGTTGTTCAAAATCCACCCATCCTAAACTGGGCCCTCAAATAGAACCTAGATAGCAGAAACTTTAACAACCTTAAGAGTTCCCAGAAATCTAAAGACATGCTCTATTTCCAAAACCCACACAAATTCCCCCCAAATACCTCAATCACCTCGAGAGACGGCAACACTCGATAGAAACTAGAATTGGGCATGACTCATTAACATATTTTGGGGACATTTCTAAGTGGCATACTCTGAAAAACATGAAAAGCATAGCCAAACCAATCATAATTCCAAAACTAGATAAAAACACCCTGAGTCGAGATGACTAGCCTTAAATCCCAAATAGACTTAAGTACAACCAAAAGAAACACTTCAAGCTAGGGGAAACACTCCCATAAGAAAAACATATACCAACACAAGAAAAAATCACTTTTCCAATACCCACCAGTTCTTTAAAATTTAAAAACCGCCTTATCCCAAGGCTACTTTCCAAATATTGAAACCCATTATCCAAGAAAATCAAATTTCCAAGATAATTTCCTCTTTAAAATCCATTTTTGAAATACCAAACCAAGAATTTAATTCCAAAATCCCCACCCATGGAATCCTATGAATCATCACGTGTGCATCCATCCATTTACATCCACATATCCCACAAACAAGTTCCCCCATACACTTTTTGAACATTCCCACACACATGTGATCCTCTATAAGGAATACTAAGGGTTACATCCATCCCTTCCTCATTAAATCCCAAACATTTATCAAATTTACAATTCAATCATTTTTCGTTTAAAATCCATTTTCATTTCAAACCCCTTTTTTCATTTTCAAAAAACACTCAAAATAACCAAGACCGAAACAAAACACAACCAACAACAAGGAGCCATAATGTGGAATTAGGGTCTATGACTAACCTAGAAGCATGGTAGTGAGCCATTCCCATGTAAGTCACAACACTAAAATGACCTTGAATCAGGAACATGAACTCCAAATGGGTCACTACTCCTTTTCAGGTTACAACATCACACTGGATCACCTCTATTGTCTTCCATCAATCTATAATAAGGATAATTATTCAAAACCCAGAGTACCCCTGGTAAATCAAGTCTCATCACAAGGGGTATTGATCAGGAATTGACCCGTAACCTACCTCTTGAGCCTCGATAGTCCTAACCTCCATCTACTGGAAACCCCAAATAATAAGGGCCTCCTCTGATGCCATTTTATCATGAACCAACACGGGCCTACCCTGAACTAGTCACCTAATCTATCCCACCCCATGAACTGAAGGGAATTCTTGATCCCCATGGTCTTACATCTAGTGTTGGGCATTAGATACTACACAAGAGGGAATTATTTCAGCCCAAAAGAAATAACCAAGACTAGATAAATAAATTGAACAAATAGAGAACAAATCAAAACCAACAACTAAAATTCAAATAAATAAGTAATTGATTTTGTTATAAGATACAAATAAATAGACTGAACACTGAATCATGAAAACCAAACCACTAACACATGATCTCTATGTGACCTATTGGTCACATCCAACCACAGAACCAAACCTGCTCCCATCTTGAGTAACTGAACCAAGAACCTGTATACGAAATAGAACATGCAACTGGAAATATATAATAGGAATGATCATTGAGGTGCTCAGAAGGAATGACAAGATAAACCATTGAATCCAATGTCTCCTTTTTGAAAAATATCCATAAACACCAGTTTGAAATACAACTATAAAGATAGGGTTTTCACTTTTTAATAAAGAAACATCATTTTACCAGTTTATAAATCCAACACATGCTACACATTATTTCCAAAACCAATTACAAATTTATAAATGAAAATGAAGACAAGTGATACCAAAGCTGTAAAAAAGAGAAATAAATAAATAGAATGGGATGGAAATAATTATAATAGAAAATAACAAGTAATACAATAATAACCAAGGGATATCCTAAACATTCTTAGAAGAACCCTAGATGTACTCAGTTCAGAAACACCTACTGGAATATGGTGAATCCCCTAATTCTATAACCAACTAGATTCCTTAACCTAGCCTCACTAGTGACACATCCCTTCTAGCATGTTTACAACAATAAGAGTGTACTAACCCATCTAATGAGGTCTATAAATAAACCATCACTCGGTCAACTATAGGATGCCTAGGAACCCATGGTGGTAGTAATAATACTATGTAAGTAGGAGTCCAATGCACATGTGACTCTGCTTAGCTATCTTCAATACAATTTACTACCCCAAACATAGACACCAATATACAATAACCTATAAGGAAAATACCCCCTATAAAGGTGATCCATATACACACATCTTTATTTCATAAAAAAAGTACCAACTGGGCCGCTCTAACTAATAAAAATTAAAAACATTTCTTAAAACATTCAGGTTTCCAACTAGGCACTCACATTTACCAAACACAAACCTTTCCAAAACTTTCACACAACCATAACCTTTGATTTGGTAGATCTAAATAGTACTTTAGCTTTACATAACTAAACATAATACTAAAACATTACACAAATACCACTTTTACCTTTACAAAGTCAAATGGGACCTTGTCCTTAACAAAATCACTCCAAAGCATATTTCAAGGCCAAATGGTCCAAATCAGGAGGATTGCATTTAATACCATTTTTTCTAAAACACTTAGATAAATACCTTTTTTAAACCTTATTTGAAAACATCTTAAAAACCACATAAGGGATCCAACTTCCTTTGAAAACTAAAATCCATCAAACAAACTAGGGTTTCGAGAGAATAGCATTTTCCATGTACCATATTCATCTAAGGGAATATACATGTGTGCACCTGGTGTACCCTTGGATGTGCCAACATCCAATGAAACGCATTAAAGTCCAAAAGAACCCTCAAAAACCATTTACACAAAATAATCACTTTCTTTAAAACCAAAACCAACCATCCATGTTCTTTAGAGAATAAAAAAATCACTTAAAACCATAAAACCATTTCTAACTTATTTTAACACACTTATCAAGACATACCATTTAAAAATTATTTACACCACACCAATTTCACAGGAAACCAATACTATCACAACATAAACACGGAAAACATTTCACAAAAACCCAAAATTCCTCTTTAAAGAAACATTAACATTTTAAAAAACACCATAAGCGCCTTAAACCTAAGAATTTAATATAAACCACTTTAAAAATCTAATTTAAATAGATTCAATAATCATGAAACCAAAATTTACATCAATATATAGAAATATTAAATGTGAGAATAACATTTAAAAATTAATTTAAAACACAAAAATTCCCATAGAGAGTTCTAGAAAGGTAAAAATTGGAAACACCTACCTTATCCAAGTGTGAAATGGATAAAGCTCCAAGGGAAGGGAGAAATGAGACTTATGGATGATCCACACTACCTAGACACAATAAAATTGAACAAAAAATTATCCAAACCTAACCCAATGGTTCATCCATTAATAAATATCCCAAAGAAAACCCTAGATCTAAGACAGAAAGGGAAAGAGAGAATAAATTCACCAAAAATCCAAGAGATCTTACCTTTGGACCTTCAAGGGCCTTCTATAAAGGAAGGAGAGAAAGGGAAAGAGGTGTGGGAGGACCCCCTGGTGCACCTTGGTTGGAGGAGGGATGAGGATACCAAAATTGGGTAAAATGGAGGAGAGAGGGATATAGGAAATTATATTTTTAATAACCTCAAAAGTCCATGTGGTTGGGCCGCACAGTTTACCAAACCATGTTTTAGTTGTGCGGGCCTCTCTACCTACAATAACACACTCGTATGGTTAACTAGAACCTACCACATGACCTTGTACAATCCGTGTTTCCAGTTATATCCCATTGTATCAATCGCATGACTAATCTGCACGGTTATTTCTAATCGCGCTATAACCCTGGTCCCCTTAGAAAACTTCCCAAAAACTTCAAAAAAACTCTGAATTTTTACTAGGATTGAAACCCTAACCTAGACCTACAGATTCAAGACTGTTAAAAGGATAAAATTAAGTATTATCTAAAGTCATGGTGTGACAATTTCATTTGGCTATTATATTTGGGAGTGGTTGTTCCCTATTTGACCCTTCGGGTTATAGTGTTGGAAAGGTCTAATGACTCCAAGTTCTATAAGGCCATGTATCTTTTGAAAATGAATCCCTCGTGGTCATATTAGAGTACAATGGTGTCTATAACCCTCCTCTGGATGGTCTCAAAAGGTGATATGGGTCATTTTCTTACATTATCTAGAGTCATGAAGGAATTTGTGGAAGGAGATTGGTCATGCTGGATTTCCACATCATTGGTTCTCCTCCCACAGTGTGTGTGGGTACTAGATGGTCGATTTTATGTTATTGCAATATTGTATTGCATGTGGAATAATGTATTAGTGTAGGTAGAAGGAATTTTATTCCCAATTACCTAGAACCATCCAATCATTTAAAGTAGATAAGGATCTATGTTGATGATGTTGCTAACCAAGAATGTTCAATGTTTACCTCCCCAATTTTCTGGTGAGTTCCATGATGGACCCACTATTTTCTTTGTGGGACCTAGAAATAGATATCTAGATCCAGTTACATGAAAATTTTTAAATTCCACAATGATACTAGTCCTCATGTTTAGGATAATACTTTCACCTCAGGAACACCATTTCTGTTTTTGACGCTTTCATAGGGGCCCACCTATGCATTGACAGAACGTGTGTGCCCACTATCTATTATATCCCAACATTTCCACCTTTCATAGGTAGGTATATTTAATCAAATTTAATGGATATATCTTATTCTTCATAAAAATGGAATGATGGGTTGTTGATTCCTCCTTCCATGGATTCCTCCTTCCATGGATTCCTCCTTGGAGATCGTTTCCTAGTCCGGGTCTCCCTCATAGATATAATTCATGTTCACAAAACTCATTATCAATTTCATATCACTGTGGAAACTGGTTAATTACAATGATTCTATCTTGAAATTCTACTTCAATCATGACAAGGTTGAAACATTCAGTGATGTGGGTAGTTACATTTGGAAACATTTGGAATGTCTAGACTCTTGGTGCATTGTTCACATGTATTCTTTTTCTTAGGATGGTATCTCATATGAGACATCTTATGGCATAGAAACCAAGGAATATCATGTAAATCACAAGTTATCATCACTATATTCTTAAGTATTCCAAGTATTTTTACCTCATACATCCAAAACATATTCAAGGTGCATGTATTTTGTTTCACATCACAAGTTCTATGTATTGTGGAGATCAATTAGTATTTTTGGATGAGACGGATCATGACATGAGTTAAACATCCTGTGGATATGGGTTTGGTTGATTTGAACACCCCTTATGGGTGGATAAAATAGGTTTTTATTCAGGGGGTGATGTCAAATAGGGAAGGCTTACCAATGAATCATAACACAACATGGTGGTGGATTTCGGGAATGAGTTTAATGTCCTTTGGGGAATGGTACGGTTGATCATAACCCTACATGGAGGTGGGTAGAGGAGGTGTGACCCTAGGATGGATGATTCCACACCATGATGGATTACTGATGGATCAAAACATCACATAGAGGTGGATCCATGGAATTTGTTTAATGTAATGAGGGTATAGATTTTGTTGATCAGAAGACTACATGGTGGTGGATCAAAAAAGGTGGGTCCTTTGGAGGGAAGATTTCAAACCTTGATGGTTTACTGATTTATTAGAACACATCGTGAAGGAAGATTCAGGAAAATGGTTTAATTTCATGTGGAGATGTATTTTGTTGATCTGAGAACCCCATGGTGGGGGATCAATGAGGTATATCCCTAGGAGGGATGATATCACACGTGTAGTGTTTATGGATAGATCAAAACACCTCGTGGAGTTGGATCTAGGGAATACATTTAACATCATTTGGAGGATAATTTTGTTGGTCATAACACCATGTTGGGTGGATAGAGTATTTTTGTCTCTAAAAGTGAATATTTCCCACCTTGATTGTTTATTGAGGATCAAAACACCTCAGGGATGTTCATTCAGGGCATGGGTTTAATGTTTTGTTGATATATTTGTTTGATCAAAAACACTCCATAGGGGTGGAAAATGGTTTTTTGTCCATGTGTGGGAAGATTTCATAGCTGGAAGGTTTATCAATAGATCAGAACACATCATGGAGGCTGATCTAGGGAACAAGTTTAATTTCTTGTGAAGAAGAATTTGGTTGATCAAAACACCCCATGTCAGTGGATTGATGAGGTGTGTCTCTTGGAGGGATGATATCACACCTGGAAGGATTATCAATGGTTAAAAAAATATCATGGAAGAATATCTTGTGCATGGGTGTAATGTCTTTTGGAGATCAATTTGGATGATCAGAACACCCTATAGGGGTGGATCAATGAGGTGTGTCCCTGGGAGGGAAGTTTTGATAACTAGAGTGGGTACCAATGGATTAGGACACATTGGGTATGTGGATCTTTGTAATGGTTTTATTGTATTTTGGATTATTATTTAGTTGACTAGAACATCCAGTGGGGTTGGATCATGGAGATGTGTCAGTAGTAGGGAAGATGTAACACTTGGAAGGTTTACTGATAGATTAGAACACCTCATGTAGGTGGATCTAGGGAATGGGTTTAATGCCATGTGGGGTTATATTTGGTATTTTATAACATACCATGGGTTTGGATCAAGGTGGCATGTCCCTATAAGATAAGATGTAACACCTGTAGTGTTTACAAATGGATCAGAACACCTTATGGAGGTAGATCTGGGGAATGAGTTTTACATATTATAGAATATATATTTTTGATTAAAAAACCCCATGGAGAGGATTAATCTAGTATTTCCCTAAGAGGTATTATGTCACACCTGGATGGTTTACTGATGGATCATAACACCTTGTGGAGGTGGATATGGGGTATGAGTTTAACATCATGTACGGATGAATTTGGATGGTTAAAAAAACTAATGGTGGTGCAGAAAGGAGGTGTGTCCCTTGGAGGGATGATGTTAAATAGTGGTTTATTATCAATGGACTATAATAATTCATGTAGGTAGATCTGGGAGGTTCATCCCTATAAGGTATCACCTATGTTTACGATTGGTCATGATTGAAGCTGAGGGATGTGTCCTAAGTACCCTATTTAGAATACAAGGGTCAGAAAACCATGTAGATTGATTCCACATTTTAAGGTCATGTGACATAACTGATCTATTTCATTTGGATCCATATGGTAAGGAAGCTCATTTCCCAAAATTCACATTGAAAAGGTATTTTGTGGGGAATACACATTAAATCTACCCTTTGAAAAAATTATTTCTCTTTGTTCGATGTTGTGGGTCTTACATATTGAGCTTCATGGAGTATCTCATATCACATGAGTGGGTGAGGTGTGGTGGTAATCCCATTCCACTCATACAAGGAGCATCCTATGATTGTTTCATAGGGTAAGACTACAATTTTATGTCATGTGTTGAGGAAATTGTCGATTTTTTTACTTCATGGGACTAAGATGTGGAATTAAAATGATTTTTATCATGAAAATCGTTTGTGGGAAAGCTCACACTGTATCCCTTGGTCTTACATGACAATTTTTCATGTTATTATAGGAAAGTAGTGGCATTGGAACTACCAATGTAAAATAAATGGAGGAGTGGTAAATCATGAGGACCATGTTTGGGTCCCTATCCTTAGAAGAAATAAGAATTAGGGTACCAATTTATAGAAGAAAGAGGTAGGTAGGAGGAATGATCCGCATATGGAGTGAATTGGGATGACACAAATGTGGGTGGAACTGGTCGCATTGGGACTTGAGGTACAGCTTGACTAGTCCTAGATTTACGTGGTGACCTTAGGCACTAAACCTTCATGAAATATGGTCATTTGAATAAAGGCACCATAAAGAGTCCCAGGAGATGGTTTTCATGAATCCTGGGGAATTTAAGTGGGGTGTTTCATTAAAGTGAGGAAATTATTGAAGGTTAATGGATTTTAGAACGTCAGGGGATTCACAAACTAGAACTCCTCATTAAATAGGGTTCCCCTTACTTAGTGGGAGGCTATGATTCATGAGAGGAGTTCTTCATGAAGGATGAATGCTTCATGAAGAATCATATTCTCCATAGGGCCTTCTTCCTCTATTAAGTTCATAGGTCATTTTAAAAGGATTCCCTAACATAGGTAGAGGCTTTCAAGAACACATGAAAGTGGTTTTTGATAAGCATTTATAACATGGATAATTCATTTTTATTTGGTTCATGAAGCTGAGGAGGTTCATGAATTGAGAGAATTTTGGGATCCAAAATGACAATAACCTTCCATAAAATGTTATAACAAATGTTATATTTATAGGGAATGGGTTTCACAAAAAAAAGGAAGAATTTAAAAAGACTTATGATCTTTTTAAGTGGGTATGGATCCTCAATTTCGACAGTCACATTCATCACTAATACAAAAACGGGCATTATCAGTGCTCAAAACGGGCTTTAACAGTGCTAAAAAGCATTGTAAAGCTCGGCACTGATAAAGGGGGGGTCCCTTTATCAGCACTAAATAAGCACTGATAAAGGATCCCTTTATAAGTGCTAAAAAAGAACTGATAAATGGATCCTGTATCAGCGCTAAAAATGCACTGATAAAGGACTCCTTTATCAGTGATAAAAAATCACTGATAAATGGGTTTTTTATTAGTGATTTTTTAGCGCTGATAAATTAATCCTTTAACACTGCTTTTTTAGCGCTGATAAAGGGGGCCTTTATCAGCGCTAAAAGGTGCTGATAAATTCTCATCCTACTGTAACATAAAATTCTGCAGCAGCACACCTAAACAGACCTACAAAAAATTCAGCATCTCAACAAGTATACCCATACAAAATTAGCACATAATTCATAAGGTAATTACACCATGTATACCCATACAACAAGTATACCCATACACCATTAACACATAATTCATAAGTTAATTAAATACATAAAGAATTCAATTCATAATTTAGGGGTTTGGGGTGGTTGTCCAAGGGGGTAGGGGTGTCCAGGGGGATGAGGATGTCTTGTGGGATAGGGGTGTCCAGGGGGTGGGGCCGGTCCAGGAGGTTGGGGGTCTCTAAGGGGGTGGCGTGGTGTCCAGGAGGGTGGTGGGGGCTGTCCATGGGGGTGGGGGTGTCCAGGGGTGGGGGTGTCTAGGTGGTGGTGTGGTGTCTATGAGGAGTGGTGGCATCCAAGGGAGGTGGGGTGTCCAAGGGTGGGGGGCTATCCATGGGGGTGTCTCGATGGTGGGCATGTGTCCAGGGTGTTGGGGGGGCTTTCCATGGGGTGGGGTGTCTAGGGGG
This sequence comes from Viscum album, assembly GCA_963277665.1. NCBI lineage: Eukaryota > Viridiplantae > Streptophyta > Magnoliopsida > Santalales > Viscaceae > Viscum > Viscum album. Next base: position 4,325,605 of record OY728166.1, on the reverse strand, counting down.
TGGGGTGGTGTCCAGGGGGTGGGGGTGGTCCAGGGGGTTGGTGGGGCTGTCCAAGGGGGTGGGGTGGTGTCTAGGGGGTGGGGGTGGTCGTCCATGGGTGTGGGGGTGTCCATGGGTGGGGTGTCCAGGTGGTGGGGTGGTCTCTTGGAGGGGTGGGGGTGCCATCTAGGGGGTTTGGTGGGTGTCTAGGGGTGGGGGTGTCTATGGGGGGTCGGGGGGGTTGTCCAGGGTGGGGGGGGGCTATCCATGGGGGTGTCCAGGGGGGTGGTGGGTGTTGAGGGGGTTGGGGGGCTTTCCAGGGGTGGGGGTGTCCAGAGGGGTGGGGGTTCCAAGGGTGGGGAGGTGTCCAGGGGGTTGGGGGAAGTCTAAGGGGTTGGTAGGGCTATCCAAGGGGGGTGTGGTGGTGTCCATGGGGTGGGGTGGTTGTCCATGGGGGCGGGGGTGTCCAGGGGGGGTGGGGGAGGTGTCCAGGTGGTGGGGTGGTGTCTAGAAGGGGCGGGGGCATCAAGGGGGTGGGGGCCTTCTAGGAGGTTGGTGGGTGTCCAGGGGGTGGGGGCTATCCAGGGTGGTTGGGGTGTCTAGGTGGTGGGGTGGTGTCTATGAGGAGTGGGGGTGTCGTTCAGTGGGTTGGTGGGTGTCCAGGGGGTTGCTAATGGGGGGTGTCTAGGGGGGTGGGCTGGTGTCCAGGGCCACATTGTGCCTCATATTGAGCCAGGGTTGACTCCTACATGTCACAAATGACCCATGGATCGTTCTCCTAAAGGATCAACACAATATGAATGCATTTGGTCATATTTTCGTAGTTCAGTTGTTTTCAATTAAAATTCTTTCCATTTTAAACAAAAGAGAGAAACTTTGAGTGATACCGACAACACTATTCCTTGGATTGAGGCAGGGTTGACTCATACATGTCATAAATGTCCCATGGATCGTTCTCCTAATGGATAAACACAATATGAATGTGTTTGGTTGGATTTCCATAGGTCATTTGTTGTTTTCACTTAAAATTATGTCCATTTTAAACAATAGAGAGACACTTTGAGTGATACTGGCCACACCGTGCCTCAGATTGAGGTAGGGTTGACTCGTACACATTGAAAATGACCCATGTATTGTTCTCCTAAAGGATCAATACAATAAAAATGCATTTGGTCAGATTTACATAGGTCAGTTATTGTTTTCCCTTAAAATTCTGTCCATTTTAAACAAAAGAGAGACACTTTGAGTTATACCGGCCACATAGTGCCTCATATTGAGGTAGGGTTGACACGTACACATCTCAAATGACCCATGGATCATTATCCTAAAATACCAACATAATATAAATGCGTTTGGTTAGATTTCCATCGGTCAGTTTTTGTTTTCACTTAAAATTCTGTCCATTTTAAACAAAAGAGAGACACATTGAGTGATACCAGCCACACCATGCCTCAGATTGAGTCAGGTTTGACTCTTACCAGTCTCAAATGACCCATGGATCGTTATCCTAAAGGATAAACCCAATCCGTATGCTTTTGGTCAGATTTTCGTAGGTCAGTTTTTGTTTTCACATAAAATTCTATCCATTTTAAACAAAAGAGAGACACTTTGAGTGATATCGGCCACACTGTGCCTTGAATTGAGACAGGGTTGACTCATACATTTCAAAAATGACCCATGTATCGTTATCATAAATTATCAACACAATCTGAATGTGTTTGGTCAGATTTTCGTAGGTTAGTTATTGTTTTCATTTAAAATTTTGTCCATTGTAAAAAAAAAGAGAGACACTTTGAGTGATATCGTCCACACTGTGCCTCGAATTGAGGTGGTGTTGACTCATAAATGTCTAAAATGACCCAAGGGTTGTTCTCCAAAAGGATTAACATAATCTGAATGCGTTTGGTCATATTTCCTTACGTCAGTTGTTGTTTTTACTTAAAATTCTGTCCATTTTAAACAAAAGATAGACATTTTGAGTGATACCGGTCACACCGTGTCTCATATTGAGGTGTGGTTGACTTTTACACATCAAAAATGACCCATGTATCATTCTCATAAAGGATAAACACAATCATAATGCATTTGGTTGGATTTCTATACGTCAGTTTTTTTTTACACTTAAAATTTTGTCCATTTTAAACAAAAGAGATATTTTTAGTGATACCAACCACACCGTGCCTCGGATTGAGGTGGGGTTGACTCATACACATCCAAAATGACCCATGGATCATTATTCTAAAGGATCAACACAATAATAATTTTTTTGGTCATATTTTTGTAGGTCAGTTTTTGTTTACACTTAAAATTCTGTCCATTTTAAACAAAAGAGACACTTTAAGTGATACCAGCCACACCGTGTCTCGGATTGAAGAAGGGTTGACTCATACACATCAAAAATTACCCATGGATTTTTATCCTAAATTATGAACACAATATGAATGTGTTTGGTCGGATTTCCGTATGTCAGTTGTGGTTTTCACTTAAAATTATGTCCATTTTAAACAAAAGAAAGACACTTTGAGTGATACTGGCCACACCATTCCTCGGATTGAAGCAAGGTTGACTCGTACACGTCAAAAATGACCCATGGATAGTTCTACTAAAGTATCAACACAATCCTAATGTTTTTGGTGGTATATGAAGGTATTTTGGATATTCTACTAGTTTTTCTTATCCAAAGCCCAAAGAAAAGTGGTTCATCATTCTTGCATGTTGTTGGTGAATTTCATCTATTAAGATGGGAAAATGACTCATTGGAGAAAGTATGTTTTATTTAATATCAATTAAAATTTCCCTACTAACATTTACAAACAACAATGTTTCATATTTTTATCCCCTTAACCCCTCTCAAAAATGAATGCCAACCATACACTTTCCCAAGTCAAATCTTCATACTATTTGTGTACAATCTTCCATCAGGTATGCGGCCCACTCATTTCTAAACAAATCTATATCATCTTGTCAGTATGAGGGTTTTTGATAGTCAGATTAGTACTGAAAAATATATAAATAATGAATTAATAAATAAATTAAATTAAATAGTAGTTGTTTTTGAAAATACCACTTTAGGGATGCAAGTGTGTTGATGAAAAAGTGATCTCTTTCATAAATTTACAAACATAATTATTGTAATCATTATCGTTTGTTTGTTTTATACACTACAAAAAATTTTATCATTAATAGAATAAGTAACTTATGTTGATATGTGATTGGATAGTGAAATTTTATTATATATACCCTGATGTTTGTCCAGAAATAGTACTTGCTCGCATCCTTATGCATAGCCCCTGTCCTCATTCCTTTTTTTAGACGATAATGATTCACCTCCATATCATAATATAATCCTCAGTAAAAGATAATATAAATTATATTACATGATTTTTAGACCAAAAACATAGGATGTAGTGTCTTACAGATTCACAAACTCCATCATGTGTGGTCATTTTGTTGTATATCCTTACATTGAATCCAGAAAATAAATCTTTGGAGTAATCAAGTTCACTGAAATTAACAGCCAATGTCGCCTAAAAACACAGAAAGGAGTAAGTAATAAAAGAAGTGAAAATATAATTGATATTCTTTAATCGTAGAGTTTTACCCCTTCATGGTTGGTATTTGGAAGAGTCTGTTATCTGTAATCTTTCTTTCAAATGTTTTCAGCAAGTTGTTGAATATTTCATCCTTTTTTTATGGCTATAATTTTGTTAGATGTTTTGATGTCGTATGAGGACTAACGAGTCTGAATGTTGGCTCATGGAAAAATTCCTTTAATTGTTTTTCATATATACTTCTGTCAATAATATAAAATGAATTTAGTCATAATTTTCACATTATATCAACTTTTATAAAATCAATTCAGGAAAACATACCTTATATATAAATTTACAACTGTGACACTTAGCCAACTATTTTCAAGGGTCTCATTTTACATTTTTAGCAACAAAGAAATCTTGAATTTCCTCTCCATATATATTCATTTCGAAAACCACTATATGACTACTACCACCTCTTAGCTTCGTATCCATGTTACTCTTCAATTCTAGAAAATGTGTATAGATAATAGGTGGTGTTATTGTGCTTTCAGTAGCTCTTTGGGATCGGTTGGTCGATCCTTTAGATGCTTTTGGGCTGATGTTTCTTATCACCCCTTCCCTTTCTCCATCTATAATAACATTCATTGGTTCAAACCCTTTTTTCATTAATTATTAAAGGTTTATCTTGAAAAAAAGGAAATAAATACCTCTTTGTCCCCATTTACTCTTACAAGTTATGGAGGCCATGGAATGAATGTCTCAATATCCTTTCTGACCGTATGAATATCATCATCATCAAGTGGAATAGGTAGCTCTGCATTTAGCTCATGAGCTACAGTAATCATCACTTTAAGATGATCTTTCAGAAGTCGTCTATTATTCAGCTTATCCTATAGGATGTTGAACACTATAGCCCTTGATACAAGGTGATAGGTGGGTGTTGACAGATATAAATCATAGTCATTATCACCCTATAGAAGATCAGTACAGGAAAAGTGTCAGTATTTTTCTGATTCACATTTCATGGCAATAATTATTAGAATATTGATTACCATGGCTAAGACAGCTCTTTGAGGGGAATGGATCACCTCAATGATGGTGGGGGTGGGTGGGATCTTTATGTGTTGGTTATTCCTGATTTGTGTCTTCTCCTTGCTTCGCACCCATAAAAGTTTCTAGAAACTCTCCCTTCCATTGAAATCGTTCTTCAAGAGTTGCTATTATTTCGCTCATTTGTTTCATTTTTTCATCTCTATCATCTGTTTCTTTTTTTTCTCAAAATATACTCAGTGTGTCACCCCAAACCCCACACCTCTGACATGACCGTATTGTTCTGGACTCTTTAAAGCCATCGATAATAGGTCTGTATCTTCTACAGAAGTAGCTGATTCCTGTGACTGTTGGATATAGGAAAATAACTAATTATTTTTATGTAATGTCAATTTAAAACAAATATTTTTATCGTTGTGTCATACTTAAACATATTTCCCACACTTTTGTGTGTTTTCATCTACTAGCTTCCCTTCCTTATTCACACGTTCCTCCTTCCATAGCACATGACGTGGGATGGAAGTGTCTTTGGTTTTAGACTCATCAATCTACATATAAATATAAAAAGATAATTATGATGTTGTTTCTTGGAACCTAACAATATTAATGTAAATTTAAAATATGTACCATTTTCTTTTCTAGTGAATCATACCCCATCCTTGATTTACGATATGGGTATGTTGGTTTTGATGCATGTTTCTTATTTTTAGTACTGAGTTGTTGTTTCATAAATGAAATATTGACAATCAAAGTGATGAATACACGTATCCTCAAACAACGTATTATCGCCCACAATGTACCTGAAACATCTCATCCCCATGGTGGCCAATAAATGTATCCCATGCTTCTTGGTATATCAGGTGAGCATAGATAAGGGGTGGGTGAGGGTTTATTTTACCTTTGGAATATTTTAGGTGACATTTTGTTAGAATAGTATGAAAACCTCGATGAATACTTCCTGCAAGCCTTAGTACATAATTCTTGTGTGAATAATATAATATAAATGTACTCTTCAAGAGATTGATAAGAGTAAGACATTGTTTCATTATTTTATTTTCTAGTAAATTAATGAAATAATATCATAATGTAACCGTGATTTCTTCCCAAATCACAGCCTTCAGCCCGAACACAATATGGTGCCATAAATCTATGTCAATTAGAACACATTTCCGAGTGAAAATTCCAATGTAACTACTAAACATAGCCTTGTTGGGATTCACATGTTGGAATTTTGTATTCTATCCAACTTCAAATTTTATGCCTTTGCGTTTCGCCTTATGAAATTTGGCTAACACTTTCAAACTATGATGCATCTGTGTTTTCTGCGATGTTGGTCCTTCATCCCTAACCATTTCATCGATATCAACATCATCTATATGTTCATCTTAAATGGTAGCAACTTCATGTGCTGATGGTTGTTGGACCTCGACACTAGGAGCAGCAACAGGTTCAGAAACCTGTTGTTGCTCTACAGTGTCAGCAGTCGCAGCAGAAGCAGCAGTAGTAGCAGTAACAGCTTGAGATACTTTTTCAGCCTCAAGGTTAGGAGCACCAGAATGTACATAAGTCATTATCAGCAAAATTTGATGAACAGTTAATTTAAATTACATAAATTCAGTAATGATAATAAAATAACTTGAGATAACAAGATCTATATTACAAACAAAATATAACCTCTTTATTGAACTCTCTTTCTTTTCTTTCAAAGGCTTAAGGGATTTGACACCTCTATAGATTATCTAAATCCATTCATTGTGATCTCCTCTAACATAAAAAACATCATCTACATTGGGATCACTGAAAAATTATTGTGATGTACCACTAAAAGGATCATCCTCAACTGAATTTTCATCGGACCCTTCAGTAATTTTGAATGATAACAGAACAATCGACCACATTCGGTTTGTGGGATCTGAGCATAAAAAACTTGTACTGTTTGTGATTCCATTATAAACTATTCGTATTTGTACCCTTCTTTACTAAAATCAACTTTCAAAAATCCCAATTCATCTATTTTGACATTGTTGTTGTTATCAACCCATTTTCATTGAAAAAATGGCAATTGGAATGTCTTATAATCCAACTCCCATATTTGTTTGATAATGCCAAAGTATGACATATTTTCATAAATTGTTTTTCTATCCTTACTACCAGAAACATGCATCGCTTCTTCTACAAGTGTAACTCCACCATTTTGCATAGTAATATCTTCATCATGTTCATCTGTATAGAATGTATATCCATTAATTACATAACCATTGTAAGATAATACATACACACTTGATCTGGAAGCTAGCCATCGAAGTAGTTCTAAAATTGAATTTATATTTTCATCTAACTCCTTAAAAATATGGTCCTGAAACCATCTCGTAAACTAGTGATTATGTGTATTTGATATCCATTTTTCTGCCCTTGATGGATTCAACTACCTAATAATTTCTTTTTGGGTTTCAATATATGGAGAAACCTCCAAACTGTTATGAAAAACATAAAGGTTGTCCTACTCTCGATCTGTAATATTGATTGTCACAACATCTCTTCTAGAAATTCCCTCACCCTCAATGTGTCCAGTGTGATGAGATTTCGGGAGACCAATGCTTTCTATATCAGATAGGTATTTGGTACAAAATTTAATGGATTCATCAACAATATATTTCTCCACTATACAACCCTTTGGCCGACTTCAATTTTTGATATACCCTTCCAAATTCTTCATATACCATTCAATAGGGTACATCCATCTATAGTGCATAGGACAAAAAAGTTGAATCTCTCTCACCAAGTGAATCATCAAATGAACCATCATTTCAAAGAATGTTAGCAGGAAGAACATCTCTAATTCACATAATATGATGAAAATTTCTCTTTCCATAGCTGGCAGTTTTGTCGGGTCTAAAACTTTGATACATATAGCTTTGAAAAAGAAACAAAGTTTGGTTAATGTATGATGAACATTCTTGTGGAAAATGCAACATAAATCTATAGGAATTAAATCTTACATCAAAACATGGCAGTCATGTTATTTCAAACCTTTTAACTTCAAATCATTCATTGACACAATTTTCTTGATATTTGAGGAATACCCCTCTGGAACCTTTACATCATTGAAGAAGTTTCAAAATTGATGTCTCTCCTCCCTAGAAAGAGTGTAATCAGCTGGAGGAATAAAAATTTGATTTTCACCCTTCACAAGATCCAACTCTTCTAGAATTCCCATGTCAACCATGTCCAGTCTTGCCTTAATTCTATCCTTGTTTTTCAAGGGAATTTAGAAAAATTATTAAAACACTATCACATACATTTTTCTCCACATGACTCACATCAATAAAATGTTTGACACACAAACAATTATAGTATGGTAATTCAAAAAAAATGATCTCTTTTTCCAATCGATTTTCGTAAGGTTTTTCGAATTTTTTTTACCAAAAATAGTGTTCACATATTTTACTTTCTCAAATAGCTGATCACCTATTAGTAGAGATGGTGTTGTGAATTGTTCTGAACTTGCATTGAATGATTTCATGCAAGATAGGTACTTATGCTGATGAGGTAGAAATCTACGATGTCCTAGAAACACATATTTTGATTAATGTTTCAACCTAATTGATTTTGTATATTCTTCGTACATGGGACACCCTTGAGTTCCTTTAATGTTGTATCTTGAAAAATTTCAATAAGTAGGGAAATAGTTTATCATCCCATACAACATCGCTCTCAATGTGAAGTATTCACTTTTATAAGAATCATACAACATAACACCTGAATCTCACAATAACTTCAAATCCTCGATCAAAGGAGCCAAATAAACATCAATATCATTACCTGGTTGTTTTGGTCCTAATATAAGCATAGATAACATGATGAATTTCCTCTTCATGCATAACCAGGGTGGAAAGTTATAATTATCCAACATAACAGGCCATGTACTATGAGTACTGGTCTAAAAACCAAAAGGATTCACTCCATCTGTAGATAACGCAAGATAAAGGTTTCTCATCTCTCTTCCAAATTCAGGATACACATGATCCATTTTCTTCCATTTAGGAGATTTAGCCAGATAAAGAAAATTCCCATCTTTATTTATTTTATCTACATGCCACGACAATTTTCTTGCAGTTTCTTCACTTTTATATAGATGCCTAAACCTTGGAATTATTGGAAAGTACCATAAAACTTTCATAGGACTTGATTCATCTTTCTTGTATCGATAAGCACCACACTTTGGGAATTCTATAAGTGATTTGATATCGTTGAGAAATAATATATAGTCTTTCAGGCATGCATGTATTTTTTCAGAAATCATACCCATTGAGCGTAGAATTTGTTTAGCTCCATATGTCCAGCTTGGGATCTCATTATCTTCTGGGAACATTTTATTTAAGAGATAAAATAGTTCTATAAAACTGACATCACTCCATCTATTTCCTGTTTTCAATTTATACAACTTCAGTACAGCTGACAATGCTATATATTTAGTGCAACCAGCATATAATGGAGTCTTTTTACAACTCTTTAACTTATCAAACAATTTTGGGAAATCATGGAGTTCATATTCAATTGTCATTGACATTTCCTCAATACGATCTTCTTCATCATTGACATCTGTAATAACATCCTCCATATGGTCTTCTTCATTATCCATATTTTTATTCATATCTAATGATCTATAAAATGTACTTTTATCCCAGCCAGTTTCTATATTCTCTTTTTCTCCATGTTTATTCCAACATTTATAACTCCAATCTATTCCATGACATATCAAATGTTATTCTAAATCCTCTAGAGTAATTATTCTAGAATAACAACAATGTAAACATGGACAAAGGATTTGAGAAAGATCCTTTGAGTGATCCTTTGCAAACATAATGAACTCTTTCACTCTATTCACATACACTATTATCAAGTGATTATCATCCATCCAATATTTATTCATCTCCATCCTATTTGAATCTCAAAAATTTAGTATTTATGGTTCAAATACACAAAACAAGACTTCCAAATATAGTATAAGAGAACCACTTATAAAAATTGAGATTAATAGAGCCTAACCATTTCAAATAAAGATTTGGAAATCAACAGAACTAGGATAAACCCCCCATCAAAATCAAAACACTTTCTAACCCCGTTACAAATGGGTTCATGGGGGAAACAAATAACCAAGGTTTATCCAAAATTACTATGTAATATCATAGGTTATGTTACCCTAATTAACATAAGAAATAGAAAATTAAGGTTAGTGAACATAAATTATATCATGAGCATCTAAAGAATATGCAATAACTCACCATCGCTAACATGGGTCTCTACGAATGCCTATAATATACCTAGAAAATAATTGAAAAATTTATAAAAAATAGTTTTTGTATCTATTTCTAATAGTACTACAAGAAAAGTATAACGGACATAGATCGCACCTCCAAATACTCCTGGGGCCTCCTGGTAAAAAGATTCTAGTGACTAAAACTATCCGAGATTCTAAACAATAACTTCCTTGTGGTTTGACCTGGTCACTCACCAAATTATTTTTTGTGGTGACTCGTTCCACTTGTAGGGGAATTTTTTTTCACTAAAACACATTTACATAATGAAATTTAGTGTCATTTACAAGGAAATTATTGGGAACATGGGCTAGATGGGGCTGTGTAAGGGGGTATTTACATTTAGGGGCAGTATAGTAATTCTGTAGTTGGTCTATTCTAGCCAGTTGTAATTGATAATGGCTAGGAAGGTCAGGTAGGGTAATAAATGGTGGTTGTCTAGTGCAGTGGTGTAGGCTGGTGCAGTAGGGGGGAGGGGTTGGTGCAAGGGTAGGGAGTGGGGAGGGGTTGGTTGGTGAAGGGAAGGGGTAGGGGGAGGGGATGGTGTAGTTTAGGGGGGAGGGAGAGGGGTTGTTGCATGGGTATGTGAGGGGAGGGGATGATGCAGTAGGGGGAGGGGGGCTGGTGCATCATGGAAAGTGGGAGGAGGAGGGGATGGTGGTGTGGGTGGGGCTTGGGCATCAGGGGGTAGGGGGTGGTGGGGGTGTAGTGTAGTGGGGAGGGGGAGGGGCCGGTGTAAGGGAGGGGGAGGGGAGGGGCTAGTGCCACAAGGGGTAGGGGGAGGGGCTGGTGCAGTAGGTGTATAGGGGCTGGTGGTGGGGCTGGTGTAGCAGGTGTATAGGGGCTGGTGGTGGGGCTGGTGTAGTAGGGGGGAGGGGGATGGGCTGGTGTAGGGTAGGGGGAGGGACTGGTGCAGTAGGGGGTTGGGGGAGGGGCTGGTGCAAGGGAAAGGGGGAGGGGGAGGGGCTGGTGCAGTAGGGGGGAGGGGGAGGGGTTTTTCAGGGTAGAGGGGGATAGTGTAGCATGGCAGGGGTGTAGGGGAAAGGGGATGGTGGGGGTGCAGTGCAGAGGGGGGAGGGGCTGGTGCATCAAGGGGATAAGGGGCTGGTGGGGGTGCAGTGCAGGGGGGAGGGGTTGGTGTAATTTACCATTAATCGAAGTCAAGAAACATCCCACTATCCTAAAAAGAACTAACCACCCAAATACAACTGCTCACATGTTCATACCACTATCTAAACCCAATTTCCTTTTCCGAAGAATACCATTCACCTTTCCATGGATGCGCTACTCTAATCTCTTCATCTTTTGTGGCCTTAGTGCATGAATAGTGGAGGCCACTCCATGAATCTTGTTTTAATAATAAAAGATACTAAATGTCTTATAGGATCCACTATGAAATATCTCAAGGAGAGATTCAATTTAGAACACTATAACTTCACAAAGACACTCATCATCTCTGGTATATGGGTTTATGTATACACCATATTCTTACCAAGAGTTAACCATAAGTTTCCCTTATGAAGCATTCCATAATTCCTCAACATTCATAGGGAAGAAAAGTATTCTTGTTGCACACATCACATAAAACCATGCTCACCATCTAAGGGAAATATAACTTAACATCCACAGGGTTGGACACACTTTCTATATTTGAGGGGTCCAAATGACTATCAAAAATAGAACCTTCCCCATAAATAAAATCACAAGCACATCATGACACCCACAAAGTGTAACCAATTAATAATGAGGCGGGTACTATTAAAACTCTTCTTTTTCATGAAGGGGTTTACAAAAAGACCACTTTCCTCAGTATATATAAACCCACTCCACCAGAATTATAAGGATAAAATAGTCAACATTAATAGAATATGCTTGTATAACAAGGTATAACTTGAGGTTTCATGATAATATCAAACCCTCATACATATGACACTTGGTGAAAAATTAATTCCAGTTCCAAACATCATAATAAACCATGGAGAATCATAAAAAAGTAATAATTTAGTTCCAATCATCTACTAACCAAGTATAAGAATCCACTACGTGTGTTATTTCATGACATAGATTGTTAGAACTCCATATTATTTAGAATCTAATCCAAAGGTGGTGATCATGGGGAAGAATCCAAAAATCACCCTAATGAAAAACAATATCAGAAAACCTATTCACCAAAAATAATCCTAAAAGGAGAAGTGAGAGATTTACCTAGACTAGATCGCACTCGTGATGGATTGGGGGGCCTTCTACGCTATGTTGAGAGGGGAAGGTGTGACTGCCAGATGGGGAGTTGCATGGGAGGATCCACCGAGCGTTGAGAAATGAAGGATTATGGTTCACGGGAAGTAGGGTCTAGCGGAGAGGAGGAGAAGTAGGGTTTGTGGGGAGGAGGATCCGTAGAAGGGGTTCGAGGGGGAGGATAATGAGTAGGGCTAGCGGCGGAGATCCGGAAAAGAGAAGATCAGTGGGGGGAGGGGATTTTTCATAGGGGTACAGTTTCATGAGAGCTTGAGGGCATGATAAATAGAGGAGACTATGCCCCCGATTTAATAAACTATGCGACTATGGTTTTATCAGTGCTAAAAAAGTGATGATAAAGGGAGTCTTTATCAACTCTAAAATTTTAGTGCTGATAAAGAGATCCTTTATCCATACATTTTTAGTGTTGATAAAAGGAATCTTTATCAACACTTTTTTAGCTCTGATAAAGGGTAAATTTTATCAGTGATAAAATTTTAGCGCTGATAAAAGGTGGCGCTTCCCTTACCCATTTTTGTAGTAGTGCATGAATACACAATCAACCATTCATGTGATCATGAAGCTCTATGTGACTACTAAGGTAAATTTGAGAAGGTTTACCATTAATAATTTGTGTGTTCATGAAGGCATATTCTCATAAATTGATAATAATGAGCTCTAAACATTATTAAAGGATGTGTCCTTCATGAAGAAGACTCCTATAATGATTTTTTGGATTTTTTCACTTAGGTTTTCATCAAATCATCCATTCCTTCCCAGACCATTCATGTGACATGCATATTTTGGCATCAATAATATTATGTAATATATAAAGATGGATTGTGATTATGTGAAGGTTTTTTCCACCATATCACTATAATGTGTTATGTAATGATTAATTTATATGATCTAAAAATGTATAAATTAGGTTATCCCTAGCCCTACTGTGGGTATATTAGAGGTTATCCCATGACCAAAATAGTTCTTTAAGTGGTTAACCCAATACTAACATTTGATAAATGTCTTAGTTTGTATGCCCAATATAAAATTTTATGATTATGATTATGCCACACATATTATTCAACTCATTGAAATTTTATTATACTTGTAATACAATATCATTAATCTTGATCTCTAATTCTTATATGATTCTTGTCTTATGTCATACTAAAGCCTCACATAGTGATTTTGATCGATTAATTATTTTGTATGATTTAAAATAGTTATTATCATGTTTTAAAACACATATGATATGATAACATATGATCATTGACTTAAATATTCAATGTATAATATTACTAAAAATTATAGATCACCATTTCTTATGTTTAGTTTTCAAGTTTATGAATAATATTTTGAAGTAGTGTATGAATAATAGGTGTTCTATATAAGAATACTTTTGTGGGATATATTGAATATTTTTTAGTAATTATTTTTTTAAATTTAGTATCCAAAGACACCAGTTCTCTATTGTCATAGGTAGTTTATAATTTTTAAAAGCATTGATTATTCTTCTAAAATGATGTATTATTTTTATATTTTATCCTTATGTCACATCACTAAGCATACTAAGTATAACCATGATTTAGGAAACAAATCCTTGCATTTACTATAATAATAATTTCAATGTCATCTGTAAAAAACATTAAATTCAATGTATCTTGTGATTTTAGTTCATCTAACATTTCTCATTGGGTCAAAAATCAATCATATATAAAAACAATTAGTGAGTAATCATTGATTTGTAAATTTTGTATGTAATATCACTCATTACATATATTTTTTTCATTTATTATGATATATTTGATATACCACATGATATCCACAAATTTTCCATAGTATAGGGAAATACCTTTATCCAAATAAGTCTAATTATAAATTAACTATTTGAAAACCTCATACATCTAGTTTAATTTTACATAGTTCTCATTTATAACTTTTTTAGATCTTTTCCATTAACTCTAAAAGACTAATGTTTTATAAGGCCTATTTTTCCTAAAAAATAGTCATGCGATAATGCATTATTATAATAAAAATTGATAAAATATTTCATAAAATATTTATGTTATTGTGTCTCTATAATTCTTTTTTATATCTTCATTAATGTTTATATACTACTAAATGATATCAGATATCACCTTTTTATTAAAATATTTTTTTGATTTATATTTTTCTCACAAAACTTGTTATTAGAGATTGTTAATTGATGTCACTATTTCATTAATAAGGACCATATTTCCATGTTTCTAGTTCTACTTCATACATTACCATACATAACATAAACCTTATGGATCATATATACCCCCATAACATTTCACCACACCATTTATACATAGTATTAATAAGTTACATAGAGAGAGTTGTACTTCCAAAACATATTCATTCAAATTATTGTGGATGGTAATGATAAATCAAACCTTTTATTTGAAATTGATTGCATTCATATATAATTTTTATTCATGGTACAAAACTTATATAAACATAAATAAAAATATTTTCTTATGAATTTTCAATCACTATTGGCATGGTATGTATCTCTATTGTGATACTAGTCCCACTTGTAAAAATTTAATCATTTCTTATAACAGTGTTATATATTAAATAATTATATCTCCATGATAACTTGGTTAATATACTAGTATTTCTCTCTTTTATAGTGATGGTAATAATGATAAAACATAAGAATGTGTGGTTTGTATCCTTATTGATATGAATAAGTGACACTCCATGCTTATTTATCTCTGGTGAGTATTTATTCACATGGTAGTCCACCACATTACAAATGATAAACCCTTGTTTATTCCCTGCCCATATTTAACTATGTTCACTTGAATAGGGTTGTTAGGTATATTCCATCATTAGTCATTGTTTCACCATCAATTACTTTTACTCTATGAAATAGTTAAATTTGGTGAATATATGTTTTTTAGTAAAATATTTTTGCACCATATGATCTTTCCCACCCCTTGATATTAGAATGGGGTTTCTCTTCATATCATCCCATTTACACTTCATGGTGTATTAAGTTTCTATAGGATTTTGGTTAGAACCTATAAAAAACTTCTTAATAAATTTAAAACTCATTTTTTTATTTTCTAAATCAATATATTATAGATTTATTCATACCGTAATTGAAAATACGGGATTCTAGACACACAATCTCAAAGTGTACCATGGTTCCAGAATAGTTGGACCTTATTGAAATATTATTTAAAGAGCCATAATATATATATTTTTAAAGATTTATTCAGTCACTAAATGATTTCATATTTATGCATTTATAGAAATAAAAAAAAATCCTTTTGTAGGCATCTCAATCATTCCATTAAATATTTTCATATAAATATTTAGAATTGTTATGTTCATAAAATCCTTCAATAGTTTTGAATCTATGTTCTCCAGACTATAACCAACATCATTAATTGATTTTATCCTCTATTCATGCTGTTTTTTAGAAGGGTCATATTTGATTACATCTTCATCGACATGAGAATTTTTTCTCCAAAATTATATTTAGATACTCCAAGAAAATATCTATTTCATTTTACCTCTTTACTCTTTTTCTTAAAATATACACCTATGAACACCCTAATTTCCTAAATTGTCAATTTTTTTAAATAAAAAAATTAATATTCTATATTATACCTCATGGATAATCACTCATTGATGAATATTTTCATGAATATATTTTATATTATATTTTTTATGCATGATAATTATTTAAAATGTTGTCTCAATAACATTAACTCTTCTTCTTCAGAATGGTAACTATTTTCCACTCTATTTGGGAATCTATACTCCCAAATATACAATTATCATCTAAAAATTTTCATGTTTTTATTATTAAAAGAAATAGTAACGTATACTTCTATGGGAGTGTCTATATCCTTGAGAGTCTTCTTCCTACAACTCCAAATATTCTTCAACTTTTATATATATTATTTACCACACCTAATTTTTTTAAAATATAAATCTCTTTATCATCATTTTATTTCTCATAAATAACCTATAATGCATTTTATATTTCAAATTTAGTATAATAATAAGGGAATTTTAATTATTTTTCACTATAAAATGGACAAACTAGGATCTTCTCTATCATAACACCATGAAAAATCTATCCATGTTTTTTTAGTCACTATAATGTAGTATATATATATGTGTCTGTGTTTGACATAGTTCTTTTATATATTCCTATAGAAAAAAAATCCTTATTCAATCCATCAGATGAGGCTCCATTGAAAATGTGTGGTGTCATTTTCAAATCCACGTATAAAAAATAAAAATAGATTTAATGACATAACCTCTAACAGAAACATATGGCTATGAAATAACATCATGGGACCAAGAATAATATAATAATCCTTAATGGGGTTGAATTATAGTGTCATTCAAATGAAAATTTTCCCATTTATTTTGATTTCCACTTTTTCAAATCTTATTCCACCATTGAAATGATAACATTCAATTTCATTATTTATCATCATTGAGCAAATCATAAATGAAGAAAAAATAAAAAATTGAATGAAAGAAAGGAAAATGGTATTTAGTTGATTCTATCCCTATGCTATATCCATGTAGTAAACATCGATGATGTGAGGATTTCCTTTAATGCGCTGTACTCTCTTTTAATGGATAAATCTTTTTTCTTAGTCACCATGTCTCAGGGATAACTACTTTAATGATGTTTTGCAATGAAAAAATTCCTTTTAAGGGTAACTCCCACTTCTTCTCCTATTTTCTCTAAATCATGTAATGCATCTAAAAATTATACATATACAGGTTTCTTAAACAGTTTATATACATGAAGGTCTTTCTATTTTTTCATAGGTAACTAAGTGACCATATATATATATATATATATATATATATATATATATATATATATTGACATATTGTATTGTTTATCTATTTGTTCCCCATCATTATTCTCCAAAAAATAAAAATCTAGATGATTTAGAATCCTTTATGTAATATTTTTGTATATTGGTTCCAAATGAACACAATAATAACTGAATACTTCACATAATAATTACATAAATCTAAATGTTTCATTAATAATGCCTTTTTTAGTCACTAGATATAAAAATATACCTCCTTTTCATTATTATTATTCTATTTAAAACATTATATGGAAGTATTTCCCCCTTAATATAAATCAGATTTTGAAAAATGATTAATGTTTGGAATGAACATTGTCACGACCCGTCCTCGGGACCCGTGCCGTGACTACCCAAGCCCGCCTTCCATAGGCCAGGGGCTGGCGACTAGCACCAAAGGCGTAAAATCCCGATAACTAGGAAGGCATTGCCTTTATAAAGAAAACAAGCACCACAGAGTACAAGCGGAAGTAAAACACTAAGTACAAAAAGAAGAGCTGAAAAGTAAAAAGGGGCCGGAAATACAAGCCCAACTGTAAAGTACAACTCGAAAGGGAAAACAGCGACTGAAAAGTAAAGCTGCTACGCTGAGATGTCCACTGGAAATCCCACCTGAAGGGTGGGTACAGATAGCTCCTCTGCTCCTCGGGTTCCGCCATCCGCTCCGAGTATGTCCCGCCCAGTGGTCCACCTCCGGGTACCGTCCAGTCCTCGAACACTCGGCCTCTGTCAGTACGGCCGTCGTCTGCAACCAACACAACGAGGTGCGGGCAAAGCCCGTGCAGGGGTGAGTATAACGATACTCAGTAGGGACCCCGAGACCCTCAAGGTCTCACTAAAACCAACAAGGATAACCACAAGAAGATCTCAACAGATAAACTCTACTTAGGTATATGCCCATACATATACCTAAGTTATCAAGTAACCCATCTCAATCATGAGGAAACACAAGGATTGTGAAAACGACGGATAACCACTACCCGGGTATATGCCCATACATATACCAAAGTTAGCAAGTGACCCATCTCAATTATGAAGTAAACACAAGGTCAAAAGTCTCAGCTCAAACCAGGATTTTCATTATCGAAACCGTAACTGCTGAAGAGCTCCGTCTCTGGAGTGTGCAGTGGTCCTGTCACGACTCCGAGGTACTGCTCACTAACCTAAGACTGCTGAAGTACTCCTCCTGTCGAGAACTGCGGGCTAGCCACCCAAACACAGTAGTGCTTCCCGCCGAGGTATGTCACCCAAACTCCGTAGTGCACACCCCCTAGTAGCCTGCTGAGGTACTCTCCGGACGAGCACCGCGGGTCTGCACTGTCACAGAGGTAGTGCTCCGTCCGCCATGGGTCTGCACCTCAGAAAGTAGTGCTCCGTCCACTGGGCTAGTCGACTCACTCCAAGTCGAGTCAGTCAAGCAGTCGTCAGGTCTCAGCCAGCTACACGGTCTCCGTACTTCGCACGCTCGTCACTGGGAGGGTCCGCTCCACGAGCTACAGGTCGATACTCCAAGTATCTCAAAGTCCCACGAAGAAGTGTCGCAAAGGTCCGTCTCGTCACAGGGGTCTCAACGCAATAGACGGCGCGTCGATCGGACGCCCGGTCTGAGAGTTATTAGCCTAATCGTCCCAGGGGCCCGGTTGGTTTCGTGAGCGAAACCAATCCCGGACGTATCTCAACTGTACCCCGAACTCCCATAGGGTATACTCATAGGGACCGTTACTAAACGTAAACACCAACGCCGCTGACGGTTCGTCAAACGGACGTCCTGTCTGAAAGATATCAGCTTTTCCGTTCCAGGGGCCCGGTTGGATTTCGGGTACAATCCAACCCGGCCATACTCCGACTGTATCCAAAACTCGGGCGGAGTATGTCAAAAGTTTCGTCTCATCAAGAGGAAGTCAACGAAACAGACGGGGCGTCAATCGGACGCCCGGTCTGTGAGTTATTGGCTTTTTCGTCTCCGGGGCCCGGTTGGTTTTTAAGGCAAAACCAACCCGACCGTACTCCACCTGCGTCCAAACCTCGGGCGGAGTATGCCAAAAGATCCGTCTCATTAAGAGGAACGCAACGCGACTGACGGCGCGTCAATCGGACGTTCGTGGCTCAAGATATGAGCGTTTCCGCTCCGAAGGCTCGGTTGGTTCCGTGAACGAACCAACCCGGCCGAACTCAAAGTAATCCGAAACCTTGAGTGCGATATACCGAAACGACCGTCTCGATCCAAGGATCGCGTTTCCGCAGACGGTTTGTCATTCGAAGGTCCGAGGCTCAAGTT
Source organism: Viscum album (assembly GCA_963277665.1). Lineage (NCBI taxonomy): Eukaryota > Viridiplantae > Streptophyta > Magnoliopsida > Santalales > Viscaceae > Viscum > Viscum album. Next base: position 4,306,329 of record OY728166.1, on the reverse strand, counting down.
ATGGGCTAAAAACCAAATCTGGTACGAAACGGGGGGGTCCGGGTCCGGGCCGACCCGGCCCGACCCCCCCCCCTGGGGCGGCGCGGCGGCGGCGGCGCGGCGGCCGGCGGCGGGCCGCGGCGGCGGCGGGCCGCGGCGGCGGCGGGCCGCGGCGGCGGCGGGCCGCGGCGGCGGCGGGCCGCGGCGAGGCTGCGCACGCGGGGGCTAAGCCCCGCGGTTTTTGGGTGTCGGCACGGCATATAGCCGCGCCCCTTTGCTTTTACAAACCGCCCCCCCCCCCCCATGTGGGGGGCTTGATTGACATGAAACGGGGGCAAAGCCCCCCCCCCTGCTTAAAGAACCGCCCCCCCTCTTAAAGAGGGGGGTTTTCAAGGTTTGGCCGGGGAATTAAATTCCCCGGTTTTAAGTCATCCGGCCGGCCAGCTGGCCGGCCGGTTTTCTCAAACGGGACCGGAATTTCTGGTCCCCTTCTTCGGCTTCCGACGCCGGCGGCCCGGCCGCCGGTCTTCCCTTCCGCCGCGGCCCGGAACCGGCCGCGGTCTCCTCGTCCCGCCGCGGCCCGGAACCGGCCGCGGTCCTCTCGTCCCGCCGCGGCCCGGAACCGGCCGCGGCGTTCGTCATCCGGCGCGGTGCGACGGCACCGCGCCCCTTCGTCGTGCTTTTATTCTTTTCAACGCGGCGCGACGGCGTCGCGTTCTTGAAGTTTCTACCTCGGCGTGGCGCGACGGCGCCGTGTAAAATAAACGCACGGTAATCCGCGTGGTGCGACGGCACCACGCCACTTTGCTTCCATCGCAAGAATTAAACATGAACGATGGAGGGGGTTCGGCCGTGTTCATGCGGTCCGGCCCCCTCACGTTAAGCAAATAACTCAACTTAAACATTCAAAGTCTCATGTTAGACATGCGAGATCCATGTTCAAGAAATGGAATAAATAAAGAATAAAACAACAACCCCTACCTCGGGTATAAGGTTCGAAGATCGTTCTACGTTCCGCGGAAGACGACGTCACGGAGGTCGGGCGACGCGGTCGTCGTTCGTCAAATTCAACGACGAAGAGGCGCGTCCGAAGAGGCACGTCGTTGGCGAATCCTTGTACGCTGACGAAGGTTGTCCGAGGAAGGTGCGGTGTTCTCTCTCGTTGACACCGAAGACGAAGAAGAGCGGAGCGGCGTTCTTCGTCGGAAACTTGAGCGTTCTACGTCAAGTCTTGAGGAAAGTCAAATAAAAAGGAAACAACGAACTCAAGAACCCCTACCTCGATAGTCGCACGTTGACGGAGTCGTGGAATATCGGTGTCGATTCCTTTGACGTCGGAGGAAGAGTCGTTGTCGATGGCGTTCGTCGCGGAAAACCGTCGCGGAAGAGATGACGCAGAAGAAGTACGTCGCGTCGCGGATACGGCGTCGCGGATGGATCGTGTTCTTCGGCGGAGAAGTTCTTCGTTGAAGAACGACGTTCTTCGTTCTTCGTCAGAGCTTGAAGATGAAGAGGAAGCTCTCAAAATGACAAACAAAGAACCCAAAATAAAATAAGACTACCTCTTATTTTATTAACACAAAACACAAAAGAATTTCAAAGGTTTGAAATTCAAAAAGGGTTTAACTCCCTTAATTAATTAAGTAACTCAAGTTGACAACATTTAAAGAAATGAGTTAAAGGGGAGGTTTTGAGAGAATTTGAGGAGTTGGGGTTCGTGTGGACCCCACCTCACTTAATCCTCCCAAGGGAGGTTAAGTGGATGTGGGTCCCACTCCCAACTCCCTTTGGTAGGACTTAACTAGATAAAAATAAAATTTGTTCCTCACAAATTTTATTTAACTTAAACTAAAAACCCAAAAACTAACTTTCAACCCGCAACAAACGCAACTTCCGAAAAGGTCTCATTAAGCGAAAATCGGCGCTGCGAGTTCATCGGTGCCCTCGGATTTCAATTCCGAGCACCGTATCAAAAGTTAGAAATTCCCGCTCGTTCGTTCACTGAACGTACCCGAGCCAAACTTCGGAAATTAATTCCGGGCACTCCGGGCCTCGGAATCTGGTGCCGTCTGAAACCGCGCTCTTGTAAAATTCTAAAGAAAATTAAGAAAAAATTTCCCTTGAATTTTACGGGTCTTTACATTACTCCCACCTCAGGTCTTTACGTCCCCGTAAAGCTAAATCAATAACTAGGGAAACAAAAGAGGGTACTGAGCACGCATCTGAGCCTCCCGCTCCCATGTGCTCTCCTGGAGATTCCCGTGCCGCCATCTGTTGCGCACAAGAGGAATTGATCGCCCATGTAGGACCCGCTCCTGTCGATCCTCTATCTCCACCGGAACCTCCGTAAAAGTCGCCCCATTGTCAACGTCAAGCTCCCCATGATCAAGGATGTGCGTCGGGTCGTGCACGTATCTCCTCAGCTGAGATACGTGGAAGAAGTCGTGCACCCGGTGCAACTGAGGTGGTAGAGCCAGGCGATAAGCCACCTCACCAACCCTGCTGAGGACCTGGAAGGGTCCGATGAAGCGCGGAGATAACTTGTCGCCTCGGCCAAAACTCTGAATACCACGTCGAGGTGAGACCCGCAAGAAGACGTGGTCACCATTCTCGAACTCTAGTGGCCTCCGCCTCCTGTCAGCGTATGACTTCTGCCGGCTCTGTATTGTCCTCATCCGCTCCTGGATGACATGGACCTCTTCTGACGTGGCCCGGACCATCTCTGGTCCCATAAGAGCTGCGAGATTTCTTCTTTGCCGATAAGAGAAACCTGGTCTCATCCCCTTGATGAACCACATTCTTTTCCTAAAACATTCAATCCTAACATGGATGTTACTAATCCATACCAAGGATGACGTCGTAAGGCCTCGACGCTACTACTAAGAGATCCAACCGTTACTCTCGCCTCCAAGGGTTGAGTCACACTGTCGGCATCGGTGTGTGGTAACTGGTCTCCTCCAGTAGATGTCTCACAAGTGAGGGTCAAGTCAACAGTCAACTGGAACCTCTTAGTAACATCACAAAAGAGGACAGGAATAAAAACATCACAAAGGATGCGTCTTTTATTATTGCAGCTCATAATACAAGACGCTACACAAAAGCAGCAAGGAACCAGAAGTACAAGGATGTATCCACTAGTTCTGCTCCTGTCCATCGGCTCCCAGAGCTCCATGTTCGTAAGCTTCAACTGCCTGAAGTTGTGCTCTCGCATGTTCACCTACTCCCTGTGGTCGGGGTGGACCTCCTGGTGGTGGTGGTGGCAGAGCCTCAAAGCGTCGTCCACCACCTGCTGCTCGGCCAGCTCCTCTGCCTCGTCCGCCTCCTCCCTGCGGACCGCCACGGTCGAACCTCTGCCTCTGCCTAGGTGGTTCCTCAACCGTCTGCTGCTCCTCCGCATGGCGGGTCGGGCAGTCACGAGCCATGTGGCCTTGCCCGCCGCATGCAAAGCACTTTCTTCCACTCAAAAGACTGACTCCGTGCTGTGTGCCCTGCACTGCTGAGCCAGTGCCCTGAGGTCGTCTGCCTGAAGGTCTGGTCTGTCTGGACCCCTGAGTCATCTGTCGGCTACCTGCTACCGAAGACTCCACTACGTGCCGCCCTGCGGTGGGTCGCTGCGCTGGTGAAGACTCAGCAAGGAAGCTCTCAATCAGAAGGGCCCGCTCCAGTACTCCTGTCTGAGTCGGTAAGCTGAGGGAGATCAGCGATGCCCTGATCTCGTGTCTCAAACCCTGCTCGAAGGTCCGGGCCCGGAAGAATGGATCCCGTACCATGTCGGTCGAGTAGCGCGAGAGATCGGTAAATCTCGCCGAGTACTGTGTGACCGTCATGCTGCCCTGCCGCAGCTGCAGAAGCTCCTGGATACGCACCGCACGAAGGGTGGCTGGGACGAACTCCGAGCGGAAGAGGCTCTCAAAGTCCGTCCAAAGTAGAGATGCCTCATCGTGCACCTGGAGCATCAAGCTCCACCATCATCCTGCTGCTGCGTGTAGTAGGCTCGCAGCGAGGTTCACCATGAGGTCTGCTGGTGTCCTCACTAGCCTAAACACTCGTACCACTGCCTCCAGCCAGTCCTCTGCAGCCTGGGGATCCGTCTCCCCGCGAAACCTGGGCGGTCGCTGGCGCTGAAACTCATGCAGTGCGCTGAGGCGACGTGCATCGTCAGCGGCTGCTGCTGGAAGCATCGGGGGCTCGGCGAGTAGAGCTACTGCCGGTGCCACTGCTGACAAAGGGCCCTGCACCGAGGCCTCGTCGCTTGGTGGGCTGTCGTCACTTTCGATTCTTGGAACCCTAACTGGCTGCCGTCGTGGGGCCATCCTGAAAGAAACAACGTAACACGATCAAACGATTATACCTGGTGAGCTGACCTGGTTTGAGATGTTTTAAGGGGAAAAACCTTTGAAAACACACACGCAATCAGTGTTTTCGTGCACAAAGTCGGAAATCAGTTGTCAGGGTCCTGGTGTATGGATACGTCGGCCGCCCGCACCAACACTGGACTCCCTGAACTGAAAACCACACTCGGTACTCTCAACACTATTGCTTCACAGAAAGAAAGATCAGAGTCTGCGGTAGAACCGGCCACCTCTGATACCAATTTGTCACGACCCGTCCTCGGGACCCGTGCCGTGACTACCCCAAGCCCGCCTTCCATAGGCCAGGGGCTGGCGACTAGCACCAAAGGCGTAAAATCCCGATAACTGGGAAGGCATTGCCTTTATAAAGAAAACAAGCACCACAGAGTACAAGCGGAAGTAAAACACTAAGTACAAAAAGAAGAGCTGAAAAGTAAAAAGGGGCCGGAAATACAAGCCCAACTGTAAAGTACAACTCGAAAGGGAAAACAGCGACTGAAAAGTAAAGCTGCTACGCTGAGATGTCCACTGGAAATCCCACCTGAAGGGTGGGTACAGATAGCTCCTCTGCTCCTCGGGTTCCGCCATCCGCTCCGAGTATGTCCCGCCCAGTGGTCCACCTCCGGGTACCGTCCAGTCCTCGAACACTCGGCCTCTGTCAGTACGGCCGTCGTCTGCAACCAACACAACGAGGTGCGGGCAAAGCCCGTGCAGGGGTGAGTATAACGATACTCAGTAGGGACCCCGAGACACTCAAGGTCTCACTAAAACCAACAAGGATAACCACAAGAAGATCTCAACAGATAAACTCTACTTAGGTATATGCCCATACATATACCTAAGTTATCAAGTAACCCATCTCAATCATGAGGAAACACAAGGATTGTGAAAACGACGGATAACCACTACCCGGGTATATGCCCATACATATACCAAAGTTAGCAAGTGACCCATCTCAATTATGAAGTAAACACAAGGTCAAAAGTCTCAGCTCAAACCAGGATTTTCATTATCGAAACCGTAACTGCTGAAGAGCTCCGTCTCTGGAGTGTGCAGTGGTCCTGTCACGACTCCGAGGTACTGCTCACTAACCTAAGACTGCTGAAGTACTCCTCCTGTCGAGTACTGCGGGCCAGCCACCCAAACACAGTAGTGCTTCCCACCGAGGTATGTCACCCAAACTCCGTAGTGCACACCACCTAGTAGACTGCTGAGGTACTCTCCGGACGAGCACCGCGGGTCTGCACTGTCACACAAGTAGTGCTCCGTCCGCCATGGGTCTGCACCTCAGAAAGTAGTGCTCCGTCCACTGGGCTAGTCGACTCACTCCAAGTCGAGTCGGTCAAGCAGTCGTCAGGTCTCAGCCAGCTACACGGTCTCCGTACTTCGCACGCTCGTCACTGGGAGGGTCCGCTCCACGAGCTACAGGTCGATACTCCAAGTATCTCAAAGTCCCACGAAGAAGTGTCTCAAAGGTCCGTCTCGTCACAGGGGTCTCAACGCAACAGACGGCGCGTCGATCGGACGCCCGGTCTGAGAGTTATTAGCCTAATCGTCCTAGGGGCCCGGTTGGTTTCGTGAGCGAAACCAATCCCGGCCGTATCTCAACTGTACCCCGAACTCCCATAGGGTATACTCATAGGGACCGTTACTAAACGTAAACACCAACGCCGCTGACGGTTCGTCAAACGGACGTCCTGTCTGAAAGATATCAGCTTTTCCGTTCCAGGGGCCCGGTTGGATTTCGGGTACAATCCAACCCGGCCATACTCCGACTGTATCCAAAACTCGGGCGGAGTATGTCAAAAGTTCCGTCTCATCAAGAGGAAGTCAACGAAACAGACGGCGCGTCAATCGGACGCCCGGTCTGTGAGTTATTGGCTTTTTCGTCTCCGGGGCCCGGTTGGTTTTTAAGGCAAAACCAACCCGACCGTACTCCACCTGCGTCCAAACCTCGGGCGGAGTATGCCAAAAGATCCGTCTCATTAAGAGGAACGCAACGCGACTGACGGCGCGTCAATCGGACGTTCGTGGCTCAAGATATGAGCGTTTCCGCTCCGAAGGCCCGGTTGGTTCCGTGAACGAACCAACCTGGCCGAACTCAAAGTAATCCGAAACCTTGAGTGCGATATACCGAAACGACCGTCTCAATCCAAGGATCGCGTTGCCGCAGACGGTTCGTCATTCGGAGGTCTGAGGCTCAAGTTATGGGCTAAAAACCAAATCTGGTACGAAAAGGGGGGGTCCGGGTCCGGGCCGACCCGGCCCGACCCCCCCTGGGGCGGCGCGGCGGCCGGCGGCGGCCGGCGGCGGCGGCGGCGGCGGGCCGCGGCGGCGGCGGGCCGCGGCGAGGCTGCGCACGCGGGGGCTAAGCCCCGCGGTTTTTGGGTGTCGGTGCGGCATATAGCCGCGCCCCTTTGCTTTTACAAACCGCCCCCCCCCCCACGTGGGGGGCTTGATTGACATGAAACGGGGGGCAAAGCCCCCCCCCCCCTGCTTAAAGAACCGCCCCCCCTCTTAAAGAGGGGGGTTTTCAAGGTTTGGCTGGGGAATTAAATTCCCCGGTTTTAAGTCATCCGGCCGGCCAGCTGGCCGGACGGTTTTCTCAAACGGGACCGGAATTTCCGGTCCCCTTCTTCGGCTTCCGACGCCGGCGGCCCGGCCGCCGGTCTTCCATTCCGCCGCGGCCCGGAACCGGCCGCAGTCTCCTCGTCCCGCCGCGGCCCGGAACCGGCCGCGGTCCTCTCGTCCCGCCGCGGCCCGGAACCGGCCGCGGCGTTCGTCATCTGGCGCGGTGCGACGGCACCGCGCCCCTTCGCCGTGCTTTGATTCTTTTCAACGCGGCGCGACGGCGTCGCGTTCTTGAAGTTTCTACCTCGGCGTGGCGCGACGGCGCCGCGTAAAATAAACGCACGGTAATCCGCGTGGTGCGACGGCACCACGCCACTTTGCTTCCATCGCAAGAATTAAACATGAACGATGGAGGGGGTTCGGCCGTGTTCATGCGGTCCGGCCCCCTCACGTTAAGCAAATAACTCAACTTAAACATTCAAAGTCTCATGTTAGACATGCGAGATCCATGTTCAAGAAATGGAATAAATAAAGAATAAAACAACAACCCCTACCTCGGGTATAAGGTTCGAAGATCGTTCTACGTTCCGCGGAAGACGACGTCGCGGAGGTCGGGCGACGCGGTCGTCGTTCGTCAAATTCAACGACGAAGAGGCGCGTCCGAAGAGGCACGTCGTTGGCGAATCCTTGTACGCCGACGAAGGTTGTCCGAGGAAGGTGCGGTGTTCTCTCTCGTTGACACCGAAGACGAAGAAGAGCGGAGCGGCGTTCTTCGTCGGAAACTTGAGCGTTCTACGTCAAGTCTTGAGGAAAGTCAAATAAAAAGGAAACAACGAACTCAAGAACCCCTACCTCGATAGTCGCACGTTGACGGAGTCGTGGAATATCGGTGTCGATTCCTTTGACATCGGAGGAAGAGTCGTTGTCGATGGCGTTCGTCGCGGAAAACCGTCGCGGAAGAGATGACGCAGAAGAAGTACATCGCGTCGCGGATACGGCGTCGCGGATGGATCGTGTTCTTCGGCGGAGAAGTTCTTCGTTGAAGAACGACGTTCTTCGTTCTTCGTCAGAGCTTGAAGATGAAGAGGAAGCTCTCAAAATGACAAACAAGAACCCAAAATAAAATAAGACTACCTCTTATTTTATTAACACAAAACACAAAAGAATTTCAAAGGTTTGAAATTCAAAAAGGGTTTAACTCCCTTAATTAATTAAGTAACTCAAGTTGACAACATTTAAAGAAATGAGTTAAAGGGGAGGTTTTGAGAGAATTTGAGGAGTTGGGGTTCGTGTGGACCCCACCTCACTTAATCCTCCCAAGGGAGGTTAAGTGGATGTGGGTCCCACTCCCAACTCCCTTTGGTAGGACTTAACTAGATAAAAATAAAATTTGTTCCTCACAAATTTTATTTAACTTAAACTAAAAACCCAAAAACTAACTTTCAACCCGCAACAAACGCAACTTCCGAAAAGGTCTCATTAAGCGAAAATCAGCGCTGCGAGTTCATCGGTGCCCTCAGATTTCAATTCCGAGCACCGTATCAAAAGTTAGAAATTTCCGCTCGTTCGTTCACTGAACGTACCCGAGCCAAACTTCGGAAATTAATTTCGGGCACTCCGGGCCTCGGAATCCGGTGCCGTCTGAAACCGCGCTCTTGTAAAATTCTAAAGAAAATTAAGAAAAAATTTCCCTTGAATTTTACGGGTCTTTACAAACATTCTCCATAATTTTTATCAATAACTACTCTAAATAGTTTTATAAACATCATTCAAGACTAAATCCCATAATAAAACGGTTTGATTGAACCATCCATCATATAATATTCACTAATTAGGAAACACTTTCAATTCATTTATAATTGACATATCATTCGTCTTACTATTATTAAAATCATTATTTCCTCATGATAAATGTTTTCTATATAGCACTCTATCAAAATCATCATTTGTTAAAAGAAATTTTTTTTATAATGGAATAACATTCCTCTTTGGGGCATGCTTATTTTCATCTTCATCAAGAAATTTTTATTATTTCACTACTATGACATAATATTTAGAGAAAAATAAATATATAATATTAAGTATAATTTTTCTAATATTAACTTGGATTCATATATTGATCATCATATCTCTTTAAAACATTACATTTATTGTGGTGGAAGTAACCTGTTTGAAGAATAATGACCTCTATCTCTGCATATCTAAAATTATTATCGTTTTTTTTAATCCTCTTTTAAAAAATCCATAGTATTGTGTTTTTATTATCCAAATAATCTATATTGTGTTAGCATGTGGTTGAATATTTAATCATGATCACTATACATAATCACTACCTTGTAGCCTGAAAAATCCCGTTATGAAATGATTTATTCTCCCATATTCATTTTTTTACTTTTGAATTACTTTTTTTGTAATTATTGTAAATGAATGTATATTTAATAGACCATAAAAATTTATTGTGACACCCAAATCCACAATTAAATGAATATTTTCACTCTATATATTATTCTTTCAAAACATCAGTTTATTTTTATATTATATCTTCATGGAATTCCCTTCGATTTTATAATAGGGTTAACAATGAAAATTGTTGGTTTACATAAACATATAATCCTCATGATTTCCATGATATTGATATACTATGATTATCTCCCCCCTCACAAACTTCTACTATATTTGAAAATTATATCTATACATTTTCTTCAATATTCCAACACCTGGATATACAAGATTATAAAATTTATACCTCATGAAATAAAGAGAAATATGATTCTCTTAACTCTATATCACATCCTTGATATATAGACTAATAAATGTTTATTAATCCTCTATATCACCACTATATATTATTTAATAAATCCACAAAACATTTTCAGGATCATCCCCAAGCATCACTAACATGTTTATAAATTTCAGTCTACCTTATCCAAGTACATTTCATATGTTTTCTAATCATCCCCATATTTATCTTAAATTGCGTGTTACATGTATTCCAATGTAAAAATAAATAATCTCCAAAATTCAATAATAATTTCTAATAAATTCAAGACACACACAGAGGGATCATATTAATTTCATTCTTAAATGATTTATATTTTTAGATTAATATTAATTACAAAAACTTGTGATCCATGTTATAACCATAGTGGGTTTGTGTGTTTGGAAACTTGGATACATAACCAAATAGTTAATAAAAATCCACATAATCTCCCACTAATTTCATCACATCAAATGCACTTATTATAAATATCATACATAAATAATTTCATCATATCCTATGAAATTTAAAACATAAGAATGGGAGAACTCTGATGAATATTATGTGTAAACATGGGAGATAATAGTAAATGATAATTTGTAAGAATAACATGAGATTACATGATTGAGAACATGAAAATTACAACAGAAAATCATACCATACTAGTCATTAACCATATTCATGTTTCATGAAATAAATATTGGCCATTTATAATACATGAATCGTAAGAGAATCAAAATTCATAAGGTATAATATGTGTCAAAAAAAATATTATCATTTTATTCGAGAGGTACATAAAGTGTCAAATAATCATAATCAAAGAAATCATATATCCAGGATCACTTCTAAGAACATTGGTTCATCCTAATAAAAAACTTGTTATGGAAATTCATATATTGTAAATTCCAAAACTATCATCAAGGTAAATTCCACCCAGTTTACAACATCATCATTATCTAATGAATTAGAGAGAAATATAATTATAGGTCTACCCATCACATAATCATAATACATTTATATTTCTTTTACAATATCATTAAACATTCAAAATATTATCATTGAATAACCTATAGAAAATTAATAGGTTTTATAAGTACCTCATATAAATAATAATAAATGAATTCACCATGTCTTAATTTAAATGTGGAAGATAAATGAGTTTTATGTAATTTCACAAAAAAACCATATATTTTATGGAAAATTAATATACATGATATCATAATATTATATCCCTAGTGGTGATTAAGAAAAAACAAAAAACATAGAGTTAGATGAAAAATTCCATTAATAGAACATTTAAAATATTTATTTAAAATTGGGGAAAATATAAATTTCTTTTAATATATTGAAAAATATATATAAAATATTAATAAAAATGGTTTCTTTTAAAATAAAAAAGGAAACATTTAAATGTAGCTTCAAAGGGAAGAGTGTTTCTGATGTCCAAAAAATCTTCTCATTCCATGTATGTAAAAACCCTTTTTTACACTTTAATGAAATTCCAATAGCTTCCTTATTCAAAAAACATTAATAATGTTTCATTAAAAAATATATAAATATCAATTCATTGTAAATAATTACTTGAACAAGTATTTGGACCATATAAGAGGAAATTATTTAAATAATTTTTGAAATTATAATCTTGGATGGAAAATATTCCTGAGTAAATAGAAAATAATTTTTGGTATTAAAATAAATATAAAAATAAAAATAGGATAAAAAATAAAAATAATAATATTTAGGAGATATTGATAATATTATTTAAACATCATAAAATTAATCATATACAATCATGGAAAAAATGATTTTATACCATAAAACTATAAACCATTTAGTAGTTTTTTAATCATTACCCCCATAACATAAATTAATTAAAATTAATCTTTTAATATCATAAAAATAAGGATATTCCGAATTCCATATATCAATGGGCCAGTCTATACACCTTATAAAAGATGAATAGTGTAAAACATTACATATTTCTTATAAAATATAATTTGAGATAAAAACTCATACTATATTTGTAATATTCTAATGATAAATCCTTCAACGAAATAATTTAATTGAAATGTAAAAGTATATTAATTAATAATGATAAATATTATAATATTTAAATTTTTTGTTATATTAACTCCATTAAAATATATTAGTGTAATATATAAAGTATATCTCAAAAAACAATATATAGACCAAGAACTTTTACCATATATCTAACCTGATTCATAAGTGATCAAACCAACTATATAACAAATTTATAAATACTATAAGTATATAAAATAATAATATAGATACATATAGTACCATATATTATTTAATTATAACATATCATCACATGTTCATTAAGAATTGTTTATTAAAATTATTATTTTGGGTGATAACTATTTCATTTTTTATGTATGTTTTGATTTGGATGTTACAATCCATCCATCATGAACATGGTTATATAATATCTGAATTATTAATACTAATAAAAATATAATTTATATTCATTAAATATGTAATTAAAAATTCCATGAAATATATAACATGGTTACAGAATTTTTGAAGTGTTTTTTCATGGTTTGGTCAAGATGGTTTTCTCAAGGTGTTGTGAGGAAGAGAGGACATGTGGTTTCCTTATTTAGTGATGGAAATTTTATAAATTTAATTATTTAAATTATATAAATATAATAAATTTTTATTCAATTGAAGTGGAAAAATGATATATTTGGAATCAATTATGCATAGGATTTTAAATTCTCTCATCCAATAATGTTTAGTGAGGTTTAGGTGATATTTTAACCATTATACCCTAATTTAAACACCATATTAACCCTTTAGATGATTACTATGATATGAGATTAATTTACTATATATGGTTAAAAATGTTAAACTAAAATTTAAAGTGACACTTTTGTGAGAAATTATTAATTTTATACACAACAATCTATTCAATTGGAAAAGTATAACAATTTTAAGATTTTTAAATCATTTAATAAAATACTATTTAAAATAAGATACAATTAATTTCATTTTCTGGACAATTCCCATTTTTTTTACATTAAAGACAACATTTTATAGACTATTAACACTGTTTTTATAATCATTTGTTTGATTTATCTATTACTTGAAAAATAATTGGGTGGGTGTTGTGTAATTATTTATGGAAATTATTAAATAAAAAAATTAAAAATAAGTTAAAATAATAAAGAAATAAATAAACTTTAAAATTAAAATTTCTTAATCTTATATAACCTATTTGTATCCCTATAAAAAAAATATATAGACATTAAAACAAATAGAAAGACATTTTTTATTTGTTCTTTAAATAAAATAATATTATTTTCCTTGTTAGTTTTATATTGCAAAAAATTTCCAAAAATTATAATAGAATATGATTAAGGTCAGAAAGGATATATAAATGGTAATAAAGGAAAGTTTTTTTGAAATTTTTGGGACATATCACATATTTTTAACCGTGTTTAACTTATTTGACTCTTACCAAGGTGAAAAATACTTAATGAGGTTACTATTTATAATGACCAAAAATAAAAGGGACATATTTAAAAAAATTATCCTCAAGATTCAAAGTATGGAATAAATTTTTAGTGATTCAATATATATATGTGTGTGTGTGTGTGTGTGTGTGTATGTATGTATGTATGTATGTAGGTATGTATTAATTGAATTTTAATTCAAACATATAATTTTAAGAAAAACCAATAAATATAAAAATTTGTGTTTAAGCATAAAAATGATGTTATACAAAAAACAAGTATAATAATGTTTTCTATGAAATTAATTATATTATATCTAATTATAGGAGAATTATTTTATTTAATTATAAAATTAAAAAGATATCATGACTTTGAATTACATTATTTCATGAAAAAATGTCAGTTTTAAAATATTTGATACTTTCACAAGTCACTAAAAAAATAAATACATTTATAAAATTCCAAAAAAATACCAAAGGAAATATTAAAATCATGGTTTCAAAAATTATATTCAATATATAGAATAAAATTTATAAATATTTTATATAATAATTATAATGGTTGTAAAAAAATCTATAAAAAAATTGTATGACAATATATATTTAAAGCATTAAATGATATTAATGAATCAATCAATACATTATCATTATCTAAAGACCTTATACATATGTTTTATAATGTTTTTATTAATATTTAGACCTTCCAATTTAAAACCAAATTTATAAGGGTCATATTAAAATAATACTATTTTTATATTATATCATAGTTCTATAAATTCAAGTTGTTTTGTGATAACCAAGATACTGAGCATTGAAATATTATAAAATAATTTTTAAGGTGTTATATTCTCCCCAAAAAATAAAATTTCATCCCCACCATTTTATTTCAGTCCAAAAAGGTATAATATTTCGAAATACCTTTGTGGGATACCCAAATCATCTAAATAGATACTAAAAAATTCATTGAAAAGTGAATGTGGGAAATGTAAAGGTTATCTAAAATGAAAAAAAATAAGGGATCCAAAATTCTGAAAAAATTTGTGGGATGTTATAATATAATCATGAAATATCTAAATATCATCCACATTATAATAGAGATTAATTAAGAACATGGACAACCTAATGTTAATGGCCATAAAACCAAGAATTAGTAAGGGTTTAAAAGTCCACCAATTCATAAAAAATTATTATAAAAAGAAAAATAATTCATTTTTTGGACATATTCATATATTTGTGGTATTATTTAACCTTGGAATAAGATAGTATATAGTTACATTATTTCTTTATATTCCAAAATTTAATTTTACCCTTTGGTTTCATGTTTTAACTAGTTTCCACTACTCCTCATCCCAAATCCCAATGATTGACAAAAATATAAATCATTAATTCCTAATGAAATAAAATAAATTCCTAATAGATCATAATATTTATAACATGATCATTGGATATTAATTTGGTATCTATTTGGTTACAAAAACCATACGTGTTTACTAAATGACTAGATATCTAATTTGAATAAATTTTCATTTTTAATATTATTCTCAAAGTCGGCATTAATAATTCAAAAGGACCTGATTAATTCATTCCATTAATACCGAATTTCAAAAATTGAAAAATAAGAATTCAATAGTATTTAAATCATACATATTTTGAAATAAGATAAAAAAGATCAAAAATAAATATAACATTAATTCTTGAATTATATAAATTATATCATAATGTCACATATGGAACATGTGAATACCTTGAACCTATATTCACCAAAATCAAGATAATGATCTGGATCACCACATAACCACAAGAAAAATATATATTATTCTATAAATTAAATCTATCCTTATTCATAATATAAAATCATAAAGTATGAAATATTTTCCACAAATAAAAAATGTAATAATATTATACAAACATAATGTAAATCACATTTTCATCTAATATCCCATCAACATCAATGTCACCAATACTATCCAATTTACATTACAATATAAATCATCTAATTATTTGAACTGAACATTAATATCCAAACATTATGATTATATTAAGTTTTATTTATCCCTCAATTATTATTTTTTCCAAAAATAACATTTTATCTAAAAATTAATTTTCTAGTTTAAAAGTACCATTCATTATATGATTAGAAATACTAAATGTAAAACTAAAATAGAAAAATATTTTAATGTTTAGTTATTCTTACAATAATAATATCATTGATAAATCACTTTTATTGTATGATTCTATAATTCTAAAACATAAACACTTCAATAATTTTACATACCTATTAAACCTTTCACCTGACATCAACATCTTATTCGTTAATACATCTATCCAATATTTGAAATATTAATCTTATATTAAATTCATAAACCTAAATTTAATCATGTTTATTTATTTTATAAAAATAAATACTATTAAAATAATCCATAACTTTCATATTTGCTTCATAGTATCATCATCATTAATAGTAAATAATTTTCTCATACAATATTATTGACTATATATTTAAGATTAACCATTAGTAAATCAATTTTCATAAACCCCAAAAATTATAAATTTAAAACATTTATACAAAAAAGTAAATTTTTAAACCATTATTCAATTCATAGAATTAATCAAAATTTTCATCTTTCCTTTGAAATTTTTCATAATATGCCCTTTTTTCTAAACATATAAAATTTTCCTTTTCCATTATGAGATTACTTTGAGTGATTATTTCCACTTTTCTGATATGTTGTAAGATATATCCTATTTCTTATATGGTCATCATGAAACAACATTTCTATCTTGTATGGTTAATTTATAAAGTGTCCTGTTTTTTGGTCATTAATCAAATTTCAAAATATCTGGCGAGGAAAAAAATAGGCATTCGTATTCCATCCCCAATTTTATTTGTTTTCTCATGAACATAAAAACTACATCATCCATCATATTAATAATTATCCTGATTTATACTCATTTTAGTCATTAATAAAAACCAAAATTCAAAGTGTGATAAATAGTTTTCCTAGTGAGTAATCATATAATCCTAAAAATATTTCATAAAGTTACTAAATCGAGAAGCCTTTTTTTATTCTATGAACCATTAAGTTTATTCTAGGTCATACATGTTCATTATATATTCAATTTTTTTATAATTTTTAATAAATAAAATATTAATTTACTCGATCATATACCTCAGGATTATCTATCCATTTTTTTGTCTTACGCTCACTCATTATTCACTTGTGTTAGCTGATCCTATACCCAATATTCCCATTCTAAATTTTTACCCATTGATTCATTTGTTCCATAGTTTCATACACTTTCTACTATCCATTTATAGATTTATTTTCTATGATAAGCACACTCATTTCATTGAAAAAACATAGTATTGGATCTTATACATAGGATTCTCCCGTTGGTTCCTAACAATGTATCCTTATCCTAGTTTCTAAAAACAACTAACCACTACTCTAATACCCTCAATGGAGACCTAAACATTTAATAAATTAATATTTCATATTATTAATTAAATGTTCATTAAATTCCATTACATTCAATATAAGAACTATAAATTTTTAGTGTACTTGGAAACATGTATATATACAAACCTTTTTAGAAAAATCAATATCAATACCTACTATGTTCCCCACACATAGTTCCCATATAATTAATAACAAACATACAACATTTATTCAGATCGTTGAGAATAGTAAACATAAGAAACTTTTAATATAGATTTTTAGAAAAGGAAAACATGGGAGATATCAGTAAATTATAATTTTAACAATAAATATACTATAATATTTTTATAACTTGATAATAAAAATAAAAAATAATACCCAACAATTCATAGACAATAATAATGTGTATTTTCATAATAAATGGTGTTTCATATGATATGAAATGTAAGAGAATAAAAATTCCAAATTTAAGAAAATATATCAAAATAATGTAATATTTTCAAAAATGTGATTCATAAATCGTGGGTAAATAACTATAATAGAAATCATATGTTAATTAAAACTTCCAAGACCATCAATTATTTGTCAAAATTAAATTATTTTGTAAAATCAAACTTTTTCAATTCCAACGTTCTCTTTGGAAAAACTTATACCCAGTTAAATATATCACCATTATTAAATACATTGGATAACTATATAATTCTAAGAACACCCAAAAAATAACTATAATATATATATATATATGAACAAATATCCTAAAACATTCATCGTATCATCATAGAATAACCCATGGAAAATAAATGAAGTTTTTAAACATCTCATCAACATATTCATTAATGTATTCAATATGGATTGAACAACCCCTAGAAATAAATCACAATTAATTTCAAATAAAACATCATTAATAACCATAAAAAATAAAATATATAGTATCATTAGAACCTATCCCTAGTGAAGTGTAAAAACTTCATAGGATATTTTCTTAGATTAAAAATTCTTTTAAAATAACATTAAAAACATTTATATGAAAATTAGTAATAATTCCTTTTCATTGGATATATTTGAAACTAAAAATTACAAGAATATTTCCATAACTATTTTATCTTAAAATAATATTGGGAACATTTAAAGAAGATTCAAAATGAATAAATACCATGAAGATGTTAAAATTTTTTCATTACATTTCTGTTAAAGAAAATTGTTTTCACACTTTGATAAAGTGTCAAAAAGTGGATCATTCTGAAAAGGGAATGAATATTTCTATTAAATATTTTTCTAAATTAATGAATTGTAAAATTTTATATGAAAAGTTAATTTTAAAAGAGAAAATATAATACATTGAATATTTTAGAATATATGGTCATGAAAAAAAATATTCATGATCAAAGAGAATAATAGTGTTTATTTTTTCTAAAAACAAGATTTCATACTTTTGATGATATATGGAGAGGAAAATTAAAGGATGAAATTATTTCTCCTAGAATAGAAATATGATTTTAAATGAAATGATATTTGGGAGAGACATATCAAATAATTTAATTATCAGAAATTTAAGAGAAAACAATAATTGTAATAATGATAGTGTAATGTAAAAAAAGCATACCACATTAGTAACATCAGAATTATAACCCCTATAAAAATAATTAAAATAAAATGAAATATTATAAACCTTTAATAAAAAAATATTCATGATACATTATATCATTTTTTTAGATGATATTACTCATTACATAATATAGGAGTATAACAAAATATACTTCCCCAAGAAGACAATATTCCTAAATAGCCCAAAATCCTCTTTTTTATTAATTTTTTTATAACCCCCCTTTCAAGGGATAAGGGGGAACCCTTAAAATACCTATAGTATTAGGTGATTACATTTCCTGTAGGCTTGAGAGACATTACAGGTCCCGAAGGTCTTATGGAATTCAACCAGACAATAACTATAAGGAACATCCCATTCCCAGTATCTGCATCATGTTAGTAGCTTTCCATGTTCACATGGCTGTCTAGATAAGTATCCTGTGAAAGAAAAGTATGGTCCCAGTTGCATATCTATACCCTCTCATTCTTTTCCAATCCATTTTTTTCTGCTCTAGTGAGTGCGTCTGCTCTAAATCCTCCTTTAGGGCTACTCCTTTTTTGTAGATTCTGTCTGGGGAAACTGCATGTGGCCCGAAGGCCTTAAGGTGGCCAGAACGCTTTAAAGGTGGCCGGAAATCCCTACTAACCCGAAGGCCTGGGTGGCCCGAAGGCCTTAAGGACTCCAAGACCAAACCGGGTGCCCAAAGTGAATAGTTCCTTGGTGCTACAGTAACTACTACGGTAACTCAACAATTTGTCTTTGCAGGGTTTCAAACTTGGATCTCGTGGATGCACTTAAGGATACCTCAATAACTATGTTGAGGCTCATGTGCTCAAAGAATACAATATAAGATGATAAACAATTACCTATTTGGTAATATTAAAATCGCAAAACCATGATAAAATAATTTAAATTTAAATTTAAATAACATGAATTTAAATTTATTCATTATATAATATTTCAATTTTGAATTATATAATCCTCATAAACATATATGGGTTCATAACAAAAGAACATGTCTTAATAAAATAATATTGAGATAAAAAACATTTCCTTATATATGAATTGATTCATAATTTCACTAACCTCATGTATAATTAATTTAGATTTATTAAAATTATATAATATAACTATTAACATTATTATTATAACATATATGGTTTGCTTGTAACATCTTGTCACCTGTTGATTAATTATTATTTAGGAAATTTACAGTTATGTGGGTTAATTGTTTTATTTTTCATGTATATTATCTTTCTAATAGAATATTTAATTAATATTTAACATGGTAATATAATACCCATAATGATAATATATTGATAAATATCATATATATTCATTAAATTCATCATTATAATTATCCAAGGGTGGTGGTGAAATAAAATGCATTGAATCAATTCATCATGGTGGTAGTGCACAAATACTCACGAGCAATAAATTCATTTAACATTTGACAGAAAAAGAAGATGAATAAGGTTATTAGATTATCCTAATAAAAAAATATTATATCCGAGATAATGATCTTATTATATAATAATTTTTTGGATATAATTTTTGGATTTTTAATAAGATTAACATTGAATGTTATAGGTTAAAAAAACCACCTCCTCATTGAGAGACAACATTTGGATTTGTTCTTAATATCCTTTTTGACTTTATTTTGAGAATAAAAATCCCTCTAGAACATTTATAATGATATTTATTAGTTTTTTTAATAATTGGAAGGTCTATATGGCTCATGATAGTGTTTAGAAGAGAGGAGTAGTAGTGTCCTTTCAAAGTGATGGAAAAGGCACAAATGGAATTATATTACAAATTTAAATATAATAAATTTTATTATATGTAAAATATGATACTTCTTTATATATTTAATTAATAATATGATTATTAATATAAATCACCTCATACATTAAAAGTTAGACAATTTTTCTTTCTGTTTTAACCCTTATCGCTTAGTTTTATCCCCACTCTTCCCATAACCCTTTTTACGATTACAATGCTTGAAATTTCTTTACTAGTTTAGGGGACATAATATTTACTAAAAAATAAAAATTATCCTATTAGTTTAAATTGGATAATATTTTAAACTGAATCCCATTCACTTGGTCAATGATAATATTTTTATTCATTTTAAATTCGTTAATAAAATATTATTTAACCTAAGATTCAATTTAAATCTTATTCATAACAATTCACATAGTTTGAATTTAAAAACTAAAATATTGAAATTAAATTTTAATATAAGCTTTTAAAAAACATATAATTTTTTTATCTATCTATAAAATTAATTGAACACAAAAAATTATCCCAATTTTATTAATTTTAATATTTCTAAAATCATTTATTTTATTTTTTTATTACTTTAAAAAGCAGTGTCTTGGTGTTACGTATGTATTTAAGGTAATTATACAATTACTAAAACATAAAAATAAATTAACATGGTAAAATTTCATTAATATTTAAATTAACCATTTATAACTGAACATAACCACTTTTTTCCTATTGAAAAAAAATATATTTGGTATATTTAAATAGAGAGAGTGAAATTTTGTATATATTTATTAAAAAAATAATATTAATGTCACTATCTAAGGACATATTTAATAAAATTATAATGAATCAATGAGAGGATGATTAAAGTTTAACGTGACCTACCCTATATAATACAATCATGTGTTATGTTCATTTATGAGCTTTGTGCCAATGTTTTTCACTATTTTACTCGTTTTACCCTTACTAAGTTGAAAAATAATTTCTAGGGTTAGTATTGAAAATGAAAAAAAAATAAAACAAACCTATATAAAAAATTATCTCATGATTCAAAATATGGAATTAATATTTTATTATTTAAAATCTAAAATAGGAAAAAATTTAAAAAAATCATACAACGCAATGAAAACTATTTTTTAAAAAAATGAGTTTTTAACAATAAAATTTAACTTATACTAAAATCAATTATAATATTGATTCCTCTATAATTTTATATATTATATAAAATTAAATAATACTTATGTTAATTTAATACTATATTAAAAATATAATTTGACTATTAGTTTACATGAATTAATGAAAAAATGAGTGATTTGTAAAAAAAATCAACACTATTCATTGAAAAATAAATATTTCTAAAAGAATACCACAATATTAACCTGTTATATTATTGAAATATTGAAATATTAAATTACATTCACACCCTAAAATAAAATTTATGAAAATTTAAGAATTTAATTATAATTCATGCATAAAAAATACAATTAAAACTATTTTTAATAGAAATATATTTTTAAAGAATAAAATAAAATTAAGGAAAATTGTGCACTTCATTATTATGAATAAAAAATATATTTTAATTATTTAAAACATTTATCCAAGTTTTCTAAAATGAGGTTATAACTATTCATACTTCTAATTTAATAGATACCGTATAATGGGAATTTATAAAAAAAATATAATTTTTATTCTGTAACATAGTTCCCTTAAAGATTGGTGCTGCATGTGAAGAATTATATCTATAAAAATATTATTTTATTTTTATTAAATGGGGTGTTACCTACACCCATGATTCAATCAAAATATTATTTTTATACATTTACTATAAATTTATTCATGTCATTTAAATTCAAGATATGAAATAATGGATTGGATCATGGTTCATTTAATCATTGTGTAATATTTCCTTCCAGAATCTTATTAGATTAAAGATTCAAATCTAAGTTATACAATTACCATTTTCCTATAGGAAGGGCACCAAGATTCCCTATATATTATATCATTTTAAATATAATTAAGAGGAATACATAATTAATGTATAGATATTTCATCTCTAACTCATATGAAAAGTGATAAATGCGACACTAAAAATATGGTCACTATTTATGTTTATAATTTACATGAAATATATATTTGTTATATACACACCATACATTTATAATCATTAGATTAGAGTGTGTCATCTTTCATGTGATCATGTTAAGGGATTATCACTCAATAATTATGATTTTATAAAATGTCTTAATAGATTTATCAATAACATTTTTTAATTTTATTAGATAATGTAGTACCCAATGACTTTACCGTATTTTCCTTTAGATTTTGTTGATATATTTACAAAACACATAACACCCAATATAAAAACAAACATTATTTAGTCATTTTTGGAATATTTAATTAAGTTATAAAACTTTTAAATAATTTATATAGTAAATTTATATATTTTATATCCAACCAAGTATTTTTACACTCATCTAATATATTTTATATAGGAATAATAAAAGAACAAACCCAATATTACATATATAATACTATATTTCATAAATGTAGTTTTCCACCTTTTAATGGAGAATCCATTTTCTGTATGATTTTTGACACTTTAATTGATATAATATGTCAAAATAAACCTCATATTTGAAATAGAGATAAAAATTATGTTAAGGTGAATTTTTTATATTTTTCAAAAACATGTCATTTTTAATGAATAATTAAAAATACTGAATTTAGTTCAAAACAAATTTTTCATCTAATTTATTTATAAGTTAAAATTATATTTTTAATTGGTTTTAATTTTTAATTATATAATATTTTTATAAATTAATACAAATTATTCCATTGGAATCAATTTCACATAGAAAACTTTTTGACATTTTTACTTTTAAAGCCCACATTTTCATCCCACCTATGGGATGAATTTTAATTTTATTTCTACCACTTTTGTAATTTTAATTTGGGAAAATATATTGCATATTTGTAATAATTAAAATTTATTATGTATAATAAGACCAACTTTTTTATTTTCCAAAAATAATAGTGAACATAATTAAAATTAATTATAATTATTAAGGTAAAATTAAGTTTAATAAAGGACTAAACCTTTAACTTAAGGGCCCAAATGACCTATAAACTTTTCCAAAACCCATATTATGTCCATAAATAATCCATGAACCATCCATTATTGAGTTTTTTTTTTTGTTTTTTAAGAATTATTTGATGTAAAAACATGGGTGCACCTAACTTCTTTTCAAAAATACCAAGTGATTCATTTCCCTCCATTATAAAAGGCCACCACCTCTCCCAATTACTCACACCTCTCAAACCACTTAGGTAAAACCAAGATCTACCAATATAGCTCCCAACCTCCCTCCCCTATACCTTGAATCCTCCCTTTGTTCATAAATACTTCCAATGAATCCTTTTGGTACAAACCAAATGAAGTTACCCGATTAATAGGTAATGCCGTCTTTCAAACTCTCTAGTTTCATTTCCATTATACAGCCACATAAAATCTATTTATTCAATTATTATATAAAAAACCAATATAATAAATATACTAGTATGTTTTAATGTAAATTATTTTACTTACAATTACACACACCCCCAAAAAATTTATAACAAACATACTGTTTCTATGTATGATGAACTACTGCCTCACAAAATGATGATTGTTAATTTTTCATTTACCACATATAATGGTTGAAATTATGATGGAAAATCTATTTATATATGATATATATTATATTTATTATGATTTTATACTTATTTATATTTTATTTATAACATGTCTTTATGCTTTCCATCTTCAGAATATATGATAATTTCGTTTGAGGAAGTGTGGGCTACCACCCCCTCAAAGCGATATGAATCATTAATGACATACATGGAACTTATAAAAGATGGTTTTAATAAAGTTATTTAACATATATACCCTATATATGATAATTTAATTAAAATATACATATTTATCATTTATTTTTCATACTTTTAATACAGTAATTAAATGAAAGTAGCAATCATGAATACGCATGGCCTACCATATGCATGAACGGTGAACATTATTTATAATATGTAAATAATATAGAATAATATAAATACATATATACTATATAGATAATATAATTAAATCATGGTTTAAACTATGTATATAATGAAATAATTATATAATTTATAGGAACAAACATCACAAGTTAAAACATACATGAGAAAACTAGTCAATTAATAAACGAAATAGTTAAAATAATGATAGATGTTTAACAAATGAGTAATAAAATATTATAAGAATATTATATATTATATTAATAACATAAAATATTCCTTATATTTTTTATTAACATATTTTAAACCACTATACAAGAGTCAAAACACCACACAACAAAAAGGTAGAATAATGTAAGGGATTTCGTCTGAATTTACATTCCATTGAGACATATTTGTTGTTATGCTCCTAGTTTCTTTTACATGGTGTATATAATATTATTTTACATGATATATCATGAATATCCTTACTATAATTATATTATAACTTTCATTTAATTTACTTACTTCAGGAGGTTTGTGAATTAAAATGCTTCACTCTGGTATGGGGAACTTTGAATGTTTAAAGATTATTTTTCCTCAATAATGTTTTAATTTAAACAACCCTTGATGTCACAAATCCTCTTATGATGTACTTTTGATAAATTTATACCATTTATTCAATAAATTTATTTGATAATGGATATTATATATTCGATATGTGTAATTATTTGGACATGTAAGTTAGGGGTTGTAGACCATTTAAGGTAATCCCAATGGGTTGGGGATCGGTTAAGGAAAGCCCCATGATGCATTGGTAGTATCATGAGATGAAGTTGATGGAAAAAAATATGGGTTTTTAACCAATATGATAAAATATCTTGTGAAAGGTCTTGATGATACTGGTTCCATCTACATAGTAAACATGGACTCCAATAATTAAGCATTTACCACATTCAGAATCAGATATTATTTATCCATCATATTTTTTCATTGACATATCTATGAATTTATTTCATTTTAATTTTATTGATTAATGGAATGTATTATAGTTTCTTACCTTTCCATATTAATTATGCCTTATCTAGTAGTTTAAAAGAAATGTGTGTTCAATTACTTACCTTTCAATATAGATTTATTCATTATTTCTTCTGTTATACTTTCCCTTACTGAGAATTTTATATCATGATTATTATATTTTATTCCATGGGTTTTGAAGAATAGAACATTGAATAAGCATTAAAGGATGTACCTTATTTTAGTTTATTGTGTATCTTGTTTTATTTTATTTTCTAATTATACTATTGTTATTATGTATGCAATCTAGCATTCCAAGACTCCTAAATTGATTAGTCATTCACGATTAAATTCCTTATAATCATGAAAATATAATAAAATAATACACCGACTTTGGTCATCTGGTGTTGAGATGTTATATTTGGTATCAAATATAGGTTTAGCAACATCCTTGGAAACTAGATTTAGAAAACTTATATTAGGGAACATAACCCTAAGATAGCCTTGGATTATGAGCATATAAAAATATTCTATAATTTTGGTATGGTAGATATTATGTCATTATTTATAGTAATACATCCCTATCTGGATAGAACAAGTTGACATGGTTTTGGAATAGATGTACCTAGGAGTAATAACTCTGAAAAGGTGTTCCAAGATAGATTCAGGGTAACCTAGTGTAAGAAAATGGGCTTAATTGTGCACCTAGTTTGACACTCTTGGGGGATATGATTAGGGTAATTCTTATTTTTTTTACCTACCACTATTATGGATTTAAAAGTAAATATGCCACAAAAGTAACTAATGTTTATGATTATATGATTTACAATGCATAAATTTATGTGATTGCATATACCATATTTGGATTCATGTATTGTGGTCCAATCCAGTGTATACCATTTATTATAAATGGAACTTGGAAGGACAAACCATATCAATACTCATGGAAAATTAAGATATTTCCCTCCTGGGAAAACCAATATGGTTTGTATTGGAATAGAGATAATTATGAAGATATTAGGTAATCTTAATCAGGTTATGAAAAATGACCTTGCATGAATGGAGAACAATATTCCATAGAGAGAATAACCTATGCTAGATCACTTTATGCGGAATAATCCCCCGTCATTAGTGGGGATACTAATCCAATTGTAGTTGAGAAATTGATTAAGTCTTCTGAGAATATATTTGCGACCTTGGAATGCAGTGAAAAGGAAAAAAGTTATAATTATGGAATGTTGTATCCAAGGTGATGTCGATCAGTAGTGGTCTATGATCTGGAATAAAGGGAATAAATATGAAACTTAACTCATGGGATGGAGGAATTTTAAGGATAAATTCTTTGATATATAATTCCCTCATGATAAAATAATTTATATTAAAAGGAAGTTCCTTAGCTTAAAGAAAAAGGAAAAAAGAGAGTTTCAAGGATTATGATCTACCATTACAAGGTTATCTTGGTATTCTAAAAATTATATACACAATAAAGAGTTCATAATCAACCAATTCTTTGAAGGTCTTAATCCAAATCTCAGAAGGGAACTATATTCTTGGAATTTTTCATTATATGAAGAAATAGTTTTATGTGCCATCAATATAGAGAAATAATTTTATAGAATCAATATATTCAATGGAAAACAAGAAAATAAGAGGAAATTTGATCATCATGATAAAGGGAATTTATTAAAGAAGAAGAAGAAGTTTGAGTAATTTCCATCTTGTGATAACTATGGAAAGAGTCACACTGGGAAATTCCTAAATTGAATGGGAGTTTTTTATAAATGTGGAGATTGGTATCGCCATGACAAAGAATGTAAGAGTATGAAGTAGATAAATGATGTCCAGTTCAATAATTGTAATGATATGGTGTGTTATGAAAATGATTTCCCCAAGTGTCAAGGGAATCTACCAAAAAATTGTCCAAGGGGAAATTGGAAAGATTATGAAATCACTAAAGTGGATATAGAAATGAAAAATGATGTGGTGTCTGGTCATTAATCCTATATTCAAATTTATTAAGTGTGTTATTTAATTTTGGATCGTCTCACTATTTTATATCTACCTATTTTTTAAATAAAATTTGGCATTTCCCTTTTTATTTTATAAGAGTGTTTTTAATAAAAAACTCTTTAGGGATGTATCATTGCAATAAAGATGTGTCGGTTAGTCCCAATTATGACACCTAAACATGATTTATGTGCTAAAATAGTCACCATACATATGGTTTACTTTTATAAAATTCTTGATATAGACTAGATCTCAAAATATGACGCAAATTTTTATTGCAAGAGAATAAAAGTTATGATTTTTGAGGAAAATGTTGAATCCCTCATCTTTAGGGAAGAAGTTTCCTCACCTAATTTGTATCTAGTCCACTCCTAATATCTATACTAAATGAAATTATTGGGTATGATGACCAAACAACCTCTTTTTATGAATAAGTTAATATTCAAATTAATGATGTACCAATTATCCATGAGTGCATTAACGTATTTCCTCAGGATTTACCAAGACATCCCCCAAAAAATAAGGTTGAATTAACCATTAATTTAATCCCCGATGCAAGGCCAATATCAAAGACTACCTATTGAATAGAAATTATATAATTGGTGATGTTTAAGAAACAACTAGAGGATTTGGGTAATAAGGGATTTATCCTCCTTAGTGTTTCTCCATGGTAAGACCCTCTCCTCTTTAAAAAGAAGAATTATGGATCAATGAGGTTATATGTTGATTATTGGGAAATCAATTACATTACAATATATAACAAGTATCCTCTACCTCACATTGATTAATTATTTAATCAACTTCACCAAGCCTAATATTTTTCATAGATTGGTTTTCTTTTTGGGTATCACAAATTTTGAGTGAAGAAGGAATATATTCCGAAATATCTTTTCAGACAAGGTATGGACATTATGAGTTTACGATAATGCCATTTAGACTGACTAATGCACCCTCTATTTTTATAGACTTAATGAAAATATTATTCAAGAAATATCTTGATTATTTTTTTTGTATTCATTGATGACATTCTGGGGTATTTTAAGAGCTATGAGGACCATCAAGATCACCTACGGATTATTCTTAGGACTCATAAGAGGGAAGATTTATATGGGAAATTCATTAAATTCAATTTCTGGCTATAAGAAGTTTCCTTTAATGGCTATATTTTCTCTTATAATGGAATATAATTTGATCCTAAAAAGACAAATAAAGTCATATAATGGCCTATAACAATAAAAAAACGCGATACATATTTTTATTGCTGTGGTAGGTTAGTATAAGTGCTTTATTCAGAATTTTTTCTGATTATCTAACCTTTTAACCAGGCTTATGCATAAAGGGGTTAAGTTTTTTTTGAAATAGGATTTTGAATACTTTTTTTAGATCAAAGGATATAATCATTAAATTATTATATTTTTACATTACCATATGGGAGTGATATGTTTTTCATATATATTGATTTATCAACGAAGGGACATGGTTGTTTCTTATTTAAAAATTATAAAGTTATTTCAGATTCATTAAGGCAATTAAAGACTCATGAAATGAACTATCCAATCCACTATCTTGAGTTAGTAGCTGTAATTTTCTCTTTGGAAATATGGAGGTATTATCTCTTTGGTAAAATATGTGAGATATACACGAATCATAAGAGCCTGAAATACATCTTCTCACAAAAATATCTCAATATGAGACAAAGGTGATGGCTCAAGGTGCTGAATGATTATGATTTCTCGATACACTATCACCCTGGTAAAGAGAATAAGGTAGAAGATTCTTTGAGTAGAAAGGATCATGGAGTTCTAACCCAAATGAGGATTGAGAAGGATCATATTTTCAGGGATCTAGAAAATATGTATATGGATATTTTAAATTAATGAGAGATACAAACAATTTAACAAATTATTAAAAACCCATTTTTATTAGTGATTATAAATAATTATTAATCTAATGATGAGTATTTTTAGAAGAAAATTAATGGCATGAATGATATAAAATTATAAGACTTTTTTGTGAAGATGGTTTTATAAAATTTGGAAAGTGGCTATGTGTTCTATCTATACCAAATCTAAAAAGAGAGTTATTGGATGATGCTCATATATCAAATTTTTCTATACACCCTGAGATCACAAATATGTATAGGTACTTGAATGATAATTATTTTATGGGATAAAATGAAGTGGGAAATTGTGGATTTTATGTTCAGATGTTTGGTTTGTCAATAGTTGAAAGATGTAAGGTGGAATCCTAAAGGATTCCTACAACCTCTTTCTATTCCTATTTGGAAATGGAATGAAATTACTATGAAATTTTTCACAGGACTATCCAAGACTCCAACAAAGTATGATGCAATATGGGTTTTTATTGACTGCCTAACCAAATCATCTAATTTTTTTCCATAAGAGAGCACATGCATGTTGATCACCTCGTAAGGCTTTACATTAAGGGAGATGAAAGACTTTATGGTGAACCTCTATCAATTGTTTCAAATAGATACCCCCACTTTACATCAAAATTATGGAAAATCCTAAAAAGACTCTGGACATTGAAATTTATTTGAGCACTGCATACTATCCCCAAGCTGATGGATAGTCTGAATGAATAATTCAAACAATTAAAGGCATGTTGATGTCATTCTCACTTGACTTTCAAGGTATGTGGCATCAATACTAACCTTTGGTGGAGTTTTCATATTATAGTAGTTTTCATTCAAGTATTCAAATCACACCGTATAAAGCATGATATAGAAAGATATTTATTACTCCAACTTGTTGGAATGAAGTTTTCAATTGGAAACACATAGGCCCATAACATGTTGAAGAGTAAATTACAAAGGTAAAGGTTATTAAAGCTCATATTAAATCCTATAAATATAGGAAAAATGTCTATTTTAATAATCAGATGATAGATTCAGAGTTCCAAGTGGGATATCTTGTTTTCTTGAAGGTATCTCTAGGTAAGGGTGTTATAAGGTTCAGTAATAAATGGAAAATATGTCCCAAGTTTATCAGAACCTTCAAAATTCTTGAAAGGGTTGGATTTGTTGATTATCATTTTGTATTTCCACCAAATCTATAAAAGTTTCATGATGTGTTCCATATATCTTTGATAATGAAGTAAATGCCAGTCCCAATGTATATTCTCATTTCTGATGAGAAATATTTGGAACCCAACCTTTTATATTGTGAAGAACCTATCCAAATTCATGGTTATAGAGAGAAATTATTGAGGAATTGGACGACTCATCTAGTAAAGTTACTTTATAGAAATCACAAAACTAAAGAAGAAACATGGGAACTAGAGGATTCTATGAGAGATGACTAACCAAATATTTTTTAAGGTAATACCCCTAAAATTTCATCGATGAAATTTTTATAGTATGGAATAATGTATCACCCCAACACATTACTATATTTTAATTTATATTTTTTTATATCATTGAAAAACACACAACACTCGATTAAAAAACAATATTTAATCATGTTTTTAATATTCAATTAATTATAAAACATTTAGAGAGTTTATATAGTAAATTTATATATTATATAACCATCTAAGTATTTTTTCACACAAATAATATATTTTAGATAGGAATAAGATAATAACAAAGCCAATATTACAAAAAAATACTCTATTTTTTAAAAGGTAATTTCACCATCATTTAAGGGAGATCCCATTTGAAATATGAATTTTGAAAATTTAATTGATTTAGTATTTATAAATAAATTTAATATTTTTAATATAAAAATAGAAATTAGGATAGGTTGAATTTTTTATATTTTTTGGAAACATATCATTTTTAGTGTATATTTACAAATACTAAATTTTGTTCAAAATTTAATTTTCATATAATTTATTTATAAATATTAATTATATTTTTAATTTTATGAAAGATTAATTATATAATATTTTTCTAAATTAATACAATGTATATCATTGGAATGTATTTCACATTGAAATCATTATAAAAAAATAGCAAACTTTTGGATGTTTTTACTTTAACACCCTCCATTGTCATCCCGCCTATGGGATGAATTTTAAATTAAATTTTCCAACATATGTGATTGGAATTTGGTAAAATAGATTCCATGTTAGGAATAATAATAATTTCTAATTTCTAATAAGACCAAATTTTTTTTACAAAAATATTTGTGAAAGTAAATACAATTAATTACAATTATAAAGGTAAAATTGAGCTCAACAAAGGACTAATCCTTTAACCTAAGGACCCAAATGAACTACACACTTGTATAACACCAATTTTCTGGATATAAATCATCTATAAACCTTATATTATTTATTTTGGTTGGCTTTTGAATACTTTTTTTTTAAAAACATGGGTACCAATAACTTTATTTCAAAAATATCAAGTGAGTCTGTTTCCCCCTTATAAAAGTCCATGACCTCTCTTCTTTCGTTACACCTATAAAACAAAATAATATTAGCCAATATCTACCCATATAGTTTCCAAAAATCCTTATCCTAGACCATGAAGCCACCCTTTGGTCAGAAATACTTCCAAGGATGCCTTTTTGTAGAAACCAAAATAAGTTACAGGTTTCAGAGTTAACACCTTCTCTCAAACTCTCTAGTTTAATTTTGATTCTCCACCCCCCCCCCCCCACACCAATATCTTTATTCCATGGTTATATAAAAAAACCAGTATCATCATTATAATAGAATGTTGTTATGTGAATGGTTTGACCTTTAATTACTCACACCTCCATCACATGGAGGTTCCCCTGGAGGCTTTTGCGAAGGCGGCCGCTCGTCTGTAGTGGACCCCTGTGGCCTGTTTGGGGGTGGATAAGTCATATGTGTTGGTCTTCAAGTAATTTGTGGATTCTTGGGGAATGTCTGTTCAGGCATGGATCTTATCTCTTCATCACAATTCCTTCTATATGGTGATGGTTTCAAAGGAATACTTCATCTTCGTGTGGTGCAAAGGTCAGAGATCTTTTGGTAGATGGTGTTTTAGCTTATCTCCCTGGGTGATGGAGGCCCATAAGTGGAAGGAGAGTCCTCTTGTGGTGGTATGTATTGGTCTCTCCATCCTTCCCCAACCGTTCCAAAATGAAGCTTTCCTCTGGGCGATGGGATACTCCCTTGGTGTTTTATTATATGTGGAAGACCACACCCTCTCCTGTGAATATATCCTGGTGCCAAGGCTATGCGTTGAGATAAATTTATTGTAGCCATTACCCGAGAAGATAGTCTTAAAGGTGTGAGATGTGGTGACTTAGGAACAATCTCTTTTGTTCCCTGTGCTCCCCAGATTTTTCTCCTCTTGTTGTATTTAGGTCCATTTAATGGTCTTGTGTAGATCTCTCAAGAAAAGAAATCTGCGGAAGGCTCATAGGGATATTCCACGTAGCGTCCCTCCCCCTATATAGTTTGTACCTATAGTTCCTAGTGATTTCAAATGGGTGGGTTCCTTGTCAAAGGTTGATCAGTTCCCCTCACCAGCTTTAGATGAGGATATTATTCTCCCTCTTCCCTAGCTATAGTTATCCCCCATGTAAAGAATTGATGTTCTTCTTTCCTGGGACCTCAGATCTAATGTGTGGTCTCGAGGTTGGGATGCCTTTTCCTTATCACACGTTCATAGTAGAGAGGTTATGGGACTGGATTTTGTCCCTATTCTACCATCCCTTGGTCCATCAGGCGATGCTGCCTCCCTTGAATGAAGATCGCCTTGTTTTCCCTGGAGAGATAGTGGTATCAGGGAGCCTTCCCTGGTCACTTTCTCATAGTGAGTTCGGAGTGAAGGCTGGCTCCAAAAAAGACATGGTAGACAGTTTAGTGGGTAATGCAGCCAAGGTTTTGGAGAAGAGGAAACCTACCTATCAATCCCCTCACTTGGTGTCGAAGGTTAAGTCAGTAGAGCTACCTCGTCATGAGTCTCCCAAGGATTCTGGTCCCTCTACTTCTAGCCCAGGGGTGTGCACTCATTCCAAAAAGAGACATCTCAGAAAAGGCTCCTCCTTCCTATGTATTATGACCAATGAGAATAGGGAAAAATTCAGTTTCCCCTAGTTTAATGTTATATATGTTAATCTGGAATTCTTACAGCCTGGGCGCTTGAGTGAAGTCAGATCACATTGTTTCAGAATCCAAGGAAAAAAATCTTGTGTTTTTGCAGTGCTGGAGCACAAAAAAAGTCGAAAAAGATCAAGACCTTCTATCATCACGTTCATATTCATGACTCCATGCATGCAGACCCAATTGACCAGCATATCTGGTTGTTTTGGAAAAAGGAGGTTTCCCTAGAGATGATCGAGGCTGGAGACCAATACATCACCAAAAAAGTCACTATGGACGAGGAGTGATGATTTGCCTCCTTTGTGTATGGCAGTTGTGTTCCTTAAGATAGAACTCGTTTGTGGTAGGGTATTTAATCTATTGATCTAGATGACCTCATGTGGGTAGTGGCAGGGGACTTTAACATAATCCTTGAACCTGAAGAGAAGAAGGGGAGAGGAGCTTTCTTGCAGTGGGAAAGCTAGGACATTGCTAATTTTATGGAGGGAAAGGGGCTACTTAACATTGGATATTGTGTTGATCTATTTACATGGTGAAATAACCGAGGTGGAGGTAGGCAGAGCTGGTACAGACTTGACTAGTGCCTGGCTAATAACAATGCTCTTATTTTGTTCCCCAACGCTAAGGTTAAACATCTATCCCATGGTATCTCTGATCATTCTCCAATTCTGGTCTATTTGTCCCCTAATTTGGAATCTCATGAGGCATTCAGGTTATATCAACATTTTTCCCACATGAATGATTATAAGTGGATTGTGAGGGTGTTTTGGGATGCCCCATCACCTGGGCACACTTGGGTTGCACTTCACAACAAACTGCTAAGGATGAAGAAGGGACTCTCATATTGGGCAAAGAACTTACCTCCCTTTGACCAGAATATATATGTCCTTAAACAGATTGTTGAAGACCTATAATTGAGCCTGGATAAGGAGTGTAGTGACTCATTATATGAGTATTTAGTGGCCAGGAAGATGAAGTGGGCTGAGGAGCTTCTCAAGAAGGAGCGGTTGGCTCAGGATCATTCCAGGGTAACGTAGCTGAACAAGGGTGACAAAAATAATGCTTTTTTCCATGCCTATATCAGGGAAAGGTAGATATGTATTGTTCTTAACATATTACTTTAAGATGGAACCTACACAAATGATAGAGATACTATTGGTATTATGAATCTATTGTTCTTTTAGGACCTCCTCACAGGCACGAACCTAAGAATGGATAGTGGGTATCCTAGTGGAAATGCAAACCATGGGAGGAAATCCCCACCAAAGTGACTAGCTTGGATAATGTGGGCTTCAAGGTGATTCCTAATGAGGAAGAAATCTATATTGTCCTATAGAAACTCAACCCTGATAGTGCACCTAGTCCCGAAGGCTTTCTTGGTTCTTTTTACAGGGGGGAATTTGTTGTGGTCAAAAAGGATATCATTGAAGTAATGTAGGATTTTTGTCGAGGAGGGATCCTTTCTAGAATTTCTTTTTCCATATCTATGATTCTTATACCCAAGGTTAGGGACCCCTCCTTACTCACTATTGACCAGCGAGTTTATGAAACATGCCTTACATGATTCTATCGTGCGTTATCAATCATAGGTTATCTAAGAATCTTCCTGGATATATCTCTCTTGGGAAGCATGGATTTGTGAAGGGTCAGTCCATACAGGGTGAAATAGCTCTCTCCTAAGACATAGTAAGGGACATAAACTTCAAGACATGCAGATCTAATATGGTGATCAAATTGGATATGGACAAAGCTTATGACAGGCTTGAGTGGAGTTTCTTGAACAGATTCCTCTCGATGATGGGGTTTTCATCCAAGGTGGTGGATATCATCTTCAGATACATAATTTCTTAACGTTTTGTAGTCTAATTTTTGGGGAAGACCCATGGTTTATTCAAGGCTACTAGAGGAATTTTTCAGGGATACCTAATATCTCCAAGATTATTTATCCTGGACCAAGATACTCTCAATAAACTTCTAAATTATGGCACACGTTAAGGAGAAATCCTCCCTTATAGGAAGAAGCATAACATCTCTTCGATCTCCCATCTAATTTTCATAGAAAAAATAATGATTTTCATTAATAGTGGGATGATCTCTTTTCAGGGTATCAAGAATTTTCTGGAGGATTATTGTTTTTGGAGTGGACGGGTCATCATCAACTCAAAGAGAAGCATCTTCATCTCCCGCAAGAGCTCTTTCAGGTGGACCTCCTCCCTGTACAGTCGCCTAAACATGCAACGGGGCTCATTCTCAATGGAGTACATGGTAACTCCAATCTATTAAGGTAGGTTACACATGTGTGATTTTGATCACATCATTATTAGGATAATGAGTCGTGTTTATAACAAGAAAAACCAATTTCTCTCATTTTGGGGGGTGTATAGACTTGTTTAACAATATTTTGTCCACAAACCCTATTCATGCTTTGGCCTCCCCAAATATTCCAAAAGGGGTGATCAATAATATTGACAAGGTTTTATGCATCTTTGTTTGGGATTGAAAAATAAAAGATAAGAGGCACTAGGCCTCGTGGGGAAGGCTAGCGAGACCCATTCACGATGGTGATATTAGCATTAGAAGTATTTAGAGTACTCTCCATGGAATGCATTCCAATCTTTCTTGGGAAATAATTGAGGAGCGCACTCTCTAGGGACAGACCATGTCTCATATCTATGGAAGTAGCTCGATGGATGGTTGTGGGTATGCTTCACTCCTTTGGTCAAAACACTATCCTTTGGTCCAGAGCCTTCAACAAAGCTCTAGGTGGATAGTTGGCACTAGGGAAATTATTTTCTGGCATAATAACTGGGTAGGCTTTGTCCTTATCGTCCAAGGTTGTATGAAACCTCTGATCATAGTGAAGGAGGTGCAGAATCACCACAGATTCACCAAGGTATTTTTGGATGAGGACTAGTAGGCTCTTCATGAGCTGATTGAGATCATATCAAAACTAGATCGATGTGTGTTTATACCTTTATCTTCTGGTGTTTTTTCCATAAGAGATTTCCACAGGTTGATCTCCTCACAAGACCACCATGATCATTGGAATGAAAATTTCCGGTGCCAAAAGATCCCTATGAAGTTAATTTTCTTTATTTAGTGCATCAGGAACCATTCTCTTACAACAGATGAGAACATCAAGAATCTTGGGATCAATATGGCCTCTAGGTGTCACTTCTGTAGCAATAGGTAGGAGGAGATCTTTGAACACTTGTTCTTTGAAGGCGAATGGGATCATGCAGTTTGGTCCTTCCTTAGTGGTATCACAGTTTTCTCCTCTCGAGAACAGAATAACTTACCTTTCTGGGAGAGGTGGTTCCACGGAATGCTGGGAGTAGAGAAGGATCGACTAGTCTGAGCTGCAATATTTAATGTTGGGTGTTGGTGCCTGTGGCGAGATAGAAATCAAGAATGTTTTGAAGAAATGGCTCCCACGGCAAGGTCTATTTTTTTGAAGACTCATTTTTTGTTAATTGATATGGTTTCTATTATTAGAGAGTGGTATGAGGCTTCTTCATTCAATTTCATATGGGGTAGTGCATCCTTCG
The DNA here is from genome assembly GCA_963277665.1 of Viscum album. Classification (NCBI taxonomy): domain Eukaryota; kingdom Viridiplantae; phylum Streptophyta; class Magnoliopsida; order Santalales; family Viscaceae; genus Viscum; species Viscum album. Next base: position 4,269,771 of record OY728166.1, on the reverse strand, counting down.
CACACCCTCCCCCAGTCAGAATGCTGAGAAAATGGGTGGGTTTGAATCCTCCTAATATCGGCTACAAATTGAACATGGGTGGGTCCTACTTTATGGGTGTGATTAAGGGAGGGGTCTAGTTCGAGGATTTAGGGTAATTTATTGATGGCATTCACTTCAACCTATGGTTATAGAACTCCCCTCTTAGTCGAGGCCAAAGGTGTGCTCACTATGATATCTCTCTGCATCCAAGAGAATCTGGTTATATCCCAAGTGGAGACTGACTCCTTGATCCTTCATGATTCCTTTCACGTTAAAGGATCTATTCCTTGGTCTATATCATATGCAGTTAGGAAATGTTGATCTCTCCTTTGGAACAACATCCAAGTGACCCATACATGAAGTGAGGGGAATAAGGTTATGGATTACATGGATTCTATAGCTGACCAAAGCTCCATCAACACTTTCCTTATCTCTATTAACTATTTGAAACTAGAAGGTTTCAATTTGATTATAGAGGATGCCCTTGGACTGCACTATTTTAGACCTCCTTAATCCTTGGTTTCCTTATTTTCCTCTTTCTTTGAATAAAAATCTGACTTGGATGGATGTGTTCATGTGTATGCATGGCCTACCGTCTCTATGAGTGGTGCACTTCATTTATAATCTCTAATTGTTATGGACTACTAAAAATACATATATACTAGATATATATGATAATTAATTCATGTTTTATATTCTCGAGATGATTAAATACTTAAATAATTAATGGGAAACACAATTCACAATTCAAAACATATTTGATAAAACTAGGAAATTAACACACGAAATAGTTAAAATAATGAAAGAGGGTTAAAATGGGTAATAAAATATTTTAAGATGTTAATATATGATATTAGTGAAAATAGTATAGTTCCGGTGTTAGTTAGTATCATTTTTTAAGCCACAATATGAGAGTCTAATGACCACACAAAAAAAAGAAGGATAACGTAAGGTATTTCGTCTCAATTTACATTCCATTGAGATTTATTTGTTTTTGTGTACCTGGTTTCTTTTATATGATGTATATAATGGACATTTACAAGATATATCATGAATCTCATTACTCTCATGGAATTATACCATTTATTTAATTTAATTCCTTCTAGAGGATTGTGATTTAAAATGTTTCAAAGTGGTATTAGACACTTTGGAATGATTAAATTTTAATTTTCCTCAATAATGTTTTAAGATGAACAAAACTTACTATAACGTATCCTCATTTAGGTATTTTTGAAAAATAAATATACTTTATTTAATATGGATATTTGATAAGGAATATTATTTATTTTATATGAATAATTCTTTGGATATGTAAGAAATGGGTTGTAGACCATTTAAGGTAATCCCTACAGGTTGGGGACCAGTTAATGAAATCCCCTCGATGCGTCAGTAGTCTCATAAGATGAAATAGATGGAAAAATAGATAGGTTTTTACCCAATATGCTAAAATGTATTTTTAAAGGTCTTGAGGGTATTTGTTCCATGTACCTAGGAAACATGGAATCCAATAATTAAGCATTTACCTCATTCAGTCCCAGTTATTATTTATCCATGATATTTATGCATCAACATATCTATGGATTTATTTTATTTTCAGTTTATTTATTAATGGCATGTATTTCAATTTCTTAGCTTTTCATATTGATTATTCTTTATTTAGTTGTTTAAATGGAAAGTGTATTTAGTTATTTAACTATATATATATATTGATTAATTATTAATTTTGTTGTACTTACCCTTTCTGAGCATTTGATCTCACCCTTCTTATGTTTCTTTCCCCATTGTATGAAGAATAGAACATTTAATAAGTTTTCAATGATTTATTTTATTTCATTTTATTGTGTAGAATTTTTTATTTTATTTTCAAATTTTATTGTGAGTATTTTGTTTGTAATATGGTTTTCCAATACTCATAAACTATTCGGTCCTTTGGGAATTAATTCTTTATAATCATGCCAATGTAATAAAATAAGGTATTGGAACCTGCATTATGGGGTCGAGGCATTACAGTTAGTATCAAATGGATGTTTATCAACAACCATTAAAAATTGATTTCGAAAACATAGATTAGGGAACATTATTGTAAGATAGTGTTTGATAATGAGTATAGAAGAACATCCTAGAATTTTGACAAGGTAGATATTTTGTGGTTATTTCAATAAATACATCCTTTTTTGGATACTACAAGTGGAATTGGTTCTAGAATAGATGTACTTAGGAATAATAACTCTGACATGTCATTCGAGCCTTACTCAGGGTAACATGGTACATGAAAATGATCCTTACTACACACATAGTTTGACACTCCTGGGGGATATGCTTGGGATAATTAAAAATTTATATACCTACCATTATGAAGGATTTAAAATTAATGAGGCCCCCAAAGTAACTAAAAATTATGATTCTATGATTTATGATGTATAAATTTATGTTATCTACTATACCATATTTAGAATCATATATTATGATATAATCTAGTGTTTTCTTTTTATTAAAAATGGTTTATAGAAAGACAAACAGTATCAATACTCATGGAAAATACAGAGATTTACCCCTAAGGAAACCAATATGGCTGGTATTAAATAGATAAAATTATGGAGATATTAGGGAAACGTAATTAGGTTATAAAATATAACCTTTCCTGAATAGAGCAACCTATTCCATGGAGAGAATATCCTATTCTAGATTGCTTTATGTGGTAGAAACCCCCATCATTTAGGGAGACTACTAATTCAATTATAGATGGGTAATGGATTAAGTATCTTGATAATATATTTACATCCTTGGAATTTAGAGAAAAGGAAAAAGTTACAGTTGTGGTATATTGTCTCTATGGTGATGTCGATCAGTTGTGGTCTCTGATCCATAATTCAAGGGAGGAAGAAGAAATTGAACTCATGGAATGGATGAATTTTAAGGAGAAATTATTTGATAAATACTTACCTCATGGTCAACAAATTGAGATTAATAGGATATTCCTTAGATAAATGTATATGGAAAAATAAAGTTTTTTGGATTTTGAAGCTACATTTAAGAGGTCATCCAGGTATGCTACGAATTATATATGCATCACTGAGTGCATAATTGACCACTTATTTGAAGGTATTAAGAAAAATCTATAAAGGGAATTTGTTTCTCATACTTTTTCACCATATTATTGGGACCAATCATATGATCAATGTGATGGTGGTTTCAATTATTTTATTTTGTTTTCAAGGTATGTTTTGAAGAAAGTAAATCATTTCACTTTGTTTTTTGGAAACAATTGTTTTGGGTTAGTTTTGAAAAGAATTAGATCCATGTTAATTATAACAATGCCATGTTAATTGTGATGATGATTTTTTTATTTTTATTTAATACAAATCATGAGTTTTATTGAGGAATTTTGATGAAATATTGATAGAAGAAATGGGGATTAAAAGAGATGAAGTTAATCAGAAAAGAATCATATTCAGATTGTTTCTCAAAAAAATCACAAAAGAATTGTATTCGGATTTATCCTATATAGATGGAAGAAATAAAGCAGTGGTACTGATTATTTTTAAAAACAATCAGAAAATAATTGTATTTATACTGTTTTTCAAAACAATCAAAATACAATTGTATTCATATTAAAGAGGTGGTACTGATTTTTTTTTTAAAATAATTGGATTCTAGGTGAAAGTGAAGGGTGGTACCAATGAAAGGTGGTATCGATGAAATGTGGTACTGATGAAAGGTTTTACCTATGAAAGTTGGTGCTGATAAAAATAGATTTCGATGGAAGAGATGATGCCAACAGAAGATGAGACAGTGATGTTTTTTCAAAACAATCGTATTTGGGTAGAAGAAAAGGAAAGTGATGGTGATGATTGTTTCTCAAAATGAATATATCAGGGTAAAAGTGAAATAATGTACATGGTACCAATAAAATATCAGTGTTTTCATATTGTATCGTATCCAGGAATATCATTGTTTTCAAATTGTATTAGATCGTATCCAGAATGATCATAAACAGTGATCATATCCAAGATTATTGTATCTGAAATGATCGTAACCAGTGATCTTATCCAGAATGATCGTACCCAGAATGATAATACCCAGAAATTGTAACCAATGATTGTATCCAAAATGATCTTAACTAGAATTATCATACCCAGTAATCATAACCAGTGATTATAACCAGCATGATTGTAATCATAAGTGATCGTATTCAAGATGATCGTATCTAGATCATTGGTATTCAGAAAATATCATGCTTGGGTTGAGATGAAAATAAAGAAGAAGTAATGAATGGAAAGTTGTCGTACTTTCCAATTGAATCAAAATGATGCTAAGGCTGATCCTTAATGCATTCAAAGTCATTAAGGAATTCATGATTCAATCATAGGTTTTTAATGTAATGATGTTTTTTTCAAGTGGGTTAATAGAAATTAAAATAAATTGAATATTGATGAATTAATTTTCAAGGGGGATCCTTTCATTTAAAAGAGTGATTTCATCTCAAGTGGAAAAGTGTGTTTCTTCAAAAACATTTAATTGGTATGGTATCAAGCATTATTTTGAAGAAATCATCATGAGAAAATTGGATTCAGACCCATGTATTTCTCATCCATTTTAATCATATTTACATTTGAAATGAGAGTCTAGAAAAGAATAGATAAAGATTGTAGAAGATTCAAGAAGAATTGAGAAGCGTTGACAATGTCATAATTGCTTTGATATTTCAAGATAAATTCATATTTAGGTGAATTTAGGTCAGCATGAAAGTGTTTTTGGATTCCTGCCTAAACATGTTTTGGGTCACCTATAAAAGGTATGAAGTAAATTGTACTTGTGTGACTTGAAAAGAGAGAAGCTCCAAGTTTCTAGAGAGAATGAGAGTTCAATTACATTCAGATTGACAATTTTATTGGGTGGTATTGATTCATTCATAATCTATTCATCATAAGAATTTTATTCGGGAATTGAAGTGGTGTCGATTCTACTCTATTTTTTTCTATCTAAAAATCGGGCTGGGATCTCTATTTTGAAAGAATCGAATTGGGAGCTCTGTCTTGAAATAATTATACTCGTAGGAATGGAACTCAGAATTTCATAAAAAAGTCTGGGTGGTTATTACCATTCTTTTGGGTAAGGAATTGATGAATTGTATTACAATTTGAATACATTTGTTGAATTAAAAAAATGCATGAGTAACATGAGTTGTTACAAAATAATTTTATTACACTATTGTTCTAAGAGGGTGCACACGCACTAGTGGTATTGTTTCATAGTGCTACTCGAGTGAAATGGTACATCCTACTCATTGTAATCCAAGGATTTTATTATTAGTGGGTTTTATAGTATTTGATCATTTCCAAACCATACCAAGGACGTAGCTTTTCTTATTGAATAGTGATCCTTGTAAATCATTGTGTTCCTATGGAAGTGTGTTGAGTTAGTTTTCAGTAGGGAATTGAAATATTTAATAGGAGGTGAATTTTGTTTCAATTTAAAAGAAACATAAAAGAAAATAGTATCACTAATTCACCCCCTCCCCCTCTCAGTGAAACATTACTCCAACTAGGCACTTTTAGGTGGTATTAGAGCAAGGATTCCTTCACTATTATTTGATGATGGAGAACGGGAACAATGTGAACATTAAATTTATTCCAGTCTTTTATGGAAATAACTATCATATCTGGATAGATATAATTCTTCTATATCTTATGTTTATTAGTTATGACGTTCTTGAAGCTTCAACAGTTGGGTTTCCTCTCATTTTTGATAGTGCTCCACTTACACCTATTGAAAAGATGTTTCTTGAGAATTATGGAAGGAACAAGAATGATATATTATAATCAATTTATGAAAGTTAATTCTTGAGAGTTAAAGGTGTTTCCACAAATAATGGTATTTAGGATAAATTGAAAAACCTATACTAAGGAAATACAAAAGTGAAGAAGGAAAAGTTACAAATATTTAGATTGAAGTATAAAGATTTGAAGATGGGTGAGCATGAATATATTAGTGAATTCATTACCAGGGTGAATGACATTGTGAGTAATATCATATTTCTTGGTGAAAAGATGAAAGACTCTACATTTGTTGAAAAGATCTTGAGAATCCTAGCTGAAAAATTTTATGAAAAAGTTTCTTCGTTGGATGAAAGATATCCTGAAACATTATCTCTTGATGATTTACATATCACTCTTATAACATATGAAATGAGAAGAGAGAATGCTATGAAGAGAAGAACAAAAGTTGATAGATAAATGTCTTTCAAGGATATGAATAAATAAAAGTAAAAGAAGATTGTTACTGAAGATGAAGCTAGTGATTCTGACTCTGAAAATGAGGTATGTAAGAATCTCAATAAAATCATATCCTTATTTTATAAAAATGTGATAAGAGGTACAGGGAAATACAAAGGGAAACTTACCTTGAAATTTTTTGAATATGGAGGTGTTTGTCACTTTTCAGATAACTGTCCTCAAAGAAAGAAAAGAAGAGGGTAGTGATATTGAATAGATAAATAAAAGAAGATCATGGAAGAAAAATAGAGACAAAGGAAAAGAAAATAAATTATTCAAATCAAAAAAGAAGAAGTTTATTGTGAAAAGATGATAAAGAAGAAGAGGGTGTTGTTGAATCTGAAAAATACATTGATTATATTAATGAAAATACTTTCATTGCAACAGTTAATGATGAAGAATTCGGAAGGAGTAGTTCTGAAGAAGAAGAAGAAAATCATCTTGAAATTCATTTGAAATAATAGTTGAAATAAAGTCTGAGAAAGATCAGAATACATGAAAATAAAAACCAAAAATTTGGTAGATGAATGTTCAAACAACAAAAAATGCTTTACTAGTGAGAAAGAAAATATGGTTAAAGATATTTATGAGTTAAAGAAGTATTTGGAAGATGAAAAGAATCGTAATGTGCATTTGGATGTGAAGTTGAAGGAAAAAAAAGAAGAATAGTTAAAACATGTCCAAAAAACATTCTGAAGCTAAAAAGAAAGGTCTATGTTTCCAAAATGATACACTGAATTTGGTGAATGTTCTTGTAATGAGAAACTTTAGAAGGTTCAACAAAAGATACCTTCAAAGGGTGAGAAGAAGAATGGAACTATGTCTGAAAATAATAATGTTGGCAATGTTATGTATGTGGTCAAAGTGAAAAATTAAGATGTTAAAAAATATCTTGAGTCTGACAAGGTTTTATATAGATCCAAAAATGTTTCAAATACTTCTGATCCTATCAAGCCTGAAAAGAAGAAGAATCTGATTGAAAGTGAAAATAATATGGTTGAGAAATGTTTTCAAAGTTCTGATCAGTATGGAGGTTTCAGAGGAAAATATTCATTCTATGGGTATTGCTGGTATTGTGGGGGATTCGAGCACACAGCAAGTATTTGTTGGTTCAATCAACAACATTACTATTATCCCACAGGTTATCAAAGGAATATATTAAGGGGGATTCAATCTCCTCAAAGAAAGAAAAATGAGATGGTTGTCTTGAAGAAATATGAAAATAATGAAGTGAAGATTGAAAATAGGTTCCAACCCATGGAAACTATTTGTAAAAGATATAAAGATCCTCGACACCTTGAAAAAGAATGTCTTGTTTTGTTACCAGCTCAACAAAATATTCTCAATTATCAGAAGCCATAGGTGAAGAATAAAAAGAATGGATAAAAGGTTCTTATTGTTAAAACTACATTAAAATCCATGAAAGTAGAATGACCCTGGATACTTGATAGTGGGTATTCATCTCACATGACATGAGACTTGAAATTCTTGAAGGATGTGAAAGATTTTAAAGAAGGCACGATGACATTTGGTAATGATGAATTATTGAAAATAAAAGGTGTTGGGCCATCCATAATTGGAATAAAAAAGATGAAATCTAAGAAAATGTTGTATGTTGATTGGATAAAACACAATCTACTAAGTATTTCACAATTGTGAGATAAGGGTAACAAATTTATCTTCAAGAAAGATGGATTTGTTTTAAATAGTGAAGAATATATAAAGAGTGTTACAAGATATCAACATACTAAAGGAAATTTGTTTGAGGTTGGTGATTCACAAAACTCTTGTTAAATGAGTATGGTGGAAGAGGATCTGTTATGGCATAAAAGGCTTGGGCATATGTTTCAGAGAAAGATGAGAAAGTTATCTAAAATAGACATTGTTCGAGACATTCCTAATTTTCCATGAAAAAGATTTTGGTGTTCCACTATTTGTCAGAAAGGAAAAATTACAAATGTCATGCATAAGAAAGGTTATATTTGTTCAAAACAACCCATTGAGATAATCCATTCTAATATATGTGGTCCAATGATAAAATAATAAACACTTGGATCTAGGTACTTTATTACTTTCATTGATGATTTTACTCGCATTACTTGTGTTATGTACATGAAACACAAATCAGAAAATTTGATAATGTTTAAAAGTTTTAGAAGAAAATCTGAGAAAGAATGTGAGTATTATGTGAAAAGGTTGAGAAATGATAATGGTGGTGAATACAGATATGAAGATTTTGAAGACTATATTTAGAAGCATGGAATTAAACATGAGTATATCTCTACATACACTCCCTAACAAAATGGGGTTGCTGAAAGAAATAATAGAAGCCTGGTGGAAATGGAAAGAACCATGTTACTTGAGCATGGCCTTTCTCATTACTTTTAGAGGCAGAATATGAATACTGTTATTTATATTCAGAACCATTGTTTCTACAAGCCTCAATAAGGTATAAATCCCTGTGAATTTTTTTATAGAAAAACTCCAAGTTTGAAGAAATTTAGAGTTTTTAGGAGTCCTTGTATTATTAAGAAGAAATTTCGAAACTATAATTTTTAGAAGAATAGTGATGATGGATTCTTTCTCGGATATACTCTAGAAGGAAGAGGATAAAGATTCTTCAACAAATAAACAAGAATAATTTTTTATACTGTTGATGTAAAAGTTATTGAAATATCTCAGAATGATCAAAATGTCCAGAAATATAAACATGTTGAGCAAGTTGATGATGATAATTATGACAAGGATACAAATGATTGTAATCCTAATAAAGGCGAAGAATCAGACTCAACTATTTCCAATGAGAAATGAGGTAATCAAAAATCTTATCCAAGGCTGAAGAAACATGTGGAAGATCATAATATAATTGTTTATCAACATCATAAGGTTCAAACAATAAGAACAACCAATTCCATTACACACACTTCTTTGTATTAAAAAGTATAACTGAATGATGTGAAAGAATATTTTGAGCATCCGGAATGGGTTCAAGACATGAATGAAGAATTGGATCAGATTGAAAAGAATAATACATGGGAACTCGTACCCAAGCTGAAAAACAAAAACATTATTGTCACAAAATAGGTTTTTTGAAACAAACTGAATGAAAAGGTTGAAGTTATAAGAAACAAAGAGATATTGGTTTGCAAAGGGTATTCATAGATTGAGGGTATTTATTTTGATGAAACCTTCTCTCCAATGTCAATACTAGAAACTATCATAATCTTTCTTGCTATTATTGCACAACGAGGCTACAAGAGATTTCAAATGGATGTTAAATCTGCATTCCTAAATGGTGATATTGAAGAAGAAGATTATATTGAACAAAATTGTGTCTTTTTTAGTAGAAAAGATGATGGTTATGTGTACAGATTGAAAAAGGAATTGTATGGACTAAAACAAGCTCTGAGGGAATTGTGTTATAAATTGGAAACATGCTTAAGAAAGATGAATTTTAACGAAGGAAGAGTGGATTACAATATTTACATCAGAGAAATTCAAGAGTATTCCCTCATTGTAATTTTTTTATTAAAGATATTATCTTTTTTGGGAATGATGAAGGAAGTTGTGAAAGATTTGTTGAAGAAATTAAGAATTTATTTGAAATGTCCATGTTGGGAGAAATGAAATACTTTCTTGGGTTAAAATCTAGCAAAAGAAAGAATGAATTTTCCTCTCCCAAGAAAAGTATGTAAAAGAACTTATCCAGAGGTTTGATATGGAAAATTAAAAACTTTTTTCTACACCCATTTTAGTGGGAACAATGATGAGTAAAAATGGAAAAGGAAAAGAAGTCAATCATAAAGAGTATAGGAAGTTTATTATAAGTTTATTGTATTTTATTACCTCAAGACCCAACATTGTGTATGTTGTTACCTTATGTAAAATATTTAATATTTCTCTAAGAGAATCACAACTTATTACTGGTAAAAGAATTATCAGATACATCAGAGGCACAATAGAATTTGGAATCAGTTATTTCAAATTAGATAGTATGGATTTATTTGGGTATTCTGATGCAGATTGGGCCTGAAATGTTGATGATAGAAGATCCACATCTTGTGGTGTATTCTTTTTGGGAAAAAATTGTGTTAGTTATAATTCAAAGAAGCAAAACTTAGTAACTCTCAGTATGGCTAAAGCTGAGTATATTTCTGCTACTCAAGCCACTACTAAACTTATGTGGGTGAATATACAATTAGAAGACTTACTTATTGAACTAAAGTTACCTTTACTTTTGGGTTGTGACAATAAAATTACAATCAATCTCACCAGAAATCCAGTGCAACAATATCATTAAAAACATGTTGATATCAAATATCATTTCATCAAATAGAATGTGGAGAAGAATGAATTGAATCTGGAGTATGTTATAACATTGGAACAAGTTGTTGATATCTTCAAAAATCATTATTGAGGGAATTATTATCAAAAATAATGTTGAACTTGGGTGTCCAACCTCTTTCTCTTCAAGGTTGAGGTTTGTGTAACTTTCCCCTCTCTCATATTATCTTTGGATTGTTTTTTCAAGGGGGATAATTGTTTTGTTTCATAAATATATTTCACAAAAGAGAGAGTTGTGGGTAAGCTGTGAATTGAGAATTTTTTGTGTATGAACTATTCTAACTGTTTGTTGTATTGGTTGTAGGAATAGAAATTGAATTGTTTTCCATGAATAATGAAGAAAAGGCAGATGTGTTCATCATAACTATTTTGGATAGTATGTTTTTTCTATTAATTATTCTTGTTTCCTATAATGATTTATCTCACGTAGGCATAGAATTGTTGATATGTAATCCATTGCTTGAGTTTACAAAGCTCAATGATTTATGAAACTTGGTTGAAGACAAACTCTAAAGGGATATGTAGTTAGGGTTTGGCTTAGTGGTAATCACCCCTTAATTCTACATGAAAAATAGGGGTTCAAAACCCATTGGGCGTAAGTACTATAGCAGTACTATAGCGTACTATAGTAGCAGCGGCCTGTAGAAATGGCGGGTACTGTAGAATGAGCGGGTACTATAGCGGCGGATGAGTACTGTAGTAGTGGCGGGTACTATAGCATCCCGCCTCCTTATCACATAAACTTTCATTACATTTTACAAAACCGAGGATCTTTAAGGTTTAGTGTCTTGGAAACCAGGAACTTTAAACATGAAAACATAAAACATTCTTCTAAAACACTTGAAAGTCTTCTCCTCATGTTCATCCTAGGTTCATTACTGCATCACATAACCTGGGAGCATACATCAAAAGAAAGGGTGAGCAAAAAGCCCAGTAAGGAAAACAAGACAAACATTTTACATGTGAACTTGAGATACTTCAATAAGGTCAAGAAAAAGAACTTTAAGGCATGAGAATGAAATAAAGAGGCATATCAGAATAACATTTTTCGTAACTTAAAAATGTGGCTACATCATTTAACATAGACAATCATGAACATATCACCAAGGTCCATCCCCAAGGTGTCATTTGAAAATTACCAAGGTTATTCACCAAGGTATCGTGAAAATTGTAATCTCTAGTGGTTACATCATTACCCAATGCATTGGAGCGCTATCAGGGCGCACCCTTAAATTTGCTTTATTATCATGTGATCCACATATATCATCATCAAACATTTCATAAATAACCCATATAGCATAAAATAAATGGGTTTCATTTCATAATCATAACGTTTAAAAAACTGCTTTAAAGACATGATCCTTATGTCACTTTAAACCCACGGAAAGGGAAAGCGGGTCTCATGTATGTAAATCCCAGAATTTAAAATAGAACATTTTGATATATATGTGAATAACCTTGTAGAAATAAGATCTTTGAGTATTCACTTTATAACATAAAATAATTTTGAGAAAAGAGAGAGGCATTTTGAGACCAAAAATTCTGCAGCATAACGGCTATGTTTCGGGGTTTTAGAAAACATTGAAAAGAGAGGGTACATGGGTCACCCACTCATAAATGATCCATAAAACAGTAGGGGAACGGAATAAGAAGGATATATGGACATGGTAATTAAATTTGGAGGACATACCATTTGAAATGAAAAACATGGAAGGAAGACAAAAATTTGATTTCTCTTATGAAAATTCGGCAGCCTAACGGCGTCACTTAAACTTCAATAAAAATGAATTGACAATATCAAATAGGGTCTCTCATCATATAATAATAAGATATCAGTATGATAGATATATATATCATACCCCAACATAATAAAAAAGGAACTTGAAAGACTTGATATGAAAATCGAACTTGAAAAATGAGAAGGGTGAAAGGATCCCTTAAAAATTCAGCAGCCTAACGGCGTCACTTAAACTTTCATAAAATGAAATGATGAGAGTAAGAGTGGATCTCTCATCATATAAACATGAAAAGGGAAGTAAGAAGAATATAAAAGAACATCCTCTCACATAAGAACATGTAGCATGAAAGGAATGACATAAAAGAGATTACATGAAAAGAAAGAGAGAGGTCGGATCCCTTACCTTAAAACATAACTCTTAAAATTCAATGGTTGGGACCTTGAGGGCTTGGAGGCACCATGGGAGGACTCCTTGGGAGTTAATGAGACCAGAACTTCGTTGGGGGAGAGTGGGGAGTCGAATGGATGAGAGGATGGCTTGGTATTTATAGGGAAAGTGAGGGGACAAGGCATTAATGGCAAAGGGACACCTCATTAGTGGTTTTGGCAAAACCATGGGCTTGCCCATGGTATTTTCCCATGGTATTGGCCACTTGGGACACCTCATAACTTATCTCACTATTCATAATTCGAACATATTTATTAAAAAATTAATACATCATTTAATGATGTCATTAAACACCCATAACTTAAAAATTGTATTTTCACTATTCATCAAAAATTAAACTTTCTCAGAATAATCCCAAAATTTCACCTTAACCAAATATCAACTCTCTGATTAAAAATATGAACTCCATTTTATAAAAATAATTTTCTAAATATTTTTAATTTAATTTTTAAATAAAAACATTATTCACCGAAAATTCATTTTTTTCAGAAAAACCCCAAAAATTACCATAGCATAATATCGGTGCTCTGCGTTCAAAAATGAAATCCGTTTTATAAAAATAATTATCTAAATATTTTTAATTAAATTTTTAAATAAAAAACACTATTCACCCAAAAAAACTAATACTTGAATAATAATTTATGAAACCGTTATTTAACCATTTTATTGAAGCACATTACTTAATCAAGGTGCCTATATTATATTAATACTTTCTTTAAGTGAGATTACTAATCCATTTGGACACATTACTAATCCTAATCATAAAATCACTATTCATAATTTACTATTCATCAAAAATTAAGTTGATCTTATTAGACTCTAAATTCCATACTGAACATAATTGTAGAAGACCATTTTTCGAAAATCATTACACATTTTTAATTACTTAGGGTTTAGACAACCATTTTTAAAATATCCTTTTTCTAAAATTCATCAAAAATATGCATACTATATTTATCCGGTCATTTGAAAATTCATAAACTTCATCATAAGAAGAAATCCCAATTTTTATTTAAAACAAAGGATTACACAAGGCAGTTACGGTCTCCTTACATAGCCCCTTATCACACCAGCATAGGACCTAAGTGTAAGGTGTGCTAAGGTGAGAGAATCTGAGGGAGGCTCGGCCAATATCGCACGAGTATTAATTTCTATCAGTTTGAACTTATCGCGAAGGCGATCCCGTTCTAGCTTTATATGATGAAGTTCAGCTTGGGTTTGGTCCAGAGCAAAGCCCAGTGGTGCTACCTCCTTCCCAAGTTCTGTTAGATGGGCTTCGATCAGTCCAAGACTACTGGGTGAGGCCATCGAATCTTCTTTCTATATTAATTAACCAAGATTACTTGTATTTAGAGACAATAATCAAAACGTTTAGTTTCCAGTGGTCATATTGACCAATGGTCATATAACAGTCAAAAACCAACAGTATCATTTTAATTATACTCATGTTATCAAATGAAACATTTTTGTTGAGTATAAAAATAAAATAACACATAAAATTAGGAAATGAGATTTATTCAAAATTTCGGGTTGTTACAATCTTCCCCCCTTAAGAAATTGCGTCCTCGCAATTTTTTTAAATTAGGTTTTGAAATTTCGTTGAAAGTCCCACATCGGAAAAGGAGTCAGTAAAACTATTACTTTAAAAGAAAGAAAGGGAAGTATGAAGGTCACTGGAGTTAGCCCACACTAGGATTCCATGTAGGAAAACATGGACATGGAGTAGAAAACAAAGGGTCAAGTTCTGAGGGAGAGTGACAGAGAACATGATTAGGATAAAGTTAACCATGAGAAAATCCCAAACTTATGATGTGTGTAAACAATCTTTGATTACCTAGTAGGAAACGTAAACCAACAACGTTTTTGTTTTACGTTCCTTTTCATAATTTTGAGGAATTCATTTACAACATAGAAGAAAAACATAAGGAAATATATCTACCTTCATGTAGAGTTTCACCCTTTAATAAGTTTCTACCAAAACTAATCTTTTCTCCCAAATTATGAGCATTCAAAACTTCTTGGTCTCATCAAAACACAAGAATCATCTTCTAGAGAATCACATAATCCACAAAATATTAACTATCTATTTCTTCTATCTTTAAAAATTATCCCAAAAACAGAAAGGGTAAGGTTAAAAACTCTTCAAAAAGGAAGAATCCCATAGGAATGGAAAAAAATTTTAAATCTTCAATGTTCCATGGTAATACCCAAAGTTCATCATAGACCATCCCATAAATAATGGTCCTTAAAATTCCTAAAAATAAACCAAACTAAGATTGAAACCCAAATACAAGAAGGATTTGATAACATAGTCTTCCAAAATAACCTTCATTGTTCATCTCCAAACAACATCAACCACTCCTAACATCTTATAACAAAATTATCTAAACTAAACATATTTTACCCAAGATAGGTTAATCATTCCCATAAGTAACCTAAATTACTATAAGTCCACTATAAATTCATCGATTCTTCAAAATATAAGTCAACCTTACTCCTCAATGAAAATACCATAGTAATCTATTTACCTCGATCATATAGGGTCCCTAAAATAGTGAACGTATTCCAAAATAACAATCATCTTTTAATCCCCTAATCACCTCAATCATATTAATACGACAATCATCGCATTTCCTATCACATTGGTTTTTGGGACATGTTCTTCCATTTCCCGCCATTAACTAAGAAAAGAAACTATAAATAGGGGCTTATTTACTTAGCTAATAATCATGAAAAGGAAATATTAAGCATAAAAGGATAAACATGTAGAATAAAAGTATATCCTAACTTGTGATCCCCTAGGTTCCAATCTAGGTTATCCATGATCATATATTCTTATGTGAATCTTTATTTTGTTTTATCCTTGTTCCTTTAATAATGGTTCATACTAAGCTTATGAATTTACCAAAGCATATCCCCCGGGAGTGTCGTAACCAAGAGTGCAGCAAGGCCCATTGTCGTGTACCAGTTCCCGTTCGAGTCTAGCTCAAAGCGGTGTTTTCAGGTTTTACCCCTATGTACATATGTGCCAGAGCCACCTCTACCTGCTCATATCCAGACAGGGATGTATTTGCTTGGAAACCCCTTACTCAATACTCACCAAAATACCAGGAAGATTTCCTATATTTAAACTTTTCTATAGGGTTCTTCCTATATTTTTCATATCCTAATTTCCACAAATAACTAAACCATCCTTTGATACCAACTATAGAATCCCGCCTCCTTATCACATAAACTTTCATTACATTTTACAAAACCGAGGATCTTTAAGGTTTAGTGTCTTGGAAACCAGGAACTTTAAACATGAAAACATAAAACATTCTTCTAAAACACTTGAATGTCTTCTCCTCATGTTCATCCTAGGTTCATTACTGCATCACATAACCTGGGAGCATACATCAAAAGAAAGGGTGAGCAAAAATCCCAGTAAGGAAAACAAGACAAACATTTTACATGTGAACTTGAGATACTTCAATAAGGTCAAGAAAAAGAACTTTAAGGCATGAGAATGAAATAAAGAGGCATATAAGAATAACATTTTTCGTAACTTAAAAATGTGGCTACATCATTTAACATAGAAAATCATGAACATATCACCAAGGTCCATCCCCAAGGTGTCATTTGAAAATTACCAAGGTTATTCACCAAGGTATCGTGAAAATTGTAATCTCTAGTGGTTACATCATTACCCAATGCATTGGAGCGCTATCAGGGAGCACCCTTAAATTTGCCTTTATTATCATGTGATCCACATATATCATCATCAAAAATTTCATAAATAACCCATATAGCATAAAATAAATGGGTTTCATTTCATAATCATAACGTTTAAAAAACTGCTTTAAAGACATGATCCTTATGTCACTTTAAACCCACGGAAAGGGAAAGCGGGTCTCATGTATGTAAATCCCAGAATTTAAAATAGAACATTTTGATATATATGTGAATACCCTTGTAGAAATAAGATCTTTGAGTATTCACTTTATAACATAAAATAATTTTGAGAAAAGAGAGAGGCATTTTGAGACCAAAAATTCTGCAGCATAACGGCTATGTTTCGGGGTTTTAGAAAACATTGAAAAGAGAGGGTACATGGGTCAACCACTCATAAATGATCCATAAAACAGTAGGGGAACGGAATAAGAAGGATATATGGACATGGTAATTAAATTTGTAGGACATACCATTTGAAATGAAAAACATGGAAGGAAGACAAAAATTAGATTTCTCTTATGAAAATTCGGCAGCCTAACGGCGTCACTTAAACTTCAATAAAAATGAATTGACAAGATCAAATAGGGTCTCTCATCATATGATCATAAGAGATCAGTATGATAGATATAGATATCATACCCCAACATAATAAAAAAGGAACTTGAAAGACTTGATATGAAAATCGAACTTGAAAAATGAGAAGGGTGAAAGGATCCCTTAAAAATTCAGCAGCCTAACGGCATCACTTAAACTTTCATAAAATGAAATGATGAGAGTAAGAGTGGATCTCTCATCATATAAACATGAAAAGGGAAGTAAGAGGAATATAAAAGAACATCCTCTCACATAAGAACATGTATCATGAAAGGAATGACATAAAAGAGATTACATGAAAAGAAAGAGAGAGGTCGGATCCCTTACCTTAAAACATAACTCTTAAAACTCAATGGTTGGGACCTTGAGGGCTTGGAGGCACCATGGGAGGACTCCTTGGGATTTAATGAGACCAGAACTTCGTTGGGGGAGAGTGGGGAGTCGAATGGATGAGAGGATGGCTTGGTATTTATAGGGAAAGTGAGGGGACAAGGCATTAATGGCAAAGGGACACCTCATTAGTGGTTTTGGCAAAACCATGGGCTTGCCCTTGGTATTTTCCCATGGTATTGGCCACTTGGGAAACCTCATACCTTATCTCACTATTCATAATTCGAACATATTTATTAAAAAATTAATACATCATTTAATGATGTCATTAAACACCCATAACTTAAAAACTGTATTTTCACTATTCATCAAAAATTAAACTTTCTCAGAATAATCCAAAAATTTCACCTTAACCAAATATCAACTATCTGATTAAAAATATGAACTCCATTTTATAAAAATAATTTTCTAAATATTTTTAATTTAATTTTTAAATAAAAACATTATTCACCGAAAATTCATTTTTTTCAGAAAAACCCCAAAAATTACCATAGCATAATATCGGTGCTCTGCGTTCAAAAATGAAATCCGTTTTATAAAAATAATTATCTAAATATTTTTAATTAAATTTTTAAATAAAAAACACTATTCACCCAAAAAAACTAATACTTGAATAATAATTTATGAAACCGTTATTTAGCCATTTTATTGAATCACATTACTTAATCAAGGTGCCTAGATTATATTAATACTTTCTTTAAGTGAGATTACTAATCCATTTGGACACATTACTAATCCTAATCATAAAATCACTATTCATAATTTACTATTCATCAAAAATTAAGTTGATCTTATTAGACTCTAAATTTCGTACTGAACATAATTGTAGAAGACCATTTTTCGAAAATCATTACACATTTTTAATTACTTAAGGTTTAGACAACCATTTTTAAAATATCATTTTTCTAAAATTCATCAAAAATATGCATACTATATTTATCCGGTCATTTGAAAATTCATAAACTTCATCATAAGAAGAAATCCCAATTTTTATTTAAAACAAATGATTACACAAGGCCGTTACGGTCTCCTTACATAGCCCCTTATCACACCAGCATAGGACCTAAGTGTAAGGTGTGCTAAGGTGAGAGAATCCGAGGGAGGCTCGGCCAACATCGCACGAGTAGTAATTTCTATCAGTTTGAACTTCTCGTGAAGGCGATCCCGTTCTAGCTTTATAAGATTAAGTTCAGGTTGGGTTTGGTCCAGAGCAAAGCCCAGTGGTGCTACCTCCTTCCCAAGTTCTGTTAGATGGGCTTCGATCGGTCCAAGACTACTGGGTGAGGTCATCGAATCTTCTTTCTATATTAATTAACCAAGATTACTTGTATTTAGAGACAATAATCAAAACTTTTAGTTTTCAGTGGTCATATTGACCAATGTTCATATAACAGTCAAAAACCAACAGTATCATTTTAATTATACTCATGTTATCAAATGAAACATTTTTTTTGAGTATAAAAATAAAATAACACATAAAATTAGGAAACAAGATTTATTCAAAATTTTGGGTTGTTACAGGTACTATGCAGTACTGTAGCAGCACGGGTACTGTAGCAGTACTATTCACAGAATGGAATTTAGGCCAAAAAAATGGGCCTATGGGCCATGTAATGGGATAAACACCCACTGGGCCTTCGGGCTATGTATTGTGTCTCCCTCTACCCAGTTAAAGAGTTCTTTACTTTGCTTTAATAATAATTGAGGCTTCCTCCCCAACCTTTAAAAAAAATCCAAAGGGATATTGTTAGGACTAAGCTGATGATCAAGGTGATTAAGGTTTCAAGTGTTGTATTTTGTTGTAAGGGTATGTTTTAAAGAACAGAAATCACTTCTCTTTTTTATGTGGAAACAATTGTTTTGGGTTGTTTTGAAAAGAATCATACCCATGTTAATTGTTTTGATTCCATGTTAGTTGTGATGATTCTTTACTGGTTTGTATTTCATATAAATCACAAGTTGTATTAAGGACATGTGATGTAAGCTTGATAGAATAAAGGGGGAGTGAAAGAGATGATTCTAATCAGAAAATAATATTATTCAGATTGTTTCTCAAAAAAATCATAAAATAATTGTATTCAGATTTATCCTATCCAAATGTCATAAAGAAACCAGTGGTACTGATTTTTTTTCAAAACAATCAGAAAACAATCATTTTCAATTGAAGGGGCGGTGCTGATTTGTTTTCAAAATAATTAGATTTCAGGTGAAAGTAAAAGGTGGTACCAATGAAAGGTGGTACCAATGAAGGGTGGTGCCAATACAAAGAGGTACTTATGGAAGATATGATGCTAATTGAAGATGACACATTAGTTTTTTTCAAAAAAAATTATTTAGGTAGAATAAAATGAAAGAGATGGTGATGATTGTTTCTCGAAATTACTATATCTGGGTAAAAGTGAAAGAATGGACACGGTATCGATCAAAGGTCATTGTTTTTATATTGTATCGTATCCAGAAAGATAATTGTTTTCAAATTGTATTGGATCGTGTCTAGAATTATCATAACTAGTGATCATATCCAAGATGATATTATCCATAATGATCGTAACCAGTGATCATATCTAGAATGATCATAACCAGAATGATTGTACCCAGTAATCGTAACCAATGATCATATCCAGAATGATCATAACCAGAATGATCGTACCCAACAATTGTAACAATTGATCGTAACCAGCATGATCATTATCAGAAATGATCGTATTCATGATGAAAATATCTAGATCATTTGAATTCATAAAATATCATGCTTGTGTTACGATGAAAAGAAAAAAAGCAGGACTGAATGGAAAGTTACAATACTTTCCAATTGAATTTAGATAATTCTAAGGATGATCCTCGATTCATTCAAATTCATGAAGTAATTCATGATTCAAGAATAGGTTTTGAATTTTATGATGTGTTTTATCAAGTGGTTTAGTAGAAAAAAATAAATTGGTTATTTATGAATGAATTGTCAATGGGGTGGATTTAATTTAAAAGAGTGATTTTATCCCAAGTATAGAGAATTTAATTTCTTCAAAAAAATTAATTTTTATGGTATTAAGAATTGTTTTGAAAAATATGAAAGAGAAAATCAGATTCAGACCCATGTATTTCTCATCAATTGTAATCATATATATATATTTGAAATTGGATTCTAGAAAAGAAGAGATGAATATTGTAGAAGATTTGATAAGAATCAAGAAGTGTTGACGAAGTCATAATTGCTCTGAGATTTTAGGAGAAATTCATATTTGGGTGAATTTAAGTTAGTGGGAAAGTGTTTTTGGATTCCTGCCTAAACATGTTTTGGGTCACCTATAAAATTCATGAATTACATTTTAATTGTTTGACTCATAGAGAAAGAAGCCTCATGTTTTTAGAGAGAATGAGAGTTCAATTATATTTATATTGACAATTATCTTTGGTGGTACAGATTCATTCATATTCTATTCGGAATGAAAATTTTACTTAGGAATTTAAGTGGTGTCGACTCTACTCTATTGTTTTCTATCTAAAAATCAATCTGGGATATTTTTTTTGAAATAATCGAACTGGGAACTTTGTTTTGAAAAAAAATCGAACGGGATATATGTTTTGAAATAATCATACTAGGAGATCTATTTAAAAAAGAATCAGACTCAGAAAAATCAGACTTAGTGTTTCATAAGAAAGTCCAGATTGTTCTTACCTTTCTTTTGGGTAAGTAATTTATGAATTTTATTACAATTTTAATACATTGATTGGATTAAAAAGAAGTAAAGTTAACATGAGTTGTTACAAAATAATTATATTCCTCTATTGTGCTAATAGAGTGCACATGCACTAGTGGGATTGTTTCATAGTGATACACAAGTGAAAGGGTTCACCCTACTCTTTGTAACCAAAAGATTTTTTTTCTTAGTGTATTGTATGGTATTGGATCATTTCCAAGCCATAATAAGGACATATCTATTATTATTGAAAATTTAATCTTCTAAATCATTGTGTTCCTATGGATTTGTGTTGAGTTTGTTTTTATTGTTGAAATATCTAATAAGAGGTGAAGTTTGTTTCAGTTGAAAAGAAACATAAAAGAAAAGAGTATCACTGATTCACCCCCTCCCCTCTCTCAGTGGTACATTACTCTGACTAGGAAATTTCACATATAAATAAATAGTTTTTTGTTCCATCAAGAAGGATAATAAATTTTCTTGAATCAATATATACAAAGGAAACTAGGAAATGAAGAGTTGTATGAGCATCATGAGAAATGGAATTCAACAAATAAGAATAAGAAGTTTGAGCCATTTCCATCTTGTGATAATTGTATAGAGAGTCACCCTATGAAATTCTAGAAGGGAATGGTTTTTTCTATAAATGTGGAGATAGGGGTCACCATGAAAAGGAATTCAAGGGGAATAAGTCAATAAATTATGTCCAACACTATAATTTTAATGATATGGGATGTTATGAAAATTATTTCCCCAAGTGTCAAGGGAATCTTCTACATAAGTGTACAAGGGGAAAAGGACAAGATTATAAAATCACTACAGTAGAGGTAGAAGTGAAAAATTATATGGTAAAAGGTATATTATTCCTATATTAAAATTTATCCAATTCATTATTTTATTCTGGATCATCGCACTCTTTTATATCCACCCTCTTTCTCAAGAATATTATACATTTCCCTTTTGATTTAATAAAGGACTTGTTAGTAAAAACTCCTAAGTGGTGTATCATTGCAATAATTTTTTTTCAGAAAACACAAATTATGAAACATAAACATTCTTTATGTGTTTCCCTAGTTATCATACCTATGGTTTACTTGGATATAATCCCTGATATAGACTAGCTATCAAAATATGATACAATAATTTATTTCAAGAGAATGGATGTTATGATTTGTGAGGAAAATGATGAATCCTTCATCTTAAGAGTAGAAGTTTCCTCACTTTATTCATATCCAGATCCACCCCCAGTAGCTCTAAAAAATGAAAATATTGGGGAAGATAACCAAACAACCTCTATTTTATGAATAATGTAATCTTAAAATCGACGTTTTACATATTTTTCAAGAATGCATTGACATATTTTCGAAGGATTTACTAGAACATCCTTTAGAACATGAGGTTTAATTATTAATTTATTTAATCCCTAATTTAAGAAAAATATAAAATACTTCCTAAATTTACACTGTAGAATTGGTGGAGTTGAAGAAAAAACTAGAGGATTTGGGTAATTAGGTATTTATTTTCTCTAGTGTTTGACCATGGGGATCCCATGTCCTCTTTTTTAAGAAGAAGTATGGATCCATGATGTTTTACATTGATTATAAGGAAATAAATTCCATTAAAATAAAGAAAAATTATCCTATAACTTTAATTGATGAATTATTTGATCAACTTCATGGATCCCAATATTTTTTAAATTTTGATCTTTCTAGGTATCTCCAATTGTGAGTGAAGAAGGAAGACATTTCGAAGATAGATTTTCAGAAGATTTGTGGACATTATGAGTTTGTGGTGATGCCATTTGGACTAACTAATTAACCATATATTTTTATGGATTTAAGGAATATATATTTCAAGGAATATATTTATGAATTTGGTGTGGTATTAATTGGTGATATTCGGGTCTATTCTAAGAGTTATAATGACCATCAAAATCACTTGTAGGTCATTTTTAGGACTCTTATAAGGGAAGAGTTGAATTGGAAATTAATTAAATGTGATATCTAGCTTCATTAAGTTTATTTTATTTTCTATATTGTCTCCATGGATGGAATATCATTTAATCCTACAAAGAAAAAGGTAGTTATAGAATGGCCTATGTAAACAAACATAATCGAGATACGTAGTTTCATTGGTTTGGCAGGTTACTAACAGTGATTCGTTCATAATTTTTCTCAATTAGATAACCTGTTAACCAATATTATGTTTAAAGGGATTAAGTTTTTATAGACAAGGGATTATGAATAATTATTTGATGAACTAAATATAATATTAGTTAGTTACCTTATTTTGACTCTACTATATCAGATTGATGTGTTTTTAATATATATCGATGCATCAAAGAAGGGAACTGGTTGTGTCTTCATGAAAAATGATAAAGACATTATGTATGCATCAAGGAAATTATAAACTCATTAACATAACTATAAAACCCATGATCTTGAGTTAGCAGCTATAATTTTCTCTTTGGAAATATGGAGACATTATCTCTAGGGTGAAATATATGAGATATAAATGGATCATAAGATCTTGAAATACATATTCCCACAAAAATAACTCAACATGAGACAAAGGAGATTGATCAAGATACTAAAATATTATGAGTTCTCAATACACTATCACCTTGGATAGCGAATAAGGTAGCAGATGATTTGATTAGGAAGTATCATGAATTTATAATCCAAATTAATATTGTGAAGGATCATATGTTCATTAATCTAGTAATGATGAATATGGGAAATTTTAATGAAGGATATACGTCAATAATTTTTCAAATGATTAAAAACCCATCATTATTATAGAGGATAAATAATTATCAATCTGATGATGAGGACTTTTAGAATAAAATTAATTGTGTGAATGATGTAAAATTACCAGAAATTATTTTAGAAGATGATGTTCTAAAATTTGGAAAGAGGAAATGTGTTCCATCTATACATTAGACAAAAAGGGAATTGTTAGATAATTCTCATAGATCAAATTTCTCTATAAACACTTTGATCAAAAATATATATAGGTACTTGAAGTAGAATTTTCTGTGGGATAACATGAAGTGGGAAATTTCAGATTATGTGTATAGATGTTTGGTTTTTCAAAAGGTGAAAGTTGTAATGCATCATTCTAAAGGATTCTTGTAACCTCTTCCTATTCCTATGTGGAAATGGGATGAAATTAAAATGGACATTGTACATGACTAACAAATACTCCTAGAATGAATGAGGCAATATGGGTTATTATTGACCGCCTAACCAAATCATCTCATTTCCTTGCCATAAGAGAAGACCTTCCTATCAAGTTTCCCGCACGGTTCTACATTAATTAATCTGTAAGACTTCATGGTGCACCTCTATAAATTATTTCTGATCGAGAATCATGATTTACATATAAATTATGGGAAATTATTCAAGAGGCTCTTGACCATGAACATCATTTGAGCACTGTGTACCATCCCCAAATTGATGGATAGTCTGAAAGAATAATTCAATCAATTGAAGACATGTTTCATTAATGCTCGCATTATTTTCAAGGTATGTGGGATCAATACTTACCTTTGGTTGAGTTTTCATATAATAATAGTTTTGTTTCAAGTATTCAAATGGGACCTTGTGAATAATTATATGGAAATAGATATCATACTCTAAAATGATGGGATGAAGTTGGTGAGAGGAAACTCATAAGCCGGGAAATTTTTGAAGAGACAATAAAAAAGGTAAATTTTATTCAAGATTATATTAAATCCACTCAATAAAGGCCAAATATTTATGCTGATAATTAGAGGAAATATATTGAGTTCTAAGTGGAAGATAATTTTTTCTTAAATGTATCTTTTTGGAAGGGTGTTATAAGGCTTGTAAAGAAAGGTAAATTTAAACCTAGGTATATCAGACCCTTTTAAATTCTTGAAAGGATTGGAGTCATTTCTTATCATTTAGCATTATCACCAAATCTCTCAAAGGTACATGATGTGTTCCATAAATATATGCAAATTAAATACATGTCAGGCCCAATGCATGTGCTCATTTATAATGAGATATATTTGGAATCAGAATTTTCATATTGTAAATAACCCATCCATATTCTTGATGTTAGAGATCAATTATTGAGGAATCAGTCAACACTTCTAGTAATGTTACTCTAGAGAAATCACAAAATAGAGAAAGCATCATGGGAACCAGAGGATTCTATGATGGAGGATTACCTAAATATTTTTTAAGGTAATACCCCTAAATTTTCTAGGATGAAACTTATTTATTAGGGTAGAATTTATAACCCCATGACTTGTCCATATATTCCTTTATATTTTTTTGACATTGTTGTAAAACACACAACACCCGATTTAAACAAAACATTATTTAGTCATGTTTTGCATATTAAATTAAATTATAACACTTTTAGAGAGTTTATATTAAATTTATATATTATATATCCAACCATGTATTTTTACACTCGTATAATATATTTTAGATAGACATAATATAATAACAAACCCAATATTACAAATAAAATACTATATTTTTATAAAAGTAGTTTTCCACCTTTTACTAGATAACACATTTTAAATATGAATTTTGAAAATTTAATTGATTTAATATGTCAAAATAAAGTTACTCTTTTAATTATTGACATAAAAATTATGTTAAGGTGAATTTTTTATATTTTTTAGAAACATATCATTTTTTAATGAATAGTTAAAAATACTGAATTTATATCAAAACATTTTTTTCTATATAATTCATTTATAAGTTTAAATTATATTTTTTATTAGTTTTATAGTTTAATTAGATAATATTTTTATCAATTAACAAAATTCATTACATTGGAATCAATTTCACTTTGAAATTGATTATAAAAACATAGAAAAATTTTTGGATATTTTTACTTTAAAACCCAACATTGTCATCCCGCCTATGGGATGAACATTAAATTAATTTCTCAAAATTATGTCATTTTAATTTGGAAAAATAGATTCCATATTGTAAAATATAATAATTTTTAATTTCTAGTAAGACCAATTTTTTTACTAGAAATATTATTAAAAGTAATTGAAATTAATTACAATTATTAAGGTTAAATTAATCTTAATAAAGGAATAAACTATTAACTTAACGGCCCAAATGACCTATAAAATTTCCAACACCCATTATCTGAACATAAATCGTCAATGAATCTTATATTATTTATTTTTGTTGTTTTCTTAATACTTTTTGAGGTAAAAACATGAGTACACCTACCTTCTTTTCAAAAAAACCAAGTGAGACCTTTTCATACCATATAAAAGGACACCACCTCTACCCATTCTGAAAACCGCTAAAAACACTTAGGATCGGAAAATATCTTTCCATGTAGCTTTCCAAAATCCTTAAACCCAATATTAAAGCCTTTATTTGGTCAAAAATATTTCCAAGGATGCATTTTGGTACAAACCAAAATAAGTTACTCGATTAAAATGTAACATCTTCTCTCAAGTTCTCTAGAATCATTTCCATTATACACCCCCATAAAATATATTTATTACATTTTTATATAAAAAAGTGTATCATAAATATACTAGGATGTTTTTATGTAAATATTTTTATCTTCAATTACACACACCTCTATCTAATTGGTAAGTAACATACAGTTTATGTGTATAGCAAACTATTGGCTCACAAAACAATGATTGTTAATTTTCCCTTTACCAACTATCATGGTGGACATTATGATATGAAATATGTATATATATGATATATATTATATTTATAATGACTTAATACTTATTTAATTTATATTTAGAATATACCTTTATGTGTTTCATCTTGTGTAAATACGACAATTTCATTTGAAGAATTGTGGACTACTGCCCCCTCAAAGCAATATGACTTGTTCATGCCATACATGGAATGTATAAAGGATGGATTTAATAAAAATATGTATCATATATAACATATATATTATAGTGTAATTATAATATATTTATTCATTATTTATCTTTCATTCTTTTAATACAACAAATAAATGAAGGCATCATTTATTTGTATGCACGACCTACTCCCTCCATGAATGGTTCATTTTATTTCTAATCTCCAAATATTATGGAATACTATAAATAATTATATAATGTATATATATAATAATTAATAGAGATTTTAAATTATATCTATTATTAAATCAATATTTATTTAATAGGAACAACATATCACAAGTCAAAACATACTTGAGAAAACTAGGAAATTAACACCCGAAATAGTTAAAATTATGAAAGACAGTTAACAAACGGGTAATAAAATATTTTAAGAAGTTAATATATGATATTATTGACATAATTATAGTTCTTTTATTAGTTATTATAATATTTTAAACTTTTATACTATAGGATAATGATAACACAACAAAAATAAGGATAAGGTAAGGTATTTTTTTCAATTTACATTCCCTCAAGACTAATTTGTTGTTATGGATGTAGTTTCTTTTATATAGTGTATATAATGACCTTTTATAAGATATATCATGAATATAATTACTCTTATAATATTATAACTTTTATTTTATTTAATTACTTCATGTTTTTTATGATTTAAAATGTTTAAAGTGGTATGAGACACTTTGGAATGTTTAAACATTATTTTTCCTCAATAATGTTTTAATGTCAACAACCCTTACTGTCACTTATCCTCCACTAAGTTATTTTTGATAAATATGTATCCTTTATTAAATATGGATATTTTATGAGTCAAATTATATATTCTATATGAGTAATTCTTTTTATATGTAATAAATATGTGGTGGACCGTTTAATGTAAGCCCGGCGGGTTGGGGACAGACTAATGAAAGCCTCTATAGGCATAGGTAGTCTCATGAGAAGAAATAGATGGCCAAAATAGATTCTTTTTACAAGATATTCTAAAATTAATTGTTAAATGTCTTAAAGGTATTGGTTCCATGTACCTAGGAAACACGGTGTCCAATAATTAAGAATTTCCCTCATTTAGACTCAGTTATTATTTAACCATGTGGTTTTATCATTGACATATCTATGGATTTATTTAATTTTCAGTTTATTGATTAATGGAATGTATTTTTGTTTCTAACATTGGAATATTTATTATTCCTTATCTATTTGATTAAATGGAAATTGTTTTTAGTTATTTACCATTCCATATATATTGATTCACCATTGCTTCCATTGTACATACCCTTACTAAGTATTTGAGATCAACCTTTTTATATTTATTTCAATGGGTTTTGAAGAAGATAACATTAAATAATATTTCAAGAATAAATATTATTTTAGTTTATTGTGTTGCATGTTTTGTTTTATTTTCCAATTGTTTTATGGGTATTATGTATGTAATCATTCTTTCCAAGACTACTAAACTGATCGGTCCTTCAGGATTTGATTTATTGAAATCATTACAATGTAATAAAATAATTCACTATTACAAGGATTCTGGGGTTGGGTTGTTACATTTAAATTGACATAGAACATCTTGGACTATCCTTGTTCTCCTTTTCTAGAATTTAACACACACAAAATCATTCAATGGTTTTAGTATCATGTACTTTTTTCGCTTTATATATTTATACGATCGTATTTTCTAAATGGATTAATTGGTTTTTATGGTATGACTATATAGATTTTCATATATATATATATATATATATTATCTATTACATAAATCATTATACATATGGTATTCATAGACTACAAATAACCATCATAGACATGATTTGATATTTAATTAATCAAATATATATAAATGAACTATAGATTATATTATTATATCTAATCTTGTATAATATAATTAGTAATTAGTTGATCTACTTACAAAAAAATTATATATATCATACATTTTCACTCTTTATAACCATTTGATACTAAATTATTTTCCTAATTCTTTATAGTGATTTGTTTTGAGTCATTATAGTTAAAAATGATTAATAATTAACATCAAGTTAAATTAAATTTCCATATAAATAAAATATGAAACACTCTTCAATGGTGTGATATTAATCCATGAGATTATCATAGATCCATCATTATTTTTCAACACCTATAACATTATCATATTTTTGAAACCACAAATACATATGACACTATATGAGTGGGGTGTAAATTAATGGGAAAATTTCATTTCAAGAAGAATTGGTATTGTTTTAATGTTAGAGTAAATGACATAAATAAATATTTTTTAGTCAAAGAATAGTAATATTCTAAACATAAAAAAATATGTGATGAGATGATTATATTACATGTTCCACCCAGATGGGATATGTCTATGTGACATACATGGGGGTGTTCCAATGCACCAAAAAATCATTATGTACTCTTATAATTATAATGTGTTTGGTAAGGATCACTTTATATAAATGGGTTATTACCTCCATATTCATATAGTTATTCAACAATGAAAAATATGAATAGTTGACATGAAATTTATATTGAATGACTATCAATGAATGTATATAAAATTATGATAATTTGGGTTTTTCTCTTCATCTCTGGTCCAAAATAAAAACATGAAAATCTAATGAAATTCATTAGAGTGGTAAATATTCATCTTTCATAATATCTATTATTCCCTGTCATAAAATATTATATGATCCCTTCAAAATTCAACTCATTTTCACTCTTAATATGAATTATTTTGTATTTAAAATTATCCTCCTTCAAATTCTACCTATAATATAATCATTGGATTCAAAAAATTATAACTAAGGACTACTCAGGTTCCCCATAAATAATTAATTTGTTGAAAATATTCAATTTTCATAAAATATAATATATAATATTTTTTCTATATTCCATGACATTAATCCACCATATATGTCTTGGATTAATCAATCAAATAAAAATCAATAAAAATCATGACCCTCAAATTTGAATCACCAGAAAAATCTTTCAGTGTTTATTTTTAATTATTCATAGATTTCACAAAAACCATGCATTTAGTAATTTTAAATACTCTATGTTTTTATTTAAATAAATATAAATTGCTTAAAAATATTTAACTATAAATAGATCCATCATCATGAGAAAATAATGAATAATTTTCTATTATTGTCAAAAAAAATTATGTAAAGAAATATTTTATCATAATTAAACATTTCCATTGAAAACTATGTAATTGTGAAGAGATATAAAAATCTAGAACAAGAATCCATGAATAAAACAGTATCAAACAAGAGTACAACAGTAGTACCGAAATCATAAAAAGTAAAAAACATATGTCCACCAAAGGACAAATATGAAAGTTTCCAATGTTCTCTAAAGTAGGGGGTCACTATCAAATGCAGCTTCTAAACAACTCCTCAACCCTACTTTTCTAAATACCTTAGTCAGTCAAACTCTCTAAAATATTCATGCCACAGTTCCTCTATAGACTACATCAAAAGGCATGTGTTCTGTATAGGATAGAAAAATTGTGGGAAAAGCTAGTGCAGAGGTGAGTATGAAAATAGTCAATAGAAACCTCAAAACTAAAAAGAAAAGGGAGAAACTAAAATGCAACAGTCCTCTCGTCCCATCCATAGGGAACCTAATCGATAGAGAAACTCCATCTCAAACCGTCCTCATATATACAATACTATTCATATCATTCCATGAGGGGTGTAAATCCAAACACATGACAATAAAAAATGGAATCCTAGAATCACCCAGATATACTCATCTCAATCTTTAAGTATCGTGAGGTTCTGACCACAAATCTAGTGACAGAATTATACATGAGGATCTAAAGGTAACATACAACTAGGGGAGAAGACTCTATGATCTTGGCCATTAAATATTAAACATGTTCAAGATATACGCTCCATTGGGATAAACTCTAGGTATAACTCTAGTTCCCAGAAAGAGAATTCCATCCATCACTAGCCTACACCCTATGAAAAGTCATGATAACCAAATCAGAGAGGCCCTCCACTCAACATATTAGAGATATTAGGGAGAACTTCTCTAGAATATACACCACATGCATCCTCTATATCGAGAGGGAATGGAGGGACCTTCACCTTGTTACTTCCCTACATTCAATGGAGTTATAGCTACTATATCAATACACGAATCATCTATTTACCCTATATCGAGTGTCCCTCACCTATTTCTATTGAGGGAGCACTAAATACTAACTAGGAATCACATGTACTAGTGGAGAGGCCCTCTCATCAGACTTTACTATCTAGCTGAGGTAGCAAAAATCCAAGGGAGGACCTGATTTTTACTACTACTCCGAGATGGGGGAGTACTACTCCAAATATGAGGACCTGCACCCTAGCATGATATGGGAGTAAAACTCAACTGATAGATCACCTACACCCTGGTACGATATGCGAGTACCACTATGTGGATAGCGGATATACACTCTGGTCCAATAGGGGAGTACTACTCAACCAACTTGATTATTGTGGGGGACCCACGCCATAACATGATTGTGGAGTACAAACCCTATGCTAGAGGAATCGCACCCTAGTATGATAGTGGAGTACCAACTCTACTGAAACAAAAATTATGGAGGACTTAAATCCTAGAATAATAGGGGAGTTCTGACTCCAAGGATTGAATACTCACACCCTAACATGGTAGGGGAGTACCTTATCCAACTATAAATCATGTCTAGAGGACCCATTCCATGAAAAAAATGGGATTACCAACTCCAAAGATATAGGACCCACTTCTTATCACAATAGGGGAGTACCTACTCTATCTAGCCACTGAGTATAGAGGGACCTCACCCTAGAATGGTAGAGGAGTGTTATCTCTAACTACACGAACAATGTGGGGAGCCTTCACCCTAACACTATTGGGGAGTTTCAAACCCTATATAACTAAAAAAATGTAAAATAACCCACACCCATAATTTGGGTATTCCTATATCAACTAATATATATGTAAGGGAAAACATATCTCTTATTCTAGAGGGGAGTACTAGTCCCAATATCTCTTTGAAAGAACCACATCGATCTTCAGTAGTGGGTAAGCACCACATCATAAGCGCCTTTCTCCTAAAATGATACCTCATTTCTCATAGGACCAAAATGGAGGCCACCATCACATTATGTGTGGAAAACTACTCAGGATATTATAATCAAAATCCTAAATCAATCTTCAAGAGAAGGACATAAAAAATGGAAGATCTCAAGAAGACATCAATGTAGTATACGACATGTAATGGGATCCACAAGGCATGTGAACCCTCCCAATCACATGCTCATGTATCATTTCTACATAGTTTTACAACCAATGAAGGTATACATGATGTGTATTGGTGTCACATGCCATGTCCCACTTCACCTAGCCACTGGCCACATTCCTCTTCCACATGGCCTAGCCACCCATGTCCCTAAAACACCATGAATCCTATACTACACAGTGTTTTCCAGCTAAACGGCCACCCAACAATGTAGGTTTCCCGGTTATATGTTCTTAGGTTGTGTACTTTTACATAACCATGTATGTTTAGATAGCTAACCCTAGAAAAGTACTATGGCCACATATTTTGGGGTCACTCCACGTTGTGTAACCCTGATACATGGCATGTAGACCCCAAAAATAATATTCCCCTAAAAGAATAGCTAAAAATAATTTCTCTATAGTATAAAATACATGTATACAGTAATTATGGTTGGTAATTACCTTTGAAAACACCGAATTATCCTTGGTTATCCCTAAAACATGAAAACCTACCAGGAAGGATCTCTAGAAATTGTATTTATGCTAAAAACATTAAAAAATCATAATGAATTGGATCATGAAAAAAACTCATAACTACCTACCTCGAGGGAGAAATGTTAAAGTTACATGTGTTGAATGAAGCATGGATCATGATGCTCCCCAATCTAAAGATGATCGGAACCATTAATGGGGATTGATAGTGCTTCGTCACTTCAATTTCATCTCATTTACGTCCATCTGCTAAGGAGGTAGATTATTAGGGTTTCCTCTATCTTGTGTCATGTGTCTAAAGGGGGTGGTGGAAGAGAAATAATTTTATTCAATTGAAATCAATTAACTACAGTTTTAACTCCCCACCACCAAAATACCCCTGATTGAAACTCTATGTGTGGACAAATTTTGGTCATTCCTGGGGTAAACACAATGTTCTAAAGTTATCCATGAAATCCAAAATCTGATCCTAAACTCTTATTAACAGTTATTCATGTCTAAATTAAAACTATGTGTGTATGAAAAAATATATTTAATATTTTTAATATCACTGCATTGAGGATCCTTGAGTACTGGATTCTTAGGATGACTTAGCACCTGGATTCAGAAATATTCATATAAATACTCCAAAGTCTTATAGGTTAAACCCAATTCACTATATTCTCCCCAACATAGAGATTTTTTCACTGAAAAATGAAATCCTAGGCACAAGGGAATAAACTATTCTCTCCAATGGAACTCTCACACCAGTGAGGTAACTATGGGATCTCATACTTCTTCCTAGAATGCACTTAGGGGAACTGCCAAATCTAATAAAATATTATGTACAACTCAAACTTGTAAATGTCATGCAAAAAATCATCATATGTATCTTCAGCTGCGATAGGTTAAAAACACCATGGTCCATCTATAGTCACAGGGTGTAGTGGTATGCCACCTCACTAAACTGGCACATATATTGATGAAACCCCATAGTTTACACCCACCCTTAGATGAAATAAACAACAACATCCTTAGTTGTCTTTCATTTAAGGTTGACACTGAGCACATTATGATTACCATGAAAAAAAATAAAAGATTATACTCGTCCAACCTTGAGAATATAGACACTGAAGGAATGTACCATAACTCACATTTCTTCTCCTCTCATAGAAAGAGAGTAACCCATAATAAAAAAAATACTTGAACACTTGAGTAGAATTAACTATTCCACCAAACCTTCACACTTTCCATTTTGGGCCGCAAGGACTAGCCCGAAAGGTTTTGTTCATGTAACAAAAACAAGTCTCGGTGGGAAAAGAATTATTTTTCCTCATGATTCATATGCTTCTTCAAACCATGCCATGTCCTCATCAAGTGTCTCCCTTGTAAATTTATTATTAGGGAATAAGGGTACTAACAAACAAAAAAATTCATCCCAAATTCTCTCATTGGGTCTTATTGGGGCCCCTATTTGAAAACCACCGACACGATTACCAATCTCTAAACACTCAAGTCAGATGGAATCATCTATCACACTTCGATACTGTTCACTTTGGGTAGCACTTACTCACCCTCGGTTATTTTTATTCATTTAAAAAAAATTCTTGGTGGGGAAAGGACCCCTCTTTTCATTCATTTGAAGCTACGTTGAACAACACCCACACATGGTTCATTGGTTCCCCTATGTCATCCTAAAAAAACCTCAACCAAGAATAAAAAATAAAAGTGTAACCCACAATAATGTCTATGTATTTATACCCTATAAAGTAAAAAGGACACATAGCATATGAGAAAGCATACTGGAGCACGCAATGTAGTTGCTTTAGCGCTCCCGCATCCTAGGGTTTGTGTTGCATATTCCTACTTTCAGCCTCACAATGCAGCAGCCCTAGATCTCACACAACACAGTATCCCTGGATCTCACCACCCACCTTTGGCTTTCCCCCTCCTCAGATCGAGTTCATCTCCCACTAATGTGACATAGAATCCCTTGATCCCACCGCCTCTGATGACCCTACTCACCTCTAAAGGACTCAATTCTCCTGATATAGTAGGGATACCATCATCGAACCACACAACTCCTTCTTGAGTAGTGTTATATGTGATGAATACGAAGCCTATCCTGGTTCCTATCACAATGAGGTCGATGTCTTCGAGCGCGTCCTTTGACCCTTGGATCCCATGTGTGTGGTGTGAGAAGTTTCCTAGAGAAAGCAGCCATGTGGCCTTCAGTTACCTACCAATTGGCCTAATAGACTCCCCCACCTGGTTCATTGAGACAAAATTGGCATTAAATCTGGTAGGTTTCATTGTGTTTCTGTTTCTTTCCATCTCATTTTGATGTTGATTCAACATCCTATGATTCGTAGGATCTTCCTAGCGTGTCTGTGGGCAGCCTTAGTGGAAAACATTCGGATTCACATACACAGCCGACATAGGTTCGACTTGGGGTAGGTTTTTGAATATGACCTATGTTGAGCTTTATTTGTTTGGATTTTTCCACATTCTCTTGTATTCATATTCCATTTCATCATGATCTATCATGCACGGCCCCAATTTTTTCATTTTCGATAGATTCCATGATTTTTTGGATGGTGCTGGTGACTTTGCTAAATATAGAATCATTCCGATTCTTTTTGGTTGTTTCTATGTCCATGGTGGCTTAATGATCTTGTTTTTTTCATTATAGAGCTCTGTCGATGAATCCCTCAACATCTATCATCCTCCATCAAAGGCTCCTATGCATATTTTCTTCTATCTTGATGTGTGCCTTGTGTTGTTTGTGTTTCTTTGGGTTGGTCTGGCTCATGTCTTCAAAGGTGGATTCCCTTGGGTATGCTGTATTTTCTTGTTTTTTTGGGTTGGTCTAGCTTTTTTCTGCAATGGTGGATCCCGTTGGACACACTATCTCAATTTTTTCCACTTTTTTTGTTCTCAAATAACAAAAAAGTGTTTTTAAAAATGAAAAAAAAAATTCAGGCAATCACATAGCATACCACAATTCATCCATAGAGATTCAGATTCATTGGCCTCTATGACCTTCAGTTGTCCTCATCCATGTCCTCTAGGTCCCTGATCTAGGCATGGACCACATGGGGGTGGTGGTGGAAAAACCTCAAACCACCTTAAAACTCTTTCTTTTATCTGAGCTCCTCCGCCTCATCCACCATCATGCAGAACTCCCTGATCAAAATGATGCATCCACCAAGGAGTCCCATCAACCCGATCTCTCCTAGCAGCATGGTGTGACAGAAACTCTCTAGAAATATTTCCACAGATGCCACAAGTATAGAACTTCCTATCTGGTGGCTGACTTGATCCTTAGTGATTCTCCTTCTCTATAGGCCCACAAGACTTGGCATGGTCATGGGTATGACTTATGTGAAGTGATCCTCTTATCTTCTATCTTCCAGCTATTGCAGATGCTTCAGCCTCATAACCACCACTACTTGACACAACAGTTTATCCTTCCACCAGGAATCTCTCTAAAACCAAATCTCACTCCAATAACCCCATATAAGAGGGAAGGAACAAGGAGACCACAACTAGTCTGACATCTATGTATAGGCCCTACTCAAAGGTAGAAGCTCTAAATAATAGGTCTCTCACCAAGTCTAGGGAGTAACATGATAGGTTTCTGAACCTTTAAAATTAATCTCCCACAGACATGTTACCATAAAAAATCTTTAGAAGATCTTGTATATTCACTAATCTCTGCATGGCTAGGTAGAAATCATCCTGGAAGAGTCGCTAAAACTCTATGAATGTGACCATCTCCACGCCATGGGGTTGCGTCACTAAACTCCTCCATCTCCTAGCCAAACCCTAAAGAAGACTCACTACTAGGAAAACCATCTTATTAATAGTTTTCCTCACAAGGAGGAAAACACACATGACATCATCAAGATAATCATCAGCTTCCTGTGGGTCTGGATCACACTGGTACCTCAGAGGTCACTTCCTCTAGAACTCATGTACTGCACTATGTTTTCATGCATCATCGGCCTAAAATATTGGCACAACCTTCTACTTAATAGATGGTAGAATAATAGAATGACCACCCAGAGGAACCACCTCTAAACCAATTCACTACACTGAGGCCTCATCACAGGGTGGATCATCACTAAAATCTCACCATGGAAACCTATCTGGTTTTAGTCATGGATGAATCATAAAATTCAATCAAGATGCACTATAGATAAAGAGTATATCTGGGGAGCTAATTTAAGATGGAAAGGAAAAACCAAAAACCCAGTCATATATGATGCATGTATCATTACATACCTATGACCAGTGTCCAATGCATCGAGTCATAAAATAGGTTATCAGAGTCCTGGTGAATTGATATGTTGGTCACCACACCAACACTAGAACTTCTATCCTAAGAGATGAACATGAAATATACTTAAACCATTTCTTTGAAACCCAAACTAGACTCATGAAACATCACTCTCAATGTGTAACCCTCTATGATACCACTCTACCATGACCCAACCCAATGGGTTCTAGGCCACAACTCCCCACACCCGCCTCCAATAGGCCAGGGGCTGGAGAATAGCACCGAGAATGGATATCATACATATGTGAGGAATTTTTCTAAGGTATCTTTATGTATGCACCCAAAAACACCTTAATGAAATGGTATAGAGAAATAAAAATCTAAAAATAAAATTCATGCATAAAATTATCCCAAACCAGAGTATAACAGAAGTAATAAGAGCATAAAAATAGAAAAACACACACCCACAAAAGGAAAACTGTAAAAGCGTCCAACCTACTCTTAAGGAGGGGATGACTATAAAATGAATCATCTAGAAATATCCTCATCCCTGCTCCATTAAACACCTTTTTTGGTCAAACTCGATAATATCTTCCTGCCTCGGGTTCTCCAGGGACTCCATAGAAAGGCTTGGGGTTTTCAAAAGACACAACACATATTGGAAAATCCTGTACAAGGTTCGGTATAAAAATATTCAGTAGGTATCCCAAAACCCAAAAGAAATGTGAAAAACTGAAAGGAAATAGTCTAGTTGACCCATCTAGATGGACCCCAATCGAGAGAGAAACTTTATCTTGAACCATCATCACTTATACCTAACAAGTCATCTCAGTCTACAAAGGGTATCAACCCATACACATTACAAGAATGTAATGACTCTAAGAATCACCTAGATATACTTGTCTTATACTCTGTGTCTCATGAGGATCTGACCTCATAGACCATGAAATAATTATAAATGAGTCTCTAAAGGTAACATTAAATCAAGAGAACACACTCCATGAGCTCATTCATCTATTAGGGAACATGTTTGAGAGATATGCTCTATCACGAACAACTCACGGTCTAGCTTTGGGTCCCAACACTAGAATTTCTACCATCACTAACATTCACCCTACACATTTTCATAAGAACCCATGTAGAGAGGCCTTCCCCTGAACAAATCACATAGTTTAAGGGGCACTACTTCATACTATGCACCTCATGCATCTTCTCTACTGAGAGGGAATGGAGGGACCCACACATCACTACTTCCCTATGGTCAAGGGAGAACTAGATCTTATACCATCCCATGAAACATATGTATCCCATATATGGAGTTTCCCTCACCTAAATCCATCAAGGGAGAACTAAATCCTAACTAGATATCACATGTACTAGTCTAGAGTCCCACTCATGGTAATGTACTGTGCATATGAGGCAGAAAAATTCCAAGGGAGGACTCACTCCCCGTTACTACTCAGAGACAGGGTAGTATTACTCTGTATATGAGGACCCACCCACTAGCATGATAGGGGAGTACAACTCATAAGATAGAGGACCCACACCCTGGTATGACATGGGAGTACCACTATGTGGCTAGAGGACCCACACCCTTATCGAATAGGGGAGTACTACTCAACTAGCTTAATTATTGTGTAGGACACGAGCCCAAACATAATAGGCGTGTACCAACCCCAGTATAGAGGAACCAATCCATAGTATGACATGGGAGTACCAGCTCCTCTAGAACAACATTAATGGAGGACATGCACCCTGGAACAATAGGATAATTCAAACTCAAAGTATAGAGGACTCACACCCTAACATGATAGAAGGGTACCCACTCCATATATACTTCGTATCTAGAGGAACCACCCCCTAACATGATGGGGGATTATCTAATATACAAGTATATGACCTACTCCTTGGTTTAATAGGAGAGTACCCACTCTATATGGCCATTGAGTTTGGAGGACCCATGCCTCGGAATTCTAGGGGAGGCTCTCTCCAACTACTTGAACATCACAGGGAACTTGTTCCCTAAAACAATATGGGAGTGAAAACCTCATAATAACTACCCAATTGTTAAAGAAACCATTCCAAAAAAATTGGGTGTATCATCTAAATAGGTGAAAAGATGTTAGGGAAACTCACGCTCGGATTTCATATGGGATTACCAGTCCTAGTATCTCTCTAAACGAACCACATCGATCTTTAGCATCAGTTATTAAACTCTTTGCAAGAATCGCGCTTTAGAAAATCCACCTCATATCTCATTTAGGCCAAAACGGATGCCACCATTATGTTTTATTTGGAGAAATTCTCAGGATAGGATACTCACAATCTTGAATATGAGTTCTAGAGAAAAAGGTATAGAAGATAAAATTATCAAGAAGACATCCAAGTAGTACACAGAATACACTGGGGTTAACACAGTATGTGAAACCACTAGAGGACCTAGTTGTGTATCTTGTCTGCATGTTTTTACAACCCATGTATGAGTGGACCATGTGTAAATATGGCACACATCATGTATCGCTTCACTCAGTCCCTCGCTGTGTTCATCTTCCACATTGACCAAATAATCATGTCTCTTATACGTTGTGCATCCCATAATACACTACATGTTCGGGATAAATGCACACCAAACTATGTAGGTTTCCAGTGTTCATGTATTGAACCCATTTCTATGTATATTTTCTTTGTATATTTACATGACCATGTACTTTTACACTGCTATCTCGGGCCATGTCCTATAGCCACATGATTTGGGGTCACTACACAGCGTGTAACTGTGGTTTATAACATGTAGACCCCAAAAATCATCTTCCTCAAACAATAAAGAAAACAATACATGTCTCTCTAATCCACATGTCATGTAGATAGTAATTCCATTTGGGAATTAACTCCAATAAGGCCTGATTTTCCTAGTTTCTCCCCGGTACCTGTAGATTT
Source organism: Viscum album (assembly GCA_963277665.1). Classification (NCBI taxonomy): domain Eukaryota; kingdom Viridiplantae; phylum Streptophyta; class Magnoliopsida; order Santalales; family Viscaceae; genus Viscum; species Viscum album. The sequence continues at coordinate 4,229,713 of OY728166.1, read as the reverse complement.
ACCAAGAAGGGATCTCTAAAAATTGTATTTAGGAACTAAAAACATAAAACAAATAATAAAAAAGGGGATTGGGAATAAAAAACCACAAAACATGAGGGATAAAATCTGATGCTTTATGTGTAAAATGATGCCTGGATCATGTTGATCTATAATCTGATGACGATCGGTGCCAACAACGGATATCGACAGTGCTTCATCACTTCAATTTTTTATGTTTTCATCCACTGGCCATAGAGGGGGGGGAGGATGGTTTCCTCCTAAATGTTCCATCTGTATAATGGGGGTGGGGGATGAGAATTGATTTTATTCAATTAAAATCAATTAACCCCCCTTTTAACACACAACCACAAAAATACTCCCAATCAAAACTCCCGACGCGGATGAATTTTGTAAGCACAAAGGGTAAACACAACATTATGAAGTCAACCGCTATTTCAAAAATCCAATATGAGTCTCCTCTTAGGGGTTATTCAAGTTTTAAGCGAATCTTCATGCACATGAAAAAATATATTTAATATTTCTAAATTCACAGCATCGAGGCTCACTGAGCCCCAGTCACACTAACATAGCCCATTTCTTAGAAATATTATTATAAATATTCCAAATAATTATAAGTAAAACACGAGCCACTACAATATAAACAATTAAAATAATAACAGGATAATTATATAAATAATGTCATAATGAACATAATTGGAGATAAAAAACATGTAAAAATTTAATAATACTTGAATCAAAATACATTTAATGGAATAAAATGACTTTTATTTAATAATTCACATGAATTCCAAGAAAAATATAGTATAATACATTCATCGGGTGTTTAATCAAATGAACACCACATAAAAGGAATCATGGTGCATAATATGAAACATGTCTTCAAGAATTCATATTGAGATAATGAAACCCTGACCATAGAATTTGGCTTGGTCAGAAAGTATCATAAATCATGTATAATAAATTTAGTTTAATTTTAAAAAAAAATTATTGGATCATATTTATATTTATATTAACATTTATATAATAAGATAAAATTATAATTTTATTTTTTATTACCTATTTAGTACTAATTCATTGTTAAATTCTATATTTTCTTATTAACTATTCAATTTCCCATTCATATTCTAATTATTTAGTTCTAGTACTTAAGCCATTATCATGGATTCATCACCTCTATAATGATCAAAGAGGATAGAATTATTTTTTTATGATTCCCATAGAGTCCCATATTCATTTCAAATAACTTATTATGCTAATTTAAATTTAAATCGTTAAAATATTTTTTTTAACAAAATCATTTCCTAAATTTATATGTTTATTTTAATACAAACTTTATATAACAATTAAATAATTAATATTAAATATTAAATTTTTTATTTTGAAATACTATTTATAGTTTTTAATATTACATAATAATTCATGACATAAATATTATTACTTAGTTTATATATGTGGTAGAATCAACCAAAACAATAGTGTGTTATAATGATTGAACAAGTAAAAATGACATTTTGAAATGTTAATCTCAATTTTATTGATTTTTTTATTTAAAAATAAATTATTGTTTTGATCCATACTAATTTATGAATATTTATTAAAATAATATATTGAATAAAAATGACGATGATAAAATCAAAAACATTAAGATATTTAATCTCCTCGTGAAGGGACTCTAAGAAATGAGAGGTTTAGAACTCTCTATGGGGACACAAGTATCAATAGTTTTAGTAATAACATTTGGGGAATGAAATATTTTATATTATATGGGAGTATTATAAATTTTTATATCATTTAAGGGGTGTATAATGTAACCTTTTATAAGTGATAGGAGTGGGACTTTTGTAAATACAATGTTTTAATAATACAAAAAGGGAGTCATAATGATGGGAAAATGATAAAAATTGGATTCTTTTAGAATATAGGATATTGAAGGTAAAAAATCCACATATTCAACCAATTTTTGGTATGGTTTTTTAAAATTAATGGCCTAATATTTTTATTAAAACTCTTGTTTTCCATTAAAATATATATAGGGGTAACTAAATTTTACTATGGTAACATATTTTTTACATAAAATTAATTTTTTCCATTATTAGTATTTTTTAATATTTTTATTCTAAATTTGAAATCAATTTTACAAAATTAAATTCCTAAAATTTTTAGAAATTAATTTTCAAAAAATATGTTTAACAAAGAAAAATTAGTTTTAAGAAAAAACACACATTTCAGTATAAAAATGATTCTACACAAAAATCCTTCATTTTATTGATTCACTATATATTTATTTTTTTATTATTATAGAAGGATTTCTTGACACACATGTAAACAAAATATGAAATATAATTGAACGTGGTGGGTACATAATTATTAGAAATGTATCAAAATAGTTTTGTTATTGAAATAATATATATCTTAGGTTCCAAAAATAGAATAATAGATTTATAAATTCAACATATTAATTTTATGTGAATTATATTACTCACTAAATTAAATTTTCATAATAAAAATTTCTATGTATACATTAAATGAATTCTTATATAAAAGAGATGTCATAAAAGTTATTATATTTGTGAAACCATTATTTTCACTATTAATCTAAAAATAAACCATTTTAGAAAAATATTTAAACATAACCCTATGTTAATTTTTACATTATGAATCCAAAAATGAATTTAATTTTATTATATTCAAAATCTATTTTCAAGAAATTAAATTTTTTAATATAATATCTATATTATTCAATAAATATGTATTTTTTAAAAATTCATAGACATTAATAATTAAATTAAAAATATTTATATATGAATAATATTTTATTATAATTTAATATTTTATTTTACTTATAATTCTTGGAATTTAATCATTAATTTCACTTTATTCCATTATTTAAAATTAATAACATAATATCAATATATATTTTATAAAAATTTCAAATTTAACTATATATAATAAGGAACTTATAGTGATAATAATTGTATAGTTCTATTATCTTAATTTTGACCTACAAGGGACCTCATTTCATTTGTATAGATCTATTTTTATGATATGAATTTTTGGTAATTTATGGTATTCATTCTACCAATTTGGATCTAATAGTGATTCCCATGAACATGAACTTTATTAGTAATAAATTTTGAGATGCATCACTTGTTCATGTTCATTATGGGATTGGAATACAAAAAGACATTATGAATCAACCTACTTTACATGCTTAATGAAATGAACATGTTTAGGAAGAATACTACAACGTGATTACATTATTATAGATTCAATAATTATTCAATTTCTACATATACTTACTAATTCAATATCTGTATTATAATAGTCTAAATTAATACTTATAAAATGTATCATGGATATGTTTTAGATGAACATTTCATGTGAATAAATATATAGAAATACTTATTTATTTAAATTAATATAAATACAAATGTATTATGATGTTGAACAAAATATAGGTGTTAGTACCACTATTAGATCTTTATGTTGTTAAGGACGTGGTCTTCATCTAGGATTGATCATAGGGATATCAATATTGAAAAGCCTTCAATTTTTTTTCTAAAATAGTTTTAATAGATTATATGTAAATTATCTTGATTGTAATAATGTGTGAAAATATATAATGTTAAAAACATTATTAATATCCCACTATTTTCTATAGTCTCAATGACCCTCACATTAGAATAAAAATGTATGGTTATATGGATATTTTAGTTGAATAAATCCAAAAATCCCTACTCATAATTTAGATTGTGGATATATTAATTACATAATTATTTTTAGTATGGTGGATTCTCTTATAAAAAATTAACTATCATATTTTCTCAATACTTACCTATAAATTATTATTGAGGATATTTAGGCTATTAAATCCATAGAGTTTGATTATGTTTACCATCCATCAATGTTAATACTTACTAAAAATTAAATATTGCATTGAAAAATTCCTAAATTGAAACATATATTATGGTTCCATCATTAATGAGGTTATGGAATGTGTTTAACTTAATATTAAATTAATAGATTTATTTATTATTCATAATCATTCTTATATTAAAAAATTTCAAGGAATGTTAATATTATGTTTTTTTAAGAAATATGAAACCTTTCCAAGAAAATAAAGGTTGTGATAATTAAAAAATAAAGTTCAACTTACATAATCCTGAAAAAAAAAACTATCAAAATCCCTCCTTAGAAGGGGTAAAATGACTACAGGAGGAAGATCATACCATTTGAAATCAGCACCATCGACTCCATAGTTTGCGATTCTATCCGCAACTGAATTGGATTCTCTATAAGTGTGAGTGATGATATGATTCATGGTGATAAGAGAATCCAAGAAACTAATCCATATGTTAGTAAGCTTCCAAGATAGATGATATGAACCTATTCTGATGGTAGAAACAATAACATAAGAATCAATTTCCAGCCAAATATTGTCCCATCCATGAGTCGTAGCTTGCTCCACAGCAATAATGATACCAAGCATTTCATCTTCATAAAGAATAGACATGAATCAGAAAACAAATGTAAATAAATTGACTTGATTATAATCTTTACAAAGGTTTATTTATGGATTAGATAATAAATATAAATATTTACTATGGTTATTAACTCCTTTGGGCTATCCTTTGACAGATTTACAATATTTCACCATTGGAATTTGTGTCTTCATGGATGGTTTCACCTTGGAAAGGGTCTTTAACTACTTCATCACCATGGAGCATAATCCTTTACATATTTTATACTCAAAATAATGTGATATGAACCTGGTGTTTGGGATATATAAAATATACCCTGGAAATATAGGACCTACATGATAAAGGAGGTATAGATGACTCACAAACCATCATATCCAATTTATGAAAACATTACCACATAAAAAATTCAACATAATAATTTAATTTATGTGGAATTACAACACATACATTGGTTGTCTAAATTACATTATTATTAAAACAAATGAAATTACAGTGGGTCCTTAGAATATTACCTTTACTTCAAATTTCAATAATAATTTATTAAAAAAATCAATTATTATTAATTAATAGCATTTTGATTAATTAAATCATTATACTAACTATTAATCCAAACAATCTTGAAGTTATATGATATTCAATCAGATATATTTTTTAAATAATTTATAATAATTTAGTTTATTTAAAATTTCACTATTACATGGGGTGTACTATAATGAAACATGGCATGTACCCATCCAAAATATGTCATGCCTCATCATCATCTTTTAGTATGTACTGACACATCATGTAGTGTACAAGATATATCAGGTAAAATTCATGGTGTGTCGTGTCAATTTATGTCACAAAGACACAAATTAATTTAAATAGTGTTTATATCTTTTTATACATATAGATTATATGGTGTATATTGATGATCATACATGGCTTCCAATTCAGAATTTATAAGTGTAATTAGTATATCATTTAATATTATTTAAACCATATCAAAAATAATGTATGATAAATTTATGGAAAATAGATCACGTGTTAAATTGGATAAGTGGATGGATTAATTTTCCAACAATGAAATTTAATTTACACTATCAAAACCCAATAATTAGTGTACTCTAGAAAATTGGGTATGATTTTGGGAGTGTATTAATTAAACATTGTGTGGTTATTAATAATATTTTAGAATATTCTATATTAATTAAACATCATGTTTTAATTTATTAACTATACAATACTTGTGTATTTATTGTACATTAAATGCTTATTGATTATTTAATCATTGACTGTGTATTAATTATAATCTTCCTATATATTAATTATACACCAAATGAGTAGTAATTAGTTACACACCACATGTGTTTTAATTAATTACACACATCAGGTATTAATTAAAAAAAACTTCTGTTAACCACTCAACCAGTGTGTCATATGGGGTTGCACGACATCCAAGTGAGTTACACTCTATGTAACAGTGGATAATGTGTTCCATCTATTGATGGAATATGTTCATAAATTGTTTATTGATTTAATATGTGGAAAGGATAAGGAATCTTGAAATTTATTTTTAATAATAGTAACTAAAATAGAAAATTAATAATGATTTTGGTCCTCATAAGACAAAATGGAGAATTTATCCAGTGGTGTTTAAAACATTTTCATTAATACCATAATTTCACTAATGAATCTTCAAGTCATTAAAGGGAGGAGAGTGGAGAATCATGTCATTCTTGAGGGTAACATAGTGACTTTCTTGATAGACTAATATAGGGTTATGTTCTTGTTCATACCAAAATTTATTCCACACAACCCAAATAATATACAATGGGAATATCTAATGTAATGGTTATAATATATTCCCCATGCAGATAACAATAATATATCATTTAATTTACTAACTATTATATTTTTTAAATAATAATTTTAAGAAAAAAAAATATATTTATTTAATTAAATCTAAAGCTTATATAATTCTACTTAATATTATATACATTACCTTACAATACTCATCAAAATTTATAGAAAATTTAATAATTATATTCTATAAATTGATCTTATTCATTATTTAAATAAACATTACCGTAAATATATATATATATATATATATATTTATTTATTTTGTTATTACCTTGTTAATATTATATGAGATTAATAGATATTCGATTCAATTGATTTTAAAATAAATATTATTTCAAAAAAAAATAACTAATCAAATATTAATTTAACATATAAATATTAAATATTACTTTGAAAATATTCATTTAACATGGAAATTTATTCTTATTAAAATATAATAATTGATGAAATGGTGGTGATTAAAAAAATTGTTAATATATATAATTCCTCTAAATTGAAAATATTATTTATTCTCACTTTTCATTTATGTAACACCAAGAGCCTTTATGATTTATTTATTTATAATTAAATTCAATCTATTCTATAGCTTTTGATGCACACAACACAAGGTTTAAACATAAATAAATTATTAAAATATGATTTAAACGTGACCACTCTAATCTAGATGTTATGTCAGGTGGGATGAATAAAATTAAATAAATTATGAAAATTATAGGGATTTCACATGTATAAAATAAATAAAATGGATATCTACTTATTCTAAATAAAATAATAATAATTTGAAATAAAGTTTTTCTGAAAATTGATATTTTTTAAAAGGCGGTTTAGTTTCTCTATGCGCTACAATTTAAAATTAATTTTTACCACTTTTAAAAAATTTATTTTATAAAATTAAATTAATTTTTTAAATCATCAAATAAAAATTATCTTAAAGTAATATTTGGATACTTTTTGAAAAACATACATTTTCTTGATTAATGGTGAAAAATATATTTTTATTGAAAACTACTTTTTCATTAAAATTATTTAAAAAGATAAATTATATTTTAATATAGTTTTAAAGTAATATTAGTTAAATTATATTATAAGTGATATAACCTATTTTATTTCAATCAATTTCATATTTAATTTTGATATTAATACCTTCCATACATATGATAATTTTCTCTTTGAAAACCACCTTTTTCATCGTGTCTATAGGTATAATTTTAAATGGGATTCTTCCACAGTAATGTATTTAATTTGAAAATAATGGATTGTATATTTTGAATTAGAATATTACTTATTATATAATATATTCAACTTAATTTTTTACTATTGTGAATACTAAATGTTGTAAAAATTAATTACCATGGTTAAGGTGACAATTGATTTACTATGGGGTTAAACTAAAAGGATAATGATTAAAAATGACCATGAAAATTTAAAAACATCAATTTCCTAGCCATATTTTGATAATAACACTTATAAGGGTTGTTAATGTCCCATTTTTATGTTTCTAACATGATAAAAATGTGGTTTCAATTGATTCCTTTACAAAATCCTTTTTGCCTCATCCACTTATAAAAGGTGTAATGAACCAAACTTTTATCAATGAAAATTCGTCTTGATCTAATTAAATGTATTATTATGTAAAATGGTTATATAACATATTCACTTCTTTGGTTTTATGATTTTGGATTTCAAAATACCATTATCAAGTGTTACCATTGTTTATATAGTCATTGAATAGTGATCACATGATTAGTATAAATATAGGTCTTTAAAAATCAAATTTACTCAGACAAAGGAAGCGATGGCCTCATCTAGTAGAATTGCTCTATATAAAGCCCATTTTTCTGATCTCAGAAAGGAGGTGGCATCACTGGGATTCTCTCTTGACCAATCCCAAGATGAGATTCAACACGTTAATCTTTAATGGAACCCCTATGGGAGAAGTGAGAGATGATAGAGATTACCGCCTGAGTGATATTATCCGAGCCACCCCAATAGTCTATCATCATCGCACACCTTACCTTTAGGTATAATTTGGGTGTTATATGGGGTTATGTAAAAAGACCTTATCACTATGATTATGTGCATTATTTTTTTATATAATAAATAATATACATTAATTTTATTATTATTTCTTTGTAAATGTTTTTTTAAAGCACAAATAGTATATTTAGTTAATATTAAATTAAGAAATATATTTTGATGAATTAATGGATTTTTTAATTAAAATATTATTTTCATAAAATATTATTAATAAATTAATTTTTATTAAATATAAATAATCCTATACTTTTTAGGAATACAATTGTAATTTATATTATGGTTTGAAAGCTGTTTTTGTCAAAACCCATAAATTTTAAATAAATGACAGGTTTTATTTTAAAAGTAAAAATTAAAATATTTAGAAAATTATTTAGATAAAATCAATATCATTTTTGGATTCCTGATGTTTAAATTATCTAATGGTGAATTTTTCAAAATTTTCTGACACAGTCGAATTTTTGGGTAAAAAATAAATACCATTTAAATATATAATGTGTTTTATGACATCCTAAAGACCCAATAGTGTTGTAATAAAATACTATAAATTGGATTTTATTCAAATAAATGTTTTAAAATTAAAATAATTTGATTTTATATTGTTTGATTAATTTTATGGTGCCATAGTGGACCCTCTAAGACTTATAAAACATTTTAACTTTTAAAATGATTTCCTTGAGAGTGTGACTCACCTCCGCATAAGCAAGCCCAATATTTTATGAAATTAGTCCATTTGAATTATAAAATAATGGTTTCCACTCCCCTTTGGAAAAAACCATGGGCAAAAACCATTGTTTGTTTTGTGGTTTTGATTAGTTTAATATGTGGTGTCCAAAACCTAAATAATAAAGAATTCCCTCTCTTTTCCTATATAAACTCTCCCAAACTCCCACTACCTCTTCACTCAAATCTTTTTGATCTCGAACAACCTCTTCCCTCCTCTCTCTATAATCCTCCCAATTTTCTACAATATCCCTTTAATCCTCTCTCAAGCCTCTCCCAATCCTTTGGGATCACACTTCTAAGTAAGGGATTTCCTCCTTTCTCATTTTTGTCCAAATTTCTTTATATTGTTATAGAATTTTTTTCAATTAAAAATGTTGGGGTAATATTTTTTACCTACACCATATTTACCTCCTTATTTTTGAATGATTATAGACCTCTATATATTTCATTAAGTCCTCCTCTGAACACTCGTTACCATGATGAAATTCCATAAGGGATTTCATCCTTTCTCATTTTTGTCCAAGTTTCTTTATGTTGTTATACCCTTATATTTTCCATTAAAAATGTTGGGGTATGATTTATCACCACCCCTCTACTTACCTACTTATTTTTTAATTATGATATACATATTTCTCTCTCATTAATCCCTCCCATGTATACCCGTTACCATGCCAAAATTTCATAAGATTTATTCCATTTCTCATCTTCCTACAAGTTTCTTTCTTATGTTACACCTTATATATCAAAATTACATTTGTTGGAAAATTTATATATATGAAAAAATTACTATACATTTTATTTAAATATTATGAGATACCCATTTTTCTCTGATCAACCATTTTTAAGAATTTTTATGTCCCCCCATTATGCTGTCGAAATTGCGCCGCGATTTTCCAAGACAAAATGATTGTGTAGTGAATACCATACTCATTTCTCTATCAAGGGTATTCACCTTTATGCACATATATATATTTATTTAATGGTACTTACATGTATGTATTAAACATTCCTTAATCATGGGATAAATTATTATGTTGAATGATTCAAGTTATATGATTCATGTGTCACACTTATGCGGGAAATGAAATGTTTATAAAGGGTGAACCCTGATAGCACTCCAATGCATTGGGTAAAGACTAGTATCATGATATGTCAATTGAAATGAGGTTTTACTCATGATAATTCAAGTTTAATTAGGTTTTACTCATGACTAATGTGCAATTAGCCTTGGATCATGCTAATATCATGTAAAATGTTGATGCCACATTTTCATGTTATGATAATCATGCTCTATCATGAATTTATGTTCATGTTTCTATTATTCTCCATTGATATACCTATTTCCTAAAATTTAATGTATTCTTCATTTTATACCTTTTTTACTCCCTTACTGGTCTTTATAGCTCAATCTTTTCTTATGCAAGTCCTCAAGTTATCCCATGCAATGCTAAGTACGAAGGGATGTGTGTGGTCATGTAAAAGAAGTTTTCAATAAAGATGTGTATTTCATGTTTTAAGTAGATATGTCATGTTCCTAAGACCCAAAGAAACTAGTCCTCTAAATATATTATTTTTTATCAAGTGAATATTTTATGTAATAAATTATGTTTAAGTGTTAAATAAAGAGCAGGGTTATTATAGTCCATATTAGAGAATAGGTTTAGTTATTTTTGGGATTAGGATAAGAAAAACCTAGTGAAATACTTAGGGATAAGACTAAGTATAATAAAAACATTCCTAAATTTTGGTGAGTATTGAGTAATTGGTTTATCAAGAAAATACATCTATGTCTGGATATGAGCAGGTAGAGGTGGCTCTGTTACAGATGTATCTTGAGGTAAAACCTGAAAACACCACTTTGAGGTAGACTCGAATAAGAACCGGTGCACGAAAATAGGTCTTGTTGCAATCTTGGTTACTACAATCTCAGGGGATATGATTTAGTAAATTCATAAGCTTAGTATGAACCATTATTAAATGAATAAAAAACATGTCCCTAAGAATATATGTTGGGAAGTAGATCATGGATAACTTTGATTGAAGCCTATAAATTCATAAGATAATAAATAAAAGTAATTTATAAGTCATCCATTTTTGTTTTTGGATTACCCTTTATGTGATACCCCTAACTTTTCTTTTATTTCATCCAATGGTCGGTGATAGGAGGACTCGGGCTAACAACCGATGTGAAGATCAATGTGAGGACTGTTCTAATGAGATTCCCAATCCGATGGGAGCGATAATCGCAAACTTTTTCATGATAATCTCCCAGTTAACTCAAGTTTTGAATAGAAACATGGGTCAATAGGAACATTCAAACCCCCAATAATAAATAACAAAACACAATCGAGATCTTCATGAGACAAAGACCTCCTACTTTTAATGGATCATCTAATCCCTCAATTATCGAACAGTGGATCAACTCCATTGAAAATATCTTTTCCATCCTTCAATGTTTTGAACAAGGGAAGGTTCTTCTAGATGCCTATCATATGAAAGGTGAAGTTGATCAACGGTGGACATTGATCAAAAATAAAAAGCCTGAGGAGGATATCTAGGTGTTGGAATGGAATGATTTCCAGCAAATGTATTTTGATAAATATTTTCCTCACACCCTCCAACTTATGATGGAAAGGGACTCCCTTGACCTCCAGAAAAAATACGATGAATCCATCAGAGTGTTTGAGGAAAACTTCAAAAGGATTGCACGATATGCCTCCAGCTTTGTTTTTACCCTCAAATGCAAGGTTTAATGCTTCTTTGGTGGGATATAACCTAGCCTATGGAAAGCCCTAGTGATCCATGACTTTGAGAGAAATGAGGAAATTGTTTGATGAGCCCTAAAAGTCTAAATGGAGATCAAAAAATCTTAGGGGAATTATTAATGAATTACAAGTGGGGCCCACATCATAACATACCTCTTCAATTGAAATGGGGTTAGAAAATCCAATCTCAAACTCAACCAGACTATCCATATAAGTGATTATCACTAAAAGTTTCTCAAACTGGGTACCAATTCATTAAAACCATTCAGTTTGGTTCAAATCACATGTGGTAATGTATTCCATCATTGATAATAGTCTTTTAGTATTAACCAAATATGGTTCCATAAGATAATAAGAGAAGTATGGGGTGAAGATTGTACATGGGAATTTTTTTAACAGATACCCATCATCTATTTATGGATAATAATCTCCTATATATGAGAATGACAATGCTATACATGAAGATAAAAATCATATCTAGGTGGAGTTTACTAATATCCAATTGAATAGTAATATTTATAATGTGGGGTCGAGGGTCCCAAGAAAAGAATCAAGAAAATAAAAAGGAAAATCTGGGTAAACCAACCTCAACTATTACATGCATTATTTCTTTCCATTATACCTATAAATGATGCTATAATTTTACCACTCTTTCCATAAGTTGTGAAATATTTGAATTATTTGATTATTCCCTTCTGATCTGACTATCTAGGCAGTCAGTGGCAGTCGAGGTTGATCCAATGGGGAAATAGTTAAGAAATTTTAATAACAAGTTTCAAGAGTCTAAGTTTATTATCCAAAAAAATAGTTGAATAAAGGGAAAAAATGAAATAGTGAAACTATTGGAAAAAATTAAATTAAAATAGAAGAAAGTGATAGAAAAAACATGAAAAGTGTTTCAAGGTTTAAATTTGATTAGAGTTTAATTGAATGTCCATTCCTCAACATTAAAAATAATAGAAAAACTTTTTTACCATGTATATTCAATTGAACCATTATTTCTTTCTCAGATAACAAATAATTATATATTTAAAAGCTTGAATCCTTTTTTTAGTAGTTAACTATTAAAAATACACTCAAGTTATAAACTCCTAAAACATTGGAAATGGGATCACCCAATGGTCATGGGATCACCTATCACAAATCATTTATTTTTCTCCATTGGTGTCCTTCTTGATCTGATACAACACCAATAGTGATTATGGAATTTAATTCATTAAAGGAATTGTAAAAAGAAGATCATAATAACACCAACACACCTGAATAAGATTTACATCAAACCCATAGTCTTATTATAACCCCAACACATGGGAACTAGCCTCTTATGACCAAGTTCATAGTGTACGGGTTGAGAAGAAACTCAACACCTACCACTGATATGAGAGGAAAGAAAGGGGAAGGGGAAATTACAATAAAATGTAATTGAAAACAAGAAAAGAAAAAATGGATTCAGGGATATTTTGGTTGATAGAGCGGTTTCACCTCCCCCTGGAGTGTCCCACGCTAAACATGGAGGGTTGCCTCTCTATTTATAGAAAATTAGACTACACAATGGGTACCCTAAAGTACACAGAGTATAGTTAGTTTAAATATATTTGGATTCATTTTCTCTACTAGTATGTGATCTCTCATGGAACCCTTTAAATTATCATGTTGGTTGTTGGTAGGTGAGGTTACAAGATATGTTTTGATGCTTCACATGGCGTGTAGAGTATGCTTCAACTACCTGGCACTTTTTGAAAGGCATACATGGTATGCATAGAGTGAATACTTGGTGTGTTATCTTTAGACGGCTATATGGACATGTACATGGATGGTTGTTTTGTCTCTAGGAAATGGTATATGGTTTGTATTAAAAAAATTACATGTTGTTTATATGTGAAATTTTATTCTAAACACTCCTGATTTTTTAAAATGACTTGAATCTCCTGAAAATTTATCAAGAAAAAAATAGAGAAGTCTGTCCATAAAACAAAGTGTGTCCAGTGAAAATATGTTTTTAAACTCAATAAAAATGTATGAAAAGATATACAAAAATTGGGTACATCACTCCCTCTTTCAAACTAGCATTCCTGCCATCATTGTGATTACAATGTGCCTTGATGACATACCTACCGAATAGTTATTATTACACATTGTTACTTGATACCCATCCCCCATATTTTATGAATATCCAGCTATTTTTTTAACTATTATGACTAAAAGTCATCCCATAAAATGGTGATCATTTTATATGCATACTCCTCATAGTAGTTCAAACAACATAGAAGATATGGGGGATGAGCCTCAAGGAAAAAAAATAAAATAATAACTGTTTGGGTGATTAAAGGTCCATAAACCTACCATGAGAACATCAACTCATCCCCACTGAGTTGCACCGACTCTATCCTATGTTACTATTACTTTTCCATCATTTTCATCTCAAAGATAAGAGTTTTATATCCATTGAGGTTCAAGAATACCCCAAATAAAATTTTAATTATGTGTTATATCATATTAAATATCAAAAATTAAGGAATACACATTCAAATCCACAAGACTTATACTCACAATCATTTACATCCACTCACAAACATTTATTATTTTACACTTGCACTAAAATGTTTTGTTTTTTAGTAGGTATTAGAGGATATACAAACTTGTGCTGGAATCGTTGTATGGCATATGGGATAGCTTGACAACTGGAAATTTCTACAAGATACTAAGAGAATGTATCTTAAAGATGATGTGGAAAATAGGTCCAAATAGCTCTACTCATTACGGGAGGACTACCTTCGAGAGTTGGATTGAAACCATTTTAAATTTATCAAGGTTGAAGGGGAATAGAATCAAAAGGTGTGTTTGGAATGTTTTTTTTAAATCATAACAAGAGTATTTTCAAAAATTCACCCATGATATTAGTATTATCATTCATGTATGCTTAACTGTGGAGTTCTAATAAGATCCAATGTGACTGCACTCAAATTAAAAGTAATTTTACATGAAGTGATGTTAAAATAAATAGATTCATTAATATAATAAAATTAATATTAAGAAACCAAACAAATTCATTAATTATGTTTAGATTAATTTTTAGGTTTCATTTTTTTTTTGTTCTTAGGAAGTAGTAAATGAGGAGGATGAAAGGCTGAAAGATTTGATGAATGATTTGGGAGATGGGGTACTCAAATCCATTGAAGTGTTTTTGATGGAGATTATTGTATACAATTCGAGTGGGAAGTATGTCATCAAAGAAATTTGGAACCAAGATGATGGGAGGAAGGCTAGTTTAAAATAGGGAGTCCAATACATAATCAAGATATAGAAGTCAATCAAGCATCTAAGGGTAGATTAAATAAAGGTAGTGAAGGTTAGTTGTACTGGAGTATTTAAGTATTACATCTCTATTAAAGACATTAACAATTTTCATGCAAGATGCATGAAAATATGGAATTTTATTCATGGAGTGTATTGTATTGTATATCTATCTTACCAAAATGAATCCTTATTTACACAACTATATTTGTGAAACCTATGATATTTTTTATAAAAATTTATTTGTGTTTATTGTGACTATTATGTGTTGTATGATTCGTTAAATTATCATACATTAGGAATATTTTCATAAATTAAAAACGAGATACATGGTTTTCATGTTGACCAGGGGCACGGAAATCATTTTAGAAAACATACCTAGTTAATTTACATAACCACTTTATGTGCATCTTGGTGCACATGTTTCTGATGTTTCTTTAAGTTGAAGGTTGCAAAGGTTTATTATTTATTTGAAGTGATAGAGTATCAAATGATAGCTAGTAGAGACTTTTGGAGTTTTTATCACCAATGGTAGTTTGGTTATTTGTATAGGATTTTATTTTTACATAGGATTTATCAAATTGTTATTTCTTTATGCTTGTATGCATTTATATTCAGGGTTTTTGTGTTGTTTTACCTAGATTCACTTGTGTTGTGAATTGGTTTTTTAATCCATTTCTCATGGAAAATGTTGAATTCTAGATATTTATTATCAATACTTTGGAATTTGGTTGATAGTTCCAATGGTTGAGTAACATTTTGATTCAACTCAAGTCAAGTTGTGAATAGATGGACTATATTGTGAAGTTACTCTTTTATAAAAGACAAATTTATTGATAAGATAACACACACACACAAAATTAAAGAAAATTAATTTTCATAAATCAGGTCACTTCATTAAAAATTACTTCATTATTAAAAAGAAATTTACTTATAAAATAATTTGATAGAAAAGTAAACTAATATATAATATCTTCTATAGATGACACCACATATGGAAACTCTTCTACTGTAATTTGATAAGGTGTATTTTGCTATGACATGTTTTCATTCATAAATTTTAAATAAATTAAATTCATAAAATATATTTACTATTTGATTATAAAAATTCAAATATTATTTTAACTAAATATATGTTTAAAGGACATGGGAAGTTATTGGAAACCATTCATTGATAATGGAAATAAATAGTATCTCCTTTAATGATCTCCCTAACCCATTGAATTCCATATTATCTCATAAATGTAATTTTTTGTTGAATATATATTTTAGTAAGTGTACTAATATTAGGAACAAATCAATCAATTATAAACACACCTCTTATTTACAATATATCATAACATTTGAGTTTGAAAAAAAACTGAGAAAGTATTCTTATTTTGATTTCAATGATTATTTTAATAGGTTTCTCCTTATTAAATTATATTTATATAACATATTTATAATTTTAATCAATATAAACGTGAAAAATTAAACTTTAGTTCTCTTAATTAGATTAACCCATTCACATTAAAATAATATTTATAATAACCCACTTTATATTATTCATATCAAATAACATTCCCTCTAAAATTAGTCTAATATAATGTTAAACTTTTTTTAATCATCATGTGCATATCATAATGTTGAAACAAAATTCAAAAAATGAAAAGCCACACTATCTAAAAGGTAACAATAAATAATAAAATGGAAACATCATAAAAACCACCATCAATTACAATAGTAGATGGGGATGTAATTTGCAGTGGTCGTGTATGAAGATAGAATGAGTTTTAAGAGTATGGGTGGCCTTGCATAGAAAAAGGTTGGTGAGAGAGAGAGGGTTGAGATGTAGGGTTGGTCATAGTTAAGAACATCACAAAAAAGAAAACCACTGAACCTAAAAATCAAACAACGAGAGAGGAAAAGGAGAAAAAATATGCATTGCATTATGGACTTGATTCTTCTAAGAGAACGTAGAGAAGTAGTGCCAAAAATAGGGGAGTTCTACGAGAGCTTGAGAATCATGACTAACTGAGTCATGGTTAGGGTTATTTTAAATAGATCATGGACAATTTTATAAGTTCTTTCCAAAAAAATTTGATGAGGATCCTTTTTATCATCTCAAAATTGATAAGCAGTAATAAAAGGCATCCTTATTAGCGATTGTTAGTACTAATAAAGGTTTGTTTTATCTGCACTAAAACTTTGGCAATGATTAAGGGTACAAAAAAATTGTGATAATATTTATATAATTATATATTTGTTTACTATAATTTATTAATTATTTAAATATATAATTATTTAATTATATTTATATTAATACGTTTTTCTAAAAAAAATTATTTATAATTATTAATATATAATTTTATATATTTATTAAATATAAATTTATAAATATATTTATAATTATTTATTTATAGTTATAGATATATTTATATCATTATATATATTTATATCATTATATATATATATATATCATTATATATATTTATATCATTATATATATTTATATCATTTTATATGTATTTAATAAAAATATATAAATATAAATATAGTAAATATATTTATTGTTTGAATATATTTATTTTAATTTAATAGTTATAAATATATTTATGTCATTATATATATTTATATCGTTATATATATTTATATAATTATATAAATAGATATTAAATATATATAAATATTAAAAATAACTATTTAAATATATTTATTATAATTTTACACCTATTTATTTATAAATATAATAATAAAACTTTTTTAAAAAATGATATATTTATATAATTATATATATATATAGCCCCCATGTTGGAGTTCAATGGTATAGTAGCCCTTTGGGTCTCGGTGGGGTCTCAGGTTCCAGTCTCACCAACTAAATTATTTAAATAATGTTTTTATAATATTGTAATTATTTAAATATACATAATTATTTAAATACTTTTAATAAAATATTATTTATTTAATTATAATAATTATAAATTTATAATCTTGTAAATATAGTAAATATACATTTATAAATAAATATTTATTAATAAATATTTATTTATAAATATATTTTTAACATTATTAATGGATGTATAATATTAAATGCATGCATTTTGAAAATGAGTGAAATTGAATAATTCAAAATGAGTACACTTTTAAAATACTGAAAAAATGGATAAGTTTTATTAATTAAATATAAATTATTAAACAAATATGGATATATATATTGAAGTAAATATGAATACATGTTTCAAATACTAAAACATAGTAAATAAAAAATAAAAATAGATATAATAGAAAGTTATAAAATTCAAAAATAAAATAATAAATAAATAATAAATAATATTAAAAATGAACAAATAATAACCTAACTGAAATAATGTTAATAATGAGTAAATAAAAGTTTCTAACTAAAAATTTAATATATTAAATGTATCATGTTATAATGAAATTCTAAAATATGCTAAAATTTCAATAAATTACATAAATAGTAGGTTTATGTGTTTCTATATAATATTTCATCAATTGTGTATTTTTTTGATTTCTGCGTTGTATATAAAAATGCATTAGTTACATATTTATAGGTATGTTAAATCAATGTAACACATTATGTTTTATATAAGTTAAATTCAAAAATCAAACAACACTAAAAATGAATAAGAAATTGATATGTTTTTAATTATTAAATTTTATTCATTTTGTAAATATTTATATTTAATATATATTATTTATTAATATTTAAAATTAGTATATATTTAAGTTATAATTATTCAATTTTGTTAATAATTGTTACTTTTATAAATTTTTAGGTAATTTTTGTAATATATTTATTTTTAAAGTTTTTGTTTAATTATTACAATATATTAATTATAAATATCTATATTGAATATATACTATTTATTAATTTTTATAATCTATATATATATATATTCAATTTATTCAATTTTATTAATAATTTTTTAATCAATATAATGTTTAATATATATTTTAATTTACTCATTTTTTATTTTGATTTTTTTAATTATTTCATTTC
Organism: Viscum album; assembly: GCA_963277665.1. NCBI lineage: Eukaryota > Viridiplantae > Streptophyta > Magnoliopsida > Santalales > Viscaceae > Viscum > Viscum album. The sequence continues at coordinate 4,210,568 of OY728166.1, read as the reverse complement.
ATTAATTATACATATCAATATATTTAATATTTACTATTTATTAATTTTTATAATTTATATATATGTATATTCAATTTTTTCATTTTTAATAATAATTATTTAATTAATAAAGTTGTTAATATTTTTTATTTGTTTAACTATTTCATTTTATTTTGAACCTTTATCAGTGCTAAAAATAAAGCACTGATAAAGGGTACGCATTATAATCCTTAAAAATAAAATCTCTAATAAGGGGTACCCTTTATCAGCACTAAAAATAAGTACTGATAAATATGGTCGTTATTTTTATATCTTTCAATAGCTGATAAATACCTACATTGTCAAAGGCCTCTTTTGTAGTAGGGATAGTTTTCTCCTAGTTATTGAGATTTAGAGAATGAATATGATTAACTAACTTATGTAAATATATTTATTTCACATTTTTATTAGTAAATTTTTGAATTGAAATAAAATAATAACCTTTTAAAAGAAAATGAAATGCTTTCTAAATAGTTTGTTTTTTCTAAGAGGCCATTTCATTATGTTTGGCGCAAATAATTTAATTTTTTTTACATTTATAGAAAATTGACATTAATAAATATTTCATTTTTTAATAAGAATATAAAAATTATCTTATGGTGAATTTATGGTATTTTTTAAAAAAGATTTATGTTTTGGTGAATAGTGAAAATACTAAATTTTAATTGAAAACAAACATTTTGATTAGATTATTTATAATGATAAATTATATTATAAATTGTTTTTAATTTAAAATTAGTTAAATTTTATATCAATTAATATAATTTAGATCATTTTAATCATTTTCTTGTTGAGTTTAGATATTAAAACTTTATAAACTTTTAACTATTCTCAATTTAAAAACTCGCTTTCTCATCATGTATCCGGGATTAATTTTAAATTAAAATTTTCCACTAATGTGAATTTAATTTAAAAAAATAGATTTCAAATTTTTAATAATCATAATTTATATTTTATAATATATTAAAATTAAATTTTTACCATAAATATTAGTGAAAATAGTTAGAATTTATTATAAATATTAAGGTAAAAATGATATTACCTAGTGATTTAGCATAGAATATATTATGTAAAATGACCTAGAAAATTCTTCAACACCCATTTACATGCCATATTTAGACCTTTATGAATTTGGTTTCTATTTTTATGAGTTATTGGGATACTATTCCCTGAATGTGACATATATAATAATTTTATTAAGGAATGAGACAAAAAAGTAACCCTCCTTACCTTTAATATTTATAAAGCTTTCTGATAGGAAAAAAATCATTATTTTGGTTGTAAATAATAATTTTTAAGCTAAATATAATTTTTTCTATATTAATTTATTTTAATTTTTTAGATATAAAATAATTAAATTAAATCCTTAATAAAGGATAACGCTATAATTATTTACTTAATAATTAACTAAAATAAATGTTACTAAAAATATTAAAAGTGGGGTCAATTGAATGAATTATTTTATTCCATTAATTTTTTAGAAATATATATTATTTTTAAAATTTTTGAACTTAATATATTCAAATTCCATCTTATTATTGATTTTTTCAAACCCAAATTTAATAAATAATTGAAAAATAAACATTAGTGTTATTTTATAATAAATGAAAATTTAATAAATTATTTAAAATTACTAAAAATAACAACTTTTGAAAAGTGATTTTTAAATGTTAGTAAAAATATTTTTTGTTCAATTAATATACCAATTGATCTTTTATAATGAACATACTGACCCTTAAATAGTAAAAACATTTTTAATGTGATAATGGTTAAAGTAGTTCTTTGGTGTATTACATGTGCTTCTGTTAAAATTAATTTCCAACACAAATGGGATTTTTATTTTATAAATTATTTATATTATTTATAATCATCATGTATAAATTTTATAATAATTGTCACTTTAATTTAGTCTAAATGGATAAATTACCTAGGTTATAAAATTAGTTACCATAGTGAAAACCCCAAATTTCAAAAACAGAAAAATATTGATGTTGTGGAAGAAGATTATGAAAATGAATTTAATTTTTTTTGTTGAATGTGTTTATAGACCACATAAACCCTTCCTTAAAATTAATAATCAATTATTGATCCACATTAGTTAAGGGATACCTCCCAATAGTTAATTCTTTTGATTATTTAAAATAATTTTACTCCTCCTGAAATATTAAAGGGAACTCACTCTCCCCCACTCTTGACACACCTCAAACCACTTGGCTTGACAAAAACATACCAAAACCACTTCTTAACTTACCTTAACTAACTATATAAGTCATATTTTGGTAATTAATCCATCATTTTAATTATTAAGTGCAATCTTAAATAAGTTACCCGGAGAAAAGGTAATTCTATTCAACAAGAGACCTCATTTTATTTATTTCTCAACATCATTCAATTTATATTATAAAATTATTATATTATAACCTAATTATCTCCCATATATTGATATTTTTTATATTAATTGTATTCCATACAATAATACACACTTCCATAAATTTTGTTATGAAATCATTGTTCAAGATTAATAAAGACTACCACCTCGGGAACTGATGTCATTCATTTTTCCGTTACAACATTTCAAGGTTGGGAATAATGATGGATTTATAGATTATATATAATATATATGAAATTTAAAATCATATTAGTTCCAATTGATTAAATATACAACATTTATCCTATCATATTTTATTTCATAAGAGATATGATATTCTCTCACATATGTATGACATATTACCTTCTCACGATGCGATGTGATTCTTCATTCACTAACACTTCACATAGAAAGTGATAAAGATAAAAATAATGATTATATGTGATATAAATTAAATTTTAATGATATTAATGAAATATTTATACTTATTTAAAAATAATATATATATCATTTTCTTTCATTCCTTTCCACTCACATAATGGTGATAACATTCATCATGTACATGTAGACTACTGCCATTATGAAGCAATGGGACTATTTTTCATCACCGCAAAAAATGGATGATATATAACTATAATAAAATACATAATATGATGATTATGTATTTATTATAATTTTGATTATGATGTATATAATTAATATGATTAAGAAGATTATTATTCATGATGAAACATGCATGAGATAAAAAAAGGCCTTTTAACACCTGAAGCATTGAAAATAATGAAAGAGTATTAACATACATGTAATAAGATGTAAAAAGTGGATCATATATGATATTTTAAATATTAATATGGTCCTATAAAAATTTAATAACATTATTAAAACCATTTTACAGGAGTATAAATAGCATTTAACCAAAATGATGTATAGGGTAAGAGATTTTATCTCAATTTTATTTTATTGAATCATATTATAATCTCATGCTTCTAATTTCTTTAATATGGTGTATATACTTCCACCTTAACATTTAATATCATGGAAAATTAGGTCTTAATTGAATTTTATGTTAAAATTTTAAATATTTAACCTAATGTGATTTGAATTAAAATTTATAATGTGGTAATGAATTCCATAACTCAATTTATTTTCATTGGGTTATATTACTTCATCGTTGTCATTAATATTATAAGATTATGTGTGTAATTAAATTTTACTATCTATTGTTTTATTTACACTTTTTTATGTTTATTTATTTTTTATATAAATAATCAACTCCTTGGTTAATTCTAACTTCAATTTTATGATATTTGCAATGATCTACTTCACAATCACATTTCAATCGGGATCATTTACACAAAAATTTATATTAAATGAATTAATTTGATCATTATTTAATATACCCTTTAATTGTCTTATAATATATTAATTTATGATCTTTTTCATTTAATAGTACCATTTATCCAATCATTGGTACTTAAATATGTTTTATATTTTTTAAAAAAAATAAAATTATTTTCTCTCTTCAATCAGAAATCCTTATTCTTCCAAAACCATGTTTTCTAAAAATTTATTCAAAATGGTTGTTTTCCTTTTCAAAATAATTTATCAGCATAATTTTTTCCCATTTTAACTCTTTAAAAACATTAATTTAATCTTATTTCATTTCAAAATAATTCCATTTTGTATATTACTAATAATGTAAATGGAATCATTATTGTAACATGTCATACATGAATGGAATTTTCCACCAGCATGACATCAAAAAGTTTTAAATATTCTATTATTTCTTATCAGGAATATTTAAAATAAAAAGTATTTTGAAAATGGGTTATGTCATTAAAGTTTATTTTTAATGAAAAGTATTTTTGAATTTTTTTTAAATAAAAAGTATGTATTCAACAAGAACTGTTTTAAATATATTTTTATTGAATTTATAATCATCAATGACAATAACCATTTATTCATAGTTAAATGGGAATATTTTAATAACATAATTATTATTCATATATATGGTTTATAATTATTTTGATCACGGAAAATATTGACAGTCCCTTCCTAGTTTTATTTTAAATTCATTAACTTACCCTTTAAATATTAACATTCTTATGATCATTAGACATTAAATTTACCCAATATATTTATATTATTTATCATGAATATTTTCATTTCCTAAACTATATACCATATTTAAAAAACGTTTTTTATTTTGATAGTTAATTGATAAAATCAGTAAATAATGATAAACCAATGTCCTTTACTCAATACATATATTTGATAAGGCGTATTTTTCAAGAATTAAATCGATTATTCAATATATGGGGATTTCCAGGACATGTATTCAATGAGTTAGGGACTTTTTTATAGAAATCCCCTTGATGAATCTGTAGTATCATGGGATGAAATTAGTTTTCCACAAACCATTTGTGTTTGTAACCAATTATTTTAAACTATCTTGTAAATGGCCTTGATAGTAGTATGTATTAAACCGTCTTGTGAATGTTATTCATAGTAAAGGTTTCATATACCTTGTAATCATGGTGTCCAATAATTAAGCACTTCCATCAGGCAGATTCAGTTATTATCATTATCTATAATGTTTTCTATATAATAAAATCTAAGGATGCATTTCATTCTCAGTTTATTGATTACATGTCATGTACTTTTAGTTATTTATCTTTCTATATTGATAATTCCTTAACTAGTTATTTAAATGGTATGTTTGTTAAGTTATTTTTCTTGTCATATTGTTTATTCTTAATGATCCATAATGTCTTCTATTGTACTTAATCCTTACTAAGAATTTTACCTCACCCTTATTTTTTTCCTTACACCAGGATTCCATGAAGTTTACTATAACAAATATGCATGGATATGCTTGATAGAATAATGATATTATTGAAATAATTATGTCGTAATTTGTGTATTCAAATGAAATTCAAGACTAAAAAATGTATTTTGATTACCAAGACTTGTAATGTGGTCAATCATTCGAGATACATTTCCATTTATCTCATACCAATGTAAAGGTAGTTGGCAACAACTTTGGGCTTCTAGGGTCAGGGTCGATACATAATAGAATAAGTAAAATAATGGAATATACTATTACACATTCACAAACATCAAAAACAAATATAATAACAATATCTTACCAAAAATAAAAACCAACACTAAAAAACTAAAAATAGTAATTTCAATAACATCATCATCAATAACATAAATCTACTAAAAAATAACACTAACTGGAGAAATGAAACTAGCACTACCACCACCTCCATGACCACCACTACTATTATTAACAATAATAATGAAAATAAAAACTAAACTAACACACTAACACATTAACATCACCAATAACAAATGAAAATAATTCTAAAATTTTTTATAAAATTGAATATAAAAAATTTAAAAAAAATTAAAAAAAACAAACATATAAAAAATAAATAAAAAATTAAAATAAGAAAAATAACAATAATAGCATCAATAGTGACAACAATGAAAAATAATAACAAAAAATCTATAAAATGGTAAAAAAAGAAAAAGAAAAAGAACAACTAAACACATTTAATAAAATAATAAAAAGAAATAATTATTATAATAATAAATACAAAAAAACAAATATATATAAATATTAGAACCATTATATAGAAATCAAAAAAAAATACATCAAAACATCATAAAAAATATCAAGATAAATTATAAATTATTAAAAAAAAATAAGAATAAAAATAATGTTTATAATTAAAAAATCAAAAAAAACTAAAACCCATATAAAAAATAAAACAACATATTATAAAATTTAGTTATTCTTGAATTAAGAGAGAAACTAAAAACAATAAAATAATGGATACAAACAAAATCAAAAAGAATAAAAAATAAGGACAATATCATTGATGATGGTATCAATAATTTTAAAAAAAATCCAAAAAAACTAAAAAATAATATTAAATATCATAATAATAATAAAAAAACAATAAAAATATATAAAAACTATAAAATAAAGAAAAATATTAAAACTATATATTTATTTATAAAATTAATATATGAAAAAATTAATTTATTCAATGTGAGTATGCGAGTGTTGTCTTGAATATTTTATAGATAATATACAGTGTTTATCAGCAATACCACTAAATATTTCACTAATAAAAAACAATTAATAATAATAAATAATTATATAAATAAAAGAAAAAATAAAAATAGTAGTAAAACAACATACACTAAACTATATTAGGGATACACCCTAATAAAACTATGGTTCTATCATATAAGAGTATACATGTGGGTAGTTGTAAGATATTGACCTTATCTAGAGTCATCTGAGGCATGTTTTCAAGTACTTTGGGATTTTTTTAAGTACCATTGTTTGGAGTTATGTTATGGGGTGTGTTTGGGTGGGGTTTTAATAAAGTTTAAGGATAGGGTTGTTATGTATGGTTTTCATATGATTTGAAAAACTGTGCACCTAAACCTAGGTAACCGTGTGACACTATAAAGTGAATTTTGTACTGTTAGTGCATAGTTTCACTAACTGTGTGCCACTACCAAGGAAAAATGTGTGTGTAGTTTTATTTCTTCTGAAAATTCTTTTAAAAATTTCCCAAACCCCCAAAACAACCCCATTTCAATATAGTCTTGGGATTGATGTATTTTAGATGATCTCGGAGCTTTCCAAATGGGTTTCAAGTCTGTTCAACTTCCTTTCTTCAAGATTCAAAGCCCGAACCGAAGATCTGCACTTCTCCTGGTAAGTGGATTTCATCATGATTCATATCCTGGTATTTCATTATTCATATCTAGATCACTTGGTGGATTTTATCTTTTGTTTCTTCAGATCTAAATCTATATGGTGAGATCTAGATATAGGATTGTAGATCTAGATCTTGATTCATTAGATCTTGATATTTTGATATCTTGATTTAGGGATTTAGATCTGGAATCTCATATCTACGTCATTATACTGCCCAGATTTTGGAGATTTTTGTTGGTAAAACATCCGTCAACGAACCAAGGTGGGTGGTCTAAATCTAATTCCCATAGTCATGGATTTTATATGTATATGAAATATTTTATATTTTCTAGCATCCTTTAGTAATTGATTTCCTTGAATTGGTTTTATTAAATTGACCCATTTAGTTATCGAAGCCTTCTTTAAATAAGTAATTTATTGAGTAATTAATCATGAAACTAAGGGGTTTTCATATTAGATAATTAATTTAGTGGAATTGATTATAACATATAGTGCTTTTAATTTAGATAATTAAATGGAGGATTAATTATGAGATTTTAAAATTGCTAAGTTGATATAATTAATTGTGGATTAATTATGTACCTTTGATAATATGATCTAGATAATTAATTGTGGGATTAATTGTGGAAATTTTATATTATAATGAGATAATTAATTCTAGAAAATTAATTATGAAATATGAATTGGGATATTGATTAATTAATTGATGAATTAATTAATGGTGTACAACACTTAGTTAATTGTTAAGTTAATTGTTGTAATGGATGTGTTTAACTAATTATTGAATTATTGTTAGGATTAGGGTGGATAATTAATTGGTAAATTAATTATGTGATAAATAATGGGAACATGGTCATTCTAAATTGAGAAGTTCAAATGGCAATATGGTCATCATACTTATGAGTAAAGAGAATGGGAACATGGTCATTCTAAATTGAGAAGTATACATGGTAACATGGTCATTATACTTACGAGTAAAGAGAATGGTAACATGGTCATTCTATTGAGAAGTAAGAATGGTAACATGGTCATCTAACTTACATTTTTTATATTGGTAACTTTGTAAATATGGATTTTAAATGTGAAATTAAAGAATGGAAATAATAGAACTCAGAGTTGTGGCCTCTCATGAGAATATTCAACTCTGGCATGAGACAAATCGGGTATTAATATATCATAACACCTTTGAATACTTTGATATTTGGTTAGAAGAAAGTATTAATATATGGTATTGACTGGGGAACACTTTGGGATCTGGTGTGAGATGATGTTAGTATTGAGGTACGGGTATCCTTGGGAACCTTGGAGTTAATGTAGTTAGATAAGAATAAATGAAAATGTGATAAACTTTTTTATTTCATTGTACTTATGTCACGACCCCCTCCCCACAAAGTGTACCCCTCCTGGGCCGGCAATGTGAAAAGGGAGATAATGACCCCCGAGTCCCGCCTCCAGTAGGCCCCGGGTTGGCGACTAGCACCGAGGGTATAATAAACATACAAATGGGAGGCATTACCCTCTAAGAGAACACATGCAGAAGAGAGAGATAGAATAGACTCCAAACAACTCTAACTCATAACTGAAATATAAAAGAAACCCAAGTACATATATGAAATGTCATGCAAAAGTACTAAAACTGAAAGGGAAAACAAAAAGTACCCAAAAGAAAGTAAAACGGCAGCGACCACAAGCCCGAACAGCTCCTCCTCCAACCGCAAGCTAGTAGTAACCAGCTTGATCTCCAACCTGTTCCAAGTGACCTGAAAAAAAGTTTATATATACATAGGGTGAGTATAACAGTATACTCAGTAGGATCCTCCCCAAGCCTCTCGTGAAAAAGTAAAGAAAGCATGCTAAAGCCCAGTGAACAACAAGTGAAACTAACTCATCACCTAAACAGGTATAATATGTTCCCAACCTCACCATGGCTACTCTCACCAAGTAACGCATACAAGAATATAGCATATAGTAAAGAATATCAAGGGTACCCCGCTACTACTTCCCCACTGGTTTTCCGCTTTGCCCCAACGACATACGTCCTGTGAATCTCTCTCCAAAGGCTTGCCCGCAGACACCTGGGCTAAGCTCGACAATCTTCACCTCGTGCACCACATAGGATTTCCCGCAGACACCTGGGCGAAGCACCACACCGTCCTCACAACCAAAGTAACCAGGTAGTTTCCGGGAGCCACCACAGCTCGTATAACGTGTATCATACATCGGGTATAATACCTCAAGCCATTACAGCCCATACTCCGAGTAAGGATCCTCAAGCCATTATAGCCTATACACGTTACACCTATAGTAGTCCATAGGATACTATATCCAGAATATATGTGTGGGAAATAACCACAAGCCATCACATCCCTCTACACACATATATGGGTAAAACTAACCACTGTGCCTACCAGCACAAAGATCTACCAAGATAAGAGAGCGGGGCCAAAGGGGGTAGTCAGCCATTCAACCTCCCATCAGAATGTTGGGGAAAACACCCCCCAGGGCTCAGAATCCCCAGGGTGTCAGTTGCCCTTACCGACATGGTGGAGTAGCGTATAGAAACACAAAAAGTACAGAATATATATATATATCTCACATCCACACTATGGGCATTACCTAGTCTTAGATACAACTGCAGATAACGTCTCTCAGACTCCAGGCTGCTACTTCAAAGACTAGGTATCCTATAAGCACACAACCAATTGAAGAGCTTTATTAGATTACTCCATTCTCATTTATCAGTTACACTGTACATTAATTAATTCTTTAAACATTAATTAAGAATGAACAATTCCACATTAAACTGAATTGGCATCACTTTCAAAAACAACTTCTCCTTTTTAAGATTCACATCACCTTTAAATTCCAGCATCTCCATCCCCGTGGATTTTCACCATTTAATCAAACATTCATTACAGAATTACTTTTCCACATTCCCAGGCATTCTAGAAAAGCATCCTATGCTTCTAAACACAAAGGAGGCTCAACACGGTGAGTAAATATACTACCCGTTGAGTCTTTACCGCCTATAGAAAGAGTATAGACCCATCCTCCATCGGGAGGCTAAACACAGAAAGCACGTGGCATACCCCGCGTGTCTTCGCCTCCTTCGGAAAGAGGGTAATCAAGACCAGCTGCCTTGAGAAGTGGGGAAAAGTAAAGCAGATAAACAACCAAACCAAACCACCAACATCAAACCATCACATTCATCTCATACCATCACCCTTGGTGTCCTCCCCGACACCCATATGCATAAACCGATGCATCTCGCCACACTAGGCGCCATCCGCTGCCACAACCACAAGTCTCCATGCCTCCACATATCACAACAGCCATCCAGGCTCACATCACAGCACAAGCAGCAGGAAAACAAACATCACAAAATGGGCTCTCGGCCCTTTAACAAGGCATTCAGCCTTCAAACACAATGAGCACTCAGATCTCCAAACCACAAGGCATTCAGCCTTACAAGCAAGCGGGTAACTCAGAACCCTTTTGAAATTCCCACATAATCTGTTCTCTAATCCATATTGAATTAACAGATTTGTTATTCGTAGGTTCCAATCATGGATACCTAATCAGAAAGCTATCACAATTAAATAACCATGCTTACTTCCCTAATTTGATTATCCTCAAATTAGAACAACTACAACAACGACAAGAACCAGATTAATTTACTTGCCTCTTTATCTTTAGCCAACTAATTAACAATTAATTCCGGATTTACTTTCATTATCAATTTCTATCATGAACGAAAAACAAGTCAAAGAAAACATAGATATCACTATATCTAGGAAAACATGAGGCAAACCGTTATCACGGTATGAAGCAACACCATGCGATCAACCAATTTTTTTAATCCGGTTCAAGTATTTAATTAGGTCAATTTCATTGTGATCCAAAGAGATAAATCATGCTAATTATACGATTGCACATATACAATTAGAAAAGCCATGAATCCCCTACCTCGAAGAGTTCTTGACGTCCTTTATCCACACAACAGGTCACGATCCTCCCCTCGTGACAACTGCATCCACCGGAGGATGCTTATATCGAAGATTGATCGACACAGCTCGGTTGCATCCAACAGAGCGGAACTGATCATAGGAGTAAAGGTTGATTGTGCAACTCCTATGGAAAGGATTGAAAGGTTATAGTGCCTATTAATCGAGAACAAAGGGAAAGAACAAGGAGGAATGATATCTCGTCCCTTTTTAAGATTTAACGAGGTGACGGTTTAAGATCCGGTTAATTCTCCATTAAAAACGGATCGTATTAACCCACGCGGTTTGACCAAGTAAAACATTCCAAGCCTTAGGACTAATTAATATAGGATTTATGGTATTTTAAACGGCCTTAAGAGCCCTTAAAATAAGGCTTTAAATGTATTTTACGTCAAAAGAAACGTCAAAAGGGGAAAAACTGTAGGAGTCTGGAAACACTGTTCACCCACCGTTACTATACATGAAACCGATCTGTGAAACCGATCTGTGAAACCGATCTGTCAGACCGATCTGTGAAACCGATCTGTCACACCGATCTGTGAAACCGATCTGTCAGACCGATCTGTGAAACCGATCTGTCACAACGATCTGTGAAACCGATCTGTCACACCGATCTCTGAAACCGATCTGTGAAACCGATCTGTCAGACTGATCTGTGAAACTGATCTATCACACTGATCTGTGAAACCGATCTGTCAGATCGATCTTTGAAACCGATCTGTCACACCGATCTGTGAAACCGATCTGTCACACCGATCTGTGAAACCAATCTGTGAAACCGATCTGTCAGACCGATCTGTGAAACTGATCTGTCACACCGATCTGTGAAACCGATCTGTCAGACCGATCTGTGAAACCGATCTATCACACCGATATGTGAAACCGATCTGTGAAACCGATCTATCAGACCGATCGGTGAGACCGATCTGTTACTGTTCATAAAACTGGAAACACTGTTCACAGAACTGGAAAATTGGCAAAGTGTTGGGGATAAGTCCCCTTGACCTCCCAGAACACCTCCAACACCAAAATTCCACAAAGTAATGGACCGAAGAGGTCCGGGCCATTACATTAGATACCTCTCAAAACATTCTCGTCCTCGAGAATTAAAAACCAACCCAGAAGAAAAGAGGGGTCCGAACGACCACCCCATAAGATACCTCTCAGGGGAAAACCATCATGAGTTGTTCGAAAGCTGGAACAAAACTCTGACATCCGGGAACAAACAATCCAAACCCAAACAATTCATTCAAAACATCACATCAAAGGTACATAAATAAAACATGAAAGGTCTAACCAGAGAGGAAACATAATTACATGAAAGGAGTTAAACATTAAACAACTCTGGGTACTGAGCACGCATCTGTGACTCACGCTCCCAGGTACTCTCATCCATGCCACCGTGTCGCCACAAGACACGAACTAAGGGGATAGAACACCCACGCAACACTTTCTCCTTGCGGTCTTGGATCTCCACAGGTCGCTCCTCAAAGGTTGCATCATCGTCAATATCGATCTCTCCCCAATCGATAACATGAGATTCATCATGAAGATAACGACGGAGCTGCGATACATGTAAAACATCATGTATCCGACTCATCTGATGGGGAAGTTCTACTCGATATTCCATAGCTCCAACACGAGATAACACCTCGAAAGGCCCAACAAAACGGGGATAAAGCTTACTTCTGTGACCAAACCTTCGCTTCCCACGACGGGGAGTCACCTTTAGAAACACATGATCCCCAACATTAAACTCTAAGGGTCTCCTTATTTGATCAGCATAAGATTTATGACGATCTTGTGCTGTCTTCATCCTCTCACGAATCACTTGAACCATCTCTGTCGTATTCTGCACTAGTTCTGGTCCGAGAATTGCGGACTCTCCGACCCTAGTCCAGCACAACGGAGAATGGCATGGCCGGCCATACAAGGCTTCAAACGGCGCCATGCCGATGGTAGAGTGAAAACTATTATTGTAAGAAAACTCTACCAAGGGTAAGTGCTTCGTCCATGAACCTCCAAAATCAAGAACACAAGAGCACAACATGTCTTCAAGAGTCTGGATGGTTCGCTCTGTCTGACCATCCGTTTGAGGATGAAAAGCAGTGCTAAGGAATAGTTGAGAGCCAAAAGCATGCTGGAGACCTCTCCACACCCTAGAGGTAAAACGAGGATCTCGATCATAAATGATCATCTTAGGAACTCCGTGAAGCCTCACCACCTCCTCCAGATACTGCCTCGACAAAACCTCCACTGAGATCGACTCCTTGATTGCTATGAAGTGGGCCGATTTAGTTAAACGATCCACTACCACCCATATAACATCATGTCCTCCCGGAGCTCGAGGTAAACCTGTAACAAAGTCCATTGAGATATCCTCCCACTTCCACTGAGGAATCTCTAAGTGCTGGAGAAGACCAACAGGAACACGGTGTTCGGCCTTCACCTTCTGGCAGACTAAACATCGAGACACACATTCTGCAACTGTACGCTTCAGCCCAGGCCACCAAAACTGACTCCTCAAGGATCGGTACATCTTCGTCACACCAGGATGTACCGCCAAGGGTGAACTATGGAACTCTCGTAGAACCATCTCGCGCATCTCCAAGGGAACAAAAAGCCTGCCATGATACAACACTCAGTGTTGTTCATCCTCCGACCAACCATCAGGGGCCTCACCACATACAACTCTGTCTCTCTAAACTTCCACCTCTAGATCACCCAACTGAGACTCTTCCACCTTCTGCATCAGGGATGACTGCACCGTCATCTGGAAAAGACAACCTTTTCCCCCAACTTCTCCCATATCAAGATGCAAAGCTGATAGCTCTTCCATCACTCTCCAGGAATCACCAGATTCACGCACAACATCATTACGTGACTTTCGGCTCATTGCATCAGCAACAACATTCCCTTTTCCAGGTGTATACGATATTTCAAAGTCGTATTCCTGCAAGAACTCCATCCACCGACGCTGCCGCAAGTTCAAATACCGCTGAGAGAAAACATACCTCAAACTCTTATGATCGGTGAAAACCACAAAGCGCTCGCCAATGAGGTAATGTCTCCACAACTTCAGCGCAAACACCACGGCTGCCAACTCAAGATCATGGGTGTCATAGTTGCATTCATGGGGACGCAACTGCCGAGACCCATAAGAAACGACAGACCTCTACTGCATGAGAACACACCCTAGCCCCAGATGTGAAGCATCACAGAAAACATCAAACTGGACTCCCTCCACTGGAAGACAAAGGACTGGAGCACTTACCAACTTCTCCTTTAGATATTCGAAAGCTGCCTGACACTGATCAGTCCATATAAACGCTTGATCCTTCCTGGTCAAAGCTGTCAGAGGAGTCACAACTCGGGAGAAATTGGCTACAAACCTCCTATAATAGCCTGCGAGACCAAGGAAACTTCACACCTCTGACACAGTCTTTGGGGATACCCAAGACACTACTGCTTCTATCTTTGAAGGATCCACAGCTACTCCCTGTTGGGACACAACATGCCCTAAGAAACGAACTTATCGAGCCCAGAACTCACACTTGGACAACTTCCCAAACAACTGATGTTGGCGAAGAACTCCCAAAACGGATCGTAGATGATCTGCATGCTCTTCTTCAGATGTGGAGTACACAAGAATGTCATCGATGAAGACCACAACAAACTTGTCTAGGAATTCACGGAACACAGCATTCATCAACCCCATGAAAACAGCTGGAGAATTCGTCACGCCGAATGGCATTATAACAAACTCATAATGCCCATGACGACAACGGAAAGCAGTCTTCGGGATATCCTCATCCTTTACATGCATCTGATGATATCCTGACCGCAAGTCTATATTTGAGAACCAACTTGCACCCTTCAGTTGATCGAATAGGTCATCAATCCGCGGGAGAGGATAGCGGTTCTTTATTGTCACTTTGTTTAACCGACAATAATCGACGCACAACCGCAAACTGCCATCATCCTTTTTCACAAACAAAACTGGTGCACCCCACGGTGACACACTTGGCCGAACAAAACCACACTGAAACAGACCGTCGAGCTGAATACGTAGCTCTCGTAACTCAGAAGGGGACATCCTATACGGAGACATAGAGATAGGAGACGCTCCCGGCTGTAGCTCGATCCCAAACTCGATCTCTCGTCGAGGGGGTAAGGATACAACCTCTTCTGGAAAGACGTCAGGGTACTCCTCTACGACCCTAGGAAACGCCAACTGTTGAACCTCTGAAGAACTCAGCATCATCCCAGCTATCATGGATGATAAGGATGAAACTCGCCTATGACTCATTCGAGGATCTCTCTCACCAACAAACACCACTTCCTCTCCATCTTGATCAAAGAAAACGACCTTCTTCCTGTAGCAATCCACAACAGCCTGCACCGAATACAACCAATCCATGCCAAGAATGACATCATATGGTTGTATTCGCAAACATAGGAAATCTCCCCAAGAGCGGTGCTGCCCCAACACTAGCTCACAGTCTCTACATACTTCAAACAATCTAGATCGACCTCCAACTAGCGTAGTCAACGCCAAGGGCACTGGAAGCCTCTCTACCTCAAGTCCCAAAGCGTGGACAAGGGTAGGGGATATAAAGGAGTGTGTCGCTCCTGAATCAAACAAGGCATACACCAAGGTAGAAAACAAGAAAAGGGTACCTCGGACGACGTCTGGCTCGCCTGGAGCTGGCAATGCTAGAGCATGAAGCTGACCACGACCACCTCCACGACCTCTCTGACCCTGATGACGACCACCACCACGGCCACGCTCTGCTCTCTGAGGACGGGGAGCGTCATGGGGCTGTCCTCTTCCCGCTCCATCTACCCTCGGGTGATCTAAAGCTGGTGCAACCTGCTGCTGCTGCCTCGGCTGGAACTGCCTCAACGGAGGAACCTGGAGTGGAGCGCCTGGTGCACGATGACTGCTCTGAAAAGTCGGGCACTCCCGCTACTGATGACCACGACCACCACAAGAAAAACAAGCGCCTAACCCCTTGGCATAGGCCTGAGAGTTGCTGCCTCCGAAGAAACAAGATGGGAAGGGCTGGGACCTACCCCCAGGTGAACGGAAACTCTTCTGTCCTGAAAACCGGGAACCCCGGACCATAGCTCTGCTTCATGAGGAATCATGACGATTCCCCTCTCGTGACGATCTGGTCCTGGTCAAAGTCCTCTCAACAACCTCTGCCCTCGCCAGCACCTCAAGATATGTCTTCAGCATAAATGGGGTGACATGGCGCTGGATCTCTGGACACAAAGCCTCCTTGAAATACCTCGTCCTGGCCTCATCATCTGGTAACAGGTCTGAAGCATATCGTAGAAGGTTCCTGAAACGGATTCCAAACTCTCGAACACTGGAGCTCCCCTGTCGAAGGGTGAGTATCTCCTGGCAACTGGACTCCTTCGCAGTCGATGAAAGAAACTCGACTCTAAACCTGTCTCGAAACTCCTCCCATGAGATCGCTGACTCTTCACGATCCCCGAGGAACAAGAACCACCACTGTCTCGCTGCTCCACGCAACATCGTCACAACCAAGGACACCCAGTGTTCCTTCCGAGCACGAATCAAACTGAAGCCTATCTCGACCTCCTCCAACCATTATTCTGTGACTGCATCTGAAACGGAGCCCTCGTACTTCTGTAGACTCTGGTGCTGGAACTCTCGAAGTGTCTTCCTCCAAGTGTCATCGTCATCAACCTCTACCCGACGGCGATCTGCTGGAACAGCCTGCTGGGAACCTTCTGCGCAAACCTGACGAGGACGTCGACCTGGAGCCATACCTGTAAAATAACAACCGTTAGAGCTCCTAAGCCTGGAATATGGAAGATTCAACATTAATTAATTAATTGTTTTGTTTTATTAATTTTAGGTTACCTATCCCAAGGTCTACCCATTCAAACACAGGCGCAAAGAATAATGATGCATGATCCTTTCCTATGTCTCTACCCTGCAACCAGTATCACTTTGTTTAGTAGCCATCGTAAACTTAAAGGTCCGTGCAATAGATCATAGGGGGCCCTGAACGCCTATGTCTCTGCCGGTCTCCAGTGTTTACCCCACTTTCTAAACATGAATGACACCGTTTCCCTACCATCCCATGCATCATCACCTGTGCCTAACTCCAAACTCCATCCTATCCCTCAACTAGACCTCTGATACCACTCTGTCACGACCCCCTCCCCACAAAGTGTACCCCTCCTGGGCCGGCAATGTGAAAAGGGAGATAATGACCCCCGAGTCCCGCCTTCAGTAGGCCCCGGGTTGGCGACTAGCACTGAGGGTATAATAAACATACAAATGGGAGGCATTACCCTCTAAGAGAACACATGCAGAAGAGAGAGATAGAATAGACTCCAACCAACTCCAACTCATAACTGAAATATAAAAGAAACCCAAGTACATATATGAAATTTCATGAAAAAGTACTACAACTGAAAGGGAAAACTAAAAGTACCCAAAAGAAAGTAAAACGGCAGCGACCACAAGCCCGAACAGCTCCTCCTCCAACCGCAAACTAGTAGTAACCAGCTTGATCTCCAACCTGCTCCAAGTGACCTAAAAAATAGTTTATATATACATAGGGTGAGTATAACAGTATACTCAGTAGGATCCTCCCCAAGCCTATCGTGAAAAAGTAAAGAAAGCATGCTAAAGCCCAGTGAACAACAAGTGAAACTAACTCATCACCTAAACAGGTATACTATGTTCCCAACCTCACCATGGATACTCTCACCAAGTAACGCATACAAGAATATAGCATATAGTAAAGAATATCAAGGGTACCCCGCTACTACTTCCCCACTGGTTTGCCGCTTTTCCCCAACGACATACGTCTTGTGCATCTCTCTCTAAAGGCTTTCCCGCAGACACCTGGGCTAAGCTCCACAATCTGCACCTCGTGCACCACATAGGCTTGCCCGCAGACACCTGGGCGAAGCACCACACCGTCCTCACAACCAAAGTAACCAGGTAGTTTCCGGGAGCCACCACAGCTCGTATAACGTGTATCATACATCGGGTATAATACCTCAATCCATTACAGCCCATACTCCGAGTAAGGATCCTTAAGCCATTATAGCCTATACACGTTACACCTATAGTAGTCCATAGGATACTATATCCAGAATATATGTGTGGGAAATAACCACAAGCCATCACAGCCCTCTACACACATATATGGGTAAAACTAACCACTGTTCCTACCAGCACAAAGATCTACCAAGAGAAGAGAGCGGGGCCAAAGGGGGTAGTCAGCCATTCAACCTCCCATCAGAATGTTGGGGAAAACACCCCCCCCCCCCAGGGCTCAGAATCCCCGGGGTGTCAGTTGCCCTTACCGACAGGGTGGAGTAGCGTATAGAAACACAAAAAGTACAGAATATATATATATATATCTCACATCCACACTATGGGCCTTACCTAGTCTTAGATACAACTGCAGCTAACGTCTCTCAGACTCCAGGCTGCTACTTCAAAGACTAGGTATCCTATAAGAACACAACCAATTGAAGAGCTTTATTAGATTACTCCATTCTCATTTATCAGTTCCACTGTACATTAATTAATTCTTTAAACATTAATTAAGAATGAACAATTCCACATTAAACTGAACTGGCATCACTTTCAAAAACAACTGCTCCTTTTTAAGATTCACATCACCTTTAAATTCCAGCATCTCCATCCCCGTGGATTTTCACCATTTAATCAAACATTCATTACAGAATTACTTTTCCACATTCCCAGGAATTCTAGAAAATCATCCTATGCTTCTAAACACAAAGGAGTCTCAACACGGTGAGTAAATATACTACCCGTCGAGTCTTTGCCGCCTATAGAAAGAGCATAGACCCATCCTCCATCGGGAGGCTAAACACGGAAAGTACGTGGCATACCCCGCGTGTCTTCGCCTCCTTCGGAAAGAGGGTAATCAAGACCATCAGCCTTGAGCAGTGGGG
This sequence comes from Viscum album, assembly GCA_963277665.1. Lineage (NCBI taxonomy): Eukaryota > Viridiplantae > Streptophyta > Magnoliopsida > Santalales > Viscaceae > Viscum > Viscum album. The sequence continues at coordinate 4,191,454 of OY728166.1, read as the reverse complement.
AAAAGTAAAGAAGATAAACAACCAAACCAAACCACCAACATCAAACCATCACATTCATCTCATACCATCACCCTTGGTGTCCTCCCCGACACCCATATGCATAAACTGATGCATCTCGCCACACTAGGCGTCATCCGCTGCCACAACCACAAGTCTCCATGCCTCCACATATCACAACAGCCATCCAGGCTCACATCACAACACAAGAAGCAGGAAAAAAAACATCACAAAATGGGCTCTCGGCCCTTTAACAAGGCATTCAGCCTTCAAACACAATGAGCACTCAGAGCTCCAAACCACAAGGCATTCAGCCTTACAAGCAAGCGGGTAACTCAGAACCCTTTTGAAATTCCCACATAATTTGTTCTCTAATCCATATTGAATTAACAGATTTGTTATTCGTAGGTTCCAATCATGGATACCTAATCAGCAAGATATCACAATTAAATAACCATGCTTACTTCCCTAATTTGATTATCCTCAAATTAGAACAACTACAACAACGACAAGAACCAGATTAATTTACTTTCCTCTTTATCTTTAGCCAACTAATTAACAATTAATTCCGGCTTTACTTTCATTATCAATTTCTATCATGAACGAAAAACAAGTCAAAGAAAACATAGATATCACTATATCTAGGAAAACATGAGGCAAACCGTTATCACGGTATAAAGCAACAGCATGCGATCAACCAATTCTTTTAATCCGGTTCAAGTATTTAATTAGGTCAATTTCATTGTGATCCAAAGAGATAAATCATGGTAATTATACGATTGCACATATACAATTAGAAAAGCCATGAATCCCCTACCTCGAAGAGTTCTTGACGTCCTTTATCCACACAACAGGTCACGATCCTCCCCTCGTGACAACTGCATCCACCGGAGGATGCTTATATCGAAGATTGATCGACACGGCTCGGTTGCATCCAACAGAGCGGAACTGATCCTAGGAGTAAAGGTTGATTGTGAAACTCCTATGGAAAGGATTGAAAGGTTCTAGTGCCTATTAATCGAGAACAAAGGGAAAGAACAAGGAGGAATGATATCTCGTCCCTTTTTAAGATTTAACGAGGTGACGGTTTAAGATCCGGTTAATTCTCCATTAAAAACGGATCGTATTAACCCACGCGGTTTGACCAAGTAAAACATTCCAAGCCTTAGGACTAATTAATATAGGATTTATGGTATTTTAAACGGACTTAAGAGCCCTTAAAATAAGGCTTTAAATGTATTTTACGTCAAAAGAAACGTCAAAAGGGGCAAAACTGTAGGAGTCTGGAAACACTGTTCACCCACCGTTACTGTACATGAAACCGATCTGTGAAACCGATATGTGAAACTGATCTGTGAAACTGATCTGTGAAACCGATCTGTGAAACCGATCTGTGAAACCGATCTGTCAGACCGATCTGTGAAACCGATCTGTCACACCGATCTGTGAAACCGATCTGTCAGACCGATCTGTGAAACCGATCTGTCACAACGATCTGTGAAACCGATCTGTCACACCGATCTCTGAAACCGATCTGTGAAACCGATCTGTCAGACCGATCTGTGAAACCGATCTGTCACACCGATCTGTGAAACTGATCTGTCAGACCGATCTGTGAAACCAATCTGTCACACCGATCTGTGAAACCGATCTGTCACACCGATCTGTGAAACCGATCTGTCACACCGATCTATGAAACTGATCTGTCAGACCGATCTGTGAAACCGATCTGTCAGACCGATCTGTGAAACCGATATGTCACACCGATCTGTGAAACCGATCTGTCAGACCGATCTGTGAAACCGATATGTCACACCGATCTGTGAAACCGATCTGTCAGACCGATCGGTGAGACCGATCTGTTACTGTTCATAAAACTGGAAACACTGTTCACAGAACTGGAAAATTGGCAAAGTGTTGGGGATAAGTCCCCTTGACCTCCCAGAACACCTCCAACACCAAAATTCCACAAAGTAATGGACCGGAGAGGTTCGGGCCATTACAACTTATTTATTTATATAATTTCATGCACTATCTTTTTAATGGACTTGTTTTAGACACCGTTGGTGGTGGCCTACTGATTTACACTCACACCCTATTCGGGCTGCCAGATCGGTACCTGAATATATTATATTATTACAGGACTGGATAAGGAAAAGGCCCTAGGATAGGTGGCTGATTGGGGATGGAGCTTGGAGGAGGGAACCAGACGTGGTTCGGAACCCTCTTGAGGGAGTCATAATGTATTTATTTTTAGTTTCATTATAGAAACATAACACTTATATTGGCATAACATATTTTCCATTCTAGTTGAGTAATGTATTTTCTTTTTGGCTATCTTATGATTAGAGTATTGTTCTATTTATATATTCTTCCCCTATTATTAGTTTGATTCTATTATAATTTTACTCTGATAAATGAGGGTATAGTCTCCCCATGAATGACTACTAAATCCTCATTATTATTCAGCAGCCTCTAGTGTACGGGGAGGCATGCTTGAGTTCATGTAACGAACCAGCTTAGGGCACCGTTGAGTGGTACCCAGGTTGGGACATTACAAAGTGGTATCATAGCACCAGTTTTCTTTCTTCTTATTTTGACTTACTATTTTGGAAAAGGTAGATAGAAGATTAGGAAGATTCATGGCTTGGTCATGAGCTCGTTCATGGGAGTTGAAAACCCATGTGTGGGGGAAACCCCAAGTACTCAGGTTGGGATTGTTGTTATTGTTTTTTTGTTACGGTTTTATGTTATTTCACATTGGATGATGCACTTGTAGTGTGATGTGATTATTGTTTCTGAGAATTTTTTAGTATTGAATTTTTTCCCATAATGGAATGAGTGTTGAGTCTACTTGAATTATTCTAGGCACTTGGGGTTATTGTTACATGCATCATTTTAGGCATACACGAGGAAACGAGTTATGGGTAAGTTGTTGAAATTGAAATATTTCCTTATTGTGAGATTATAATGAAAAATTGTGCCAAACATGAACTGATAAATATTTTAAAATGATCGAAAATGAGAATAATTGGGTTTCTAGATGAGTAACTTGAATTGTGATAGTGTTTTTACCCTTGTTAACTAAAACCTAGGTGTGGGATGGTTAAGGATAGTGATAGCGCCTCAGTTTTGATTGTGTGACGAGGTGGGTGAAAAAGATTATTGTTATTATTTACCATTACGTAAATGTTATATGGTTGTGTTATGATACTTAAGATGTGTGTTTTGATTTGTAGAGAGTGTTCCTCCATAATACTTGTTAAGGGGATGATTGAGGGATATGCTTGTGATTGTTTTTTCAGTTAGGGAACTTGAGGTGCTTATCATTATAGCTAAAGATGAAAGAGATCAGTTTCAAGAGAACTTCTCTCACTTCATGAAATTCATGGAGAGAGTCCCAAGGAGGGTTGTGAAAATTATCTCTGAGTTGATAAGGTATTTTCAGTTACAACACCCTATGACTTTTACTAGAGAGGGTAGACCTGAGGGAGCTGAATTATAGGTTGAGTCCATAGAGACAATACATGACCATTTGGAGACCCCGACAAGATGAGGGTCAAGTTGGACACTTATATGCTATGGGGATCAACTAAGTGTTGGTGGCACATTCACTACTGGAATTCTTGTTTTTTGCAACGGGCTATTTGCGACGGGATACCGTCGCAAATAGACCTTACAGAAAATGGAGTTACAACAGATATTTTTTGTGATGGGCCCATCACAAAAAACCACCCGATTATATACATTATATACCCAAAAAACTTTTGTGACGGGCCCATTGTAATTAGTTTTTGGGACGGGAAACTTACCCGTCACAAATAGCCTTCCAATTATATACATTATATACCCATAAACCTTTTGCGACAGGCCTGTCACAAATACTAATTGCGACGGGCCCATTTTCTCGTCGCAAATACTAAAAATAATTAAAAAATAATAATAAAATTATGATTAATGAAAAAATTATATTATTCATAATTGATGCTAATTATTCCTAATTATTGATAATTTTTTCTAATTATTCCTAATTATTTCTAATTATTCCTAATTATTTTTAATTATTCCTATTTATTACTAACTATTCCTAATTATTGCTAATTATTCCTAATTATTTCTAATTATTTCTAATTATTGCTAATTATTACTAATTATTACTAATTATTACTAATTATTACAAATTATTACAAATTATTACTAATTATTACTAATTACTACAATTTATTACTAATTATTACTAGTTATTACAATTTATAACTAATTATTATTAATTATTAAAAAAAATTACAATTTATTGCAATTTATTACTAATTATTCCTAATTATTCCTAATTATTGCTAATTTTTCTAATTATTGATAATTATTGATAATTATTAATAATTATTACTAATTATTTCTAATTATTACTAATTATTACAATTTATTACTAATTATTACAATTTATTACTAATTATTACTAATTATTACAATTTATTACTAATTTAGCAATACTTAGCAATACTTAGCAAAATGAAAACTGCTTGAATAATGAAAGGAAATTTGGTAATCATCATTGTGGAGATGATTACAAATTTTCCCTTTATTATCCAAGCATTTTTTGTTTACTAATTATTACTAATAAAAAATTATATTATAAATATTTATGAAAAAAAGATATATTAATATTATTAAAATAATAAAAAAATTATAAAATATTAAAATTATCAATATTCGCAACAGGATTTGCTTTATTCTTAACATGTTCAAATCTCAAAGGGTCACCAATTGTCAGGTCATGCGCAATAAAAAGTTTGTGTCAGCCATGTCCAATATAAACTCTATAATTGTCCTTTCATGGTTGATCACCTCACAAGTAGTGTTGCAATAGGATGACCAAAGTAATGTCGTTCTCGTCTCTAAGAATCATCTTGCTTCCTTTACATAGATCATTATTCCTTAAAAATTTGAGGGGACATCAGTATCTTTCCCATAAATTTTCAAGGTAGAATGGTCTATGTAAAGGGTCATGTGAGATAATTCTTATAGATGAGAAGGACATGACTTGGGTTGTCCTATTGCAACGCTACTTGCAAGGTGATCAACAAAGCATATCTAATTATATCTAATTATATCTAATTATATCTAATTATATCTAATTATATCTAATTATATCTAATTATATCTAATTATATCTAATTATATCTAATTATATCTAATTATTACTAATTATATCAAATTATTTCTAATTATATATAATTATTACTAATTATTACTAATTATATCTAATTAGTACTAATTATATCTAATTATTACAAATTATATCTAATTATTACTAATTATTACTAATTATTACTAATTATTACTAATTATTACCGATTATTACTAATTATTACCGATTATTACTAATTATTACCCATTATTACTTATTATTACCAATTATTACTAATTATTACCAATTATTACTAATTATTACCAATTATTACCAATTATTACCAATTATTACCAATTATTACCAATTATTACCAATTATTACCAATTATTAGCAATTATTACCAATTATTACCAATTATTACCAATTATTACCAATTATTACCAATTATTACCAATTATTACCAATTATTACCAATTATTACCAATTATTACCAATTATTACCAATTATTACTAATTATTACCAATTATTACCAATTATTACTAATTATTACAAATTATTACCAATTATTACTAATTATTACCAATTACTACTAATTATATCTAATTATTACTAATTATATCTAATTATTACTAATTATATTTAATTATTACTAATTTTATCTAATTATTACTAATTACCCCTAATTATATCTAATTATGACTAAATTCCACTAATTATCTATAATAATCTCTAATTATTGCAAATTAACACTAATTATTTATAATTATCACTAACAATATCAATTTCTTACTAAAAAAAATTATAAATAAAAATCAATTTAAATCTAATTTAATTACAACTAATAAACAATAATTAAAGTTAATATAAAAAAATAAAATAAATATAAAAAAATAAAATATAAATACCTTAAACTTTGATATTATGAAGGTATTGGCGCCTTCCAATTGCTCCCGTATAAAAAATTTTCACTAAAAAATTTTTTTCCTTAAAACTGGAGAATGAAGAGAGAGGGAAGGAAGATCTGAGTTATTTGGAAAAAAACGGGTGGGGATATATATAGGTTAGATTAGTTGCGATGGGTTTCCCGTCACAAATGGTGGTATTTGCGATGGTCCTCGTCGCAAATACCATCACCCGTATTAATTACAGTCAGCGGTTAAAAGGGTATTTGCGACAAGTCCCGTCGCAAATACACACCTGCTGACATACTATTTGCGACGGGCAGCTTTGCCTGTCGTAAATGGTATTTACTGTCGTCGGGCTTTTACGATGGGCCCCGTCGCAAATACCTTCGCCCGCATTAATTACAGTTGGCGGTTAAAAGGGTATTTGTGACGGGTCTCATTGCAAATACACACCCGCCGACATACTATTTGTGACGGGCGGCTTTGCCCGTCGCAAATGGTATTTACCACCGCCGAACTTTTGTGACGGGGATACGTCCCCGTCGCAAATACCATTCCCGCATTTTGGCGCACAAACGGCGCCAAACCTATTGTGATGGGTCGCCTATTCCCAAGGCAATTAACCTACTATTTGCGACGGGAAAAGATTCCCGTCGCAAATACGTATTTCGTCGAACCTTTTGCGACAATATATATTCCCGTCGCAATTGATTCGTCGCAAAAAACCACTTTTCCCATAGTGATTAAGGCATAAACTAGATAGACTAACGGCATGTTATGGAAGGACTTCTTCGAGAGGTTCTTGGAACACTTTTATTCAGAGATGCTGAGCTAAGAGAAAGTTGCTAAGTTAATGCAACTAACATTGGGGAGCATGTCAGTGAAGGACTATTCTAGATGCTAGATAGATCTATAATGTTTTTCACTAAAATTAGCATGATATGAGGCAGCTACGGAAAAACATTTTCAAGATAGACTTAAGTGTGAGATTAAGTCCTGGGTGAATATCTTCAAAATAAAGAAGTTTACGGAAGTGGTGGATTAGGCTCTCATAGATAAAGGGAACCTGAGGGAGGCTTCCAGTGCTGGATAGTTAGTTGTTACGAGATGTTAAGGAGGTGTGACTTTTGAGAGCATGTTGCGCCATTATGACAACTTTAGACAAGGAAGTGGGAAGCAGAGTACACAGACAGCAGGGTCGGTTGGCTGGGACCTTATAAGGGTGATCTTTCATTAGTGTGGTTGGCCGGGGCACTATCGTCAGCATTCTTCCTAATCACCAGTAGAGTGTCGATCTTGTGGAAAGATGGTACATCTATAGAAATTCTGCAGGTCATAGCGATAGACTTTTATTAAAGGGGCATCTGGGCAGAGTCAGAGTCTGGGAAGAGTATCTTCACCAAATCGAGCTGGCAGTTGGAGTTCTACTGGTTGAGGTGGTAGAGGTAGTGGGTGTGGTGCTTCTAGGAAGGATCACCCACATCAGTAGAGTGGTGCTACTCAGGGGAATCAGACAGCATCACGGGGAAGAGGGGAAACAATGTTACATGTAGTACAACCTACACTTGTGGATATCAAGGCAGGACCATCAATAGTGTGAGTTGTTGTTCTAGTAACTTCTAAATTAGTTCGTGCCTTGTTTGATATTGGTGCCTCTCATTTCTTTAATTCTGAAAAACTTGTTAATGGTTTGATCCTGGAGGAGGATTTTTTTGAGAGGGGTAATGACTATAGATACACCATTGGGAGTACAGTCTAGAGATATCTATCTTTGCCGGGTATTTTCAATAGAGACCGGGGAAAATAATTTCTTGTGGGATCTTTGTGTTCTTGATATGACATGCTTTGACCTAATTATGGTTATGGACTGGCTATTTGCATACTGATCCTACATCAATTTTTACCATAGGATAGTGACCTTTGTGTATCCTAAGAGTGACCAGTATATTCATCATGGAGAGTGGGATATCCAGGCAGGCTGAGCAGGGCCAATTACTCATCAACTGAGAGAACTCACAGCATAAGTTTCTAGTATATTGATGGATGATGGGGGTGTTAGGAAAGTTTCCCTTCCACCGGTAGTGGAACTATTTCAGGATGTCTCTCTAGATGACTTCTTAGGGCTACCTCCTAAGAAAGATGTTGAATTCACTATTGATCTCACGTCTGGGGTTTAGCCAGTATCTATTCAACCATACAGAATCGTACTGAATAGACTTCAAGAGTTCAAGGCTTGTTTGGAATAATTATAGAATAATGGATTTATCTTTCCATGTGTGTTGCCTTGGGTATCACCTATTTTGTTCACAAATAAGTCTGATAGGAGTTTATGATTGTGTGTGGATTGTCAGAAGTTGAAAAAAATGACTGTGAAGAACCAATATCCTATTCAACATATCAATGATCTATTTGACCAATTTAAGGGATCTTGTGTGTTCTAAAAGATCTATTTGAGATCAGGGTATCATCAGTTGAGATTACGGACTTCTGTTATACTGAAGAATTGTTTTAGAAGCAGGTATAGCCTTTTTGAGATTGTCGTAATACTATTTGGGTTTACAAATGCACTATCAATGTTTAAGGATTTGATGAACATGATCTTTCACCCATTTCTGGATCAGTTTATGGTGGTGTTTTTTGATGAAATCTTGGTGTACTCCAAGACTCATGATGATCTTGACCAAAATCTTGACATCTTCATAGGTACACTAATAGAATATTAGTTATATGCCAAGCTATCTAAGTGTCAGTTTTTGATTGATTAGGTACACTTCTTGGGAAACATCATCTCAGAGGAAGGTGTTTCAGTGGACCCAGAGAAGGTTCAAGAAGTTTTTTCTTGGGAGAATCCCATGAATTTTATTGATATCCAAATCTTTCTGGGATTAGTTGTATATTACAAGAGATTCATCCAAAAAAATTCTCATTAGGAAGCACTGCTTTTGAGATTGACCAAAAAGAGAGTAATGTTAGAATGATCATAGACTTGTGAGAGAGATTATTAAGAGTTGAATAAACACTTGACATCGACACCGATATTGATCCTACCTATGTAAGTTGATAAGTATATGGTTTATTATGACACTTATATGATAGGACTTGGATCTATATTGATTTTGGGAGATCGAGTTGTGGCGTATTGGTCTCAGAAGTTGAGGCCTCATGAACAGAATTACCCTACACATGACCTCAAGTTGGAAACAGTTGTTTATGATCATAAATGTTGGTGACACTATCTTTTGGTAGAAAATTTTATAGTTTATACAGATCACAATAGATTGAAGTATAGATTTTCACGGCGTGTTTTGAATCTTCGATAGTGAATATGGGTAGAGTATATACATCCCTTTGATTTTGAACCGGAATATATGCATGGGAAGGGAAATAGTGTGTCTAATGCCTTGAACAAGAAAACTCAAACTCATATGGTTCAGGAGTCAAGTGAAAATTGGAAAATTATGACCTTGTTGATTGAAATGAATGTGGTGGTTTAGGAGATTCAAGAGAAGATGAATTTGGTTTTAGTTATAGTGAAGTATACGCTTTTGAGATCGATCTAGGACATGATGTATGAGGATCCAGATTGATTATCCTTGATGGAAATATTTGAAGGCGGGGAGAAATATTTAGACTGGTTGATAGATAAAGATGAGATCATATATGTGAAGAATCGAGTTGTGGTACCTAAGATAATTAGAGAGGATATCATGAGGGAATTTCTTGCCTCAAATTGGGTGGTGAATCTAGTTGTAACCAAAATGTACAATGACCTATGACGATAGTTCTGGTATCTATGCATGAAAAAGGAGGTAGTAGGGTTTGTGAAAACATGCTTCACTTGTCAATAAGTTAAATAAGAGCATCAATGACCTGGAGGCTTACTATAGTCATTACCTATTCTGGAATGCAAATGGGATGACGTGACCATGGAATTTGTGGTGGTTCTTCTAAATACACTTAGGAAGAATGATTCTATTTGGGTCATTATGGATCAACTGACAAAGGTAGTGCATTTATTTTATATAAGGGAAACCTTTATAGTATAACAGTTGGGGGAACTATGTGTTAGGGACATAGTTTGTCTGCATGGAGTGCCACGGACTATAGTTTCAAATCTTTATTCATGATTTACTTCATGCTTCTAGTAGGGCTTACAGATAGATCTTAGCACACAAGTATTATTGATTTCAGCTTTCCACCCACATATAGATGGTCCATCGGAACCAACAATAAATGTACTTGAGGATAAGATATGGTCATGTGTGCTTGACTTAGTTATATCTTGGGAAATGTACTTGTATTTAGTGTAGCTATCCTAAAACAACAGTTATCAAGAAACTATACAGATGGAACCATATTAGGTTCTTTATGATAGGCCATGTATATCACTACTATGATGGATGGAGGCTGGTGAGTCAGACTTATTGGGATCGAGTCTCATGTAGGAGACATCTAAGCAGGTATAGTTGATTCGGAAATGTATGGCTACAGCTCAGAGTATATAGAAGTCATATGTTGACATACAAGATAACCGCTAGAGTTTATAGAGGGGGATCATGTGTTCCTTCAGGTGTCTCCTAGGTTGGGTCATCGTAGGATACAGAGGTAGGGCAATTTGGTGCCCAGGTTTATTTAACCCTTTGAGATGGTGGAGAGAATAAAGACATTGTCATACCAATTGGCTCTTCCATAGATATACAATGATATTCATGATTTTTTTCATGTATCACAACTTTGGTAGTATCACCCCAACCCTCCTCATGTGATTGATGTGGATGAGGTTGGACTGGAGATAGATGAATCCTTTGAGGAGCATCTGATATGTTTGTTGGATCACAATGAGAAAGTGTTTCGGGGAATGAACTTGATGATAGGTCATTTGTTATAGCAACAAGGATGTGTAAAATAGGAAACATGGGAAAGGGAAGAAGATATGAGGGCTCAATGGCCCGAAATTTTTGACTTGGAATCTTAAAAAGGCATAGAAGTGCAGCTCGAGGATGAGCTATTATAAGTTGGGGAGACTGTAAGATCCTAACCTTATATGGTGTCATCTCAGGCACGTTTTCATTTATTTTTGGTTGTTTTTAAGTACCTTTGTTTGGATTTATGTTTTGGAGTGCGTTCAGGAGGGGTTTTAAGAAAGTTTAAGGACAAGGGGGTTAGTCATGGTTTGAAAAGTCGTGCGCCTAAACCCAAGTAACTATGCAACCCCAAACAGTGAGGTCTCCATGATTATCACACAGTTTCCCTAAATATGTACACCTGTCAGGGAAAACCATGGGTGTGGTTTTATTTCTTCTGAAAATTCTTGTAAAAATTCCCTGAACCCCTTAAATACCCCATTTTAACCTAGTCTCGGTATTGACATATTTTGAACAATCCGAGAGCTTTCCAAAGGGGTTCTAAGGTCTTTCAACCTCCATTATTCAAGATTCAAATCCTAAATCAAAGATCCACTCTTCTCCTAGTAAGTGGATTTCATCCCGATGCCTATCTTGATATTTCCTTCTTCTTCTCTTCATCTTTTAGTGGATTTTAACCTCTATTTATCCATATCTAAATCTATGTTATGATATCTAGATATAGGATTATATATCTAGATCTATATTGATTAGATCTTCATATTTTGATATCTTGTTTTAGGGATTTAGATCTGAAATCTCATATCTACATCATTGTGCTACTCAGATTTTGGGGATTTCCATTGGAAAAACATCCATCAACGAACCAAGGTGGGTGGTCTAAATCTAATTCTCATAGTCATGGATTTGATATGTATATGAAATATTATAGATTTTCTAGCTTTCTTTAGTAATTTATTTCCTTGAATTGGGTTTATTAGAATGACCCATTTAGTTATCGAAGCCTTATTGAAATAGGTGATTTATAGGGGAATTAATCATGAGACTAAGGGGATTCCCTATTAGATAATTAATTTGGGGAAATTTATTATATTAATTTGGGTTTTTAATATAGATAATTAATTTGGGGATTAATTAAGATATTTTGAAATGAAAAAGTTGTGATAATTAATTGTGGATTAATTATGTGCCTTTGATAATATTATCTAATGGAATTAATTATGGAAAGTTGATATTAGAATGGGATAATTAATTCTATAAAATTAATTATAAAATATGAATTGTAATATTTATTAATTAATTGATGAATTAATTAATGTTGTAAATAAATTATTTAATTTTTGATTTAACTAGTGAAATTGATGTGTTTAACTAATTGTTGAATTAGTAATGGGATTGGGGTGGATAATTAATTGGTAAATTAATTATCTGATAAATAATGGGAATATGGTCATTATAAATTGAGAATTACAAATAGTAAAATTATCATCATACCTATGAGTAAAGAGAATGGGAACATGTTCATTCTAATTTGATAAGTATACATGATAACATGTTCATTATAATTATGATTAAAGAGAATGGTAATATGGTCATTCTATTTAGGAGTAAGCATGGTAACATGGTCATATTAATTACGTTTGTGATATTGGTAACTTTGGAAATGTGGCTTTTAAATGTTAAATTATATAATGGAAATAATAGAACTCTGATTTATGGCCTCTCATGAGAATATTTGACTCCAGCATGAGTCAAATAAGGTATTGAGATATTATATAACATTTGAATACTTTGAGATTTGGATATAAGTAGGTATTAAGATATGGTAATACATAGGGAACACTTGAGGCTCTGGTATGAGATGAAGTTAGTATTGAGGTACAGATATCCTTCGGAACCCTGGAGTTAATGTAGTTAGATGAGAATAAATGAAAATGTGATAAAATGTTTATAATTGCATTGTACTTATTTTCTTATAGATCTATATGCACTATCTTTTTAATGGACTTTTTTTAGACACTATTGGTGCTGGCCTACTGAGTTGTACTCACACCCTAATCGGGCTTCCTGATTGGAACCCGAATAGATTATATTGTTGTAGGACTAGATAAGGGAAAATGCCCTAGGATAGGTGGATTATTGGGGATGGAGCTTAGAGGAGGGAACTATACATGGTTTAGAACCCACTTGTGGGAGTCGTAGTGTTGTTATTTTCAGTTGTATTATAAAAACTTGATACTTATATTGGCATAGAATGTTTTCCCTTTCAGTTGAGAAATGTATTTCATGTTTGGTCATCTTGTGACATGAGTATTGTTCTATTTATATATTCTTCTTCTATTATTAATTTTCTTCTGCTAACATTTTACTGTGATAAATAATGGTATAGTATTCCCATTAATTAATTACCAAACCCTCACTACTAGTCGGTAGCCTCTAGTGTATGGGGAGGCGCACTTGAGGTCATGTGGAGAACCATCTCAGGGCACCATTGAGTGGTACTCAGGTCGGGATGTTACAGTAGCCCTAGGGGTGTCTATGTATATTTCTAGAAAGCATTTATTCTAAATTCATATGAAATTTTTAATCAATAATAACAAATAATATAACATTATTTATAATATAATAAAATAAATGTATCATGAATCCTAATTTTTTGAAAAAATAAAAAGACAATACAATATAATCATATCTTGTCATATCATATAATTCAATAAATTCAACTATCAAAGGTTCATGTAATGGGTCAAATATATATAATGATAAACCTAAATATTATAAAAAATAGAGTCACTAAATCATAAAATTATTTGTTATATATGTTTTACTACATCTCCCAAATATAAAATCAAGTTAATTATATCTCAATTTATTATCATTGGGCTATTTAGTCTACTATACCCACAAGATGTTATGTTTACCTTTCATCACTATATGAATATATGGTGGTGTTATAAAACATATTAGTAAACCATTAAAGCCATATAAACATTCTATTAATCATTTGAGTGAATTTATAATGAAAAATATAAATGAAAAAAATCATAAATATCCAATAAAAAGTCACATTGCATGTTCATGTGTTAACCAAGCCACTATGAACACCAACCCCATATGTCAATGTTATTTCAATTTAGTAACATTATTAAGAGTTCTAACCCCAAATCGTATGCAAGAAAATTTCTATATAAGTCAATGGTATCATGTATAGCATGTAACATCAAAATAAAACTCATATTTAATTGGTTCATTATGGACGAAAATAATAATAAAATTGAAATACAATTCATTGTAGATAAATGAAACATAACTAGAAAAATAATAAAAATAATAAATAAATAAATAAATAAAAATACTATATGATGAAAATATTTATCATCTCCATTAACCATGAAAAACACATGAATCATAATAATTAATTAAATATTAAAAGATTTGAAAAATAATAAAGAAACAAAAAAAGAAATAAGATCATGAAATGTGCAATTTTGATAATGTATTATACGTCAAAAAGGAATAAAATATTATATTTGGTATTTTGTGGAAAATAATAATAATTAGACATTAAGTTTATATGGAAGTTCATATTATCCTACAACAAAGTAATAATAAATTTGATAAATTAAAAGTATAATTTTATTAAAATTATATCATTATAAAATAGTCATGAGATTGGTGGTTATATATATGAGTGACTGCACGATGAAATCTATGTAAAAATAAGAAGATATGGAATTATGTAATATATGTCTTCCATGTGAGTATTATAATTTGAAGTTTGGAAGGGTTGTAAAATAAAAAGTGTATTCCCTAGAGCAATCCCATTATAAACATCGATAAGTATGGCATGCGAAAATATAACTATGAGAGAAGTTCAAAGTAATTGAAATCTCTACATGATTGATGCTAGTTTAATCACAACCCACAAACACCACCAATAGATCATATGTGGTTGTATTTGGGGAGGTTTTATATAGAATATATATTGATATAAATATTTAATAATCATTGTAATAAATGATATATATATATATATATATATATTAATTATTTAATTCATTTATCATTTTCATAAAATTTATTTCATTGAATGAATTTAATAAAACATAAAAGGATTGTTTTTATACAAATTTATCAATAAATTCTATATATCGTTAATTTAAAATAATAAATAAAATAAAAATTTTGGATTAAAATCTTCTATTGTTAAAAAAATATTTTTTCTAAAAAATATTTTTTTAAGATTTATATGTTTATCATAAAAGGTAAATTGATAAAAATTAAATGTTGATTTTAAGGAATTGTAATACTAAAATATTTATTAAAATATTTACCCATCATTAAATTATTATATCTTTATAATGGAAAATAATAAATCAATTTTTAATGATTAAAAATATATTTTTCTAAAAAATTTATATGATATGTTTTTCCTTTAAAAATTACTTTTTATTATTGTTTAAAAATTGAATCCAATAAATTTGTTCTCATATTTGGGATCAAAATTTCAAAATCAAGTATAAAGATATATTGTAATTATATGCATAAAATTAAGTTACCAAAAATAAAACAAAGTCACCATAGTATAGGTAAAAAGTTGAAAAAGGGTTATAAAAAAGGTTAATTCAATAAAATATCATAAAAAATATTTATAAATGAGTATATTAAGTAATTATAGACTCCTTTTATCCCAAAATTTTTTCAAATTATGGTAAGAATTTCATAAAAAATTATATACTTATTCATTAAGGAATTAGTATTTGGGAAAATTCCACCCATGTTCACCTATAAAAGGACCCATCGTCTACCAACATAATAGTGCATAATTATATCAATTTTATCTTCAATATATACCAAAATTATCTCTCTCAAAATCCTGTCCTATTTTTGAGACCTTTGGTAACAGTAAAGACACCTGAATCCCTCATTTTCAAGACTCTCTATGAGAAGATTCGTGTATTTGATGAAATTGTTACCTTATCCTTAATCATTCACTTTTTATTCATTAACCAAATCTTATTATGTTCTAATTTTCAATTTAGTAATATATTTTTAAAATAATTAATTGTTTTTATATTTTATATTATTACTATACAATAACATGTTCATATTTATTTTTTCATTATAACATTTATGTTTAGGTTTGATTCACCACCTACATGAATTGTCTTATAATATTTACATCATTAATGAGTAAGAAAACAGATTATAATAATTATTGATTTATTAAATTTTTCACAAATCTATATTTTTAACATTTCAATGTATAATTAGAAAGTTTTTTAATTATATTTATATTGAAATCATCATAGAAACGGATATATTTATGTGTTCTATGTGAACCATCACCACAAGTTCCCCTAAATGACATTAGGACTCCAAAACTATATTGAAAACATATATTATTTTATTATGATAATTTTAATGGTGAATAACCCAAGTATATAAACCAATCACTTGGATGACCAAATGTATGGAATAATAGAACACTTAGCACCTATATATTAATAATAACTATAAATAATTGATATGTTAGTAATAAGAATTTTCAATTAGATTTTATTAAGAAAAATAAATATGTTTATGTTTATTATACATAAAAGTGAAAATACTATCTGTAATATACATGTATTTAGATCACATATGATCATGTTGAAGTCCAAGGTAAGGGTTTCTCAAATGAATTTCCTTCTATTGAAACATATTTCATATTTTCCACCAATTTTCATTTATATGGTTCATGTACTAAAAATCTGACACATATTTTATCAGAATTCAATTTTTCATATGGGATATTAATATTCCAATTCATGTTCCCTATTTTATTTTCAATTTCCATTTTCTTTGCAGTAGTTATAATGATGTTTGTTGAATAATTTTTCATTTCAAAGGGACGTGATATTTCATCCATAAATATAATATTTTACATTTAATATATTCATTAATTTTTTTATTTCATGTCATATTTAATATTTTTCTAATGCAATGTTACATTTTTATGTAAAAATATGCATCATTGATGTAATTCATTATTAATAAATTATAACATCATTATGAAAAATTCACATCACCTATATTGTTATATGTTCTATATTTAAATATTTTTTATTAGAAAAAAATATTCAATTTCCTATATCATTTTTCAAATATCATTTTTCTTCTATAATATTCATATTACATTATACCCCCTTTCAAAAATATATTTCTTAACACCATTATCCACATTTTTTTCCTTCAAATCAATCTAATATTATTTATAAATAATTTCATTTCAGTTTCATATAAATTATATCATCCACTCTATATTTCATTACATAACCTTAATTTATTTTCAAGGTTTTATAATATAGGATTATTTTAAAAGTATTATTTATAATGTTTTTGTGTCACTTTATATAAAATAATTTTGGAAAATTTTGTGTATCAATGTTTTTTATGATAATGTTAAAAAAGATTTTTGGAAACTATTTTTATGAATTCATATTAATTTTCATCTCTATCGATAAAAATATATTTTTCATATGGATTCATTTTTTATGAATGACCCTATAATTTGTGATTCCAATATTTGAGATGGAATTTGAAAATTTAAGGATATAATGTTTTTTATAATATTTTTATATAGTATGATTTATGATTTATTTCATGTGAGATAAAAATGGATGATTTAACATTATGTGATAGGTGAGTCATATATAGCTAAATACTTCATTGTGTAGAGCTTTATATCTCATGAGATAATGTTGTATTACATGAAGATGTTCTTTTCAATCTATGTTTACATCATTGTGAGAATATATGATTTAGATATCTATATTCACATCTATGTATATGGAAATGATTTTTTTCATGTATGTTAACAACCTTTTGAATGTAAACAATTTCATATAAAAATATTAAAAAATATTTCCTACTTATTCTTCTATTTTTCTACATGCCTATGTTATATCCATTGAATCATGAGTAAATTTCAACATTTCAATATTCTTATTCAATTGTATATTCTATGCTTTCATAATATTCCATTTGAGGAAATATTTCCATCAATCATTCTTTACAAACATCAAATATGATATATATCCTTTCTAGTCATAAATTTCTCTCATATTAATTCATTCTCTCTTGGTAACAATATAATTCTATATGATTCATTCATATTTTTTCCAATGTTGAGCATTAGAGATAAATAAATTTTGTGATTCCAATTTCTCTAGGACATTTATGAATAGATATATCTAATAGCATGTCAAATATAAATTATTTTTGGGCATGTTCTGATTTAACAATATGATAAGAAAAAATCATATAGCTAATATCCAATGACAATATATCATTGTGTTCAGAGATTTTGTATTTATTAGTTATATGTAACATATAAATTTTAGAAAAAATGAAAAAATATGCATTTTATACGTAGGAAGTATCTATTGGTATTAATATAGTGATTTTTTTATTTTTTTTGTAATAGTTTATGAATCATAAGATAACATAACCCAAGGAATCCTAGGATGTATAATATTTATTAGAGGAAAAAATAATTGTTTCTTAATGAAAGACATAATGATTATGAAATATCTTATATTTATTCTCTAATAATATTTTTTTATATTAAATAATGACCATTTTTTTACTAAATGACTTTTTTAGGGAAGAATTTATTGAAAATCAGGTGTGATATACAATGAAATTATTTTACCAATGGGATTCATAATATGATATGTAATAAACTTAAACCCATTAATGAAATGTTATCTCATGTTAAGAGAAATAAAATGAATAGGGTTGTGATCCAAAATGTACCAAAGAATGATAAAAAAATATTGGGTCTTTCATTCATCTTTTACTTTCAATATTTTTTTGGATTAATCAATTCATTAATTTTTTACTAATATATAAACATAACATAAATTCTATAAACTTTTCATCAATTCTTAGAACATTAAATAATATTCATGGATGATTAATTATTATAAGGTTAAGTAGGTATATGGTGTACTTTGATAAAGAGAACATAATAAAATGGTTGAATTTGACTCTATATAATGTGATGAGTATATGAAAATATTCTTCTCCAAATAATTTCCCAAAACTCTCTATCATATAATGATGTAGGAACTAATTGAGTTAAAGGAAAATAAATATGATTTTTTTGTTTATATAAATAAAATTTTCTGAGACTAAAATGTTTCAGCTCTTCTTTTATTATTAACCTTTAATGAAATAATGATTATATCATTAGTGGCCTAAATCCTATAATTTAAAATTC
The DNA here is from genome assembly GCA_963277665.1 of Viscum album. Lineage (NCBI taxonomy): Eukaryota > Viridiplantae > Streptophyta > Magnoliopsida > Santalales > Viscaceae > Viscum > Viscum album. The sequence goes on along the minus strand of OY728166.1, from coordinate 4,172,289 downwards.
ATTATCCATAAAAAACATTGATATCTATGATGAAATTGTTTTATGTTACCTAGTGTAAATAGAAAAATAAATTCTTGTTATTCTCAAGTATTTGGAACATGAAAAATGAAATGGATTTTCATATATACACAAATGTTAAACAATATAGAGGAGTAAAATATGATATTTCTACAAGCCTGAAATATAAAAGAAAGTAGTTTGTAATTTTATAGAATGAAAAGGTATTTTTTTCATGTGGATGGATTAGTCATCGAGCTCCTGATTATCAAAGAGAGATAAACATGATAGTAAATACATTAGTGGTTAATATTGATCCAAATAATGCACAACCAATACTTTAATTAATTAATTTGGATAATATTTGTAAGAACCTGGATCTTCTTTTCAGGTATGTTTTCCTTTTATGGTGTTTTTGAGAAAAAGAGGAGTTTCTAAAAATTTCTTAAGTACAAGCCGTGTACTTTATGAGTACACGTTGTGTACTCAGTTACCGCAGGTCGCTGGGTGCTAGCCGTGTAGCAGCCATGCACACATCCATGTGTGGTGACCTGGAGACCACTTAATGTGGGGGCCAATGAAGGCAAGTACATGTCATGTACTTATAAAGTACATGCTGTGTACTTATAAAGTACATGTCGTGTACTTTTTTTCATTAAACGCAATGGGGTCTCATCTGATGGACAAAACCACCTTCTTCTAGGTCTGGTTCATCCAAGAGAACCCATATGGCTGTGAACATTCTCCGAGCCCCCGACTGAGTATATGTCCTCTGAATCGACTTTCTTCGATTGTGTTGGGATCGCCTCGGTAATCTCTTCTTTCTGATAGAGCTTCGTTTGATGATTCCTCTTCTTTCTCAATATATCTTTGGTTGAACGTTTTTATCATTTTTTTAGATCTACGGTGTTCTTGGGTGATTCAAGTCTTGAGGTTCACTTATATCGATCATATAACACTGAGGTAGGTGGTTTGTGCCTTTCCATTGAAAGTATTTGAGTTATATGTTCAAAAGTTCCAATACCCTTGAACGGAGTATTGTGTGTTTACTGTTTTAGCACCGTTGATTTTCTATTATGCTTGTATGCTTGAATAGAGGTTAATTGAATGAGAATAGGGTTAATTTATATTCTTTGGAGGTGTTTCCCATGTATGATTGCTTGTTTTGACCGTTTGGTCTTGTTTTCATGTTAGGTTGTTTACTTACCATGCCTAGTATTATTATGATGGAGTGATTGTTTATCTGACATGATATTATGTTGTATATTGTTATCCAAGTAGTTTATGAGGTTTACTTTGGCTGATATGCTTCGTTGTACTTTCTTGACTTACACAGGACCATGAGAACCTGGTGTAGTGGACCATAGGGAGAATAGACGTAAGGGCTTCTCTAGAGTGTGTTATCTTTGTTACGATGCAAGACCATAGGGGGAATTGAAACAAGTGCTTCCTCAGAGTGTCTATAGTTACTCGATGTGGGCCACAGGGGGAATGTGACGTAAGTGCTTCCCCAGAGTGCCTTTAGATACTAATACGAGACTATAAGAGGAATTCATGGTGAGTGATTCTTCAAAGAGTCTATACTTAAGCTAAACAAGAGGGTTTAGACTAAGTGTAATACCCAGAGGTTTGATTATGTTTCTAGGTAGGACCATAGGGGATAGGTTGTGAGTACTTCCCATAGGGTTACCTATTTGTGATTATCTTCTTTCTTGATATGTGGTGTTTGAATGTTTCAAAACTATAGGAATGTTTACTGTTGTGTACTTCCTTATTTACTGATGCTTTTACTTTTACCTACCATATATATTCACTGACTATTGGGCATGGATATTTTGGTGGTTGCCTATTGGGATTAGTCTCACACCCCATTTGGGTCATTCTTTTGGGCCGAAACAGATTATATTGTTGCGAGTATAGATAAGGGAAAGCACCCTTTTACTTTAGGTACTTGACTGTGTTGGAGTTGGAGAGCATGAGACCAAACTTAGGCTTGTGATGTTGTGGAGCTGTTTATTTCTTTTCTTGTACTTTGTTTTAGTACAATATTTCAGCATTATTATTTGTTTGGATGCTTTCCTAGACATATGTATCATGCATCATTTTTATATATGTTCTTCAGTTGTTTCTTTCATCAGTATTCCACTATTTACTATTGATGGTATATTTACTGTTTATTTTTATCTGTTTCTCTTCTATTGTGTTACTCTTCCAATGAGGTCATAGTTTCCCCACTATCCCATCCAAGTCCCTCACTCCTAGTCGGCAGCCTCTGTCCTTAAGGGAAATACGCTTGAGGTCATGTGACCAACCGGGTATGGGGTGCCTCTGGGCACCTTTCTGGAACCGGGATGTTACAAAGTGGTATCAGAGGATTTTTTTTCTCTTGAATTACTATTTGGAGCCTATAGACATGGATAGGAAGGAATAGGTACTTGGTAATAAGTTGTGCTTAGGAGTATCTAACCCGTGTACAGGGAAAAGCCAATATACCCTGTTTGTTACAATTTTTCTGGTATTACAATTATTATAGTTGATTTGATTTCACCTTGGGTGATTCACATATTTTCGGTTGTTATTTTTGATGTTATAGATGTTCTATTTCTGTTTCAACCCAATGATATGAGGGTATTCCATCTCATGCATCATATAGGCACTTTCTAGAAATCACATGTCATGCATTCTTACCATGCCATTTAGGTTACATTAGCGAATTGCATGTTGTTTTGATAGATGTTGTGCTAGATATGCATGCTGTTGTGATAGATTCCTTGATAAAAATACCTACTGGTTGATAAGGTATTTATTGTGTAGGGTTTTGTTTGAATGAATTCCAAACTTTGGTTCTTGAGGTATTATGGGCCCTCATGGATTGGAATTTGGTGGATCATTGCCTTTTTTTCTTGTATATGACATGTATAAGATGCCAATATTTGATTCGTGGAGAGTATGGGCCATCACGAATCAGAATTTGACACTTTAATATTCATTTCAGTTTTTTTCTCAGCTTCAGAGTAGTTTATGGGGCTTACTGTCTGGAAAAACCCAGAATACATGCTGTGTAATGTTGAATACATGTCATGTGTTCTTATATTTAAGAAGAAACTATTTTTCTTAAATACCCACCGTGTACTGTATGTACACACTGTTTAGTCTCTTACCGTGTCTCAGACTGTGTGGGCAGAGACACAGGGTTAGGAAATCCTTGGGTGAAAATGTCGTGTACTAGTTTTACACACCGTGTTGTGTAGAATATGTGTCCACCCATGTGACTAACGACACAGATGGATAAAAACTTAAGCAATACAGGCCATGTCAGTCTTGAACACGCTTTATAGTGTAATCCCTGGAATCCGGCCATGTAACTAACAACACAGGTCAGTGGAAATCCTTTAGTGCGCATCGTGTCTGTATGGAACACGTCATATAGTGTGAGCCATGTATCCGGCTATGTCACTAACAACACAGGTCGGTGAATCTCATCTAGTACACACCGTGTCTAGCACTAACACGTCGTGTAGTCTTATTCTAAGAGAACCGTGTGGCCTAGCCATATAAGGGTACTCAGTCAGGGGAAGAGGATGCAATTACACACCATGTGTAAGGATAACATGCCATGTATGGGGTGTTACATGACCAGTTTTGGTCAAGGTACACACCCATATGAATGGATTATAGGAACACGCCCTGTAGTTAAATATACACATTGTGTATCCTTGTTTTGAAAAACTTGAATGCTTTATTTCTCCTATTTCCTCCTTATTCTTCTAGTTTTCACCCCTTTACAATCTTGATTTATGGTTTTTACTTAACCTTGTAGAGTCATGCCACAGAGACGTCCTCCGGTTGTACGCCAGTTACAGGGAAATGATCAGACACCAGACATGACCAATCGAGGACTACCTGCAGATCCTCTAGTTGTGCCAGTCTTGGTACCAGCCTTCATTTCAGACATAGGTGTGGATGCACAGTTCTGATAGGGCTTTATGAGGTTCATGAAGACCTTCCAAAGAGTACCACATCCTGCCCCTTTTACGGTAGAGTTGACGCGCGTTTTCCAGGAGCAACATCCTCCCACGTTCACAGGGGAAGGAGGACCTCAGGCTGTAGAGTCATGGTTGGAATCCATGCTTTCCATATTCATGTATCTGGAGACGCCACAATAGAGGAGGTTCAATCTAACTACATACATGATTTGGGATTCCGCTAATAGATGGTGGGATGTGATCTCATAGGCGGTACGCCAGTAGGTTATGGCCTGGGATGAGTTTCATTTTACCTTCTATGACTACTTCTATATGATGACCTTGAGGGCCGATCGAGCCTAATAGTTCATGAGTTTGGAGTAGGGTATTCTTTATATTATGGAGTACTCTTTTCGCTTCACTGAGCTGCAGTGCTTCACACCTATTCCAGGAGGTTATGAGTTATTCCTGGCAAGGAAGTTTGAGGATGTTCTGAGTCACAACATCTAATATCAGGTGAATATATTTAGGTTGGAATCTATCACTTCTATTGTCAAATAGGCATTGATCATAGAGTGTAATTTGAGGGATTCTGGAGTTGTGATCCAGGGAAGCTCGACATCTGGAGTTATTATCCCTCCTGCTGACAGCAAGAAGTTCCGCAGGGAGTCTTCACATGGTGATCCAAGGAGGCGAGACACTTCTTCAGGTATCCAGGTGGTGTGCTACTAGTGCGGAAAGAGCAGGCATACGAGGCCACAATGCCCGAAATACTTAGTGGAGTGCCGATCTTGTAGCAAGATGGGTCATCTATAGTGTTTCTGTCAAATCTTCTCACCAGCAACTGCAGACAGGGGTTCTTCTATGACTCCTCATTCAGGAGCAGCGCCATCAGTTTCTCATCAGTCTGGGAACTGGACTTCTTCTGACTGTTCAGGCCGAGGTGGAGGTTGTGGCTGTGGTAGCCAGTCACCTGGCTTTTAGCGGCAGTAGGGTGGATCATCTTAGGGTGGTCAGGCAAGGTTGCAGGGCCGCATTGCAGGACAAGATTTTTCAGTGGAGCAAACCCAGCAGAATCAGGATCCCAGACCCTCTACAGTTTGAGGTACAATCCTAGCTGCCTCATTTTTAGCTTCTTCTCTTTTCGATATAGGGGTTTCCCATAGCTTTATATCTATTTCTATTGTGGAGAGACTTGGGATCTATATCTTTAATTCTGTTGAAGTTTTGACGTTGGACACACCATTGGGGACAAGAACGACTAGTGTATGTCAGTGCAAGGAGTTCCCTCTTGAGGTTGGTGGGTGTCACTTCTTATGGGACCTTTATGTCCTAGAGATAATAGGCTATGATTTCATTCTTAGAATGGACTGGTTAGTTGTAACACCCCAGGTAAATAAATAATATGACATTTTTATATTTATCCAAATTTGTGAATAAAATATTAATATTACTTTAAAGGGAACGCTATGATTGATGGCTTACCCAATACGCAACAACGAGTTCCTTTGAAATCTTACGTTGCACTCTAATAATAAAATAATTTTATTTTAAATAGTAGTTAACTCCTAGCCGTTGTAATGACGGGAATGAACAGAAATAACTACAAAATTATTATATATGTTTGTCAAATATTTTTACTTTTTACAATAAATTTTATAGGATTAAAAATGCAAATGAATCCAATTTTAATCATAAATCTTCTAATATTCTTTAAAAGGTCGATTAACCGCCTTTTGATGGAGAACCATTTTTAAATATACTTTTGACAATTTTATATGTTATATTTGACAAAATAAAATTCTTCTTTAGAATCGGGACATCAAAATTTACTTTGTGTAAATTTTTGGTATTTTTCCGATAAAGATCATTTTTTAATGAATAGTGAAAAATGTTGTATTTTAATTCAAAACCACTTTTAATCTAATTTACTTATATGATTAGATTATATTTTGAAATGGTTTTAAAGTGAAATTAGAATATATTTTTACCATTTAATCCAATAGTGGTCATTGTAATTAATTTCACTTTGAAATTGGACTTAAACTAGTGTCAATCTTTTGATATATATTGTTTCATAAAAACACGCTATTTGTTCTGATAGCGGAAATTAATTATTAAATTAATTAATGTAACTAATATGTTTTTAATTTTTTAAAATAGACATAATTTTTGAATTAGGAATATCAAATATAGCTTAGGGTAAATTTTTGGTATTTTTCTGAAAAATTTCAATTTTTGATGAATAGTGAAACCACTAAGTGGTACTTAAAAAAATGATTTTTCATTTAAATGAAATTTTACCACCTCTGTGTTTTGAATTTCAAAAATCCAACATACATGGTTTTCATTATGAAGTAAAATGTGGTTCAATGGGATTAAAATAATTTTTTGGGGAATAGTAACTTTTAAGTTTTTAATCGCGATTAAAAGTAATTAGTGTAATTTAAGGTAAAAATAATATTTTAATAATATGAAATGACCTTGACACATGTCCTGCCCTTATTTTATATGTCATTTCCGACCAAGACAATCCATGGGTCAACTTGGGGACCCCATGGATCCACTTTGGTAGGAAAATGACATTAAAAACTTTTTATTTAATGTTAAAATAAAAATGTCACAAACATGTGTTGTTTTACTAAAACAATTTTTAAATGGGGTTATACAAGTCATATTTTTTACTATAAATATTCATTAGAAATATAAAAGTATTTCCTACATCATGATATTTTTTTATAATTTTTAGACATTAAATAAATTAAATTATTTATGACATCATGATGATGCAGTGATTACCCCATTATGTAACGATTTAAATAAAATAAAAAGATAATGTAAAATCTAAGACCTAAACTTGTCAAAAACCTATTGTATGGATGGATTTAGAACTATTATCACCTTATTCTCTAGATATATAATTTTGGGACCTTTAAAATCCGAAAATCAGTTTATAATAAAGTAAAAGTTTATAACTTTCCAAGAGTGCCCCTCCTCTCCTCGTATAAAAGGCCCCCACCTCTACCACCTTACCCACACTTCTCAATCCTTTGGCTTGGCCAACCCCTGCCCATTTCATCTCTCCACATCCCTCTATTCATCATTGAAGCCTCACCTTTGGGCAGAATACTTTCCAAGGAAGCCTTTGAGCTCAAATCAAAAAGAGTAACCCGATTTAAAGGTAATGTCTTCCCTTGAATTCTTTTGTTTTATTTTGCTTCTCCAACCCTATAAACTCTTTTTATTCCTTTATTTTGTGATAACAAAAGTATCTTCAATATACTAGGATGTTTTTATGTGAATTATTCGATCTAAACTTACACACACCTTCGTCTAATGGTTGAAGAACATACTGTTTCTGTGGATGGAAAATTTCTGCCTCACGAAACGATGATTGTTCAATCTTCTCTTAACACCTTTAATGGTAGACATTATGATGTCACAGTATTTTATATATAATATATATGGTATTTATTTTTTCTATATACTTCTGAATTTTATATTTAAAACATGCCTTTATGCTTTTCATGTTATGAAAATGCGATAATTTCATACCAGGAAGTGTGGACTATCGCCCCCTCAAGTGATGTGACTCGTTCATGAAATACATGGAATGTATAAAGAATGAAATTAATGATCATATGTGACCTATATAACATATATATTATACTGGAATTATAATATATATATATCTCAATTATTTTTAATTCCATTAATATGACAAAGAAATGAAAGTAGCGTTCATGCGTACGTACGGCCTACCGTCTCCATGAACGGTGCATTTCATTTCTTTTTATCTCCAAATGTTATGTAGTAGTATAAAATGAATATTTACTGGATATATATGATATTTAAATCATTAATACTATTCTTGATATGATTTACTTATAACTATATGGACAATCATTTTCAAACAAGTTCATTTTTGACTCATGTACCAAACATCAACAAAAACGTCTGATATGAACTCACATTATTAACCAATTATTATAACATTAAAATATGTGATATGAATTGAATAATAATCTTTAAAATATTTCCTTAATCAATTATAAATTTACTAAAGTTTATTATTCAGGAATATAAAGAAACGAACAAGACAAGTCAGACTTGAGGTAAGGGATCCTACCTCTCTCTTTCTTTTTAAGTACTCTCTTTTATGTCATTTATTTTAAGATAATATTTCTTATGTTTGGGGTTGTTCTTTTATATTACTAATTCTGTACTTTTTATGTTAATATTATGAGATACCCTATTTGATCTCATAAATCCATTTTTAGAAGTTTTAAGTGGCGTTGTTAGGCTGCCGAGTTTTCGTAAGGGATTTTTCATCTCACTTTTATTCCTGTGAGATTTATGCTACATTTTCCACCATTTCCTTTGAGTGGTATATGTACTTCCCATTATTCTAATATTTTTGTAAAATAATTTTTTTTATTAGTATTTACATCAATTTTTTATTGTCCTTCTTTCATGGGGTGTATGTTTCAAAAGATACCCAAGTCGATAAGGGAACCTTTCACCCTCCTCTTTTTAAAAGACTTCTTTTGTTTAGTCTTTTAATTTACATATTGTAATGTTGGGATATGTTCTTCTATATCCTTATTGATGTAAATTTTATGTCCCAGTGATGAGATACCCTTTTTATCTCTCATCAACTCATTTTCTGAATTTTGAAGTGACGTCGTTAGGCTGTCAAATTTTCTGCAAGGGAACTTCTTAACCCAATTTTGATTCTTTGGGATAAATTTGTACTCCTTGAATATGTCGTTCTATGGATATGTTTTAATGAACTCTGATTGTTTTACACTTAATATCCATTTATATTTGGTGTATTTGTTTGTCACACATAATTATGTAATTGATTTATCCTTAATCCAAGGATACCATCTTTGTAAGGGACTTCGTCTCAATCTCCTTTAATTGAGGCATATTTTGTTCTAATACAGGGATTTCTTTTATACGGTGTATAAACCCATTTGACTTATACTTTTATTCAAAAGTAATCTTTTCTATACGAATCGTTTTATTAAACAGCAAAAAGTATGTTTCTTTTTAACGTACATGGTGACAATGACCTTTCTGCCGCCACGAGTATTGTTTGATCTTTGGCTTCCTCAACAAGCCGTTATATTTTTAAAAGTAAATAAATACCATATACTCTTTTTTGGTATTGAAAATGGTTTTTACAATGGATTTTTTATGTCAATATATTTAAGTGATATATTGTGCTTGAAATGTGGAAATGTTTTCTTTCCTTTATAATTTTTTTATGTGTTTTGATTTTATAATGGTACTTGGACATTTGACGGGTCGTTACGTGATAAACCATATGATGGGTGGTGCCATGAATACCAGGATGGTTGGTTACGTTATAACCTACAATGCATTGGGTATGGAAGTAGGCCGTATGGCTCTTCCATTAAGTATGTGTGGAAGTCGACCGTATGGTTATTCCATTTAAGTATGTTTATGTCCCAAGTTACCTTTATATGTTATGTGTTCTTTATATGAGTTTTATGGTAATATTTTGGTTAAAAAAGGGTAAGTAATGGTCTTTTATTCAGTGAAGAGTTTTTACTACTTCATAAAGGTGAAAATTATTACTTTGGTAAAGTACTCATGGTTTACTTGTTGTTTTGAAAAACTAACAGTTTTCCTTCTTTGTGTATCCTTTACTGGGTTTTTTATGCTCATCCCAAGTTTTTGAAATGTTTTCCACAGGAATTAAAGATGAATTGGGTCAAGGATGGTATCAAGGAAAGACATTCTATCTAAAACATGGAACTAGACATGTTTCTTTTTAAGTGTTTTTTTTATTTTATGGAAACTTAGTAGAAGTGTCTACTAGGTAATCTTTTGAGATGTAATATTTATGACCCAATTCTCTAAAACTCTAAACCTGAAAATATCCTCTATGTGAATTATTCATTTAATTCATGATTAATTAATGTTTAAGGTCGGGGCCTTATAGTTGGTATCAGAGGTCGGTTTAGATAACTTTAGAGGTTAGGGTATTCTCTAAGCATAAGTGACATTACCATAATGGTTAGGATTTCAGAAAGAGTCCTAGTTTTAGATAAAGTGAATGAGTAATTATATCTTAGTGTTTATCTTCCTCATTAGTGCATGATGGTTTTTTTGATATAATCACACTAACCTTTTTGGTTTTAGTAAATGGTTGGATCTAGCAGGCACCAAAGTAAAAATGGATGTGAAGGAAACTGTGACTGTTTTCTGAGCGAGAAACTGAATGATATGGGAGCTGCAATGAGAACTCTTGTGTTTATCCTCAACCAACTATCTGGAGTCATGATTGACCACCTAAACCTTGGTGATTTCTATAAGGCATCATATATGCGAGAAACAAATCCCTACGGAACTACAGGTAATAATCATAAAGGTAAGTGTGTTCAAAAACCTATGTGTCAAAGATGTGGAAAGAAACACCTAGGAAAATGTTTCAAAGGGACAGAAATATGCTATAGATGTGGAAATGAAGGTCATAAAGAAAAAACCTGCCATGTAAAAAGGAAGCATCCAGTTGACTCAAGGAAAGGGAAAGAAGTTCTTTCTAAGGGATCAATTGAATGTTTTAAATGTGGTGTTCATGGTTATTATGCAAACACATGTCCAATGAAGAAGTTTCTGGAATGGGATCACCAAGATCATACAAATATTCGTTTACCAATACCTAATGCCATTCCGATTGAGGATGAAGAAACTAACAATGACCAATCAAAGGTATGGATTATTTCTTAACTTTTTTTCCTATTTTGGAATCTTAGGATATGATTCTTGATTTTGTTTGTAGGAAAGAAGTATTTCAGAATAAGTTGGAAATTAATGGTTAATGGATCATGAATAATGTTTAATGAGTAAGAAGTCAACATATAAGGGATTCAAGAGTTATGGTGAAATTCTTAAGAGTATTAAGTCTCTTTTGATGATGGGGTTACATTAGAAGACTTTTTATAGTATGTGTAACCCTGATGTTTGATATATGAAAATTTTATTCAAGGAATAGTTATTTGTTCTTTTGTGGACATAGTTATAAAGAACCATTTGGGTTTATATGACCTTACTTTTGAGGTAATTATGGGTTAATATATGTTATGATGGAAAGTGAAAGGCATGAGATAAAATTGAGGTTAAATTATGTTATGGTTATTTTTGATGATTTTATCTATTTTTGGGGAATGATTTGAGAATTATATAGTTTGGAAAAATGACAACACGCAGACTGTGTGACATCCCGTCGCGTCGGACAAAACTGCGGGAATCGAACCCACAACCAAAGTGCAACTGGTATTTATCACCTACCACTGGACTACGTGAAGTCCTTGATTAGTTTGACTAATTCTTTTTAGTTAGATGATTTTATGAATTAAGAGTAAGTTGATTTTGGGTTATCTATGGAAATTATTAACCTATCATGGAGGATATGTGATTAGGTTAATTACTTATCAATATGAGACTTTAAGAGCAACTGATGTTGTTTGGAGATAAATGTTAAGATTTAACTTGGAAGACTATGTGATTAAATCCTTCAAATATTTGGGTTTCAATCTTAGTTTGGTTTACTTTTGGTCTTCGTTGAACTTTGGGTCTTGTTGGACAAATTTTGAAGATTAAGAATAGATTTCCTTTTTATAAAGGATTATCCTTTTTGGGTATTATCTGATCTCATACTAACCTTTTTGGTTTTAGTTTTGGTTAAGTTCTAAAGACATGAGAAGTATACAGTTCTCTTTTTTGGATTAGGTGATTCTCTAGAAGTTGATTATAGCTCTCTTAATGTAAAAAAGTCATCCTAAATACTAATCTTTTGGAGAAAATATGAGTCCGTGTAAGAAATCTAGTAAAAGTTGAAAGTCAACATGATAAGTAAGTATGTTTCCTTATGTTTTAGTTAAGCTCAAAAATAAATTCCTCAATGAAAAGTAACTAAAAAAAATTTTCTGTTAACTTTTCCTACTGTAGAATCCAATACCGTTTAACCCATCACAAGTTTGTGATTTTCTGGTGGTTAACTTTCTCCTAAACATGTTTTCTATCACACTCCCTCAGAACATGACCCTTTGTTTTTTCTTCCATATCCATGTTTTCATACATGGAATCCTAGTATGGGTTAACTCGGGTGACCTTTGTACTTCCCTTTCTTTCTTTTAAATTGATAGTTTAATTTACTCATTTTCTGTTGTGGGTCTTTCAATGAAGTTTCTGATCCCAATTTTAAAATTGCGAGGACGCAATTCCCAAAAGCGGGGAAGGATGTAACACCCCAGGTAAATAAAGAATATGACATTATAATATTTATCCATATTTGTGAATAAAATATTAATATTACTTTAAATGGAACGCTATGCTTGATGGCTTACCCAATACGCAACAATGAGTTCCTTTGAAATCTTACGTTGCACTCTAATAATAAAATAATTTTATTTTAAATGGTAGTTAACAACTAGCCGTTGTAATGACAGGAATGAACAAAACTAACTACAAAATGATTATATATGTTTTTCAAATATTTTTAATTTTTACAATAAATGTTAGAGGATTAAAAATGCAAATGAATCCAATTTTAAGCATAAATCTTCTAATATTCTTTAAAAGGTCGATTAACCGCCTTTTGATGGAGAACCCTTTTTAAATATACTTTTGACAATTTTATATGTTTTATTTGACAAAATAAAATTATTCTTTATAATCGGGACATCAAAATTTACTTTGTGTAAATTTTTGGTATTTTTTCGATAAAGTTCATTTTTTAATGAATAGTGAAAAATGTTGTATTTTAATTCAAAACCTCTTTTTAATCTAATTTATTTATATGATTAGATTATCTTTTGAATTGGTTTTAAAGTTAAATTAGAATATATTTTTACCATTTAATCCAATAGTGGTCATTGGAATTAATTTCACTTTGAAATTGGACTTAAACTAGTGTCAATCTTTTGATATATATTGTTTCATAAAAACATGCTATTTGTTCTGACAGTGGGAATTAATTATTAAATTAATTAATGTAACTTATATGTTTTGAATTTTTTAAAATAGAAATCATTTTTTAATTCGGAATATCAAATATTTCTTAGGGTGAATTTTTGGTATTTTTCTGAAAAACTTCAATTTTTGATGAATAGAGAAACCACTAAGTGGTACTTAAAAAAACTGATTTTTCGTTTAAATGAAATTTTACCACCTCTGTGTTTTTAATTTCAAAAATCCTACATACATGGTTTTCATTAGGAATTAAAATTTGGTTCAATGGGATTAAAATAATTTTTTGGTGAATAGTAACTTTTAAGTTTTTAATCACGATTAGAGGTAATTAGTGTAATTTAAGGTAAAAATAATGTTTTAATAATATGAAATGACCTTGACACATGTCCTACCATTATTGGATGTGTCATGGACGACCAAGAAAATCCATGGGTCAACTTGGGGACCTCATGGAGCCACTTTGGTAGGAAAATGACATTAAAATATTTTTATTTAATGTTAAAATTAAAATGTCACAAACATGTGTTTTTTTACTAAAACAATTTTTAAATTGGGTTATAAAAGTTATATTTTTTACTATAAATATTAATTATAAAGATAAAAATATTTCCTACATCATGATTTTTTTTATAATTTTTAGACATTAAATAAATTAAATTATTTATGACACCATGATGATGTAGTGATTACCTCATTATTTAACGATTTAAATAAAATGAAAAGATAATGTAAAATCTAAGACCTAAACTTATCAAAAACCTATTGTATGGATGTATTTATAACTATTATCACCTTATCCTCGAAATATATAATTTTGGTACCTTTAAAATCTGAAAATCATTTTATAATAAAGTAAAAGTTTATTACTTTCCAAGAGTGCCCCTCCTCTCCTCTTATAAAAGTCCCCCACCTCTACCACCTTACCCACACCTCTCAAGCCTTTGGCTCGGCCAACCCCTGCCCATTTCATCTCTCCACATCCCTCTCTTAATTATTTAAGCCTCACCTTTGGGCAGAATCCTTTCCAAGGAATCCTTTGAGCTCAAATCAAAAAGAGTTACCTGATTTAAAGGTAATGTCTTCCCTTGTGTTCTTTTGTTTTATTTTGCTTCTCCAACCCTCTAAACTTTTTTTATTCCTTTATTTTGTAAAAACACCATTATATTCAATATACTAGGATGTTTTTATGTGAATCATTAGAGTTACACTTACACACACCTTCGTCTAATGGATAAAGAACATACTGTTTCTGTGGATGGCGAATTTCTGCCTCACAAAACGATAATTGTTCAATCTTCTCTTAACACCTTTCATGGTGGCCATTATGATGTAACTATATTTTATATATGATATATATGGTATTTATGTTTTCTATATTATTCTGAATTTTATATTTAAAACATGACTTTATGTTTTTCATTTTATGCAAATGCAATAATTTCATACGAGGAAGTGTGGACTACCGCCCCCTCAAGTGATGTGACTCGTTCATGCAATACATGGAATGTATAAAGAATGAAATAAATGAACATATGTGACCTATATAAAATATATATTATACTGGAATTATAATATATATATCTCTCAATTTTTTTTAATTCCATTAATATGACAAATAAATGAAAGTAGTGTTCATGCGTACGTACGGCCTACCGTCTCCATGAACGGTGCATTTCATTTATTTTTATCTCCAAATGTTATGGAGTAGTATAAAATGAATATTTACTGGATATATATGATATTTAAATAATTAATACTATTCTGGAGATGATTTACTTATAACTACATGGACAATCATTTTAAAACAAGTTCATTTTTGACTCATGTACCAAACATCGACAAAAACGTCGGATATGAACTCACATTATTAGACAATTATTATAAAATCATAATATGTGATATGAACTGAATAATAATCTTTAAAATAGGTCCTTAAGTAATTATAAATTGACCAAAGTTTATTATTCAGGAATATAAAGAAACGAACAAGACAAGTCAGATTTGAGGTAAGGGATCATACCTCTCTCTTTCTTTTAAAGTACTCTCTTTTATGTCATTTCTTTTAAGATCATCTTTATTATGTTTGGGGATGTTCTTTTATATTCCTCATTCTGTAATTTTTATGTTCATATTTTGAGAGACCCTATTTTATCTCATAAATCCATTTTTGGAAGTTTTAAGTGGCGCCGTTAGGCTGCCGAGTTTTCGTAAGGCATTTTTCATCTCACTTTTATTCCCGTGAGATTTATGCTACATTTACCACTATTTCCTTTGAGTGGTATATGTACTGACCATTATTCTACTATTTTTTTAATATAATTTCTTTTATGAGTATTTACATCAATGTTTTATTGTCCTTATTTCATGGGGTGTATGTTTCGAAAGATACCCAAGTCGGTAAGGGAACCTTTCACCCTCCTCTTTTTAAAAGACTTATTTTTTTTGGGTCTTTTAATTTACATATTGTAATGTTGTGATATGTTCTTATATATCCTTATTGATGTAAATTTTATGTCCCAGTGATGAGATACCCTTTTTATCTCTCATCAACTCATTTTCTGAATTTTGAAGAGATGTCGTTAGGCTGTCAAATGTTTTGAAAGGGAACTTCTTAACCCAATTTTTATTAATTGGGATAAACTTGTTCTCCTTGAATATGTCGTTCTATGAATATGTGTGAATGACCTATGATTTTTTTACACTTAATATCCACTTATATTTGGTGTATTCGTTTGTCACACATAATTATGTAATTGATTTATCCTTAATACAAGGATACCGGCTTTGTAAGGGACTTCATCTCAATCTCCTTTCATTGAGGCATATTTTGTTCTAATACAAAGCTTTCTTTTATATGGTGTATAAACCCCTTTTACTTATACTTTTATTCGAAAAGAATATTTTCTATACGAAGCGTTTTACTAAATGACAAAAAGTATGTTTCTTTTTAATGTACGCAGTGACAATGACCTTTTCGCCGCCGTGAGTATTGTTTGATCTTTGGCTTCCTCAATAATCCATTATATTTTTAAAAGTAAATAAATACCATATACTCTTTTTTGGTATTGAAAATGGTTTTGACAATGGATTTTTTATGTCAATATATTTAAGTGATATATTTTTCTTGAAATGTGGAAATGTTTTCTTTCCTTTATAATTGTTTTATGTCTTATGATTTTATAATGGTACTTGGACATTTGACGGGTTGTTACATGATAAACCATATGATAGGTGGTGTCGTGAATACCAGGATGGGTGGTTACGTTATAACCTCCAATGCATTGGGTATGGAAGTAGGTAGTATGGATATTCCATTAAGAATGTGTGGAAGTCGACCGTATGGTTATTCCATTTATGTATGTTTATGTCCCAAGTTACCTTTATATGTTATGTGTTGTTTATATGGGTTTTATGGTAATCGTTTGGTTATAAAAGGGTAAGTAATGGTCTTTTATTCAATTAATAGTTTTTACTACTTCATAAAGGTGAAAATTATTACTTTGGTAAAGTACTCATGGTTTACTTGTTGTTTTGAAAAACTAGCAGTTTTCCTTATTTGTGTATCCTTTACTAGGCTTTTTATGCTCATCACAAGTTTTTGAAATGTTTTCCATAGGACTTAAAGATGAATAGGGTCAAGGATGGGATCAAGGAAAGACATTTTATCTAAAACATGGAACTAGACATGTTTCTTTTTTAGTGTTTTTTTATTTTATGGAAACTTAGTAGAAGTGTCTACTATATAATCTTTTGAGATGTAATAGTTATGACCCAATTCTCTAAAACTCTAAACCTGAAAAGATCCTCTATGTGAATTATTCATTTAATTCATGATTAAGTAATGTTTATGGTTTGGGCCTTATATTAGTTCCCTTCTAGGTATTTATTGATTGCTATCATCGTAGGGTGAGTTTCACATCACCAGAGGGCAGATCATTTCTTCATAAGGGTGAATGGGATGTCCAGGCGAGCAGAGCAGGACCTGAGCATTATGGGTTAGGAGGAGTTACAGCCCAGATTACTAGTCTTTATCTGGATGACTAGGGGACATCACAGATGGACTTTCCTCCAGTGGTAGATCATTTTAGTGACGTATTTCTAGAGGAATTTTCAGAATTGCCTCCAGAGCAAGAGGTAAACATTTGTATTGAGCTTATGCCAAGAGCGGCACTGGTGTCCATTCCTCTTTATAGAATGGATACACCAGAGTTACAGGAGCTCAAGAAGAAGTTGTAGGAGTTGTAGGAAAAGGGTTTCATCCGACCTAATACTTCTCCTTGGGGTTCGCCTATCATGTTTGCGAAGAAGGAAGATAGTACCCTCGGACTTTGTGTGGATTATCAGAAGCTGAACTAGTTGATGGTCAAGAACTGATATCCCTTGCCAAGGATTAATGATCTCTTTGATCTGCTTCGAGGAGCCCGTGAGTTCTCGAAGATTGACTTGAGATTGGGTTATCATCAGTTGCATGTTAGACCATCTGATATACCTCTTACAGCTTTCTAAAGTAGGTATGGTCTATACGAGTATGTGGTTATGTTGTTCGGTCTCAAGAACGCACCTGTAGTTTTCATGTCATTGATGAACTGAGTGTTCCATCCATACTTGGATTCTTTCGTGGTGGTCTTCATGGATGACATCTTAGTATACTCTCACACTCGACACGACCATGCTACCCATCTTGAGATCATTTTGATTACACTAAGATAGAATCAGTTATATGTTAAGAACTCAAAATTCCACTTTTGGATGGACCAGATTTATTTCTTGGGTCATGTTATCTCAGAGACAAGGGTATCAAGTATACCTTGAGAAAATGAGAGTTGTAGTTTCCTAGGAGAAAACAAAGAATGTCTTTGAGGTATGAAGTTTTCTAGGGCTGGCTGGATACTACAGGCATTTCATACAGTACTTTTCATGCTTAGCAGCTCCACTAATGGGCCTGACTAAGAAGGGTGAAAAGTTCTTATGGTCGGATTCTTGTGAGTCAGCCTTTCAAGAGTTTAAAGGGAGGTTGACTTCAGACCCGATACTAGTATTTCCCTAGCCAGGTAAGAGCTATATTTTTTACTATGATGCCTCAGGTATCTATTTGGGAGCTATGCTTATGCAGGGGGAAAGAGTCGTTGTGTATAGGTCTCGGCAGTTGAGGACACATGAGAGGAATTACCCAACGCATGATCTCAAGCTGGCTATAGTTTTTCATGATTTACACTCTTGGAGACACAACCTGTTGGGAGAGCATTTTGTGGGTTTCACCAACCACAAAAGTCTCAAGTATATCTTCACTCAGTGTGACCTAAATTTGAGATAGAAAAGGTGGGTTGAGTACCTTTAGTCCTTTTATTTTGTGCTTGTCTATATGCCAAGGAAAGGAAACGTTGTAGCTGATGCGTTGAGTAGGAGGACTCAGATATAGGCAGTTCAGGAGGCCAGAAGTGATTGGCAGCTTATAAATCTGTTCTATGAGATATATTTGGTAGTGAATAAAAGGAGGGGGGTAGACATTTCTTTCTTCTATAGTTGTTACCTCTACTCTTCTTGATCAAGTGAGAATGAGGTAGCTATCAGATTCTAAAGGTCTAGTCCTAAACGAAAGTCTGTCATTTGAGGACCCTATTCCTGGATGGACCATAGGCGAGGATGAGATCTTGCATTTCCATGGGCGTGTATGGGTGTCAGAAGACATATGTGTGGAGCTAATGTGGGACTTTCATTCCTCAGTTTGGGAAACTCATCCTCGTGTCACCAAGATGTATCATGATCTACACCATCAGTATTGGTGGACAAGTATGAAGAGATATGTTTTCGGTTTCATGATGAGGTGTTCCACCTGTCAGTAGGTATTGGCGGAGCATCAGCGACCAGCTGGGATTTTTCATCAGTTTTCCATTCTCAATTGGAAATGGAATGATGTTGAAATAGACTTCATGGTAGGTTTTCCAAGGTTTCCTCGAGGGAATTATATAGTGTGGGTTGTCATTGATAGACTCACTAAGGTTGCTCACTTCTTTCCAATCAAGAAGACTTTCAGTGTTGATGAGCTGGGATGGTTGTACATCCGTGAGATAGTACATCTATATGGAGTTTCACACTCTATTGTTTCAGACAGGGAAGCATGTTTTACTTCTCAGGTCTAGCAGGGATTGCAGAAGGCCTTGGGTACACAGGTGCTTCTGAGTACAGCTTACCACCCCCATATAGATGGTCAGTCTGAGCATATGATTCAAGTGCTTGAGGAAATGCTTCATGCATGCATCCTGGATTTTGGAGGTTCTTGGGAGAAAAACATACCTCTTGTGGAGTTTTCCTACAACAATAGTTTTCAAGAAACTATTCAAATGGCACCTTATGAGGATTTTTACGGTAGGTTATGCCGATCACCCATATGTTGGCTGGAGGTAGGAGAGGAAACTATGCTGGGACCTCGTCTTCTCTAGGAGACCACATAGCAGATAGAGTTTATTTGGAAGAGGATGGCTACTGCACAGTCTCTATGACAACCCTGCTTTTATTACAAACTTAAACATGATTTATTACATAAACCATTCACTTGATACAACATGGATGATTGAGAGGTATAGTGTATTTGGGGATTAGGATCATTACATAAAAACTTAAAACATGAAGTACAACATATTTATTGAAAACTTCCTTTACATTACCACTACATTCCCTCATACTTATCATTGCATGGGATAACCTGAGGACATGTATAAGAAAAGGGGTGAGCTATAAAGCCCAGTAATATAATAAACATGGAATACATGAGGAGTAAAATGCATGTTATACAATATCCATATCAATTGAGCACAATAGAAACATGAACATAAAGGCACGATAAATCATGGTAATCATAACATGGAAATGTGGCAACAACACTTAACATGGAATTAGCATGATCCAAGGCTCATTGCATATAGAGCATGAGTAAATCCTCATTGCACATGAAGAATGAGTAAACCCTCATTGCACTTGAATTAGCATGATTCAACACTCATTTCACTTGATGTATCATGATACTATACTTTACCCAATTCATTGGAGCGCTATAAGGGCGCACCCTTCTTAAATATTTCATTTCATCCATTAGTGTGCCACATGGATCATAAAACATGGATTTATAAAACATAACCATTTATTCCATGATAAAGGAATGTAGAATTCATACATGAAACTTTATAATCAATAAGTAAATTTGCATAAAGGTGAATACCCTTGATGGATAAATGGGCATCATATTCACTACACAATGGCATTGGATTAGAAAATCGGTGCGATTTCGGCAGCGTAACGGCGTGACATAAGAATTCATAAAAATGGTTGATGAGAGATAAAGGGGTTACTAATCATATTTACATGTAATGGAAATTAAAGAGGTCATATAGATACATGTCCCAACAATTTTAATGGAATTTAGATTCATGATACAAAAGTATTGCTTGAATGTAAAAGATGAGAGAGAAGTTCCTTTCGAAATTTAGACATAGTAACGGGTGTATATGGGAGGCATTTAATGAGAGAGAAAGGGGTCTCCCATCATTCAAACATAAATAGGTCAGTATGAGGTAGGTGATAAACCATACCCCAACAATCATAATTTAAATTAAAATGGCAAAACAACTTAAAGAAAATTGGACAAAATGAGAAGGGAAGAAAAAACCCTTACTTGGAAGTGTGCTTCAAAAGGCTTGAAAGAGGATTATTGGAAGATTGGGGCACCTTGAGAGGATTCTAGAGAGATCAAGGTAGAGGTTGGATGAACTCCAAAGGCTTTGAGTGAGGAGTAAGTGGGAGCTTGGGTGGGTTTATATAGGAAAGGTGAGGGAATTCTTTATTATTTAGGTTTGGGACCCCTTATATGAAATTAATCTAAACAACAAACCAACCCATGGTTTTGGCCCATGGTTTTTGGAAAAGGGAATAGGAAAACAATATTTTATAAGTCCAAAGTCCGAAATTCTTAAAATAATAGGGTTGATTATGTGGAGGTGAGTCACACTCCCATGGAAAACAATTTAAAAAGAAAAGGTGTTTAATAAGTCTTGAAGGGTCCATTAATGCTTTGAAAAGTAAGTAAAACAAACCCAAAATCACATTATTTTAATTTTAAAACATATATTGGCCGAACATAAAGCTTATATTATTTTATTACATCGCTATTGGTTCATTATGATGTCATAAAACACATTATATATTTAAACAGTATTTATTTTTTTACCCAAAAAATTGATTGTCTCAGAAAATTATGAAAAATTCACCGTTGGATAATTTTGACATCCTGGAGATAGCATTTATTTTATCTAAATAATTTTCTAAATATGTTAATTTTCACTTTTAAAATAAAAACCGACATTTATCGAAAATTCACAGGTTTTGACAAAAATGGCTTTCAAACCTTTATAAAAATTACAATTGCATTCATATAATTATATGATAATTTATATTTAATAAAAATTAATTTAATAATAATAATAATATTTTATTAAAATATTATTTAATTCAAAAATCCCTTAATTTAATAAAATAGAATTCTTAGTTAAATAATAACTAAAAAACACTATTTGTACTTTAAAAACTATTTACAATGTATCAATGATGACAAGAAAGTATATTCATTATTATATAAAAAATAATGTACATGAACATAGTAATAGAAGTTTGTTACATAACCCCTTAAAACAGCCGCATAAGACCTAAGGGTAAAGTGTGCGATGGTGACAGACTCTTGAGGTGGCTCAAATAACATTTCTCGAGTGGTAATCTCTATCAACTTCCACTTTTCCCGTAGACGGACTCGTTCAAGCTTGACATGATGAAGCTCAGCTTGGGCTTGGTCAAGAGCGAATCCCAAAGACGCCACCTCTTTTCCGAGCTCTGACAAATGGGATTCATATGGAGTAATTCTATTGGATGAGGCCACCGCTTCCTTTGTCTGAGTAAATTGGATTTGTTAAAGCCCTGTATTTATACTAATCATGTGATCACTGTCCAACGGCTATAAAAGAAATGGTCACAATTCTTAACATAAAACCAAATAAGTTGACGTTTAATTAGATCATGTGGTATTTCCATTAATGAAACTTTGGGTCGTTACAGTATCGATAGAAGTCTTATACTGATCGGCGGAGACGACCTCTAGAGTTTGAGGTTGGGGATTAGGTTTTCCTATGTGTCACACCAAGGTTGGGGCACAGGTGGATTAGGAGATAGGGTAAGCTTTCACCGAGGTACGTCGGGTTGTTTGATATTTTGGATAGAGTTGGTCCGGTTGCCTATCGGTTGCAGTTACCTCAGAGGTACCAGTCTATGCACGACATTTTTCACATTTCTCAGCTTCAACATTACTTCTCAGACACATCTCCTACTTTTCAACCTAAGGAGGTTGAGTTAGAGGTGGTTTCCTTTTCTGAGGAGAATCCTATCTAGATTCTTGATCGTAGTAAGAAAATTCTCAATGGCCAGTTTGTTTCTCGGGTATGAGTGTTATGGCAGCACGGGCGAGTATAACACGAGACTTGGGAGAGGGAGGTCGATGTACGATCACAATGGCCAGAGCTATTCGAGGATTCTTCTTCTACACCTCCTTGCTAGAGAAATTCGGGGATGGATTTCTTTAAGGGGGAAGTTTGTAAGAAACTGGAACTTCTTTTTAGGTATGTTTTCCTTTTTCTTGTGTTTTTTGAGAAAAAACGTAGTTTTTTGGAAATTTCTTAAGTACACGCCATGTACTTTATGAGTACACATCATGTACTCAGTTACCGCGGGTATCCAAGTGCTTTCCGTGTAGAGACTATGCACATGACTGTGTATGGTGACCTGGAGAGCGCTTAATGTGGGGGACATTGAAGGAAAGTACACACGGTGTACTTATAAAGTACATGTTGTGTACTTTCTTTTTTTCATTAGACACGTTGGGGTCATGTCAGATGGACAGAACCACCTTCTTCTAGGTTTGGTTCATCCGAGATCACTTTTACGGTCGTGAAACTTCTCTGAGCCCATGAACAAGCATTTGTTCTCCAAATCAACCATCGTCGATTGAATTGGGATCACCTCGGTAATCTCTTCCTTCTGCTAGATCTGTGTTTCATGATTCCTATTCTTTCTCAATATATCTTTGGTTGAGAATTTTTATAATTTTTGTATATCTATGGTGTTCTTGGGAGATTCAAGGCATGAGTTTCACTTATATCGATCCTACAACACCAAGGTAGGTGGTTTGTGCCTTTTCATTGAAATTCTTTGAGTTGTATGTGCAAAAGTGACAATACCCTTGAACGGGGTATTGTGTGTTTATTTTTTTAGCCCTGTTGATTGCCTGATATGCTTGCATGCTTGAATAGAGGTTAATTGAGTGAGAATAGGGTTAATTTCTATGCTTTGGAGGTGTTTCCCATGCATGATTGTCTGTTTTGACTGTTCGGACTTGTTTTCCTATTAGGTTGTTTACTTATCATGCCTATTATTGTTAGGATGGAGTGATTGTTTATTTGACATGCTGTTATGTTGTGGACTATTAGCCAAGTAGTTCTTGAGGTTTACTTTGGCCAATACGCTTTTTTGTACTTGCTTGACTTACATAGGGTCGTGAGAACCTGGTTTAGTGGACCATAGGGAGAATAGATGTAAGGGATTCTCCAGAGTGTCTGTTATCTTTGTTACGATGTGAGACCATAGGGGGGATTTATGTAAGTGCTTCCGAGTGTCTATAGTTCCTCGACGTGGGCCATAGAGGGAATATGATTTAAGTGCTTCCCCAGATCTCCTTTATCTATTGATGCAAGACAATAGGAGGAATTGATGGAGAGTTCTTCCTCAGAGAGTCTATACTTAAGCTGAACTATAGGGGTTAGACTGAGTGTACTACCCAGAGGGTTGCTTGTGTTGCTAGGTAGGACCAGAGGGGATAAGATGTGATTACTTCCTAGAGGGTTACCTATTTGTGATTATCTGGTTTCTTGATATGTTGTGTTTCAATGTTTTAAAACTGTAGTAATTTTTACTTTTGAGTACTTCCTTGTTTACTGTTTCTTTTGATTTTACCTTCCATATATATTCACTAAATGTTAGGCATAGATCATTTGGTGGTTTCCTACTGGGATTAGTCTCACACCCTGTTTGGGTCATGCTTTTTGGCCCAAATAGATTATATTGTTGTAGGTATAGATAAGGGAAAGTGCCCTTATACTTTAGGTACTTGACTATGCTGGTGCTGGAGAGCATAGGACCAAGCTTAGGCTTGCGATTCTATAGAGCTATTTATTTCTTTTCTTGTACTTTTTTAGTACTGTATTTCAGCATTGTGATTTGTTTGGATACTTTCCTAGACATGTGTATCATGCATCATTTATATATATGTTCTCTAGTTGTTTCTTTCATCAGTCTTCCATTGTTTACTGTTGTTGGTATATTTAATGCTTCCGATATTGTTATATATTTCTCTTCCACTTTGTTACTCTTACAATGAGGGAATAGTTTCCCCACTATCATATCCAAGGCCCTTGCTGCTAGTTGGTAGCCTCTAGAGTTAGGGTAAATGCGCTTGAGGCCATGTGACCAACCGGGTACGGGGCGCCTCTGGACGACTTTCGGAACTGGGATGTTACAATATTTGATATTAATCAATTAAATGACATAATCAAGAGGATAATAGGGATAATATAAATCAAAAAACATTAATACCAGGGATCAGATAAGTTCATATGAAATAAATACAATTGAAGTGGATTATAATATATAAGTGGTGAAAGGTACACATATTATCCACTATATATATAAAAAATGTCTTACTTTATTCTGGTATGTTTTATTCATTCATATCATGAAATTTTTTAATAATACTAATCCATCGACTCAAAAATTTTAAATAAAATTATAATGAAAAAACATAGCCATGTGATAATTAAAAATAAGTTATAGAAAAATTTACATATTGAAGTTGAAGGGAAGATACTTCATTAATATGTAATTAATCATCACATTATTGAATTCAATGTGGTATAGGGCATGTCTTTTATCTCCCTAAATATATTTCATATGAATTATCATTATGGGTATGTCATATTTAATATCCCATGGAATTAGATAATCATATATCGAGGTATGTTAGATGATGAACTCCATTCAATAGATAATTACAAATAATGGGTCTTAATACCTAATAGTGAGGTATGCATGGATCAAATGAAGAGAAAATGAATAAACTATTAAAAAATATAAGAATAGATAGATGTGTTTCTGGAAGGACTATATGGTCTTCCTCTATAACATGATGTTTTATTTTTAATTGAGATAATAACTAGTTCAGTGACCATATCAAATTGTCCTTATTTATTATAAACCATTTTATTAGAATAATCAATTAATAAACTTCCACAGAATTTAGAGTTGGTTTTTATATGATTTTTTTAAATATGTGGATCTCAGTTCCACTCTTCCGGAATGAAGGATGTATCAATGCATCATTTCATTGATTATCATGAACCTTAAGAAATTATGATCAATAAAAAGTATTACCTACCTCATATTGATGATTATGTTGATCAATATATAATGGATAACTTTCATTTAAATGTTGATCCTTTTAATATAATCACTTATTGGAAAAGAGGGATGATATACCAATAATAGACTTAATTATATGGTATAGACTATATGAAGTCATTGTAGTTCCATTATAATTTACAAATTCAAATTCCATATTGTTGGATATTATCAATATATTCACTTTTGATTTTGTTTAGAAATTTGTGTTAGTCATTATTGATGATATTCTAATTTATTTAATGAGTAAGGAAGAACATTATATGTATTTTAAGATTTTTTTTAATTTCCATATGAAGGGGTAAATTTTATGCTAAATTTTGAAAATGTAAATTCTAGATTCAAAAAGTATCATTCATAGGTCGTGGATTCATACATAGTGAATATTTTTGGATCCCAAATAATAAAGGATATTTATGAATACCCTAGAATGGAATATCAAATAGATATCCCTCTTTATTATTGAAATATATAAATACTACTTGATGTTTTTAGTAATATTTTTCACAATATCTAGATCGAAAATTATTTTTAACATAGAAGGGTGTGATGATACTCTAGATAAATGTATGTGATGATATCTTCCTGAATCCAAAAAAGAGTTCAGTCATCACACATGTACGTATATTACCATGTATTTAGGAATGGTTTTTGATCCTTTTGATACATAAATTAAAGGATTTAAATTTTATTTATTGATAAGTGACATTGTGGTATCCTTTTCCTCATGTTATTTTTTTGTAAAATTACTTGAATCTCGATTCAGATTGAGAAATAATTATATTTTAATTAATGATATAGAGAAAATAAATCTATAATAATGTTTTTCATAAATATCCTAATATAAATTTCATGTTCTATATATTCAAATAAAAGTGGTTGGACATACACCAAATGAGATAGATGGAGTTGATTAATGAATATAATAACCTAAAACATTTACTCCATTAGAAATAAAATAGGGTGGAATATGATCTATATAGAAATTGTAATGTTACTTTGTCAATAATGTGTATTTAAGGAGAACTAATACCTATGGATTTGAAAAGAATATACATTGAAATCATATATAATGGGATAAAATCCAATATTTTTCTAATTATTTCTCATTATTCAATCCATTCTAAGGTGATGGAAATGTAGATAAATATTGTAGAGATATATAAGATGTTATGAAATATTTTGGAGTTTAATGTAAATTGAATTGTACATTTGTTTCATATCCATTTCATAGTTGAAATGGATCTTTTAGATGATACAAATAGGTCATTTTTCTATATTTACCTAGGATGCACAATGATATATATAGATATTATCCAATTCTTCTACATAGAAAACATCATGAAAGAAATTATAGTTATAAAGACCTGGGATTATCCTGAGTATTATATTTCTCAATTTTTATTTGGATTCTAGGTAAATATTAATGGGTAAATTAATAAATTTAAACTAGTGGAGAACCTTATAAAATTATGGGGCAATTCATTTGAATCCAATATATAGTGCTTCACCCTGATTGAATCTGTCATGGGATTGTGAAAATAATATGTTCATGATAAAAATATATCTAACATAATTTTTTTTATCCCTTATAATTATGTTGATGGTAATTTTTCATTTTTCCTTTTAAATGAGACATTTATGGGAAATATGAGATATTGATTCCATCCATAATCGGGGGCTATTAACATAGTATTTATATAACATTGGTTTTCATCAAGACCAATTGGTGTATTATATCAAATATGTGCTAATTAATTGATTAATATAAAATATTTATTAATTTTTGTATATAAAATAAAAGGATATACCATTATTTAAACATTGATTCTTGCTACCTTTAAGGTTATCCAAATTAAATGGCATAAAATTAACTTAATGGAACTCATGCATCATTGTCAAAAGATAGAAGAGAATTATATAATCTATGTCTTCATTAATGAACAATTTTCACAAAATTAATTAATCATCCTCTTAGTGTGATAGTGGATCTAAGAGATGATGATTAGACATAGAGGATGAGAATATAACTTCTATTTTTTTCTCTTCTCTTTATGATTTCCATATTTCATTTTCAAAATTTATTATTAATTCATCAACATTGAATAAGGATGTGTAATTTATCGATGCTTTTTTTAATATGATGATTATTAATATTATCTATTTATTATTTGTTAATCCCAAATTCTTATTTTGATTTATTAACCATTGAGAATAATGGTAAAAAAATAATTTATGATGTTGGTTAAATTATATTGATGGAACGATGAAATGCTTCCATGGTTTTATCCAATCACACTTATAATTATCTTTATCTATATCAAAAATATTTCTTCCTTCTATCCATTTTCATTACATTATGTATATTAGAGGACCCTCTAGACTTTATGGATGCTAGTGGCATCAAATGATATTTTTTTATCATGGTACGTGTTGTAAAAGAGTAATGAAGGTTGATGTATTTAATGGTAGAAATGTTGTGGTATAGTAAGCATAATGGTAGAAATCCTATAATGTCATGATGATAAGTATCATCAGTGATGGTGTTGTGGTATTATAGTCTAGAGGGATATCCAATAGCTATTTGGTGGTCGGCCGTGTTGAGGTGATGGTATCTTGAATGGACCCTATGATGTCTACATAAGGAGGAGTAAGGGATTCAACATTTCTCATCCCCCCATCCTTTTCACATGGTTAAAAAATAAAAAATAAATATTAAATTTGATAAAATTATATGATGTCCATGCGTATTATAGAGTGAGTGGGGTGGTGGAATAAATAATGGGGGTGACGAAATGATTCTCCCTGACACACACACACAAATATATATATATATATATATATATATATATATATATATGTGATTATGTATTTTATATTAATGATCACAATTAGAAAAAAAAATATGATTTTAAATATTATTACTCTTAGATTCGATTATTTAATTTTAAAGAGATATTGTATTTATGATATATCAATAAAATCATGACCAAGTCATCAAGAAAGAAGATTTGTATCCAATATATGGCTTAGAAATATCAATTGTGTCTAGGGCCCTAGGTCTCTTCATGTATTGTCTCTCATTTTTTATCAATGATGTGATCTATTTGGACATGTATCTCCCATTTCATAGTTATATATACATCATTATGACATATGTGTATAGTACTGATGATGGGTCCATAGCATGAAAATCATAGTGTCCATAGAGTTCAAAGCCCTCCCTAGAAGTGTTGTTGTGTTACAGTGTTGGTTACCACCACCATGATCAGTTATATTGGGTAACTACCCGCCATTTATAGTTTCTTGTTCATGTAATATCATCCCCTATATATAGATAATATAGGTACATAATTCCCCCAATATATTCTAAAGTTGAACACCACTATCTGTATAATTATCATTTTGTCTATCTAAAGATAAAAGATACAACATGATATCCTACACTAGAGTTAGTATTCCACTAACAAACTAGAGTTTTAGGATCCTATAATATAGTTATTATAGGTTTGAGATCTTACAAAGTGGTATCATGTAGATGGATTAAGGGATACTAAATCCCCTCAACTTCTGTATCTTCTACAATGATGAGTTAGATCTCCTTCTTCAGTTTAGATGGTAGTGTGGTAGTTGTAAGGGTAGAGTAGTTCAAACATCATTGGGAATTGTGACTCATAAACAAGGAATAAGGTTTCCCTTAAGATGGAATATACATCATGTTATTGTCCATTAGCATTGAGGACACCTCTATATAATTATATTCCTAGTTTGGTCATGTGGTTTGACTATCAATGGTTGAGGTGATGATGATTGGTAATATTCTTACATCAATAAAAAAATTATTTTAGATTATATCATGATAATCAGTCATTATCATTTATTTTGTTACTCCATATTACTAGGAGCATGATCTGACATGGTTTTCTGGTTTCTCCACCTTATCTTCCTTATAGTCACCTATTATACTAGGATTTAAAAAAACTTATTTCCTTTTTTCTTATTTTGGGGTTTTCAAAGTGCCCTATTATTCTTTTTTATAATCACACATGCATAGGCCATGTTCCCTATGTGTTTTTTCTATGAAGAAGACATACATGTTTAGAAATGGGATAGTTAGATGGGGTAATAGTGATTCTTTTATTGATGTTTCTCATTATGATTCTTAGAGTCACTTAATGGTGTATGGTAAGATGTGATGGTGGGGGTTTTGGATATGGATTGAGACTGATCTTATAAAAATGGATCATGAATAATACTCTTAGTAATTTATGTTTCATAGACCATTTAGATGTTTGATTTTCTGAAAATTTAGATTTTTGGAAGAACTTATAGTTATTTTCCTAATCATGTATTATAAACAGTTTAGT
This sequence comes from Viscum album, assembly GCA_963277665.1. NCBI lineage: Eukaryota > Viridiplantae > Streptophyta > Magnoliopsida > Santalales > Viscaceae > Viscum > Viscum album. The sequence continues at coordinate 4,142,408 of OY728166.1, read as the reverse complement.
TGATAATTTATTTATATTTAATTCTAATTTTATTGGTTATTATTATTCATTGGATATATTTTTTTGTAGTAGATTTTTATATTATATGGAAACTTATTCAATTTGATATTCCTAATTTGTTTTAGTCACCAAAACCTATCCTATTGTTGAATGGATTAGGGTGGAACTCATGATTTACCATTTGATCAGGTGGGGAACCATGAGGTTGAGTCATGTAAGAGTAATTTGAAATCCATTTTTCCAAATTAAGGTGTTTGAATATAATATTCACATGTTTAATGGTTTTATAATTTGGGAAATTATTCTAAGAATATCCTATATTAGGTTTACAAATAAAGGATACAATCATCGGTGTAGAGAGTGGTGTATCCTTTCTCTAATACATTGAATAAATTTTAATTTATGATAACATATAAGACCTATGTGTGGGGTACATGTATGTTGGTGTATGTATCATCTATTGGTCAGCTATGATATTTCATGTCATGTTTTGACAACTCATCTAGATATTATCTTTTCTTAGTGGGTTCATCCTATCAAATATATGGTTTTATAGACTGATATCTTTTTTTACCTATATGTCAAAACATTACTTACATGCTCATATGTTTGTAACCCTCACTTTAAATTTTTGAGTGTGGATTTAATAATTTGACTCTCTTGTGTGATAATATTTCAATGTGATCTGAGGCAGTTTATCTTCCTTTCCATTTAGTGTATATTTTCCTTATAGAGTTTATTATGTTCTCTATTGAGATGGAAGATACTACCCATAGGCAGTTCATGTTACAAGCATTCTAATTGTATAGGACTTAAGAGTTTACAAGGAATGATTAATACAAGAGTGATAGTGTTTCTATAGGATTCTTATGCTTATTTTTCATTATCATTCTATATTTTTTGAAAATATTTAGATTTTGTGTCAATATTCATATAAGGGATGGCAATACATTTGTGTTTAGAATTTTCTAAAAATCATTATGGGTAATCTCTATATGGGATTTATTTTTATTACTTTTTTCAATGATTTTTTTTCAAATTATTTAGAACCCTCCAATAGGTGGTGTGACCATGTTAGATAATATTTCAAGGAAAAAAATTGTTAGGTGTTTATTAGATATGTTTTGATGAGGAATTTTTTGATCTCATCAGTTCAGGTGAAGACTCTGGAGAAGGTGTTATAGAGATGTGGTAGTGATTCCCACAGAACACTAACTATTACAAATTCTCTTTTTTTAGCATTGGATGATAGATATTATTTGGTGGATGACCCTGATATTTTGGGGAATGATATTGTGTTGACTAATAACTTCCGGTGGTTTCAAGGATGGATCTCCATGTGGGATGTATCATAGTTACCTCATACCTCAATGATGTAGGTCTGGTTTTCAATATGGAATCAATTTTGAGAAAGATACTGTAGTGAAAGAGTATTTATTGATGGACTATCAATCGATTCTATCTCATGAACACCACATTTATATTGTTTATATCTAGTGTAGATCTTTGATAGTCAGGTTTGTTAGAAGATATGTGTAATGAATGGGTATTGTCAGGAATTAGTGGGGTCATCAAGGTATGTGATTCATGTCAATTCATCATAAAACATAATATTGAGGTAATTAAGAATATTTTATTCATTTTAAATCTTATGTTTTAGTATTCAATGATTTTAGTGAAATATTATTCTAAAAAAATTTCCTAGAGAGTTTCAAAAGATTGGCTTATTCTTTCAATGGTACCTATAATGATTTAGATTTGGGTTCTTGTTCTAGTTCTATGATGTGATGAGAGGTTGAGTGAGGGAGTTGAGGTGCACTCCCTATAGTTATTGGGAATCTGTAGGTATGGAAAGTGAATCACACACTTGAATAGTTAAAGTCACAAACCCATATTATTATAATTAGAACATTAGGAATGTTGTGCATGGGTGAGAGTTCAATCAATATGAATATCTAATTATATTGTAATGCATATAATTAAGTGACCCACGATTATCCTGTTATGGGAGATTCATATATGAATCTAATTTTAGTCAGTAGTTGATGTTTTAATATTTCAATATGGAATATTGTGCCCCTTGTTTTATTGATACAGTGGATAGACTGACTATTTCATTTTAATGGTTTGAGGATGAGCTTGTTTAGAATTCAAGGTATTTTCACTAGTCTTCCCAAATGAATTTAAATTGTGTTGAAACTCTCATAGTGTGGGATCTATATTCCTATAGGGTTTTGGCCTCTATGAATTTGAGGCTTGGGTAGTTATTTATATTACACTATCATTGAAGAATCATGGTAGTTGATGCTTCATTAAGAAGACTCTCTATCTGTTTGATAATGGAGGCACATTTACATCTTTCATGGGAGACAATTATTCTTGTGCATAAAGGGTTACATTTCTCACATTTTGTTGACAATTATGTCCAAAAAACTCTCCCTTTATGTGTTATTGGACTATGGTGGTGATGTAAACATAGTTTTCTAGTGGTACCATATGATCTTAGGAAATAGACTTGAGTTTTGTTTCTAATTTTATTTATCACAATGACCACATCTCATGTAGTAATGGTGGGTTTTCTATTGTCATTTTTTTATGTATCACAATTGAAATACATAGTTTATAATACCCTTGAAGAATATAGAACTTAATTTAGATCATATTTTGGATCTTTATGGGTATGACCATCCCATGGAAACTCCTGCTATTTGTTGTGGGTGTATGTTTTTCTTTGTGGGTTTTGGATTTTACTCAATCAGGTAGTTTTTATCTTACGGCATGGACCATATAGAGGTGGGTCATCTGAATAGTAATGAACACCTAAATTGGATTATAGTGGATCGGTATGCATGATGGTTAGTGGTGATATGAAGAGTAGTTTCTCAAGGTGATTATTTTTTTGGATGTTCTCATTAGTATATTTTTTGAATGTGAGATGAAAAAAACATGATATCTTAAGTAATGGAGGAAAAAAACTATTGTAGATCAGGGACTGTATGTAGGATTCATATAGATGTTTCTATTTTCTAGGAGTCCATTATCACTATTTTATCATGAGGTTGTGATATATCTAACCATTCCATTTAGGATGTATATGATAGAGGATCGGATGTCAAACCTGGAGGTCTATGTTCATAGAATTTTTTCTGATGTCTGTGTGGATATTTTTTAAATGCTTAGAAATGTTTGGGGAATGGATTGTTCATTCTTGTAATATAACTATTGTGGATTCTATAATAAGATGTGTAATAATTCACTCCCATAGGTGAAAACTTTTTTAACCAACCATTTAGTGATGACAGTTTGTTATTCATTGTTATATATTGATCGATGTGACGGTATTGATCTGGAATGAGAAAAAGTTTTAGGTGTTGAGTCACTAAATGCATCATTCAATGAGTCACTCAGATTGGAAACTTATTATTGATATCATAGAGGATAATATGTGATTTTTTCATTTTGGTAGGGGTATACCATGTAAACTTAGGTCTCATCCCATAAAAATGAAGGATGTTCATGTGATGGTTAGTTCATTACATGGTGGTTCATGAGAACTCTTATTTTGCAACACTTTTTTTCTTTTTCAAGGAATTAAAGGGTTTATGGTTAGGATAATGTAGATACCTATTTTTATCTAGAGGTATATTGTCACACCTCGACTGAATTAAATATTTTATTTCATTATTTCTTTGACATTATAAAATTTTTGTTGGGGTTTGGGTTGAGTCCTGAATGAAAGTTTTTTGAGTTATGTTAAAAAGTGCCCGTTTTTCAGCTGACGTCACTGGGCGCATGGGCGGAGAGTGTTTTGGAAACCCCACACGACTCTGCTTAGACCTCGGCATGATTCACTTGCCTTCAGAAAAAATTTAAAATGAGTGAAGTTTGTGATTTATTTTATTGTTTGAAATTCTTATGGTTAATAATTTTATTATTATTATTATTATTATTATTATTATTATTATTATTATCATTATTATTATCACTATTATTATTATTTTTATTAATGAATTTTTATTATTAAAAGAATTTTTTTATCATTATTATATTTTATTAGAGTTATTATTATTATTATTGTTAATATTATCCTGTGTATTATTATAATTATTATTATAACTTCTAATATAATTATTATTATGAAAATAATTTGACATAATTTGTTTTTCCTTTTTTCTTTTTTTTAATGGAGAAGGGCTTAGGGTTCAGGGCAGCGGGCCCCCTCCCCCATTTTTTTTCTTCATTCCATAGCCCTACGCACCGCCCCTGTTGCCTTTTCACGCAGCGTCGGAGCGCTCCCCCCCTGTTGCCTTTCCCCACAGCACTAGAGTGCCCCCTTGGATCCCTCCTTCTCCCTTCAGCGCACCTGCCTCCCCGCCTTGCATCCGACCTTCTGCTGGAGCCCCCACCCCGCTTGAACCCGCAGCACCTCGGCCTTATATCCGCTGTCCAACCGGCCTAACATGCCTCCGCTTCTGTGCGCCACTCAGCCGGTTCTCCCTCCTTGCAGCCGCTGACCTCCAGCAGCCACCCTCCGTGCCTCCACCTCCTACCCATGACCTCCAACACACCACACCCATCCCGGCCTCCCCTCCACCTGCCGATCTCGCACCGCGCCACTATTGTACGCCTTGTTCCAGCACTCTCCTCCAGCTTCAGGCTCTCGCCGGTGCACCCTTTCCCTCCTATCATGAGTCCCTATTCTAGTGGGAGGTATTCTCGGCGTCGCCTCTTATTCTAGTGTGCATGGGATAGCACCTTGATCCCCCCCACCGGCGCACACCCCATTTGGTCATGGCCCCTTTGACCCGTGTAGCTCACTCTTCACCGGCCGTCACACGCCCTCCTACCCAAGCTGCACCCCCATCGTTGCACCCTTGTCCATCCGTGTATCCCCATTTCAGAAACAACCTCTCCTATACCCTTTGGTAAGAGTTTGGTTAGATATTTCTTTGAGGGTTCGTCATTTTGGGCTCCTCCTTTGGTGGAGTTTTCATGCTATCCAAATCCTAGATGCTAGGGTTTATTTTTTTGGCTTAAATCCTAAAATTTGTGTGTTAAATCTTGTTGTGTATATTGGTTTCAGCTTCCAGAGCTTTCAGTTTAGGTGCGAATGAGTTTTCGCACTGGTTTTAGAAAGTCGTCCAACGATTGAGGTAGGATCCCTTTTCACTTTCCTCCCTTAAGTTTAGAAATAATTTGATTTCTTGTATTTTTCACGTCTGTTGAGTATTAATTAGTTATTTTTATTTTTATTTTTAGAAAAATGGTTTTATAGAAAATCATTTGCCTTTATAGATATTCATTGTTTGGCAAATTAATTTACTTGCTCTATTGTTTTGACGTGCTTAGCGATTAATTAGTTTGGTGCAAAATAGTTCTTTTTTTTATTTAGTTGTGTTCACTATTTTGTAGTGCTTTATAAACTGTGTTGTTGGTCTACTCAAAAAAAATTCAAGGGTTGTAGTTGAGTTTTGGTGTGACGTCAATGTTTATTTAGTTATAAAAGAAGTTTTGAGTGAGTTTTGTTATCTTGAGTCATGCGACACATTTTGAAATTGTTTAATAAATTTTTCTTAGTGGTTTGTTTAATTGTAAAAATGGTTTATTATATTATCTGAATGGTGAAAAGGTATTTTATAAATTATGTAAAGGTTATATAAAACTGTTTATGTGGTTTTGAGTTGGTTTTTTCTGTGCAAAACTGCGGGATACTAGTCAAAATAATCTTATGAATCTTTAGATAATTTATTAAATAATTTTGATGCTGCGAGCTTGGTTTTGAAAATGTTTTTTGTCACACATGCTTTTAAATGTATATTTCAACATATCGTGTGCTTTTTTATGGTTTTTCACTCTAGTGTTTTTTTGAAATGGACATTTGTCTCTTTAAAATGATTAGTGAATTATTATGGTGAGGTGTGGTTTTTGTAAACATGTTGCAGATTTTAATGTGGTTTTGTAAATAATGTTGAGGTTGTGATTTGTGTTTTGAAAACTTGTCGAGGTGGTTCTTTTGTGCTATTTATTCATTTAGATTGTTTTAAGTCTATGTTAATGCATTTTTAGTTGTGTGGTTATTGCATCGTGTCGGCAAGGAAAACCTGCAACACTGCGGTTGTCGGCATGCATGTGTTTGTGCGTCTATGCGAGGCGTGACATGCCATTGTGTTTGGACAGTGAGTCAAGGTAGGTCCCCCACTGCACTCACCTTTAAATTCAGAATTTATTAATTGCTTGATATTTTGTTAATTTTAATAAATGGGAAATTATATAAGAGAATTAATTTTTAAATGATTATTTGGTGTAAAAAGGGCTGTTTATTTTATACACGACACTTGAAACATTTTCTTGATGAGCAGACACCCGGTAGTGAAAGAATTCATGTTTGGCCTTTAAACATAATCCACAGAATTTTTAATGTAGTTCTAGTTTATTGATAAATGATTTATTTTGAAGCATGAACAAGTGTTTTGGTTCACTTGAGAAATGAGTATTTTCCTTAAAATTGGTGAAGGCCCGTTTGGCACTTTAATAAAATAAATTATTCTGAAAAACTCTATTTGGGGTGACTCAGATGTGATATTTGGTGTATGTTGACTGCATGATTTGTGTGTTATGTTTTTGCTGCTTGATTGACTTTGTTGAATCACCCCTTTCCTATTTATTATACGTGTTGACATGAGAACTTGGCATAGTAAGTGAATCTTCTGAGAAAGATTGCTGCACTAGTTTAGATTATGCACTAGCTAGTGGCCCCTGGTATGGATGACACTCTAATAGGGGATTGGGCCTCTCGGTTAGACCATGTAGGGAAACACCAGGCATTAGGGCGTTATGACGTCATCGAGAGTAGACATGCCTTCAGGATGAGTCACATGTATAGTACATTCTGGATTGTTCATGAGCTTCTAGGTTCAACCCATGTTTTTATTGAGTGTTAATTTGTATGTGGAGGACGGTTGATAGGTCTAGTTCGGTTTTTGGCCCATGTGTTCCACTTTTTCCATTGCCCTTAGTGTTTGTTGTGTGTTGTGTGTAGTTTTCCTTTTGACTAAATACTAAAATTTGGATTTCTAAATTGTCCGCAAAAATGTTTTAAAATGCAATGCACATGTTTCTTTCAAACACTAAACTTGTTTTTATATTAAAAAGGGAAATGGACTATTACTTGTTTTAGAAATTAAAGTATGTGTGGAAACCAATATTTTATATAATTTAGTTCAAACCTAGAATTGGTAAATTATTTATTTAATGTATGTGCATTGGGAATAGAATTAGTCGGGCCTACCTACTGAGTTTTAATACTCACGCCTATAGTGTTTTCCTATTTTTAGTTTCTATTGTAGGTTGAATCGAGCTTACAAGCCGTGGGTGAGAGTTGGTTGTGGTTTGGTGAGTGACTCTCGGGGTCGCGAGGAGTTTTGGTCGTGGTCAGGTTAGTTTGTTGTTGTTGGTCATTCTTTATTTTCATGTTGGTTACTTACTTAGTGTTATTCTATTTTCTTTGTGCTGCTTTATTTTTTTTCATTGGGTGAAATCGTTCCCTCTTGATCTCTTTTGATGCCCTGGTGCTTGTCGCTAGCTCAGGAGGATTGGGAATGCCTCTCGGGCCATGTCGCGGACCGGATCAGGTGATCGGTTCAGGGTTGACCCAGGTTGGTTCGTGACAAAATGGTATCAGAGCGGGTCGGCTACTGAGCAGACCTTGTTTTTTAGAGCGCCCATCATTATTTAGGGTTTTCATGGTAGAATAAGTAGAATTTTCGGGACTCGAGGTGTACAAACGAGAAGAAAATCATGAACCCTTTCTCGTTATGAACCTCGGATTACCATGGGATGTTCGGGTTTGTCAATGTCTTTTGATTCTTATGGTTTGTTTGTTATTGAGAAATGAAATGGGAGTCGGGCAGGTGACCTCTGTGAGATCGAATGGTCTGTCAAGCCATGTGGAGCTAGGGACTTTACCCTAGAATGCTCTCAGTGACGATGGTGTGACTGGCGTATAGTCGCCAACCATATGCCTGAGTCACCCATCATCACTAGTTTCCCCCTAGTGAATCGTTTGAGTTTTTCTTCATTCTGAAAATTGTTTTGTAAAGTTTTATTTTGGAAATCATGAAAAGTTGAAATTGAAATGGAAATGACCGTGTTTTGATTGTGTTATTTGTTTCCTTGTTCCTTAGTGTTCACCCCCATGATGGTTTGATGGATGCCCAAGGTGCGGGTTCGGGTGGTGCGCTCCTAGCTAATCCTCCAGTTGATTAGCCCATAGACTATGTTTTGGAGTTCCGAAAGTTGAAACCTCCTCTCTTTTATTGAAAAGAAGATCCTCTTGAGGAAAAGTAGTGGTTGTAGAAGATTGAGAGGAATTTCAGTTTCATTGGGCTACCTGAGTCGTTAAAGGTGAAGTTGGCTACCTTTATGCTTGAAGGCCTAACTTGGAAATGGTGGAAGTCTGTGTCTTGGAATAAGACTCGGTAAGATCTAACATGGGAGTTTTTCAATTCATCATTCATCCAACAACACTTCTCTGAGTTGACGAAGCTGAGGAAGAGGATAGAGTTGTGTTGTCTTCAGCAGAACGTTGAATCGATACTAGAATTATATTTACGTTTCATAGACCTAGTTATGTATGATCAGTGGTTTGTTGCGAATGATCCCGGGAAGGCTTGACAATTTGAGTCCGGACTCCGACCAGAGCTACGATCAAAAGTGGAAGAGCTCAACCTAACCACCTTCTCGGATGTTGCGGGGCAAGCCTTTTTGGATGAAACTGGGTTAGTAGGAGGACTTGAGGTGGAAAATCCTCCAGCTTTGGGAAGGAGTGCAGAGGATGGTGATAAGAATAATGAGAAGTGACCTGATGTTGGTGGTGTTAGTAGAAAAATCAAGAGGCCTCCATACCTTCAGTCTTCTTCTCCATAGCACAATGTCGTGATCTATCACCAGTGTGGTAGGAAGGGTCACAAGAGGCCAACGTGTCCAAGTGCTCTGATACCCTTCCATACCTGTGAACGTTGGGGTAACTTGCAGCGATTCTGCCGTGGTGTTTCCAAGAAGCGTGCTGAAGCTAGACCTAGCTCGTCGAAGGTCACCTCAGCCCATCAGCAGGAGTAGGGTTATGTTTGGGGACCAGTTTGAGGTTTTCTATTTATAGTGTTTCTTGGGTGTAATAATCGTCTCTTGTAGCGTTTTGCGGTGTCCCTTTTCTTTCAGTCGTAAGAATGGTTGTGGTTGAACCTATTTGAAACTTTTATTTTATTGGAAGTGTGTTTGGTGAAATTCTGGTTTGTGTGTTATGTTTGGGAATTTCTAAAGCCTGAATGTGAGGCAAGAGATGCTGCAATCATCTGTGCTCCAGCCATAGGCCCCGGAGTGAAGATGGAGCGTAGTCAGGAGAACCCCAGTGGTAGAGAAGGGTCTTAGTTTAATCTTGGTCTTTAGTGCATCATGATTTGTGTTCTTCTGAGGGTGTGATGTTGTTGATGGGGAGACGACGATAGTTTTGATGCTCTATCGGTTGGGCCCTTCCTTTCCCTCCCCTACCCTTATGGTGGGGTTTTTGGTCCTTGTGGAAAGTTTTCAAGTTTGGTTAATCTCATCAGTTCTTATGGTGAGGAGACCCATAGAGGGTCTCGCAAAGTTACACCTGAAGTGATTTAGAGTTAGCCCAATCCTTATAGTGGGGAGTCCATTCGGGCCTCCCCGTGTCAGTATTAGAGTTTGTGTTCGGGTATCATTTAGTGGCGAGTGGTCTCGTGTGGAACCACTTAATTTTAAGTTATTCCTATTATGTAAATGTCGGGATTGAAGTACACCCAATAGTTCCATTGGAAAAAAATTATAGGGATAAATCTCAGAAGTGATTTAAGTTCATTTTTTCCTTGGTTTAAATGGATGGTTTGGGTTTCATTTTGGTAGTGTTTAAAGTGTTCCTGTTTTGAGGATAAGTTGCATGTCATGGGTTTTTGATATATGTTTAGATCGATCAACTAGAGGTGCTTAAACTTTTGTGGGTGGATGACACATGATAAGTTTTATCTTTAGGTCTAGATCTTGTTGTGGATTTCCGAGGGCAGAAAGCGTTATGGTGGGGATAATTGTCACACCTCAACCGAATTAATTATTTTATTTCATTATTTATTTGGCCTTAAATAATTTTTTTTGGGGTTCGGGTTGAGTCCCGAACGAAAAACTTTTGAGTTATGTTAAAAAGTGCCCGTTTTTCAGCTGACGTCATTGGGCGCATGGGCATAGCGCATTTTGAAATCCCCGTGTGACTCCGCTTAGGCCTTGACACGATTCGCCTGCCTTCAGAAAAAATTTAAAATGAGTGAAGTTTGTGATTTATTTTTTTGTTTGAAATTCTTATGGTTAATAATTATATTATAATAATTATTATTATTATCATCATTATTATTATCACTATAATTATTATTTTTATTAAGGAATTTTTATTATTACAAGAATTGTTTTATCCTTATTATATTTTATTAGAGTTATTCTTATTATTACTATTAATATTATCATGTGTATTATTATAATTATTATTTTAACTTCTAATATAATTATTATTATGAGAATAATTTGACATAACTTGTTTTTCTTTTTTATTTTATTTTTAATGGAGAAGGTCTTAGGGTTCGGCACAACAGACCCCCTCCCTCGTTTTTTTCTTCATTTTGTAGCCCTGCGTGCCACCCCCTGTTGCCTTTCCCCGCAGCACCGGAGCCCCCCTTGGAGCCCTCATTCTCCCTTCAGTGCGCCCGCCTCACCACCTTGCATCTGCCCTCCTACTGGAGCCCCGACCTTGCTTGAACCCGCAGTGCCTCGGCCTTACATCCACTATCCGACCAACCTAACACACCTCTGCCTCTGTGCGCCACTCACCCGGATCACCCTCCTTGTAGTTGTTGACCGCCAGCAGCCACCCTCCGCGCCTCTGCCTCCTACCCGCGACCTCCAGCACGCCACACCCACCCCAGCCTCCCCTCCACCTACCGATCTCGTATCACGCCACTGCTATACTCCTTGTTCTAGCACCCTCCTCTAGCTTCAGGCTCTCATCGGCAGACCCATTCCCTCCTTCCGTGAGTCCCTATTCCAGTCGGAGGTCTGCTCGGAGTCACCTTGTAACGACCCAATAGTTTTTTTAAAAGGAAATTAATTTCTTGTAAATATATCATAATCACATTAACTACTAAGTGCTATGAGACCCTTAAAACTTTAGTTTGTCACTTCTGTGATGTGAATTTCAAAAATCCTATATACACAGTCGTGATCAGTAAGTTATTTAGAGTCCAATAAGAAAAACATAATTTTTGGTGAATAGTAACCTACCCTTATGAACAGTAGCATACCCTTATGAATAGTGATATACCCTAATGAATAGTAACCTTACCTATGATCATATATAAATAATATTCAAGTTGAAAGTATGATATACCTATATTTTAGAATAAGTTAATGAATGTTTTAAAACTGGTTTTTGATAATAAATTATGATTTTAATTAAATATTAAATTAATAATATTTAGAAAAATATTTTTGAAAAATGGAATTCATTTTTGGATTCTACACGTCAAAAAATGGTTAGGTTTAATTTTTGGGATTTTTCAGAAATACTTGATTTTTTTATGAATAGTAAAATACGGTAATTTACCATATATATACATTATAAGATAAATAGACTATTCCTAGAATCATGGCTGATTCACCACACTTAATCCGAATTCACACAATAAAATTACTATTCTTGGTCATGGAATACTTACTATTACTTGTCTTGTGAAGAAATAATAAATTAATGAGTTTTATATTAAGAAATCCCCTCTCTCCTCCACTATAAAAACCCCCTCTCACCCCCTCTTCCAATCAATCCTCTCAAGCCTTTTGCCTTCTCCAAATTCTTCCCAAATACCCTCCCAACCTCCTCTCCCATGTCCAGCAATCTTTGGTCTTATTAAAAGACCAAAACCTCTCCCTTAAGGAGGTTCTTAAGGAAGTTTGGTTCAAGAGGTAAATTCCTCTTTTCAATTCTTTGCCTTTCCTTTCAAGTTCATTTGTTTTATTTTTCTATTACCTCTCTTTATCCAAATTTTGTGATGAATTTAGTACCTTATATGCACTGGAATGTTTTCATGATAGTGGAATAATTTATCATCATCTCCCCCTTTTTACCTTATTTTATACTAGTAGCAAGAACACCATTCGAGATGTGTCAATTTTACACATTCAAGGACGATGGACTTTCGATTTCTTTTATCATTCTAAATTCTGGTCATGAAACCATTAATGTTATGGTTGAACTAGATTATTATATATAATATAACCTATTTAATATTCTGCAATCCCTTTGTTTAAATGGTGTTAGGTTATAAAGAAAAATGAGTTCGTTGTAATCAAAACCCACAAATTAACCAAAACAATTATCATTAAAGTTCTATATGATAATTCATCCTCGTTCCATGTAACCAAGTTATATAAATGAAAAATAACACCTATTTATGTTCATAAATAATATATATATTCAATTCTGGAGATTTACATCCATTCCACTTCATTACTTAAAAACAAGTGAACCGAGTATGAAAATAAGAGAAACGAACACTCCGGAATGACGAAAGTCAATACAATAACTAATCAATAAAGACATAAATGAACTAACCATAATTATGATAAACTAAATACATGTATAATAGGTTCAGAAATAATTTATTAATAATTATAATTTCATATTCCAGGAACTTAAGTACAAGAGCAGAACACGTTCGGAGTTAAGGTAAGGGTTTTTTCACCCGAACTTCCATTTTCATTCGGGATACTTTCATTTTCTAATTACCTCGATGTAATTCTTATATATTGTTATGTACTCATCATATGTTCTATGTGAGTATAATATATATGTTTACAAACCATAATACTGAAGGAACCCGGGACACCCTGAGAGGGGTGGGGTGAATCAGGGTGACAACTTTTTATTTTAATGTGATGGATCTTGTTCCCACGTTGGTAGGAACTTGTTGAACCTATATGATGAATATGATTAGAAAGAAAACATTCACATGAATAGAGAAGACACAGCACATTTTACTTGGTTCAACACTAAGGGCTACATCCAAGGATCATACGCCGACAAGTTGTCGGTCGTACCAAATTCCACTAATCTTCACTAGTTGTGGATTACAAAGGTTCAGGCACAGCCACTCTGTCCCAAACACACTGTCTTTACAAAGGTTCAGGTATTTATGATTGCTTCCCTCGGGTCACTCCCATTGAATCCCCCTGGCTCACTGCCCTTGGTGAAGTCACACTCAGTTTATAGACGTGAAGGTCTCTCCATCAGTGTAAAAGAATGCATCCTCTGTTGAATGTAGATGCTCTGTTGAAGCCCAACTTTAACTCGTATAAAAATCCCCCTTTTCACCGAAGGTATTGAGCAATCTTTCAGTTTTCGTGTAGCTTCAAAAGGACCGGCATACAACAACCTCACCTGGCGCGCTTCTCCAAGATCGGTGCACAAGTTTCAAGAATGGCACGCAAGTCACGTGCACGGTACAAAATCAGCACGCAGGTGACACCAACACACTTGCGCGACACTGCCTCCTTCAAATCCAAACTTGCACAGCTCTGCACCTTTAACTCCCAAACCGCCTTGGTCGCACAACCAACAACCGGCGCGTAACATCTACTTGCACGACCCAACTACTACTTGCGCGACTCAACCACTTGTGTGACGAGAGCTCGAAAAATCTATAAGTCTTGAATTTTCAATGTAAATGAGGAGGGGGGTCCTCTATTTATAGGAAAACATGACCCCCTGCGCGGCGGTGCGCAAGTGTCCTCACGGCGCGCAAGTCACGGCGTGCATCTCCAACTGCCTTGCTTCTATCGTGCTACTCACTTGTGCGAACACACCAATACTTGCGAGACCTACTTTCCTTTTCCATATTTTGAAGTTCCGATCATGAAGAACAACCGGCATGCAAGTTACCAATCCTCCTAGGCATCGGCGCGCAAGTCTCTTCACGGCGCGCAGGTCACTTGCGCGACCATCCCAAAACTTACGCGACCCTCATCCCTTTGCCATTTTTTCATGTTCTAATATTGAAAAACATATGGAGCACAAGTTTCCTCCCCTTTAAGTACACAGCGCACAAGTCTCTTTTCCAAAAACACTTTTCTCCATTTGTCGATTTTCAGGCCCAAAAATTTGACAAACACTGGGAAACGACGCCACCTTCAATATTGTTGTCTACTTGAACTGTATGATCTCTTTGCTGGTACACATTCTGAATATCCACTGAGGATTAACAACAAACACAAACCATAATCCAAATCATGCATAGAAGACCATGGTTCCAAAAAATCCTTCCCTATTTTATGGATAGTTACATGTTTTAAAATAGGATTTCAAAACTTTTTCTAAAAATACAAGCCCGATACAATGGAATTTCTCAAATTCATATCTTTTTTCAAGGGTAAGATTTAATCTATATTTGGAAACCATAGTCCTTATAAAAGCGCTCATTTTATCATGAAATACTATCTTACTTTACTTTTGGTTTTATACAAATATTTTTCCAAAAGAACTCTTCCTTTCAAAATAAAAGTCTATTTATCAAAAGAATTGCTTAATGATTTTAGAAGATTATTCTCGTTTGATTCAACACTCTTGTTGATTATTATGTATTGTTGGGGTTAATAATTTATGATGTCATATACCATATTTTATTGAATGGTTTATGACTAACTCTATTGTGGATGATCTATCCTAAAACCATTCACCATATTATTCCGAATGGTTAGTGTTTATGTTCAATAATTTTGGAAAGTTAGTTACATTTCATATGATAGTTTCAATATGAATGTATATGTTGTTTATGTTTATCCCCACTCATATGAGGAATTCATTGGACTTATTATGTGACGGGTGGGGCCCGATATAGCCCCTCGATGCATCGGTATATCTCATGAGACAACTAGATGAGGAATTGGCTGAGGCCTTTCCCAATGTGATATGAATTTTGGCTGAGGCCTTAATCATTAGACGTCTTGGACGAGGCCTTGAAAAAATTTTCCAGAATGTCCGGAATTATGCATTCCATCATTATGAGTTCAGATATTGATATTTCATGTGGTTATTTGATTATTAGAATACCCATGATTATGTTTTATTATGGCATTATTTACTCAGCTCATTTTCCTACCATAATGTGTTCAAGTTTTTTATTAAAGGCATGTGTTTTCAATTATGCATCATGTCTTATGTTTATAATATCTTCTGCTGTATTGCTTACTCTTACTGAGCATTTGAGCTCACCCCTTTCTTACGTATCATTTTTTTCAGGACATGAAGAAGTTTATTATGAATGACATGCTGAAATAACCTAGGAGTTATGGGTGTTGTCTAAGGAGTTTCCAGGTTGTATTTATCTTCAAGATGTAATATTGAACTTCTGTATGAATCTTGTTTCCAATAATACTAAACTACTCGGTCCTTTGGGATTCGCATTCCTTGTATGTATGACAACGTAATCAAACAAGGCACTGGCTCTGGGCAACTAGGGTCGGGTCCATATAGTTGGTATCAGAGGAAGTTTAGTAGAATACTTGGAAAGTAGATTTAGAAAACATAGAATTAGGGAAGAGTCCCTAAGTTATTCTTTGAGGATATACATACAATAACGTCTTGGTATTTTGGTAAGGAATAGATTATGTGGATCTTTCAAGCAATACATCCCTGTCTGGATACGAGCAGGTAGAGGCGGCTCTAGCACAGATGTATCTAGGGGTAAAACCCAAAAACACCACTTTGAGCTAGACTCGAATGGGAACTGGTGCACGACAATGGACCTTGCTGCACTCTTGGTTATGACACTCTCGGGGGATATGCTTAGGATAATTCACATTTTCTTTACAAGCCATTATAAAGGATTGAAATGTAAAATATTCCTCAAAGAAACCATATTTGTGAATATGGGATTTTCCATTTATAGGATCTCAATTTTTTTCTAAGTATTTTGTTAATTTAAGATTATACATTATGATTCATAACCTAATCTAGCGTATGACATTATCTAGATATGGAACCAAGTGGAAGGAATGGAAATCGCACGAACACACGTGTCCCTTGTAGGGATTTTCCTCCGATGCAAGATAATGATGTTGGCTCTGGTGATGTGACTGGTGCTGAGCAACTCATAAATATACTAGGAAAACTTACTCAGGTTATGAATAATAACCTTACCCGTATAGAGCATCCGGATCCACCACTTGGAGGAGCTATGCTAGATCTCTTTATGTGACAACAACCTCCATCGTTCAACGGGACTATAAACCCTTCTGTAGCAGAGTAGTGGATATGTTCCCTCGAAAAGATATTTCTAACTTTGGGATGTAATGAAAGAGAGAAGGTTGTCGTGGTAGTATATCGTCTATCAGGAGATGCAGACCAATGGTGGTCATTAATCCAAAACACAAAGGAGGAGGAAGAAATAGAAGATATGGAATGGAGGGATTTTAAGTAAATCTTATTAGAAATATATTTCCCTTGTGAACAAAGAGCAGATATGGAGAGTAAATTCTTGAATCTGAGGAAAAATGAGGATGAAAATGTTTCCAAGTATGAAGCCAACTTTACAAGGATGGAAAGACATGTTGTGGACTACATACAAAATCCAAGGAGAAAAATCGATCGAGTCTTTGATGGGTTAAATCCATTCCTCCGGAGGGCACTGGTCTCCCAAAAATTTTCATCATATGAGGACATCGTTTCATGTGCTATCAAGACCGAAAAAGAATTCTCTAAGTCTTATGACTTTAAGGGAAAGCAAGAAAAGAATAGGGTGCTGAAAACCATGGGAAAGTAAATAAGGAAACAAGGAAGAAGGGAAGAGTTGAATTTCCACCATGTGACAATTGTGGAAGGAAACACCCCAGTACGTGCTTAAAAGGAAAAGGAGTATGCTACAAATGTGGTCAGAAATGCCATCTTTCTGGTGATTGCAAAGGAAAGAAGGAAGTCAATGATGTTTGATGCTATAATTGTCAGGATATGGGGCACTATGCTAATAATTGTCCAAAACGTCAAGGAAATATGCAATATAAGAGGCCAAGGGATCAAGGACAAGCATATGCGATCACAACTACAGAGGTTGAAGTTCCGTGTGACATGGTGGCAGGTACTTTGATCATTTCATCAATCTTAGCCAATGATTTATTTGATCCTGGATCATCGCATTGTTTCATATCTTCCCAGTTTTCTAAGAAAATTAGATATTTCCAATTTTATTTAACAAGGGAGTTTTCAGTAAAAACTCCTAAGGGAAGTATCATTGCTACAAATTTCTGCCAATCAGTTCCCATTAAGGCATATAAATGTTCTTTATCTTCTGATCTCATCATCATACCCATGATTGAGTTTGATATAATCCTCAGTATGCATTGTCTTTCGGATCATGATGCAAAAATTTATTGTAACAAGAAGGAGGTTATGATTTTTGATGAATATGATAAAGAACACCTTATCTTTAGAGTAGAATCGTCATCACCTGATTCTTATCTAGATCCAACCACAGTAGCTCAGCTAAATTCAATTATCAGGGAGGAACAGAATGAAATAACTATGGGTGAGGAAAATAATGTTCAAATATAAGATATACCTGTTGTGCAAGAGTATATTGATGTCTTTACAGAAGATTTACCTGGACATCCTCCAGAGCGGGAAATTGAGTTTTCCATTGACTTAATTCCTGGTTCAAGACCCATATCAAAGACCCCTTATAGAATGGCCACTATAGAGTTAGTGGAACTAAAGAAGCAACTAGAATAATTGAGTGATAACAGATTTATTCGACCTAGTGTTTCTCCATGGGGAGCCCCTATCCTTTTTTGTTAAGAAGAAAGATGGATTCATAAGGTTGTGCATTGATTACAGGGAAATCAATGCTATTAAAATAAATAATAAGTATCATATGCTAAGAATTGATGATTTATTCAATCAACCTCATGGAGCCTAAGATTTTTCAAAGATTGATCTTCGATTTGGATATCATCAGTTACTTGTGAGGAAGGAAGACATTCCAAAAACAGCATTCTAAACCAGATATGGGCATTACAAGTTTATAGTAATGCCTTTTGGACTAACTAATGAACCATATATTTTTATGGATCTGATGAATAGAGTCTTCAAGGAATATCTTGATGAATTTGTGGTGGTGTTTATTGACGATATCCTGGTGTACTCTAGAAGCTATGAAGAACATGAAAATCACTTGTGCGCTATTTTGAAGACTCTGAGAAGAAACAAATTATATGGGAAGTTTAGCAAGTGTGATTTCTGGCTCCAATCAGTTTCTTTTCTAGGACACATTGTCTCTAAGTATGGAATATCTGTAGATCCTTAAAAGACAAAGGCTGTGCAAGAATGGCCTAGTCCAATGAACGTAACTGAGGTACATAGTTTTATTGGTTTAGCAAGTTATTATCAGTGTTTCGTTCAGAACTTCGCCTGTTTAGCTAACCCAATGACCAAGATCACATGAAAATGGGTTAAGTTCGTAGGGACCAAGGAATGTGAAGAGTGTTTTGAAGAATTGAAGTGGAGGTTAGTGAATGATCTGATCCTAACCCTACCATCGGGGAATGATGGGTTTGTTATTTATAGTGATACATCAAAGAAAGGATTTGGTTGTGTCCTTATACAGAATGATCGAGTGATTACCTATGCATCTAGGAAACTAAAAATTCATGAAAAAAACTATCCAACCCATGATATTGAGTTTTTAGCTGTAATATTTGCTCTGAAGATTTGGAGACATTACCTCTATGGAGAAAAATGTGAGATATATACAGATCATAAGAGTTTGAAGTATATATTCTCATAGAAATAACTCAACATGAGACAAAGGAGGTGGATTGAGCTACTCAAAGATTATGATTTCACAATACACTACCACCTGGGGAAAGCAAATAAGGTAGCATATGCATTGAGTAGAAAAGACCACGGAATTATGAACAAGATGAGAGTTGAAAGGGATCCTATGTTCATGGATCTAGTAAAGATGGATATGGGAATTATTAAGGAAGGTAGCACATCACTACTTTTTCAAATGGTTGCCCAACTGAAAGGAGAATCCTACAAAACAAGAACCACACAATTTGGATCAGTATAGTGATAGTTATTATTAAAACATTAAACTGACTCAATTAGACTACTTCTAAAAATGCTCAAAAATTATACTTAATATTAAAACATTAATATTTCACACAAATTATGCACATTTCATATAAAATTAGTAAAGAGGGAATATAATAAGTCATGAAAATATTAATAACATCACCAACCTTCTTTACTAGAGAGGTTAAAAAGTTCTAAGGCTGATGAGGAGGAGTTTCAAAAGAAAATTAAAGCAATAAATGATGGGAAGGTGACTGACTTCTCATATGAAGATGGAATTTTGAAATTTGGGAAGAGGCTTTGTGTTCTCGCTATTCCTGAGTTAAAGAGAGAACTGTTGGATGATGCTCATAGCTCTAATTTCTATATACATCCTGGTAGAACAAAGATGTATCGATATCTCTGAGAGAACTTTTGGTGGGACAATATGAAAAGGGAGATTGCTGAATATACGTCAAAGTGCCTGGTATGTCAACAAGTGAAGGCTGAGAGGAAAAAGTCTAAGGGGGTGATGCAACCACTACCCATACCATCATGGAAGTGGGAGAACATTACCATGGACTTTGTCACTGGAATCCCAAGGACATCTAGAGGAAACAATGATATATGGGTCATTGTGGATCGTCTTACAAAGACATCTCACTTCATAGAGATTCGAGAGGACTTCTCATTGGATCAACTTGCACAGATTTACATCAAAGAAGTGGTAAGGATGGATGGAGTACCACTCTCTATTGTATCCGACCATGATCCTAGATTCACCTCGAAGTTCTGGAAAATTCTCCAACATGCTTTAATTATAGAACTGAACTTCAGTACGGCCTATCATCCTCAAACTGATGGCCAATCCGAGCGGACTATTCAGACACTGGAAGACATGTTGAAGGCATGTTTTATGGAATTCAAAGGAGGATGGGACCAACATCTTCCACTAGTTGAATTCTCCTACAACAATAGTTTCCACTTGAGCATCCATATGGCACCATATGAAGCCCTTTATGGGAAAAGGTGTAGAACACCGGTGTGTTGGGATGAAGTCGATGAGAGAAAGCTGGTAGGACCTGAATTGGTTGAGGAAATGGCAGAGAAGGTGAAAACCATCCAGCAATATATCAAGGCAGCCCAAAGTTGACAGAAGAGTTATGCGGATAACCGTCGATGAGAACTGGAGTTCAAACTAATAGACCCGGTATTTCTATGCATATCTCCATGGAAGAAGGTCATGCAGTTTGGGAAGAAAGGAAAGCTAAGTCCCAGGTATATCGGCCCCTTCGAGATCCTTGATCGAGTCAGAGCTGTGGCATATCGACTGGAACTTCCACCAACCTTGTCGAAGGTACATGATGTCTTTCATGTATCCCTCTTAAGGAAGTATATACCAAACCCTTACATGTACTCTCTTCATAGGTGGTACAGTTGGAGGATGATCTTTCTTATGAGGAGTAGCCGGTGAAAATTTTGGATCGTAGAGACAAATTTCTACACAACAAGACTCTTCATCTGGTCAAGGTACTATGGAGAAACCATAAGTACGAAGAGGAAACTTGGGAACTGGAGGAATCAATGAAGGAGAAGTACCCCCACCTGTTCTTGGCCTAGATTGTAAATGAAATTTTGAGGGTGAATTTTTTGCAAGGAGGGGAGAATGTAATGACCCAATAGTTTTTTTAAGGAAATTACTTTCTTATAAATATATCATAATCACATTAACTACCAAGTGCTATGAGACCCTTAAAACATAAGTTTGTCACTTCTGTGATGTGAATTTCAAAAATCAGACATACACAGTCACGATCAGTAAGTTATTTAGAGTCCAATAAGAAAAACTTAATTTCTTGTGAATAGTAACCTACCCTTATGAATAGTAACATACCCTTATGAATAGTGATATACCCTAATTAATAGTAACCTTACCTATGATAATATATAAATAATATTCAAGTTGAAAGTACGATATACCTATATTTTAGAATAAGTTAATGAATGTTTTAAAACTGGTTTTTGATAATAAATTATGATTTTAATTAAATATTAAATTAATAATATTTAGAAAATTATTTTTGAAAAATGGACTTCATTTTTGGATTCTACACATTGAAAAATGGTTAGGGTGAATTTTTGGGATTTTTCTGAAATACTTGATTTTTTTGATGAATAGTAAAATACGGTAATTTACCGTATATATACATTATAAGCTAAATAGACTATTCCTAGCATCATAGCTAATGTCACCACCCTTAATCCGAATTCACATGATAAAATTACTATTATTGGTCATGGAATACTTACTATTACTTGTCTTGTGAAGAAATAATAAATTAATGAGTTTTATATTAAGAAATCCCCTCTCTCCCCCACTATAAAAACCCCCTCTCACCCCCTCTTCCAATCACTCCTCTCAAGACTTGTGTCTTCTCCAAATTCTGGCCAAATACCCTCCCAACCTCCTCTCCCACGTCCATCAATCTTTGTTCTTATTAAAAGACCAAAACCTCTCCCTTAAAAATGTTCTCAAGGAAGTTTGGTTCAAGAGGTAAATTCCTCTTTTCAATTCTTTGTCTTTCCTTTCAAGTTCATTTGTTTTCTTTTTCTATTACCTATCTTTATCCAAAATTTGTGACGACTCCAGTACCTTATATTTACTAGAATTTTGACATGATAGTGTAATAAGTTATCATCATCTCCCCCTTTTTACCTTCTTTTATACTAGTAGCAAGAACACCATCCAAGATGTGTCAATTTTACACATTCAAGGACGATGGACTTTCGATTTATTTTATCATTCTAAATTCTGGTCATGAAACCATTCTTGTTATGGTTGAACCATATTATTATATATAATATAACCTATTTAATATTCTTTAATCCCTTTGTTCAAATGGTGTTGGGTTATAAAGAAAAATGAGTTCGTTGTAATCAAAACCCAAAAATTAACCAAAACAATTATCATTTAAGTTCTATATGATAATTCATCCTCGTTCCATGTAACCAAGTTATATAAATGAACAATAACACCTATTTATGTTCATAAATAATATATAATTTTAATTTTGGATATTTACATCCATTCCACTTCATTACTTAAAAACAAGTGAACCGAATATGAAAATAAGAGAAACGAACACTCAGGAACGACGAAAGTCAATACAATAACTAATCAATAAAGACATAAATGAACTAACCAGAATTATGATAAACTAAATACATGTATAATAGGTTCTGAAATAAGTTATTAGTAATTAAAATTTCATATTGTAGGAACTTAAGTACAAGAGCGGAACACGTTCGGAGTTAAGGTAAAGGTTTTTTCACCCGAACTTCCATTTTCATTCGGGATACTTTCATTGTCTAATTACCTCGATGTAATTCTTATGTATTGTTATGTACTCATCATATGTTCTATGTGAGTATCATATATATGTTTCAAAACCATAATCCTTCCCTATTTTATGGATAGTTACATGTTTTAAAATAGGCTCTCAAAACTGTTTCCAAAAATACGAGCCCGATACAAGGGAATTTCTCAAATTCATATCTATTTTTAAGGGAAAGACGTAATCTATATTTGGAAACCAGTATCCTTATAAAATCACTCATTTTATCATGAAATAATATCTTACTTTACTTCTAGTTTTATACAAAGATTTTTCCAAAAGAACTCTTCCTTTCAAAATAAAAGTGTATTTATCACAAGAATTGCTTAATGATTTTAGAAGATTATTCTCGTTTGATTCAACACTCTTATTGATTATTATGTATTGTTGGGGTTAATAATTTATGATTTCATATACCATATTTTATTGAATGGTTTATGACTAACTCTATTTTGGATGATCTATCTTAAAACCATTCACCATATTATTCCGAATAGTTAGTGTTTATGTTCAATAATTGTGGAAAGTTAGTTACATTTCATATGATAGTTTCAATATGAATGTATATGTTTTTTATGTTTATCCCCGCTCATATGATGAATGAATTGTACTTATTATGTGATGGGTGGGTCCCAATATAGCCCCTCGATGCATCGGTAGGTCTCATGAGATAATAGATGAGGAATTGGTCGAGCCCTTTCCCAATGTGATATGGATTTTGGCTGAGGATTTAATCATCAGACATCTTGGACGAGGCCTTGAAAAAATGTTTCAAAATGTCCTTCATTATTCATTCCATCATTATGAGTTCATCTATTGATATTTCATGTGGTTATTCGATTAGTAGAATACCCATGATTATGTTTTATTATGGAATTATTTACTCAGCTCATTTTCCTTCCATAATGTGTTAAAGTTTTTTATTAAAGTAATGTGTTTTAAATTATGCACCATGTCTTATGTTTATACTATCTTCCACTTTATTGCTTACTCTTACTGAGCATTTGATCTCACCCCTTTCTTATGTATCATTTTTTTTCAGGACATGAAGAAGTTTATTATGAATGACATGCTGAAATAACCTAGGAGTTATGGGTGTTGTCTAAGGAGTTTCCATGTTTTATTTCTCTTCAAGATGTAATATTGAACTTATGTATGAATATTGTTTCCAATAAAACTAAACTACTCGGTCCTTCGGGATTCACATTCCTTGTATATATGCCAACGTAATCAAACAAGGAATCGGCTCCGGGCAACTGGGGTTGGGTCCTTACACGCCTCATGTTCTGGTGCGCACGGGACAACACCTCAAGCCCCCCACCGGTGCACACCCCATTCGGTCATGGCCCCTTTGACCCACGTTGCTCACTCTTCACTGGCTGCCACACGCCCTCCAAGACAAGCCACACCCCCATCACCGCACCCTTTTCCAGCCGCGCATACCCCTTTCAGCGAAAACCTCTCCTATACCCTTTGGTAATATTTTGGTTAGAGTTTTCTTTGAGGGTTCATCATTTTGGGCTCCTCCTTTGGTGGAGTTTTCATGCTATCCAAATCCTAGATTCTAGGGTTTATTTTTTGGGTTAAATCCTAAAATTTGTGTGTTAAATCTCGTTGTGTATATTGGTTTTAGCTTCCTGAGCTTGTGGTTTACGTGTGAATGAGTTTTCACACTAGTTTTGGAAAGTCGTCCGACGATTGAGGTAGGATCCCTTTTCACTTTCCTCCCTTAAGTTTATAAATACTTTGATTGCTTGTATTTTTCACGTCTGTTGAGTATTAATTAGTTATTTTTATTTTTATTTTTAGAAAAATGGTTTCAGAGAAAATTATTTCCCTTCACAGATAGTCATTGTTTTGCGAATTAATTTACTTGCTTGGTTGTTTTGACGTGCTTAGCGATTAATTAGTTTGGTGAAAAATAGTTCTTTTTTTATTTAGTTGTGTTCACAATTTTGTAGTGCATTATAAACGTTTTTTTTGGTCTACTAAAAAAATGCAAGGGTTGCAGTTTTGTTTTGGTGTGACGTCAATGTGCGTTTAGTTATAAAAGAAGTTTTGAGTGAGTTTTGTTATCTTGAGTCATGTGACACATTTTGAAATTGTTTAATAAATTTTTCTTAGTGGTTTGTTTAATTGTGAAAATGGTTTATTATATTATCTGAACGGTTCAAAGGTGTTTTATAAATGATGTAAGGGTTATATAAAACTGTTTATGTGGTTTTGAGTTGGTTTTGTCTGTGCAAAACCACGAGATACTACTCAAAATAGTCTTATGAATTTTTAGATAATTTATTAAATAATTTTGAAGCTTTGAGCTTGGTTTTGAAAATGTGTTTTGGCACACATGCTTTTAAATGTAGATTTCAACGTATCGTGCACTTTTTTCTAGTTTTGCACTCTATTGTTTTCTTGAAATGTCCTTATGTCTCTTTAAAATGATCAGTGAATTATTTTGGCGTTGTGTGGTTTTTGTAAACACATTGCGGATTTTAATGTGGTTTAGTGAATAATGTTGAGGTTTCGATTTGTGTTTTGAAAACTTGTCGAGGTGGTTCTTTTGCACTATTTATTTTTTTGGATTGTTTTAAGTCCGTGTTAATGTGTTTTTAGTTGTGCGGTTGTTGCAGCGTTTCGGCAAGGAAGACCAACGAAACTAAGGTTATCGGCATGTGTGTGTTTGTGCGTCTGTGCGAGGCGTGACGTGCCATTGTGTTTGGACAGTGAGTCGAGGTAGGTCCCCCACTGCACTCACCTTTAAATTTAGAATATATTAATTGCTTGATATTTTGTTAATTTTAATAAATAGGAAATGATATAAGAGAATTAATTTTTAAATGATTATTTGGTGTAAAAAGAGCTGTTTATTTTATACATGATACTTGAAATATTTTCTTGATGAGCAGACACCCAGTAGTGAAATAATGTTTGTTTGGCCTTTAAACATAATCCACAGAATTTTGAATGTAGTTCTGGTTTATTGATAAATGATTTATTTTGAAGCGCAAACGAGTGTTTTGGTTTACTTGAGAAATGAGGATTTTCCTTAAAATTAGTGAAGTCCCGTTTGTCACTTTAATAAAATAAAATATTTTTGAAAAACTCTATTTGGGGTGACTCAGATGTGATATTTGGTGTACGTTGACCGCATGATTTGTGTGTAATGTTTGTGCTACTTGATTGAATTTGTTGACTCACCCCTTTCTGGTTTATTATACGTGTTGACATGGGAACTTGGCATAGTAAGTGAATCTTCTGAGAATGATTGTTGCACTAGTTTAGATTAAATACTGGCTAGTGGCCCCTAATATGGATGGCACTCTGCTAGGGGATTGGGCCCCTCAGTTAGGCCATGTAGGGAAACACTGGGCTTTAGGGCGTTATGACGTCATCGAGAGTAGGCATGCCTTCAGGATGAGTCACATGTATAGTACGTTATGGATTTTTCATGAGCTTCTAGGTTCGACCCATGTTTTTATTGACTATTTATTTGTATGTGGCAGATGGTTGAGAGGTCTAGTTCGGTTGCTGGACCATGTATGGCACTTTTTCCAACGCCCTTAGTGTGTGTTGTTTTTTGTGTGTAGTTTTCCTTTTGATTAACAACTAAAATTTGGATTTCTAAATTGTTTGCAAAAATGTTTTAAAACGCAATGCACTTATTTCTTTCAAACACTAAACATGTTTTTATATTAAAAAGGGCAATGTACTGTTACTTGTTTTAGAAATGAAAGTGTGTGTGGAAACCAATATTTTATATAATTTAGTTCAAACCTGGAATTGATAAATTCTTTATTTAATGGTATGTGCATTTGGAATAGAATTATTCGGGCCTACCTACTGAGTTTTAATACTCACGCCTATAGTGTTTTCCTATTTTTAGTTTCTATTGCAGGTTGACTCGAGCTTGCTCACCGTGGGTGAGAGTTAGTGGTGGTTTGGTGAGTGACTCTCGGGGTCGCGAGGATTTTTGGTCGTAGTCAGGTTAGTTTGTTATTGTTGGTTGTTCTTTCTTTTCGTGTTGGTTACTTACTTCGTGTTGTTCTATTTTCTTTCTACTGTTTTATTTATTTTCATTGGGTGAAATCGTTCTCTGTTGATCTCTTTTGATTCCCTGGCGCTTGTCACCAGCCCGGGAGGATGGAGAACGCCTCTTGGGCCATGTCGCGGACCGGCTCGGGTGACCGGTTCAGGGTCGACTCTGGTTGGTTCGTGACATATACTTAGATAAATTTTTTGTTTTTTGATGTCTCAAGACCTCCTTGGGGTTCAAATGGTTAATTTAACAAAGTATAACTTCATAGAAAAAATTTCTAATGCTTATATTGAAACTATAATTTGGGTTTTATCCTCAAGTAGAGTCATTGTTGGTTTGAGATAACATAAGGACTTGATTAAAATATATTTATCATAGAAAAAATATTTTATTACATGTGAAAAAAAATATTACTAATTTTTTATTCAGATAAAACATGACCTCATATAGAAAATATAAGATCATTGTTGGCCCTGAAATGGGGGTCATTAGTAATTGTTGTATAAAATTGGTTCTCTTTGGGGTTTTATACTGTCATGAATGAATAATTTAAATAATTTAATTGAGTTATACAATTTATTAATTAACTAGTGGTTAGAAAACACTATGATAAACCTCTTTTAAAACCAAGTTTCATGCTCCCTCTTAGGTTTGCTATATTACTTAGAGTAATCCTATAATGAAATGAATAGAGTATGATATAAATGGATATCAATGATGTTGTATTGAGGATCATAGTAAAAAATGGCATATTTATGGATCAGTTTCTGCAAATATGATGAAAAAACCTATGAGTGTGAATAAGAATCAATGATTTTTATATTGGATTTATGAAATGGAATCATAATTTATTTTCAATAAACAAGGTTGAGGAATGTTTATCAATGTATGAAACCAAAGCATCCTCTAGAACAAAAACTTATAATAACCCATATGGATGTATATTTGTGAAGAAAACTAACATTTTTGTACGATAATTTTTTATT
Source organism: Viscum album (assembly GCA_963277665.1). Classification (NCBI taxonomy): domain Eukaryota; kingdom Viridiplantae; phylum Streptophyta; class Magnoliopsida; order Santalales; family Viscaceae; genus Viscum; species Viscum album. The sequence goes on along the minus strand of OY728166.1, from coordinate 4,114,832 downwards.
AATATCAATTGAACAACATATGTAAAGGAACCTTCATTTATTTTGTAATAGGATCAGTCTTCTTAACCCACTCATCCAAAAAAAATATTCATTAGAATACACCCATAATTTGATCTATGGACTATAGAATATAACATTCTATTTTAGCACCCACAAGAACTATAATCAATAATTTTTTTTTTGAATTATCACATGTACACCATTTAAAAAATAGGGCAATGAATTCATAATGGATTCCTCGAATGATGACTTTAAACCCCATTTGTAATGATACTTGAATTTGTGAATTCAAAAAATAATTCAATCGTAAAACACACAAAATTTAAAATGTTACTACAAATGTTTAATCACAATAAATATTTTATGATTTTAGGACCTGGGAAATTCAATTGACTACAGATATTTAGGGCTGAAAATATAAATTAGGACAATGAATCATTCACATATACAAAAAATCTGACCATAAAAACAAATCATCGTGAATATTTATATTTTAAAAACATAAAATATTCTCTATATTCCTCACATATATCAATTTAAAAAAAATAAATTATCAAATATCAAAAGTAAAAGATCATTATTTGTATGCCCCAGACAACAATTCAAAAATTTCATAGTTTATAATTAGTGTTCAATGACATCCACTATTACAAAACCTTCACACAAGTATTTAACCATATAAAATTTGATATATTTGGATAGAATCCAAATATCGTTTTCCATGATTGAAATATGCATTAATTATTTTTTTAAAATCCATTAGGATATAAAATTCATCATATATAGATATTAAATAATAAATACATTGTGGAAATATTTATTTTAGTCTAAATGGACATTACAAGATTTTGCTTTATTATGTTTCAAATTTCCCTTAATTTTGAATTTATATTTCATGTAATAATATCAATATCTATAATATGACTAGAAAAATAAATAAAAATCACTCTATATGAAATTATGTAACTAAACATAAATATGGAGTTAACTAAAAGAAATTATGTTACTATATTAGTGAGAATAACATGAGAAAAAAATGTACTAATATGTTAATGATGATATAAGTAATGTTGGTTTTTGATTGGATATAACCCTATGAAATGGTATTCAATTGAAATATTATAATAAATTATTTCCAAAGATGTAACAAAAAAAATGACCCCATGACATGAAATGTTTTTATGTACTAAATCTAATAGAACAAAAAATTTGAATTATAATCTTACTAGACATTAATTATTAATAATCATTATACTTATTTACAATAATAATAAAAATATACAATGTTTTTGTATGGGTTCAACAAAAAATACCTAGCATCAACTATATTGGATGACCCTCTGTTTATATTTTAATATACATAATTTCATTCAAACATTATTGTATACAAATCTAATATATATACATAATATTGATGGATGAAACTGTCAAAATATCAATCCATTTATATCACGATCATTCAAAAAAATCAATGGAACAAATCATACAAATACTTAACTTAGTTTTGTCTTATTTACATCATTAATTGGTTGTATTTGAAAATCTATTATCTTTAATCTTTGGATTTTTAATTCAATATCCTAATTTGTTGGGTTAATTGGGTTACCGTTCATTTTTTTATTTAATTGAGTGGGCCAAACCATCAATAATTATTCAGTAGTTTCAAGATAGAAAATATAGAATATGGGGGATAATTGGGGATAAAAGGAGGGAGAGGCAGAGATGGATGGATTGAATCACAAAAATAATATTAAAGAGAGTGAAGAAATTCAAATGCGATGATGCTTTTAGTTATAGGATATGGAGTTATAGAGATGGGTAATGAAATGTATAGTCCGATGTGTTCTTTACTATTTAAGTAACAATTAATAATATAGGATTTTTCATGAGTAGAATGAATATGATTTATTATAAAAAAAAATCTTTTGAAAATGTGTTGGGTATTTTTATGTATATTTTGGCCCTAAAATCAATATCATTTTATTCACTCATCACTATTTCATCACAACATTTAGATCCTACATCAATTCATCATAATATTTTGGTCTTAAATAAAAAATTATATTTCACCTCTATTCTAAATTTAATTACCTTAGGAAAATTTTATAATCCATTTTAAAAGAGTAAATCTAACACAATGAGAAATCGAGTTATTATTAAATACATCATTTTCACTAAAAATAATGCATTTTAATTTAAGAGGAAATATGAAATTGTTATGATAAATTCTTATTGTTATTATCGATACGTATATAGTTATATTCAAATTTAGCTGTTAAAAAAATAAATTATGTAAACTAAATATTTTTTCCCAATGGATAATAAATTAATTTAAAAACATTCCTTGTATGAACTAACTACAAGATGGAAGTGTCATTTGCAAGATATCATATCCCACTTCTATAATATGATGATGTCTACATTACACTGTACATTTTAATAAATCCTCCTTGTTGGATTCTATAAAATCACAAATCCCATTTCAATTATATGCCTTACTATTTTTCATTCCCTATAGCAAATTTTTATCCAAATACTAGTAGTTCTCTTCTTATATATGTAATATTTATATCTGTTTGACATATTTAATGACTATATTCCACTTGATTTTCAAAGCCTATTTTTCAGAATGGATTCTCTGTCTCGTAAGAACGTGCCACACGCGCCTTCGCATTTTCAAAAATTCTCGCCCGTTCCTCATTGGGATGCGGTGTGCCCCCTGGTGGCGTATTCTACTCCGAAGACCTTCGATCCAGGATCTCCGTCGGTTCATTGTGGTCTGTCTCTGCCTCCGGATGTTTCTAGGCTATGTTCCTCAGATCTGTGCCTTGGAGCTTCTTTCATGGAGGTTCTGTGTCGTTCCTCCCTATCTCGCTCGTCCCCTTGCTTCCCGGACATTCCTCTGGATCCTCCGGCGGTGTCGTGGGAAGCCCCCTGTCCAGATCTGGATGTCCCTGCCTAAGCTTTCAGTGCGGCGTCCGCCTGCCTCAAATGGATTCTAGTGGCGAGGTTCGGTTCTGAAAAACCTCCACTCCCGGTTTTCCAATGGTTTTTGGACTCCTGGGGTTTGGAGATTCCGGATCGAATCTCATTGGAGAACCGAAAATCCTTTTGCGTGGTTTTGGGTTCGGAGTCGGACTTTATACGGGCTTGGAGTAAGGATCCCTGGTCCTTGGGACGATGGCCTTTCAATTTTTCCCGCTGGTCGATGGACATTCACAAGGGTAGGGAGGACTTGCACGCTGCAATATGGCTTAATCTTCCAGGAATTCGCCTTCCTTTCTAGAATGGCGCCCTTTTTGAAGCCATCGGCTACTCTTTAGGAGTATTCCTATGCGTGGATGAGCATACCCTGTGCTGTGATAAAGCATCAGTGGACCGCGCCTGCATGAATATGGATCTTTATCTTCCTTTGCCGGACAGGATATTCCTTCATGTGCAGGATGTGCTCGAATGGAATCAGGATATTTCTTGCCCAGTGACTCCCAGGTACTACTCGTTCTGTAAACTGCAGGGTCATTATTTGCTTGTTTGTTGGAAACGTGGCCAGGGTGTTGTGAATCAGAACAAGCATGTGCTCCCAAGTGGGGACTCGTCCCAGATGTGGTCAGGCTCCAACAATCCTGCCCCTGGCCAAGAGGTGGACAGAGGATACGAGGGGGCTTTGGATGTGGTTCCTTCTTCTAAGGATTCTTTTCTTGACCTCAAGGATGAGCTCTCCTCCTCATCAATGGGGGAGGATGGGGACTCTTCCCTCTTGGCCCTGGTGCCTTTTTTCCAATCGGCCCGCCCTCTCCATTTTCAAATCATGATGTTTTTTCCAACGTCCTTTGTGGCAGTCTTAGTAGGGACTTCTTTGTGGTTTCTGTCCCGGGGCTTCTTCTATCCCCTAGGGGATCTTGCTTCGCTGGAACCTTTCCCCTACTGCTAGGTCCTTCCTACGGTGATGTTTTAAAGGTTCAGGAGAGTCCCATTGAGGAGGAGTTTCTTTCAGATTCTGGCTTGCTTATGAAGGACTCCAGCCCCCTAATGCCCACAGGAGTTATGTCAAAGACACAGCAGAACCCCGTTGAGGAGGCGCCACTCCCAGCGTAAGGGCTGCATGTGAAGAAAGACTCCAGTCCCTTAAAGCATTCAGAAGCTTTCACTTCAGAAACAACAGCAAGGGAAGGGCAGGGCTGTTGTGGTTCGCTGACCACTAAGAGAGATGAATGGAAGAGGAAACCATATTTTATTTCTCAAAAACAAAGGACTACAATGACCCCTCTCACACCTCCCGTTATTTCACAAACATGGAGCTCTCCCGACCCTCTCACAATAGAGCTCTACACTTGGCTCTCTAATCCGATTGATGGAAGCTCCCCAAGGCTTCCTTATATAGCCATGGTGGAGGTGTCATGTTTGACACAACTTCCTCACCAATTCTCCCACCAACCTTGGACTTCAAACATGGTGGCCACCATCTCTTTTGACAACTCCAATGGCAGTCAGACCAATAGTTGTTTCACATGTGAAATGTGCAGCCCCCAAAATGGAAGTTCTCCTATGGTGGGTGTGGTTGGGGCAACACCCACCAACTATGGCAGCTGGAGAATATTCATCAATTCTTCCCCTCCAGCTGCAATCCACTGGAGCATCTGCAAAGGTCTAGCTTCTCCTGAGCAATCACCTTTGTCAAAATATCCGTCGGGTTCTCATTCGTGTGGATTTTCACAAGTCGAAGCAGTTGTTGATCCATCACTTCACGTATCCAATGATAGCGAATGTGGATGTGCTTCGTTCGGGAATGGTACATGGAGTTCTTGTTCAAGTCCAAAGCACTTTGACTATCGCAATGAACTTTGTACTCTTTCTGGCTGAATCCGAGCTCCTGGAGAAAACGCTTTAACCCCAACATCTCCTTGCCAGCTTTCGAATTAGCAATGTACTCTGCTTCCGTCGTGGATAAAGCGACACACTTCTGCAACCTTGACTGCCATGATACAACTCCTCCTGCAAAAGTATAGATGTATCCTGATGTAGACTTCCTGGTATCAGGATCCCCAGCCATATCTGCATCTGTATAGCCCTCTAAGATAGGTTCAGCTCCCCCATAGCACAAACATAACTTTGAAGTACCCTTAAGATACCTCAGAATCCACTTAACTGCATCCCAGTGATGCTTCCTGGGATTAGAGAGAAATCGTCTGACGATTGTCATTGCATGGGCAATGTTCGGTCTCGTACTCACCATAGCGTGCATCAAGCTTCCAACTGCTGAGGAGTATGGTATCATTTCCATCACCTCGATTTCTTCCTTGGACTACGGGCATGAACTCTTGCTCAACTTCGAATGACCTGGAAGAGGAATGCTAACTGGTTTGGCTTTGTCCATGTTGAAACGTTTCAGAATACGTTCAACATACTTCTCCTGAGATAGCCAAAGCAACTTCCTCTTTCTGTCACGAATGATATGCATCCCCAAAATCTGTTGAGCTACTCCCAAGTCCTTCATATCAACAAACATGGATAACTCCTTCAACTAGCTAATCTTCGTTGCATCATTCCCAATGATCAACATGTCATCAACATAAAGTAGAAGGTTAACAAAGTTACCTTCCTGAAACCTCTGGATGTAGACACACTGGTCCGCCTGTGTCCGCTTGTAGCCATGACTCATCATGAATGAGTCAAACTTCTTGCACCACTGCCTGAGAGCATGTTTCAGTCCATACAAGCTCTTCTTTAATTTACAGAAGAGGTTTTCTTGTCCAGAAACCTCAAATCCTTCAGGCTGCTTCATATAGATCTCCTCGGAGAGGTCACTATGAAGAAAAGTTGTCTTCACGTCCATCTGTTCAAGCTCCAAGTCCAAGCTAGTCACCAATCCAAAAAATGACTCGGATTGAAGCCATCTTCACCACGGGTGAAAAAATCTCATCATAATCGACTCCTTTCTTTTGAAGGAATCCCTTGACAACTAACCGAGCTTTGTGCTTGACCTCCCTTTTGCTGCCATCCTTCTTCAGCTTGAATACCCATTTGTTCGTTAGTGCCTTCTTACTTTTGGGTAATTTCACCAAATCATATGTTTGGTTCTTCATCAAAGACTCCATCTCATCCTCCATTGCATGCAACCACTTGAGTTTTTCAGGATGAGACACTGCTTCCTGGTATCCTTCCGGTTCTCCCTCATCAGTCAGCAACAAGTAATCTGACTTCGAATATTTTATTGACGGAATCCTTCCTCGTGAAGATCTTCGAACCTGTGAAATGTTAGGTTCAGGAGGCACAACATCACCTAGCTCCAGTGATGGTTCTGAAACTTCTTCTGGAGAGGATTGAGTCTCCCCCTGTTCAATATCCTCCTCCATCGCCTCCTGGTCTACTGCCGATAAGTCTTCTTGCACCTCCTCCTCTTCAATGACAGGTGGTGCTGGTATAGGTGTTTGATCATGAATTGAGTCCTCAACATTTTCTCTTCGAGACATTCAAGGGTTTTTGAATGTCTTCGATTGTCTGGTTCTCATGGAACACGACATCTCTGCTTCTGATCACCTTCTTCTCCTTCAGGTCCCAAAGCTTGTATCTGAACTCCTCATCTCCGTAGCTGATGAAGATGCATGAAGTAGATCTCCCGTCTAGCTTCTTCCTGAGCTCCTTGGATACATGTGCAAATGCCAAACATCCAAGTACTCGTAAATGAGAGTAAAATGGATGTTTATCAGACCATCTCTTCTATGGAATCTCAAAATTCAGCGGGACTGACAGTGATTGGTTGATGAGGTACCATGCAGCCTGAACAGCTTCTCCCCAGAATGGCTTAAGGAGCTTAGCCAAACTCATCATGCTTATGACCTTCTCCATGATGCTTATGTTCATCCTTTCTGCAACTTTGTTGTGTTGTGGGATGCGAGGGACTATCCTCTCATGTCGGATGCCATGACTCCTGCAATAGGCATCAAATTCCCTGGATGTGTACACTCCTCCGTTGTCTAAACGAAGACACTTCAGCTTCCTTCCAGTTTCACACTCCACCATGGCGTGGAACATCTTGAATTAGTTCAGTACTTGGTCCTTCGTCCGCAAGAAGAACACTCACACCCTTTGAGATGCATCATCAATAAAGGATAGAAAATATTTGTTACCTCCAAGTGAATCCACCTCCATGGGTCCGCATACATCAGAGTGCACCAGATCCAGTAACTCTGATCTCCTTGATGAAGCAGTATTGAATGAGACTCTATACTGCTTCCCATACATGCAGTATTTACAAGGATCAAGTGATGCATCCTTGTCAATGCACTTCTTCTTCGTTAAGGTAGATAACCCATTTTCACTCATGTGGCCGAGCCTTCTATGTCGCATATTGGATGATATTTCTCCTTCCACCGTGTTGATGATGTTTGCACATATCATCACATGAGTTTTGTACAACGTACTACATATGTGTCCTCGAGCGATGATGATGGCTCCTTTTGTCATCTTCCATGCTCCATTGCTGAAGATGTTTTCATAACCTTGTCGATCAAAGGTTATACCTGATAACAGGTTGACTCGAAGACTTGGAACATGTCGAACATCCTTCAGGGTGATTGTGTATCCAACGTTCGTCTTGACGTGGATATGACCCATGCCAACAATCTACGTCGAACTAGTATTCCCCACCTTGACTGCACCAAAGTCACTAGCTTGATAAGTTAAGAAATACTCACGATGCTGCGTGACGTGGTACAATGCTGTAGTATCGACCACCCATTCTATGTCTTGGCCTGATGTATGAAGATACGTCTCTTCTTCATCTTTGGAGTAAAGAATAACTTCTCCGGTGACGCTCACATGCACGTCTTCATTTCTTCTTTGCTGGTTGCTACTTTGACCCTTTTCTTGTAACAACTTACGACAGTTCTTCTTCATGTGTCCCTCCATGCCACAATGGTAGCATTTGTATGTTGGCCTCTTGTCATCTGTGGACCTTCCTCTGTTCTTGCTTCGACCTCTGGTTCCTGCCACACAACCTCCTCCTTGTTGTCTCCCTCACTTCTCCATAACGAGAGCTTGCGTCTGGTTGTAACTCGCATCCTTCCTTCAGGCCTCCTCATTAAATAGTGCATCTTTTACCATCACCATGGTAAGTTGGCCTTTAGGCGTCGAGTTGCTGAGTGAGACGACAAGCGTATCCTAGCTATCGGGTAGAGTGCAGAGTAAGTGGTTCGCCTGATATTCATCATTTAGAGTCTTACCGGCAACCACCAACTGGTTCACCAGGTTTTGGAACTCGCTGGTGTGTTCGGCTATAGTGCTTCCACTCTGTAGTCGAAGATTCATCAACTGCTTCAACAAGAGGATCTTGTTTCGAGTGGTCTTTGACTGGTACGTATTTTGCAACTTTGTCCAAAGTTCGTATGCACCATTCTCTTGAGTAACATGGTGGTAAACATTGTGATCAATCCATTGGCGGATTTGACCGATCGTCTTCTTGTTCAGCTTCTTTCACTCTGCTTCCTTGTTGGCTTTAGGGTTGACTCCCTCATTCTCAATGGGGTCAAAAAAATCCTTAGCATTGAGGAGATCTTCCATTTGAGACTTCCAAATGGTTTAGTTTGAAGAAGTCAACATGATCATCCCTCTCGTGGATGATCCCTCCATTGGATTTCAATTTTGAAAAATTTGGTGCAGAATTTGGAAAAATGGAGCCTCACCGTTGCGTCCGGAACGGTCGAAAATGGTGGAATCGATTCCTGGATTGTTGAAATCGGATACAGATTGATCAAGTTATGACCAAAACAGTATCAATGACCGAGATCGTTCGATGTCGTGGCACGCCGGAGCAGCTGCCGAAAACCCGCCAGAAAAGTCGCTGGTGCCAGAACAGTACATTCTTCTCCGGCAAAGGGGTACTATAGCACCCGAAGTTTGACCGGCTCTAGGAAGCTCGTTTTAGCTCCGTTTTCGATGCCGTTTGCACCGTTGGAATCGTCTCGACAGAGACTTTCAGAATATGCCCTCAAAACATGATTTCAGGCAACATGAATTTTTCGGTCACCGGAAAATTTCCACCGCCCGCCGCCATTTCACCGCAACCGCCTCTGATACCACTTGTTGTGGTTCGCTGACCACTAAGATAGATGAATGGAAGAGGAAACCAGACTTTATTTCTCAAAAACAAAGGACTACAATGACCCCTCTCACACCTCCCTTTATTTCACAAACATGGAGCTCTCCTGGCCCTCTCACAATAGAGCTCTGCACTTGGCCCTCTAATCTGATTGATGGAAGCTCCCCAATGCTTCCTTATATAGCCATGGTGGGGGTGTCAAGTTTGACACAACTTCCCCACCAATTCTCCCACCAACCTTGGACTTCAAACATGGTTTGGTGACCACCATCTCCTTTGACAACTCCAATGGCAGCCAAAACAATAGTTGCTGCACATGTGAAATGTGCAGCCCCCAAAATGGAAGTCCTCCTATGGTGGGTGTGGTTGGTGCAACACCCACCAACCATGGCTGCTGGAGAATATTCATCAAGGGCAGTTTTCCACAGTCTACGCCCTGGCTGTCTAAAGGGAATTTTTCCCACGCACAACCCTTTGGCTCCTCACCTGCATCTCCCCCTTCCTTTCAGCATACCGGGGTGTGTACGAGATCCAAACTGAAAAATAATACGGTGGCATCTTCTTCTATGCAGAAAGAGGCCATGTTGCTTGGGGCCATAGCCAGGCACCTCCGGGTTTAATGTTACTTATTTTCATCTGGAATGCCCCGGGTAACAGACTATATCGCTACGGAGATAAAAAATACCCAGGAATCCATTGTTTGCATCCTTGAACCCAATGAAAACTCCTCTAGAATTGGCCAATTTGCTCATAGGAAAAAAATGCAGGCATGCATGCTTGCCAACCCCATTAACATGGATATCTAGATTTTCTGGTGGAGTATTACCGTCAATTTGACCCAGGTGGATTACCAACTTATTACCACTAAATTTCCACATACATTGACAATATGTTGGTCTCCTTCATTTATGGTAGCTGTGATGCCCACAAAAGAGGATCCTTATGGCAGGGTCTTGACGAGTTTGATCCAAGAGATTCCTCGTGGATTGTTGGTGGGGACATCAATGTCATCGCTGATTCTGATGAGAAGAAAGGTAGAAGTGGTTTCCCCCGAGAGATTAGCTTGGATTTGGTTCAATTCATTGCTAGAAAGGGGCTTATGGACATGTGATACATTGACGATCGTTTCACATGGTTCAATAATCAAAGAGTGGGTCGTCGATCCTAGAGCTTCCTTAACAAGTGACTTGGTAAAGTTCACGCCGTATCGGCATACCCGAATGCGAAGGTATCTCACATGGTCCGTGGAATTTTTGATCATTCACCCCTACTGGTTTCCATGTCTTACAGTCATGAGGGTTTTAATCGATTTAGCTTCTATCGTCAGTGGATCAGTCACCCAAGTTACAAACAGGTTGTAAGCAATTCAAGAAGCAAGCCAACTCAGGGGAACACATGGATTAGTCTTCACAATAAACTGAGGCGCCTTAAAAAAACCACCAGGAGTGGATCAGGGAGTACCATCCCAGTACCTTGGACGTCGACAATGTGAAGAAGCAAATCGGCCAGATTGAATCTAACCTTTAGGAGGAATGGAGTGACATACTGTTTGAGGATATAGCTAACAATAAGGGGAGATTGGCAGAGATGATCCCGAGACAAGAGTGTGAGGCGTGTGAGGCTTCATGAAACAAATGGCTGCTTGGAGGAGATAGAAACACTGCATATTTTCATGCATGCATCAAGGAAAAAAGATGTTTTTATCAAACCTAATATTTATGATGGAGGATGGTTCATATTCTAATGATTGAATTGCTATTGGAAACATGGTCCACTCTTAGTTCAATGATCTACTTGCTGGCCCTAATCCTCATTTGCTTGAAGGGTACCCTATAGGAAATGTTGAGTTCATGGAGGTGATTCCCAACACCGTCTACCGCAAGGATAATGAACTCTTTGAAGTTATCTCGGAGGAAAAAGAAATCCATGAGGCCATGTTGGGTCTTTACCCCGACAGTACACCGAGTCCTGATAGTTTTCCAGGCTCTTTCTATAGGGACTCTTGGTGCGTGGTTAAGGGTGACATGATCAAAGCCATTCAAGACTTGTTTCAGGGTGGGAACCTTCTATGCGTTGCCTGTGCTACTTATTTAGTGCTCATCTGCAAAATTAAGGATCCCTCCTTTCTTCAACATTATAGGGCGGTGAGCATGTTCAACTTTTCGTATAAAATTATGGCTACCATCATCAACAGAATGTTATCTACCAATCTTTCTAAATGGGTATCCAAGGAGCAGCATGGTTTTGTGTAAGGGTCGATCAATCTAAGGGGATATCACACCGGCAAAAGAGGTGGTTAGGGATATCAACCTCAAGGATCATGGGTCAAATATGGCAATCAAACATGATATGAACAAATCATATGATCTGATCGAATGGAGCTTCATCAACAAGGTGATAACAGGTATGGGTTTCTCCCCTTGGGTCTCTGATCTAATTTTCAGGTGCTTTTGCTCCTCATGGATGACTGTTTCTTTTATGGGAAGGAATCATGGTTTTTTCAAAGAAACTCACAGTTTGAGACAAGGAGATCCATTGTCCCTGAGCATTTTTATTCTTACCCAGGATGTTCTCAGTCGCCTCATTAAGAGAAGCATGTTATGTGGAGATATCCTTCCTTACAGGAGCAGGTTGAACCCCATGTGCATATCCCACCTCATGTTCGTAGATGACACAATAATTTTCATGAATGACAACAAGGTATTGGTTCGAGGCCTAATCAAGCTCCTTGATGAGTATTGTCATTGGAGTGTCCAGATCATCAACACAGTGAAGAACAACCTATATATCTCAAACAGATGTTCAGACAGACGAGCTACCTCCCTATATAACAGCCTGGATATGCATAGTGGAAGCTTTCAAATGGAGTATATAGGGGATCCCATCTCCTTGTGTAGGTTGCACATTTTCCATTTTGAACATATCAGGAGCAGGATCACGAGTCGTGTCTTGAATTGGAAAAACCGATACTTATTATTTGGAGGTAGGATTGCTTTGATTAACAACATCTTTACGGCTATTCCCATCCTTGCTCTTGCAACTCTTAAAGCTCTGAAGGGTGTTATTAATATAATTGATAGGATCCTTTCTTGCTTTATTTGGGATGCCCTTTCGAAAGGCAAACGACATTGGGTTTCCTAATCTAGGATGGCAAGACCAACTCAGGAAGGGGACATCAATGTGAGGAATCTATCTGACACTCTTCACTGTATGTATGAAAAACATGTGTGGGAGGCTTTAGAGAAGTGAACTCTATGGGGGGGATGGCCACGACTAATAATTTCAGGGGTGACACAGAGGTGAGGATTGGGCATGCATCTCCCATGTGGTCTATGATTTATCCTCTCACCTCGACCTTTAAGCTCCTCACCCGATGGATTGTGGGGACATGTGATATTCTTTTTTAGCATCACACACTAGGTCAGATCAAAGATAGGCTTCCCAAGATGCCCAAATCCAGGAATTTCTTTTAGGGAGGCCAGCATGCACCCTCAGTTCATCAAGGTTGTCCTGGAAAAGGATGAGCAAGGTATTTTTGACCTTATAGACATGAACTCTATACACAAAAAATGTTTTTTCACTACTTCATCATCTGGAACCTTCTCCTTAAGGGACTTCTGAAGGGAAACTTTCACCTGGGACTATGTGGATAGTTGGAACGAGATTCTATGGTGCAACAAGATTCATACACTGTTTAATTTTCTAGTATGGAGAATTAGAAACCACGCGATGCCTGCTAATGATAATATTGAACGATCTAGAATTCTCCTTAATTCTAGGAGCCTTTGCTATACAAATTACCTGGAAGAGAGCTCAAATAATTTATGTTTTAAAGGTGTTTGGGCAGAAGCCGTATGGGGATTCTTCGGTGAGTTTATTGCCTTATCCTTTTTGTAGCTCTAGCAATGCGAAACGGGCGGGGCGGGGCGGGGCGGGCCAAGCCCGCGCGGGCTTGAGCCCATGCGGGCTAGACCCACAAAAGCCCGCATAAAAAACGGGTGGATTTATCAAGCCCGCCCCGCCCCGCAGCGGATGCGGGCAAGCCCGCGGGCAACCCGCCTTTTAAATTAACAAATAAATATGTGATATAATATTTATTGATGTTATATGTTATTTTTTAAATTTCCATTAAAATGTTATGAGATATATAGAACAAAAATATGACAAATATTAAAAATTAAAACAAAAAATTAAAATAGTTTATCATAAATCAAAAAATTTAAAAATAAAAATCACCTACGACGTGCTTACCTCGTCGGTGCCACAGTTGAAGTAACAAAGGCGGAAGACCGGAGGAGGCCGGTACCGGAGGTGGCAGGCCGGGAAACCTAGGGGTGGCAGAGAAGGCTGAAGTGGCGGAGGAGGTGTAGGCTAAGGAGGTGTGAGAGGTGGAGGAGGTAAGGGGTAGCAGGAGTGGGCTGGGGTGGCGGCGAAGGAGGCAAGGGGTCGCGGCGGAAAAAGCAGCGGAGGGGGGGAGGGGGTCGTGGAGTAGGCGTCGGAGGCGAGGTTGCGGTGCGGCCGGTCTGGGGTCATGGAGAAAGGGGAGGGCTCGGGGGCCGGGGTGGGATTGACGCAGAGGTGGCGGGGGGCCAGGCGGGGATACCAGAGGTGGCAGAGGTGGGGGTCGCGGATGGACTGAGGTCGCGGAGGAGGAGGCGGGGGAAGGTTCGGCGCTGGGTGGGGTTGGCGCGGAGGTGGCGAGGGTGGCCGGGGTGGCAGTGGTGGCGGAGGGAGGAGGTGAAGGCCGAGCGGGGATAGGGGAGGTGGTGGAGGCGGGGGTCACAGACGGGCTGGGGTCGCAGACTCGTGGAGGAGGAGGAGGGCGACAGTGCAGGTCCGACATGGGGGAGGTGGAGACAGCCGACGGTGTAAGGTGTGGCGGAGGCGGGTGACATAGCTGGAGATAAAAATAAATATTATGAAGGGAGGGCGGGATGCTGTGCGGGAACAACAGTCTCAGGAGAGGAAGGGGCGGCGGGGCGTGATGAGGCAGGCTATCTCGGGGAGAGGAAGGGATGAGGAAGTGGGATTCTCGGAACTCACAATTGCCAGGCGGTCTCGGGATGATACGCCCCCCATCTTTTTCGTTTAATTATTTAGTTTTTTTATACCGTGAAATGAAATCCAGTATTTTTTTTAATTTAAAAAAGCCCACGGGCAAGCCCGCATCCGTGCGGGCTGTTCGTCTAAGCCCGTTTATAATACGGGTAATTTTTCTAAAACCCACCCCGCCCCAAACCCGCCCCAAGCCCGCATAACCCGCGGGCCCGCAGCCCGTTTCACATTGCTATAGCTCCCAGGTGCGGCCTTTCTGGATCGATGGTTTCAAGGAGCGGGTGACGCGGGACCCGAGAAGATGGCGAGAGAAATAGTGTTGAATGCCAGCTGCTGGTGTATATGGAACACGAGAAACAAGGCCCGACATGAGGGGGTTCTTACATTGGGTAAATATATCATCATCAGAACAAAGAACCTTCTCATTGATTTGGTTTGATCTCTTAAAAATTGGCGTGATTCTCCCATGTTAAGATCACTATAAGAAAATAGTTCTCTCGTCTCGTCCTTCAACAATATTTCTCAAGACCACTGGGTCTGATGGCTTCTTCCTCATACAAGATTCATGTTAAACATGAATGGTCCTATAACTCGGGAGAAATGTGTGGAGGGGGAGTTGCTTGGGACTCCAGGGGCTCTATCATCTTGGCCTTCACAATATATTTCAGTTGCGGTCACTCCCCTCTGGCTGAAGCCAAGGACAGGCTCACTGGCATAATTTTATATCATCGGGGGAATATTTATCCATCACAAGTGGAAATGAACTCTATTGTTTTACATAATTTCCTGAAGGGAACGAGTACTATACCATGGCTGATCTCCTATATTGTTATAAAATGTAAGGGCCTTATCAACAACACCCACATCCTTCAAACTTGGCATGAAGGCAACAAGGTTGCTGACTATCTTGCATCCATTGCAGATCTCAGTTCAAGTGTCACACATTTTTCTAGCATGAATTTCATTAAGCCCGAAGGGGAGAATCTTGCAAGAGGGGATGCCCTCGGTTTGCACCACTTTAGCCCCCCTAGTTTTTTATTATGGTTTTGAGTTTTTAGATTTCTTTTCTTGTTTTAAACATTTTTACTAAATAAATGATGATTTTGATGATGATGATGATGATGGTGATGATTGACGATAAGTGATAGGGTGAGAAAGAACCCAAATGTTATACAGTTGAGTAAAACATTCCCCAAATGTTATTATCATGTGGTTAATCATTGATGAAAGATGGATGTGATCCATTTGTACATGTTAATATATTATTATAAATATAAAAAAGTAAGAGTTCGTAGATGGAATTAAATATAACAACTATGAATGAATAATGATTGTTAATATTCACTTGAACTAACATCAAGTTCCTCCCAAATTTAGATCAGGTGTACAACCTTGATCATTTCCTCAGTTCTAGTTAAAATATTGTTGCGGAATCGCCGGGAGACACAACGACAGAAACAAGGAAAAAACGAAAAGAAAGAAAGTAAAGGACACAACGATTTACGTGGTTCGGGAAAAATCCCTACGTCCACGGGAGAGGCAGAATTTCACTATGATTCGGGAGCATGAAATTACAGAGGATTTCCGTAGTAAAACCCTAGCCCGAAATGGGCTACATATGAAGAAGACGATCCACTGTTCCGAATAGTAGTCCGCGTTGCAACAGTGCTCGGCGGCTCACTTTGTCAAAAGTGCTACAGTGTCTGCCGGCTGGAAGTCAAAAGCGCTACAGTGAAGTTGACCCCGAAGTCCGCACTGCTACAGTGCATGTCGGTGTCAGTCGGTCAGCTCCGCTACAGTGGTCAACATTGCTACAGTCGAAAAATTTGGGCCCGGGGGCCTTTGACCCCCGGACCCCCGGAGCAGGGACGCGTTGCCCCCTGCAACCCCCAACGAGCTCACCACGGAGCTCGACCCGCGACAGTTGCAGGCCACAAAGTCCGCACCGCTATAGTGCATGTCGGTGTCGGTCGGTCAGCTCCGCTACAGTGGTCAGCATTGCTACAGTCCGAAAAATTTGGACCGGGGCCTTTGACCCCCGGACCCCCGGAGCAGGGACGCGTTGCCCCCTGCAACCCCCAACGAGCTCACCGCGGAGCTCGACCCGCGACAGTTGCAGGCCACAAGCATTCGGCCTAACCGAATCGGGCAACACCAATTCAACAAATATCCCTATAATTGGTGGTAGGTTATCATAGAGTTTTTCCTTTTTTTAATCACACAAAAAAGTATACAAAAAATCATTTTATTATTTACAAATAGGGAATCAACATGACATGGATGCCTCCACTATGGCCATTTTTTCCATTGATGAAAACCAGATCTAAAATGAACTAAAACATATCCCTATTTTCTCATTATCATAATTAATTTAAAAAAAACATCAACCCATAATGCGCAATACAATTGTTATTGTTCACTATATGGTCAATAGTTTATATTAAATCCTAGGTCAATATTCCTAGATCACGCTAGTTTATCAAAACAATAACCATATCACTTTTTTTTAAATGATTAGCCATTCTGAATATATTCCTGAAGAACTTTTTATATTGTATTTCCTCATGAAACCAAACGATTTAAAATTATTCATTCAAAATATTCATCCTTATATTACTTCTTATTTATCCTATTGTTTTATTCATATAGAAACACAAGTACAATGTCCATTGTTACTATGGGAATTACCATATATGTTCATGGTAGAATGGGAACTTTTAACACCTATCATTGTGCCTAACCATGGTCCACTTATAAAACTCACTGAGATAACACTGTTTAATGTGAGTGCTTCATCTAGTCCTTTACACTATATAGAAACCAAAAAACATAAATGGTATATACAATTTCCCTTTTTTCAATACCGCACGAGTCTTGAGGAGAGTTATGTGATATAATTTTTCTAGCCAGGTGTATCTTGCTTACGATGAGTCATTAGAACGGTTCAAAGAGGTTTAATGGGAGATATTTAAAGGGAGACCTAGGGGTATAGTTGGGAGACTATTTTTTCTCATAGCATGAACCTATGGTTCATGCCATGAACCATGTGGGAAGAACCCAAGGGCTTCCTTCTTACTACTTTCAGGGCCTGAACCATTGGTTCGCACCATGAATTTATTTGTTACGGTGTTCGTTGGTGTTTTAAAATAGATCACTCGCATGTAACCCCCTCTCATCATTTCCTCCCTTCACCCCATCGATATTTCTAGAGAAAAAGTAGTGTTTTGGTTTATATTAGTTCCTTTGATCTAATTTCATGCTAGATGAAAGTGTTGTTTAATCCCGTTGAATCCTATTTGCATGTATAACGCTGAGTCTTCTCAATATACATTATTTATCCTATTTTTTATTTTCCCTCTCTAAAACCCTAATATATGTATAGTGTTGATTTCATAGAACTAGTGCATCAGGATCGAATTGATTCATGATGCTTTGATATTTAGTTTTTTAGAACATGAGGTAGGATTTATATGACATGCTACAAAATTTTTATGGAATTGTTTGACTTGATATTCATATGTGTGTTTGTAGCCCTACCAGACCTCTATATTTTTTGTGAAAATTTTAGTGGTTGAGGTCCATATCGATTTAGTTGGTCCCTTACGAGTGGGATGGGGTGCGAGTTTTGTGGCATGAAATTTAATTACATGAGCCTTATATCGGGGATAAGGGTATGAACATTCTTGAATAATTGGCATTGGAAGGATTTTTTTGTTCAAATAAGGCATGTATGTATTATATATTTGATGTTGGGGTTCAGGTAATAAATTCCCATTATTTAAGTTTTTGTATTCCATGTTGTTTCATTTTTCTCCTTGATTGATTGTGACCACCCATAAATTTGTGAGGATGAGTCATACTTTTTTATGTGACCTCCCTAGATATCATGGGGATTGATTACTATTATTTCGGTGACCTCCCTTGATTATGTGAGGATGAGCTAGTATGACTGATGTAACCTCCCTTGACTGTATAAGGATGGGTTGTTGTGATTGACTGCAACCTCTATTTAGTGCATATGGATTTTTCAGTGTGCATTACGTGGCTGTGACATGAGTGATGAGGCTCATGCCCTGTGTTGTAAATGTTATTGATATTTTGACTAAATGTTCTTTTTAGGAATGAGATATAGAAGGTAGGGTTGGGGTTTTTTGGTAGCATGGTTAGTGCACGACAACCTTGATGGGTGTCTATTTTTTTGTATTTATTTTATGTCTATGCATAAAATATTATAAGACCAATACACTTGTTGAAGACATGTTTTTGGTTTTATACTGGGATTATAGTCACAACCTTCCATAGCATCTCGGTTCATTTGAATACATCATTTCCAAGGATTCATATGAGGTTAAGGACCATTCATAGGGAAGTTGTGTTGGAGGAGTAGGTTGATATGGATGATATTAGGATAGACTCCGGATTTGTTTTTTAGATATTCATCATTATTTATTTTTCCTTTCTGGTATTTTACATACGGATCTTATGAAATTGTGGACCCCTCCTTAAAAAAATATTTTATATTATATTCCATTTTTTGTTGGATGTGTTGATGTTATTAGTGATTCTTTTAATATCTTGTATTCTGATGTTTATTTTTATTATTATTCTATCTCGTGTAAGTTCATACTCTAATGTTTCTCTATTACTGGCACGCGCATCGCAACGCGTGCAAATTTGCAATATTTATTTACCTACCAACTACTGTAGAAGCGGCGAGCAGGGTCAAACCACATAGAGAATGTGAGTAGACACTAGGAAATATCCCTTTGAAAAAATGTTTAGGCAAATGAGTTCTTCATGTGTGATTAACAACTAAGTTCTAAAAACTAAATGACTATTTTAATAATGACTATTTAAATTAACTAAAACTATTTAAGTGAACTAAGCTATGAAAGAAACTGGCAGAGATGGAAGTGTCAGAGTTGTGACGTCCGTTCAAGTGCATGCAATGTCAATAATTTAATTCCCACATTTGAATATTTATTTATTCAATTATCACCGATTCCAAATTTAATCAAAATACTATCTGGTCTCATTCTTTGATTTAGACAATATCCTAATGTTTACACAAATTATCCATCATTTTGTTCTCTGCCCTGACGAATAATTTGCGCGTCATTATAGCACTGAATCACTTGGTGAAATACGACGACCTGTTTCTCACAAAGTCGAAGTATCTACCTGCGTCGGGTTCACTCACATGAGATCACTTATTCAGTATCACTCACACAAGTTTGAAGAAGCGCACACACAAAATATTAATTTTTCAATTAATATATTTATTTATTCAGAATCCGCTCGCGCGCTTGATCGAATTCTGGATAAATAAATTCTCTGATGAACTCCCGTTCGTGATTACTTATTAGGTATCACACAAACGAGCACCAAAATATGTGTGCAGAGTTCAAATGACAATTAATTTAAATGCAGATACAATTAATTAAATAAACATCCAAATGAAATTAATTCAAAAGGCAATCAAACATGAGGATAAATTAAAGACATGCAATTACCGTCACTTTCGTCACAACTCCGACACAAAAAGAAATTAGCCTGCCATCACGACGACACGACACATAAAATAATGAGTAGAAGATATCAACGTGCTCGTGTTGTTGTTATGGTCATCGCGAGACGCCGTCAACGATCGCAAAATAATAATCATTGCTATGCTTCGTGCATTCGCTGACGCCACACCCGAATCAAACCACCGCGTTGCTGAAAATATGATCCGATCTGCGCTCGCTTTTGCCGTGTGACGTCAATCTCCGGCAGTCCAAGCGAATCACTGTGCACGTCGATGATGTGTCCGAACCTCCACTACGCTCCTGATGATGGTTTGTCGCTGGTTCTGACCGAGGAGGGCTGCTCGCTGTGGCTGGTGTACCTGCTGCACTTTGAAGTGGCTGAGAAGGGAAGGTGGAACGGCGTGAGGTGAGGAGGGCGCTGGGTATCCGAGGGAAATGGGGCGGTGGAGTCCAGTGGGTATTAGGGGTGGATGGCCGAGGGGCGCGGGACGAGAGGGTGAGGTTGGGAGGTGCTGCGGGTAGCGGGTAGGCGGGGCCGTGGGGGGATGAGGGGCGACGGCTGGGAAGGGAAGCTGGGTAAGGAGAGTGGCGGCTGGTCCAGCGGGTTAGGGAGGTGAGGATGGGGGGATGGGGGGTGCGGGTGAGAGGAGGGAGCAGGGGAAGCAGGTTAGATAGGGTGGCCGCTGGGATTGGGGAATGGGGGGTGCGGGTCCTGGGCGTGGGATAGAAAAAGGGGGGTTGCGTGGGGATAATTGGAGAGAGGGAGCGGGATTCGGCGAGATTGGAGAGAGAAGATGAGAGGGGGTGGGAGAGGGGATATGGTGGAGCGGTTCAAGGGGGAAGTGGGGAGGGGTGATTGGAGAGAGAAAAAACAAAACAATGTAAAATCAAGGTTAAAACTAAATTTAAAATTCAAATTAAAAAAAACAATTATCTAAATATTTAATGTTAGATGATGTTGATAATAATAATAATAATAATAATAAAATCAGAACTAAAAATTAATGCACATGTAATTAAATATAATACTACTATTAAATATAATAATAAACTAATAACAAATACTATTTTATTAATACAACAAAATAATGAAATAAAATAAAATACAATTTAAAATATACATACTAATAAGAATTAATAAAATAAACTAAACTAAAATTAGAGAAACTAATAATAATAATATAGTGTTAAATATAATATATAAAATTAATATAACTAATAAAAATAGTAAATTACTTATATTAGTATATAAATTAACTAAAAATTATCAAAATATCTAAAATACAACTACAAAAATAAACTAAAAATATAAAAAATGGTTAAACTAACTAATTAAAACTAAGTTAGAAAATTATACAAATACATGCGAAATCCATGTACATCAATTACCAAGGGAATTGCCTCCCCATGATGTTGCTTAATCCTCACCGATATTCGATAACAACATATGTACGAGGAGAAGCGCATGAGGTCGGGTTTCCCTTCAACTTCGACCCAGTTATGAGAGCTAGGATGTCACAAAATGATATTTGATCCTTTTACATTTTTTACTATTTGGGTAATGGTTGATAGGAGATAGGTCATTTTAAAAAATTGGTATAGAAATCCTTCTTAGGAGTAGCTAGCTCACATACAAGTAACGATCACATTTGTAGGGATGGGATTGTTGTTTTGGTTCATATTTTATTGTTAGTATATTGTCACAATTAGTGATGTACATGATTTTGGAATTTACGACTTTTGGGATTTTACCTTAGACCAATTTGAAATAGTGGGTAAGTCCATTCCTCATGAATAGGCACGAAGTTTTATGTGTCCTGTGTTTGTTTACTGTGATTGATAAGTGAATAAATTAATTAAATTATAGATATCATATATTTAGTGTTTTCCTAAATTCAGTATTGGTGAAATTTAATTAGCTTAACTAGAGGATATTGTGAATTTTTATACATATGTTACAGTGGCCAACATTCAGTGTTTATGGTATGGCCTTGGTCCTTGAGTGGGAGGTAAGTGTTTTTTTTTTCATTTATCAAATTACTTTTCTCATGACAATTGAATGTGTTATATTTGGTCAAATTGTTCCAATACAAGATAGTAATATATATTTATTAGTTAGTTTACATTGGTTTATCACATGGTATAAAGGGTATCCCTAAAAGGTTTTTTGTTTATAATGGTATTTTTGAATGTAATGTGTTTGAATAATGGGTTTAGTATTGTGTTTGAATAGAAATTTAAACTGAAAAGAGGGAGAATTTATATTTTATATAAATTTTTAAAAATAAAATAGGGAATTTACATTTAAGTGGTTTTAATATGGATCCTAGAATTAATTGGTTGAACCAGTGGTTCGAAATAAAATTTCAAAAGTTGTAAATGGCTTAGCACACTAAGACTAGATTTTAGTGAGGCATGTTTTGAACATTTATATATGAAATTTATGAATTCTGTGTGTTTGATGGAATCTTTTAAATTTTTTTTCTTCATGACTCGACTGTGAGGCAATGTTATTGGTCTGTATGGATTGGGCTTATTGTTTTCACTTGAGACTTAATATGGATGGTTTGGCTTGTAATGTTACCTTGTGATGGATCTCTGGATCTCTATAGAGTGAGTATAGAGTTTTCATTAATGAATGTTTATGTGTGTGCCCCAATGTTAGATGTAAACCCTCATATTCTTGGGTCAGTGGAGTGTTGTTTTGGGTAAACAACCATGATTTAGATGGGTTATGCAGTATCACCCTGTGGATTTATACTTTCCATAAGAGAAATGTGATTGATAATTTTACAATGTTACGTGTGTGGTAATGCATGCTATATGTCACGACCTGTCCCCCGGGGCCTGTGTCGTAACTACCCCAAGCCCATCTTCCAAAGGCCATAGGTTGACGACTAGCACCAGAAAGGCATTTTCTGAAAATGGGAAGACATTGCCTCAAAACCTATACACACACACTCACACGTGCAAGTGAAACACAATGGAAGAGTAAGGTGCAACCACAACTAGACTCCACAACTGAGTGTAAGGGTAAGTACTGAAAGTAAGGGGCCAGAATACAAGCCCAACTGAAATAAAAATACAACAAAAAGGAAAACAGCTCCTGAGGTCGTCCGCTAAGGATCCTACCTAAAGGGTAGGTACAACTCGTCACCCGACTCTCCTCATCCACCGGTCGCCTCTGTCCACGTGAAGTCTTGGCCCCCCAACTCTCAGTCAAGGTTGTCCGTTGTCTTCCCAAGACACAATAAGGTGTGGGCGAAGCCCATGCAGGGGTGAGTATAACAATACCTAGTAAGGACCCCGAGACCCCCGAAGGTCTCTCAGAATTCAACAAAGGAAAACCACAAAGCATGATCTCAATCACTAACCACAAAGCAAAAGACTCAGCTCAAACTAGGTATAACTTAAGTACAGAAGTACAGATGATTAGTCATAAAGCTAGATCATCTTATTCTGTCAAGGGTTATGCTGCGGATCCACACATGATTGCTCGGTGTTGATCCACAGAGGATCGCTAGGTGCTGATCTACACAGGATCGCTAGGTGCTGATCCACACAGGATCGCTAGGTGCTAATCCACACAGGATCTCTAGGTGCTGATCCACATAGGATCGCTAGGTGTTGATCCACACATGATCGCTATTCATTCTTCACGTCTCAGCCGACCATTGAATTCTCGTACATAGTATGCTTGATTATGGGTGGATCTGCTCAAGCCATCGGTCATACTTCAACCGACATGAAGTCCCATGAAAAAGTAAACTGATGATCCGTTATATCATAAGGGTTCCAACGCAACAGATGACACGTCAATTAGACGCCTGGTCTGTGAGTTATTGACATTTTAGTGCCAAGGGTCCGGTTGGATTCATGGCCGATCCAACCCAGCCATACTCCAACTTTCTCCAAAACTCAGGTGGAATATCTCAAAAGGATCATATTTCTCCAAGGATTCCAGCGCCACAGACGGTTTGTCAAACGGACATCTGGTTTGTAAGATATGACCCTTTAAGTGAAATTGGGCCAAAGAGGGTTCGGGTCCGGTCCGACCCGGTCCGGGTCCAAACCGGCCCGACCTAGCCCGAACCGGCTGGGCCGGACCGAGTGGACTGGGCCGCGGTGGGCTCGTCCCGTTGGGTAGCGGACCGACTCGACCCGCCGGCTGGGCACGACCCGCGCGGGGGTCGCGCGGCTCCCCTCCCGAATGGACCAAAGGTCCGTTAGGATGTAACGGCGGCACCACGTGGCACCGCCCCCTGTCAGTGGGACCCCTGGGGTGTGGATCCCCACCGCCATGACTTCTCTCCAGGGCGCGTGACGGCGTGCCGCCCTTCCGTCAACGCGGCCGACCAAGGGTCGGCAACCCCTTCGGTCCACTGCGTCGCCTTCGGGTGTTGCCTTTCTCCACGACCGGTGAGGGTCGACCACCACGATCGTCGGTCACTAGCGCCGCCGCGCTGATGTCATGCCGGCAGGGCTTCCACGGGCCACCAGGTGGGCTTCAGTGGTCTGTTTTCCCTTCCGAAAGCACCTACGAGCCTCCCAGAATGCTGCCAACGCTGTGTGGATCCCGGGTTCATCTTGTCGCTCTATTTTCTGGTTGCTCACAAAGAACGTAGCAAAGATCGAAACGGCGGAGGGTCTGTCCCTTGTTCGTTTGGCCCACGCCCTTCGCGTTAGCATCATTTCAAGGGTGAGATAATCAATAATCAAAATATAAATAAAAAACCCCGTTCAATATTTCCCGCAACAACCACCCGCAGTTTCATACGAATCGCGGGTCAACTCATTTTGGTTGATCCGCGTTCATCATGCTTTTCAAGAATGAGGAGAATAAATAAATTTTCTCGAATTTAAGCATAAACAACCCCAACCTCAGAATTAGAGGTGACATCGCAGTTGTAGAAGAAGAATCCACGCTTGAAGACTCCACCGACGTTCGTCGATCCCGGATCGATTCCTCCAGCGTTGTCATCCAAGCTTCCGTTCTTCATTGGTGGAAGACGTCGCGGCACTTCGTCAAAGGTTCCTCACTTCCGTGTCAATAACCCAAGCTTGAGCTTCATTTAAATAGAGGGGAAGGGTGAATAACGCATCGATTGACTAATGAGGTTCATTAATGAGTCTTAATTAATGTACCTCGTAACTCTCAATGGCGTGGTTACAAAACATAAGAGTCAAGACATTAAATGGCTTGACAACTCAACAGTCTCACCACCGTCGCTCAACAGTTGATAGAAAAATTAAAATAACATTTTTATGTTATTTTATTATTCTTCAAAAGTCTGTAAAACTATCTTTTTCACCCGACCTACTGCGGTCGAAGCTAAGCCTCCCTTAAGTGAATCTTGGTGCTGTGAGTTCAATGATGCTCTCAGATTTCAATTCTGAGCACCGACTCAAAAGATAAAAATCGCCACCCACCCGTTTACTGAACGTACCTTAAAAAAAGTTAAAAAATTATTAACAGTCACCCTCGACTTGCGCAGGTCGAGGTTAGGCTCTGCCTAAGGAAAACACAACCTTACGAGCTCAATAGTACTCTCAGATTTCCAATCCATGTTACCGTTTAGGAGTTATAGAATTTAACAATAAAATAATTGTTACTTAATTATTTTATTTGCAGCAAAAAACTAACTTCCTCTGTTGGCCCGCGTCGACCAATGTTAATATCTGCCTAATAAAAGAATACCCTCATGAGCTCAGCAGTGGTATCATATTTTTAATCCGAGTCATCGTTCATGAGTTAAAAGCAATTGAAAAATAAAATAATTTTATTTAATTATTTTATTTACGGTTATGCCATTTTTAGGTTTTCTTACCGGAGGCCTACACCAACTAAAATTAAGTGGCAGTTAGGGTAAACCCGTCATCCTGAATGCAATGGTTCCCTCAGATTTCTGATCTGGGTACCCATTTAAAAGTTATTCCACTTTTTCAGGAAAACCACTCACATGCTATTTGAAGCTTAACAAAATTTCAACGGATCATTTCAGGCACTCCGGGTCTCAGAATCACGTGCTGTCAGATTTTACAAACTCGTAATAATCCCAAATAATTTAAAAAAAAATATATGGAAATTCCAGGTCCTTACACTAAAGTTTTTGGAGATCATCGGTAGTGATACATGATTTGTATGTGGTTGATCATTTGGTTTTTTCTTGTGATATCTCATTTTTTCAGAGAACGGGTTTTGTGAGAATTTATTTTTCCACTATATAATGTGTATTTTCTTGTTTCCAAATTTTTATAGTCATGGGAGCATCTTTGGTGGTTAGTTTCCCACAAAACATGACCATCTAGTAACTCGAATACTACTTCTCATCATTAATAATGACATTTCATAGGTTTCACGGCATGAATGTGTTGAACTATTACTATAGGCCTTTTTCATATAGTTTTTCATGGAATGATCGATGTCCTCATACCGTGAAAGGACTGTTTCCCATGGAAACCAATGCTAGTTCTTATTTTGAGATGATTCCACTAATTGTTCCTTGTTGTGGTAGGGACCACATGAGATATGGGTGACATGAAACTTGATAAATGGTATAATTTATAGAAAAACATGTTAAAATGACTTTAACACCTTGTGTTTCAAGGTTTAAGAAACTTTATGCATTTAGAAGCATCATTAGACAATTAACTTCAGGTGAGTAGCTTTTGTTTCCATTCAATACTGATAGGGAGTTTCATAAATAATGTTAGGTGCATCTAGAAGCACCTTTGATGGGTGGTCACTTAGTGAACTATAGGCGTGGGATTGAAATCAACATCTAGATTTTTCCTTAGTGTGGCTATGCATAGGTTAGTGGAAGAGTTCAATTTTTTTCAATTTATTATAAGAGATATCCATGTTAGAGTGTGGGAAGTTCTTGATTATGATCAATAAATATATGTTCGAGAAATTTATATTGGTAAAATGGAAATGATTTTGGTCATGGTTTAGAAATTTAAGGTGGTGATTGGGTGTTGTAGAGATTCATTGTTTAATAATTTTATAAGAGGAAGATATTGAATGAGATAGGCTTGGATGATGATAATCTTATTGGGGACTCGGTGGGTGGATCATGGTTTGGTGTTGTGAGTCATTGGGATGTGCGAGTTAGTATTTGGGGACCATTATGGAGATTTAATTTATCTCCATTGATGGGTTTTTTTATTATATCATAATAATTTAATATTATTTGAAGGATATGGAAGTAAAAATAAAAAACCACTCGGGTAAGAATGATACCTCTTCTTCAGATATCCACCTCAGGTTAGAACCAAAAGCCTTTATATGATGAAATTATAAACCAAAAAAAGTCTTCTAGTATGTGGGGAGGAAATTAAGGTAGGTATATGTGTAGGCACTAGCTGAATCCAATGGATTTTATGGTGTCAAGATTAAGGGAGGGGTGACCTTTTATAAATGGCGGAGACGACTCACTTTGAATTTTTTAAAATAAGTGGTGATACCCCACTTTTTTCACATGCCATAAGGATAAAAAATAGACATTTTTTGATAATTAAATGATATAATTTCAAATTATGTTCAGGAAATAGAATTTAGAAATGTTTTTTTGTCATTTTAACCCTTATATTTTTATATCAACCCCCGATGAATTCATTTTTACCTTAACCATGACAAATCATTTTTATTATTTTCCCTATTTATTATAACTAAAAATTATGTTGAACTTATTATATAATATAAATTATTCTAATTCCAAATATTGAATCTATTTTACCAAATTAAATTTATATATGTGGTTGAAATTAATTTAAAATTAAACTTGCAAGAACGATAAAAAAATGATTCTTCAAGAAGCGCATATTTCAAACATAAAATGAATTTATATTTACCCTATGAGTAGTAATCATAATTATATGAATTTAAATTCATATTTATAGATATATAATATATTAATTTCATTTATAACATTCCTTATTAGCATTTTTATTAAATAATCTAAAAGGAGAAACATTATGAAATTAAAGTGTTTTCCAAAAAATGTATTTTTAATCCCAAATATATATTTATACTAAAATAAATTATAAGTTTGATTAAAGTTTAAATAATTTTAATAAATATAACTAAATAATAGTTATTTTTCTTCACATAAAATTCAAATAATAATGGGAATTTTAAATCACACAATTTATTGGAAATAAATGAAATTTTTACTAAAATCTGTATGTTTAACTATTCACTTAAAAATCAATATTTTCCAAAAAAATATATAAATTTCACCTTAAGTTAATGTTGATAATCGAATTTAAAAAGAAAAACTCATTTTATAACATTCATAATATATAATTTAGAAAAATTTATTTTAAATAAAAACATATAGGAAATGAGTTTAATTAAAACTATTTCCCTTTTTATTTAAAAATTACTTAATATTTTTATAAAAAAATAAATATATAATTATGTAATATTAATAATCATGAAATTGATTTATTCTATCATTAGCTAGGATGTTAAATTATTCCCCTCTGGAAATTGTGCCCTCCCAATTTTATTCAATCATTAAACTTGTGGGGATATCATTCCCCTATAGAATTTTCACACTCTCATTTTGCTTCTTCAACCATATGTTTTTTTTATAAAACCATAACACAGTGAATCACCTTATTTGGAAAAAATAGTTCTATACTATTATGAGTATGAATAGGTATTACCCCATAATAAATATTATCCTCTAACTAAACAACCTGATGTCAAAAAACATGAGATAAATCTGGCACATATTTTCTAAACATTGATACATGAAATAAGTTGTGTGCTTGGGATAATATCAAGGGAAATGATACTATATATGAATCTAATCCAATATTTTCTAGGGTTTCATACGGTTTATTGAACTATGGACATAGCATCCCCTTTTTCCAAAATGCATAAAACTCTACCATGGATATATTATAAGAAAGACATGATCCCCTACCTTGATAGAAATATGATTCCTCCAGTTATCCACATATTTTTCTTTCTTTCTATGAGATGTCTATATATGTTGTTGATTGAACTATACCTTCTCAACCATTTCCTCTATTAACTCAAGTACCATAAAAATCCTTTCTTCTACTTCATCGCAAATTTTTGTTGTTCAAAATTAGATTCGTTATAATTCCTCAAATTAATCCATCTCTATATTTAAATGAAAACATTTTTTTATAAGAAAACTAAAATAACGAAATACAATGACACCAAATTCTCTGGTAATCCATTGATGAATAATAAAGCATATCTTCCATGGTTTAAATTATTCTCTCAAACTGTCCATCATATTGAGGTTGAAAAGCTGTAATAATATTTAATTCAGTATCGAATGATTTCTAATGTCTATTCCAAAAAACTAGATGTGATGTTGGGATCACGGTCTAATATAATGGAGAGAGGAACACCATGTTACCCAACTATCTCCTTGAGATATAGTCTAAAAATTTGATATGAATATATAATATGTCATTGTTACCTAAAGATGTCTTTGCTAATACCACCATGAAATACATTGAAATTTTTTCCATTTCCACTTTGCATATAGAAAAGGGTGAAACATTAACTTCAATAATTATCATTCTACATTAATATACTAAATTGAAAAAAATTCATGGTGAGCTAAAAAATAACACTTTTCATAGCGTCCTAGTAATAATACTTTTAAAGTTATTAATACATCTTAGTGCTACTAGAATAAAAGGAAAATGGATAACACTTAGCTTCACTAAATTACTCTCTTCAAATGGGAATCACAAGGCACACATAATATTTTCCTAAATATGATATCACCTTCTTTATCAACATTAAACATATGAAACATACCGTTATTAATGGATTCTTCATTTTTATTCAAGGAATTATCCCCATTCTGTCTTTTTTAAATACATTTTGACAATACTGACTGACTAAAACCTAAAATAAAAAAGTTGATGTCCCTACATCTAAAATTTCTATTTCAAAATTCATCCAATCATTAACCAAGTTTCATGTTCAAATCATATCATGGTTAATGTGGAATCACTTTTCCATCTCCAATCACCATCCACTTTGCATGATTTTTTAGGATTGTAATGAATCAAGCAATTCTAATCATTGATCAGTTCCACCCATCATCAATGTATCATTTTCAAATGCATTCGGAGTGAATATATACGTCAAAATTTTATTATTAGGGTATATTACACAATTTATTCTATAGAAATGATGCCTCCAAATATTTTAATAAAAAAAATGAAAAATCTAATTCCAAATCATGCATAGAACCCCTAGTTTCAGGTAATTAACCCATTATTTATATAATTTAAATAAATAAAGTAATTGGGATATGTTTTAGGAGTTTTGGAGGAGTATTGGAATGTTTTTGTAACTTTTGGTGCAGTTCATGGTTTGAGAACTGTTAGTAGAAGCCATGAAATCTCTCCCAAGAAATAGTACAACTGAAACAGTGGGTACTTGGTAGGCATAATGTTTGCCTAATTGTGCGAGCAAACCCTATAATGGGTTTTTGGAGGTAGCGACTAGTGTACGGTTAGCACAAAGTTTCTATAACCATACACCCAAATTGTCACGAACTAGCCCAGGTGCCCTGGTAACCCGATAACCGAGCCGACCCTGACATAGCCCGAAGGGTGTTCCCGATCCCCATGGGTCGGTGACTAGCACCTGGCATCATAGAAAATATATGTGGGAACGATTTTACCACAAGAATGTGGAAGCAAAAGAAAACAAGACAATATGCATAACAAAAGAAACTCCATTGGGAGTGAAGTACCAGAATACAAAGATGCATAAAAATCCCAAAGTACTATAACCCAAGTACTAAAATGAAAAAAAACCCCAACGTCCCTAAGGAAACAACTCACCAAGACCAAATCTCAACATCCGGATCCACCTTCAAGAGATCCATTCCCTTTGCTCGAACCTGGAAGAAGAAAGTCTACAAACACCCAAAGACAAAAGTAGGGTGTGAGATTAATCCCAGTAGGATACCACCAAAATTTCCGTAACATATGCCAAATATAGATTCACTACTGGAAAAATAACCTATATCAACGGTTTGGAACCGTTGTTATAGGCCTCAAAACCATTGGTATAGCCTATACCAACGGTTTGGAGGACCGTGGCTAAGTAAGGCGTTGGGATAGGTCTATACCAACAGTTTTGGGAAAACCGTTGGTATATGTAATATGAAAATCCATACCAACGGTTCCATAAAACCATTGGTATATGTATTTCAAAAAAAGACATTCGGTGGGATTTGATCCCAGGACCTCTAGTTTATAATTGAACGACCTAACCACTAACACTACTAGAAATTTAGGCTATAGCCATGGTTCTAAACCGTGGCTATAGGTTATAGCCACACTTTCACAAACTGTGGCTGGTATTGGCATGGCTATAGGTCGGAGTCTATAGCCACAGTTTCAAACCGTGGCTATATACTAATAGCCACGGTTCGAACCGTGGCTATATCCCTAAAGCCACAGCTCCAACCGTCGCTATATCCCTATAGCCATGGTTTTCAAACCGTGGCTATAAGGTCTACCCTATAGCCACGCCAATAAAGGCCACAAAACTATGAACTGTGGCTAAATCTCTATAGCCATGGTTTAAAACTGTGGCTATAGGCCTTTCCACTGCATAAAAAAAGCCAGCACGGTGAACCGTGCTGGCTATTGGGAGGACACTACTAACTCCCCCCTCCCCCCACCCACAGCTCCCCCACCCTGCACCAGCACCCCGACCCCCTGCTCCTGCACACCTCCCCTGCCCCACCCCCTGCACCTTGCACCCCACCCCCTCCTCACTGCACACCCCCCTACAGTGCTTGTCAATGTCGGTCGGTCAACTATGCTACAGTGCTTGTTGGTGTCGGTCAGCTCTGCTACAGTGCTGGTGTGGGCTGGATGTGGCTGGAGCAGGGCCAAATCACGACATTAATGCGGCGTGACCACGGTGTGACCGTGGCGTGACCGCGGTGTGTTGGCCCGGTCCAGCGACATCCGCAGGGCAGCATCTTCCGTCCAGGAGCGAAGGGACTGGGAGGAGGCTGGCATGCTGGTGGAAGGGGGCTGGTTGCAGGTGTTGGGGAGATGGTGCGGGCTGATTCGAAGGTGGTAGGGGGGCTGTTGCGGGCTAGAATGCCGGTGGCAGCGGGCTGAAATGAAGTTGGAAGGGGGATGGTGTGGGCTGGATGTGGCCAGAGCAGGGCCAAATCACGGCGTGACCGCGGCATGTTGGCCCGGTCCAGCGACATCCGTGGGGCAACATCTTCCGGCCAAGAGCGAAGGGAGCAGGAGGAGGCTGGAATGTTGGTGGAAGAGGGCTGGTTGCAAGTGTTGGGGGGATGGTGCGGGCCGATTCGAAGGTGGTAGGGGGGCTATTGTGGGCTGGAATGCTGGTGGAAGTGGGATGAAATGAAGGTGGAAGGGGGTAAGTGTGGGTTGGATGTGGCCTGAGCAGGGCCAAATCACGGCATTACCGCGGCGTGACCGCAACGTGACCACGGCGTGACCGAGGCGTGACAACGACGTGACAGCGGCGTGACCGTGGCGTGTTGGAGCTTTCTAACTAAAAGTTGTTGCTCCCCCACTGGGTATACGCACCTTTACACATTAAATGTATTTTACAAAAACCTTCAAATTAAATGGGCAATGTCACACATACAATTTAAAGAGGAAGGTGGAAAACATAAAAAACATTGAAAACAAAGTAGAAACATGAACATGGATGTTTGTTTATGCTTCCAACAACAGTGTGATTCGATCTTCAACAGGTGCATGAGGTACTGTCCAGCTTTTTTTGTGCCCAAAAAACACAAGAAAAATGTTATTAAATAGTAAAATAACTAAACAAAATAAAATAAAAGAAAAGGGAAAAGAATTTTTAGGTTTCAAACCCGGAACAGGGGCTGTTGTTAACTTTTCCACAGCTGCACCCCTCCACCCTCCCCCTGCCCCTGCCCCCTGCCCCTGGTCCCTGCCCCCCTCCAACCTGCCCCCCTGCCCCTGCAACCTGCCCCCCTGCCCCCTGCCCCCTGCCCCCTTCCCCCCTACAACCTTCCCCCCTCCAACCTGCCCCCTGCCCCCCTCCAACCTACCCCCTGTCCCCCTCCACCCTGCACCCTGACCGCTGCCCCCTGCCCCCCGTGCCCCCTGCACCCCTCCACCCTGCACCCTGCCCCTTTCCCAATGCCCCCCTCCACCCAGCCCCCTAGCCTGCACAGAACCCCCTGCACCCCCACCCCTTGCCCCCTGCCCCTGCCCCCTGCCCCCCTCCACCCTGCCCCCTGCCCCCTGCCCCCCTCCACCCTGCCCCCTGCCCCCTGCCCCCCTCCATCCATTCCCAATTGCTAAATAATGTTTTTGTATTATGTACAAGTGTTTTATGAACCTAAGTTTCCTATGATACTAAACATTTAGATCCATGAATGTATTATTATGTCAAATGACCCTTGGTATCCAGTGACTCACTAGCTAGAGAAGCATAAAACACATGTTCCCCATCAAGATGAGTGCTATATTAAGCCTTGAATATACCTTTGGACCGAGACTCTAGCAGTTCACTATGAAATTGCCTCTGTTTCCTAGACAATGTGTTGTTTAACTTTGAACTGTTTTTCAGCAGAGAACCAAATAAACTCTAGATGTTTCTTAGACAGGTCAAGCTCTACAAACAAAAAATAATGAATGAGATGTTTCCCTTTAAGCATCTTCTGATCGACCTAAAATATTTCCAAGAATGTTGATGAAAATAGTAAGAAAAGAAGGATTTTAAAAAGGCAGATGTAATCTGATAATCTAAATCCATTGGGATGAAAACTGAGAGTCTCTCCTAGAGTGAACAATTAGGTTCCACTGGTAGAGGAAACATGGTTAACAGTTGAAAGAACATGAATATTTGGACAAAGACAAAGCCAGATCCACCACTTCATGCATCCTGAGAAAGAATCAATGAGAACTCAGTTCAGTACACCTATGGTGGATCAATTCTTCTATTAGGGAAGTAAAGAATTAGAAAATTTGAGGGAATAATGTTCGACTACTGGAAAACATTTGAAAAATACTGAAACATTCTGGTTAACCTGAATACTAGTGATTGATCTTGAAAGAAGTGATTTCAAAATTGATGCATGTCGAACCCCAGGAAAAAAGACGTAGAAGTAAATGAGACTTCAAGGTACTGAATAATAGATAAGGTGAAGGATGGGAAACTATGAGGGGAAGGAGTAGGCCCAAAGGCAGCTCCAAACCCCTGAAACCTCAAGTCAGCAGTGATGCTTAGTAATGTTTCTCATGGATGAGAAGTCGTATAGTGGATAGATTGTAATGACTATGGATTTCTTTTTTGGGTTAATTGAAATTTTATGTTTCAGGTGGATGGATTTAGTAAAGGGGGGAAGAAGTATGTGGTGTTCCTAAAAAGCAGTAGATGGGGCCACCAGTTAGCTATTATAAAGCACCATGAACATATTAATAGTGATAGTGGCGGAGGGTTGGCTCTAGAATAACTACTGGATGGTTGATGGTTGGAACCAAAAAATTTGTGGCCATTGGTCGGTTGGTGGTTTTCCACTGGGTAATCAGTGCCTTCCTTGACCTTGTTTTCCATAAGGGCAATTTATGTCATTTTTATCATGGATTTTGGAGGTGGATTAGAATGGAATTGGATTATTTGTTCCACTTAGTTTCAAATAGGATGATATGGATGGCATGAGAGGATGTTTTCTCAGAAGATTTAAAGAAATGAATGCTAATCTGTGATGACTAGAGGACTGGATGACCCCTGATATACCTAATTCAGTGAGGTTTGGAGATCTAGCAATGTGTATGAATACCCTATGGGATCAGGAAAATCACAGGTTACATAACATGTAATCTGACATTACTGGTACTGTGGGACCCCTAGGCTGTGGAACTGGGCTTTTGGTTGGATTTAAATATCACATGCCATGTGACATGGTCACACAACATGGGACCCATCTTAAAAGTCTAACAGCACTTAAAGAGTGTCTTGGTTCAAACAACCATTTTAATAAAAAGAGGGAAACCCCCTACAGGGATATAAAAAGGTTCAAGTACGATGTGCGCTTTATGACTAACAATGACATCAAGTATAAGGAAAACATCAATGCAATAATGTTAAGCAAGGTATACCATTGTGAGTTTTCGTAGACAGCTCACCTCTGTTGGAGGGGTTTTATTACAAAACCATAACTTATTTATCAAACGAAACAATTATCTTAACTAACACTTATTCAAGAATTGAAATTTAATATAAACATGCAGAATTAAGAAGGCAACTAAATGCAATTTAAAACATTCTTGAATTAAATAGGCTAGGAGAGGGACCCTACCTCAACCTCAAGGTGCGTTTGCTTTTGACGACGACAACTCGAATCTTCCTTTTTTCCTCTTGCACGCATATGCAACTTAACATATATATAAGGACACCTAGCCCCTATGTACATATTTTCATGGCCAAATATGCACAAGAGGTTCCTTAGATATATGTTTATACTTGCATATACCCCTTTACACTTACACGCGTATGCATTTTTCATATCTATATATAAGCACACCTAGCCCCAATATATATATTCATATTGCCACGAGGGAATATATATAAAGGGGGAACTTATATATGCATATGCCTACCTATGCATACACATGTAAGCCTTTGTCAACAGCGACTCGAATTCACCTCAACGAAATCCAAAACACACAACAAAAATATAAGGAACCAAAAAATCTAAAAATCCCTAATTAAAATTGGGCCAAAGAATAAAAACGGAATAAACCTTACCCAAATCTTGAACTCATTTCTTCGATGGTGGTGGATAGAACCAATCTTATCATAAGAAACCACCTATAAGAAAATAGTGGGAAAAGAAATGAGATATAACAACTTCTTATATATATGTGATCAGTGTGTCAACTGTACATGATAAATGATACATGAATCCATAACCAACAATGAACAAATAATATTCAAATTGATATGTACATCCCAATACTAAACAACATGATCATTAATAAATCTCTTTATTTTTCAGACATCACCTTCAATTGCCTATTCAAAAATCAAAAATCACCAAAATATGAGAATAAAGTAAACCTCCATCATCACTTAAAAGCGAGAAATAGGGATTAGACATTGTTCTTAACCTAGAAAATCCATTCCTTGAATGTATAAAATACCTAAAACTCTTCATGCCTATATCCTTCTTAATTTTCTAGATTGAAGCCTCATTTTTTAGCATATTCTTCTGGAATTCACCTTTATTCTTAGTTTATATAGGTTTATCAATTTTATAAAGTAGATAATTTTCCTTCTTTTATTCTTACTCAATCTGCTTCGATTTTTCAAACCAGATTGCTAATATGATTAGAAAATATTTTGGTGCATGATCTTCCTTCTTCTTGATTGTATATTCCTTCTTTGTAGAAACTATTTTCGAACATGCGATAATTGGTTCTTTACTTTTATCTTTCAACAATTATTATTATTATGGAATCTATGTCATAAATTCTTAACAATTTGGACTACTTGGTTTCCCTTCCACACACACTTTCAACAACCTTTAGAGTACCCTTTTTAGGCTCCCTTTCAAAATCCACACTAGAATTGTCAAGCACTAGCCCACTACAATATCAAATATTGATACTTAACCCAACACATTGATCTGAATGAAATCTTAGAAATACAAAATCTCTAAATAGAATATTTACCAATATAAACTCCTCATAATTAACTGAACACAATGACTATACCAACCACTATAGGTAAATCATTAATTTTGGTGTGGTCTTGGAACCAAATATGGTTCATCCAACATCCATCTCTAGACACTAAATTCATCCATTTACTATCTAAGTTCATACATTTCACAACCTTGATAATGATCACCATCCCTTGATATGGATTTCACTTCAAAAGGACAAGTATGAATCTCCCCACTATAGTATTATCGATACCATCAGCAATCCTACATACACATGTCTAGTGCCTCATATCAAATTATGATCACTACAGAAGATCCTAGCCCAATAATCTCAAAAAAAATTCTTCATTTAAAATATATCATCTTTCAAACGCACATTATATCCAACAAAAATAATACATTAAAAGATATTAGATAGAGAAATCCAAATTATAGAAAAAAATAATAACTTTAGGAATACCTCATTAAGTATGGTACTAAAAGCCACTTCACCTAGGATGGCTTATCCCAATAAAATAATATAGAAACCCACATCTCGACACATACATGAAACCTATTTTTCTCATCCCAATACTAAGGGAATGCATGCACATTCTTGATACATGATAAATAGACTAGGGTTCATTTATTTTTCTAATATTGAGCTGAGATATTACTCGTTTAATTTACTCTGTCACCCTACTGAGGATCACCAACCAACATTCATTCCTACCCGGTTTCCATCCTTCTCCATGCACCTTCCTATGCAATGGATGTATCTACATAGATAGCTCAGTCTTTCTTGAATATCTCCTAGTAGGTGTCCAGATAAAAGGAAGCTACTCATGCCCATAATGAGTACATAAGACCGTTTAAAAACTTGAATTCCTTTATGAATAAATTTCATTTGAAGGATGGCATGAAATGAATAAAATTTCAAAATTTAGTGGCATAATCCATTACTGATTCCCATAATGATATAGCTCCATGAATCCCCAAAACATGATCTTATTCTGTAAATCTTCCATAGCCTCTCATAGAAGAGGGAATGAAACTCGATCCATAAAACCTCCTCATTCCTTATTTTATGATCAAATGTATTTATCCATTCTGATTCATCTCCTTTGAATTTAGAAACTTATAGTTTCACCCATATATCCTCTAGAGTTCCAATCCTTTCAAATAGGAACTAAACTTTCTTCAACATATTCTAAACATCCTACGATCCCATGTCACTACTAAAAATTAGATACTGCTACTCCTAGAACTCATGGATAACTTAGAAAACCATTGGTTTTCCTTTTCGAAGTCCTTGGTCAATGGATCAAAGTAGTTGTAACATAATATGAGGGAAAAAACCACTTGAGCATATTTCCCATGATAACACAATGCCATCCTAATTAGATGCTTTGTTGATGTATTTTGACTCAACATTATCTTGTAATAACAACATTACTAATTAGAAACCCATCGCACCACAATCCTAAGCATGCATTATTACCACAAAATCATGAAACTACCTTTAATCCTTACTTCATAACAAAATATCATTTCCAAAACACCAAACCTTAATGTTTATCATAATAATCTAAGGGTTACTCTCCTACACACCAAGCATAACAACCAAACCCCGCACATTCACCCTTGATAATAAGAAACCCTCCACCCCCTTAACCGATCTAACAAGCAACTTCCTAATAAAAATACACAATCAAATCACCCAGAAATCACCAAAATTCCCTATATCGAGAGTTTTACATCAAAACATCAAGAAAAACCCCAAAAAGATCCACCAACTTGAGGGATTACCACCAACCCAAACCCCCAAAGACAAATCCAAACCATACCCAATACATAGCCATCATACTCCAAATGCCACCCTAACACTCGAACTCACCTGATTTGAATAACACAAATGTATCTGGTTTTTCATCCATCATCTGATATTTAAACCACCTAAAATCCCATAAACATATCAATTCCAACCATTGGAGAAAATACACGAGTGAAATTTGAGGGGTTAAAACCCTAAATACCTGGTTCTTGTTGAGAACATCATAATATGTTTTAAGGAGTTCACTTACAAGTTGACCACCACTTTTGGAGTTGATGAACACCAAAACAGGACAGGTTGGTGAGTGGGAAGCATTTCTGACCATGGATCCGAGTTTAAAAATATAATTAGTAATGCAAAAAACCTTCAAATTAGTATTGTTTTTAGTTTCGCCCATGATAACTTTTCAACTGCACGTTCAAATCAGATCGGTATGGCGCTATAGAATCAAAGGTTTTCAATGTAGTTAACAAAGACATAGAAGCAGCTCCCCTCAGTTTTCATCAGGCAAACGCCACATGCTAACTCAATGACAAGAATCAACAGCCACATACATAAAATTTTGAACTCCTTCAAATTTGAACCACAAGACACGATAACAAGCTTATCAATGAAAAAAGTATCATTTAAGAAAATAAATAGAGAACATCATACGAGGATAAATAAAACCCCGCATCCCCAATTACTTGGAACACAAGACAAAAGGGGATTTCATTTAATGTACCATGAAAGCATAGGTTCTCTGGGAAAAAAGATAAGCAAGTGATAAATGAAATAATCATGGGATGTAAAAGGAAAATCGAATACAAATTAACAAACTGCTTCCAGCAAGTAACTTCATCTGACAAGAAATGAATCAATAAGGAAAAGCCAGAGGTGCGTGGAAATTACAAACAAGCCATCGAGTCTACTACCACAAAAATCCAAAAAAAACCAGCCCGAGCAGATAAAATTTCTTTGAACAAACAAAATCTAAAGGCAACTGCCAATGACTAAATAAATTGAAACGATGATCATAAATTCCCAACTGTACAGGAAGTAAAAACCTAATCCGCTCTGTCTTCCTCCCCCAACTCTCCATAGTCATCCAGACCATGTGATTATCATTCCATAATGGAAATAAAAAAAGAAGAACACCATCCATTGGAGGAGGATGCTTCGATCGACAAAACTTAAGAGGTTTATAGTAGGAGGGAAATAGAAGGAGGGAGATTCAGAAAGTACACAGAAATTGCAAGCTGAAGTGCCAGTGGATTCCTGCTTCTGAAGGGCCGTCGTGAACAGCATGAGAGAGTTCGTGATAGAGGTCGATGGTTTGGAGTGGAGGGTCACAATGAGAGAGGTCGACGACAGCGTGAGAGACCGTGTTGATTGGGAGCGTCGGGAGGAGGGCGCTGCGGTGAGAGCTGTAGACGGTTCGGAGAGTAGGGTCGTGGATCGGGGGAGGAGGAGAGGAGAGGCCGTCGTGGATCAGGGGAGGAGAGGAGAGGCCGTCGCGGATCGGGGGAGGAGGAGAGGAGAGGCCGACGAAATCCAAAGAAAAAAAATGTCGATGTTTAGAAGTTTAGCCACGGATGTTTAATTAAAGCATGGCTATAAACAGTCTATAGCCACGAACCTATAGAACCGTGGCTATAGGTCCGTGGCTATAGCTTAAATTTCTAGTAGTGTAACCTAACACAAATTTTGTGAACAAAATTTCATAAATATATATATGTATTATCATAATTATTTTAAATTTTGATTTATATAATGTTATTGGTAAGAAGATTCGATAAAAAATCAAAGAACCTATACCAACGGTTCTCAAAACCGTTGGTATAGGTCTATACCAACGGTTTTGAGAACTGTTGGTATAGGTACATTGATTTTGGGACCTATACAAATGGTTTTGGACAAACTGTTGGTATAGGTCCATATAGGTGACCTATACCAACAGTTTTGGCCAAACCGTTGGTATAGGTCCAAATTAATGAACTATACCAACGGTTTGGCCAAAACCATTGGTATAAGTCATATTTCTAGTAGTGATTACCCAAAGAAAAGCTTTCAATTTTCAACTAAACAGGTTTGACAATTCAAAGGCATATTTAAACAAAACATGCTATACATTTTCAAATGATGGAAATAAATATTTTAAGCAATGATTTTACAAATGATGGAATATTTCTAAAACAATGGATTAAATAAAACATTTATATAAAACAGTTTATATAAATTCAGCAGGCATGTAAGCAGTTCAAAAGCATTGACATACATTTATATCTTAAATATAAATAAACAACCGAGCAACATGGTCATCTTTCAAAAGGTACGATATTATTAACCAGCTATAGGATTCCACACTCCCTATGTGAACTCAGTAAAATGTGTATACACACGTCCCTATGACACTGGCCAAAGGAGACTCGTCACCAACCTGTCGGGGATGTGACCCCCCACAAGTATGTTTTAGAATGTTGTCGTAGCATAGAGTGTTTCCAAATAACTCACTAACTACCTAAGGCTTGCATGTGCTCTTACACGATGGGCGAACTATTTTAAGACTGCTTAAAATACGATAAATCTCATTCTTCCATTTCAAAAATGTCAATTCCTTTCCATTTAAAACCAAAACAGATTTTATTCAAAAACATGCCTTTCCACGAGATAAAACCATTAGGTTTCTATCAAATCATTTAAATCCATTTTCATGAGTTTGAAATCCATTCAAAACCAATTCCATCATTACACAATTTATTTCCACAATTAAATTCAACAATTTAATTGAAATCAATTCCATCAAATCCACAATTTAAATTAAACAATTTAAATCACTCAATTTCCATAAACACACCCAATTCAATAGAATTGGGGGTTTTCCAAATTTCCATGCCAAAACTATTTCAAATATCTTGATTCACTGGAATCGAGTTTTTATCAATTTCATTGAAAGCAGATTTGAGCAATTGAATTTAAATCAACAATTAAAATAAATCAAGCAATACACGGATAATAAATTTGGCAAGTCAGGATGGAACCACCTACCTGAAGGTCATCAATAACAGTAGCAATGATAATATCCCAATGTGATTCAACACAC
Source organism: Viscum album (assembly GCA_963277665.1). Lineage (NCBI taxonomy): Eukaryota > Viridiplantae > Streptophyta > Magnoliopsida > Santalales > Viscaceae > Viscum > Viscum album. Next base: position 4,073,542 of record OY728166.1, on the reverse strand, counting down.
CTCCGCACAACCCTATTATCATAAGCATCGACACACCAAAGTTCGTGTTCGTCAAGGGGTCCTAGAACCAAAAACATCTATTTTAGTTCACAAGGAAGTAAAATATTACATCTGATTACATTTTCTCTCTCCAGGATAATGTCTGGATTATCGTATTATGTTAACGCATGCAATTGTAATAAAAATCCATAACAATAATTATAAACCTCATTCGATAATTATATCTCTCTATTTTATTTCACCATGAAATAAAATATTACATGCGAAAATATTTTATCTCTCTTGGATAATTTTTTATTATCATTTAAATTATCGCATGTGATGATAATTTATCTCACCAGGATAAGTTTCAAATTATCATTTAAAATATTACGTGCGATAATGTTTTCTCTCTCCTGGATAATCTATGGATTATCATTTTATGTAAATGCGTGTTTGAAATTATCCTTCAATAGTTCATGCAATTACACATTGATAATTTTATAAAAAATATCCTTAACTTCCAAAGTAATTATCAAAAATATATGTTTAACTTTATATATATATAATGACAATTCATTATCTTTTGATAATTCAAATAATTATTGTTTGATAATTTAAATAGATTTCCCAAGATAATTTCAAGGTTTTATCCTTAGATAAATTCTTTTAATAATTATCATTTGGAAATCTCACAATTATCTCACGATTATTCATTATAATTATTATTTGATAATTATTTATAATTAACCTTTAAAAAAAAGGAAATTATCATTCGGTGATTCTTCATAATTATTATTTGGTAATTGACATAATTATCTTTTGATAATACACGTAATTATTTATTTAAAATAACCCATATAAAAAGTGAAAAAATAGATTAATCAAAACCTTGATGCCTTTGAAACAAATGTATTATTTGGATTTTGCTCGTTGAGACGAATTCAATGGTACCGACAACGCGTAATTCCGACCAATAACGAAGAAGTTATTGAATTTAAAAATTTTGAAGAATAAAAAAAAATAAAAAAAATAGAAAGGAACACCTCATATGCTCCACGCAGAGGAGGTCGCCCACCTTTTGTCGCCCAAGGAGGAGATCAAATGCCATTCAAGTCCTCGTGATTGCATCCAAGGAAGATTTGGCCTGCATAAACTCTACGTGATCGAGCCAAATAGAATGCCAAGGTGTTTGAGGATTATAAGAACCCCAAAAACGCAGGCTTGACAACATCATTTAAAACATCCGTTTTAACCCATTATTTAACTGAAAATTTAATGCGGAGTCATTCAGTTACCCTTATGAAGGCATTGCAAGTGAAACGGATTAAAACTATGATGATTTAGAAGCTTTTCAGTGAAGCATCGGTTGAAAATGGAGTTTAGGTGCGTGGAGAAGTTGATGCGGCGTGATAGGAGATTGAACCGTGAAAAATGTTTCTCTTTAATAATTAAATTAAATTAATTAATTAAAAAAAATAATAATCTCAAACGTCCGTTAACCATAAATGTTATGCCCCGCCTAGGGTAAACACCCCGTTCCGGACCCAACGGTGGTCTCAGATTTTTCAAACAATGAACCGTTTAAGAGATATTAATGATTTTTTAATGAAACTCGGAATAATTAATTAATTAATATAAAAAGTGTTATTTTTGTGACCGAGACATCCAAACACCTGATGCGAACTAATGTTATAGCTTGTTTAGGGTAAACACCACGTTTCAGACCCATCGGTGGTCACAAATTTCCCATACGATGCACCGTTTAAAAGATATTCATGATTTATTAATTAAAAATCGGAATAAATATTTAATTAAAATAAAAATGTGTTATTTTTGCGAGCGAGGCGTCCAAACGCCCGATGCGAATAAACGTTATACCTTGCCTAGGGTAAACCCCTCATTCCGGACCCATTGGTGGTCTCAGATTTCCTATAAGACACACCGTTTGAGAGATATTTAATTATTTTAAATAAATTTTATATTATAAAAAAAAATTGGGTACAACAGCGAAAGCGGCACACGACGCAAGTAAGAAAATTGCATAACAGTGGTCTCAGATGTCCAGCGTCATCAAAATGTATACCCCTCCTAGGGTAAACACCATATTTCGGACATAACAGTGGTCTCAGATTTCTCAAATGACACATCGTTTTGGAGTTATTCAAATATTTTGAATAAAAAGTGTGCACTTAATATATTCTGTTTAATAATTTTATTCCATCTTCGCCGAACTTTTTCGGGCCTCAGAAACTCATACATACTCAGTGTTTAACTCAGAAAATAGTTAATTGAATATTATGGAGTGTTAATTGGGTGTTTTACCAATCCTCAATGTGTTTAACAAAAACGTAACTTTTCACTGATAAAACATTTTTCCCATTTAACGTAATAATAATTTAACACAAGATGGTTTAGGAATACCTAAAATAGTAATGAGATGTTACAACCTCCCCACCATAGGAACTTTCTGTCCCCAGAAAGCCTACAAAGAAACCACGTTAAAAAGATAAGGCCACTGTTCTCTCATCAGTGTCTCCCTCTCTCACATCTCATGAGAATTATAATTATGCTTCCATATCATATGGACACGAGGTATCGTCCTCCCATGAAGTACCTTGGTCTCAGAATCAACAACCATGATCAGTCGTTCAATCACAGATAAAACAGGTTCAACTTCAAGATCACACCAACTCAGAACATGAGATGGGTCAGATAAATACTTCTGAAGTTGAGATACATGAAACACATTATGTATCGACGTTAGTTGCAGTGGTAGTGCTAAATGGTAAACAATTTTCTCCACTTAATCAACAACATCAAAAGATCCCACAAAACAAGGAGCAAGCTTCCCTTACCTCCCAAGCCGTCGATGACCCAACTTGGGTGAAACCTTTAAGAAAACATGGTCACCAAAGCTGCTGCTTCAAGTTGTAGAATGTCTTAGTGATTCCTGAGTGCACAACCCATTGGTAATAATGGAAATCCCCTATTATAGCTTTCCTTGTCTCTAACAGTGCAATATAACAGTTCTGATAATACAGTACACCCTCTTTGGAGAACAACCACTGGGCATCAGTCTCCCCACCATAAAGAGAGTCTCTAATGCTTACAGAATTCATCAACAACCTTATGTTCCTGAAGAATCATCTCGAGATGAGAAGATTTTAGAGAACCATCAGCTTTCATGGTGGAGAGAAACGACGCCGCCCAAGGTGACACACTTGGGTGAATAAAGGCTTCCTCAAAAAGACCGTCCAACTAAGTCATTAGTTCTTTCAGTTCAACTGGATCCATTTGGTAAGAGGGAAAAGAAACCGGTTGAGTACTAGACATTAAGTCAATAGAGAACTCAATCTCCCTTACTGGTAAAAAAACAAGAGAAGACAGAAGGAAACACGTTGGGAAACTCAATGATGACTGGAGGGAGATCACCACCCAAAGAATCTCACTCGAGATCAAAATTAAACACTGACATCACTTTCTCCAACTCCAAATAAGAAGGCCCAACTCTGCTCGACCTTAGGTCTCATTCTCCATAAAAGACAAGAGGCACACCATTGGGTGTAGGAAGGTAGACCCGTCGAAGATAACAATCAATCCAAGCTTTATTGGCACTAATCCAATCCATCCCAAATGTGATGTCATGAGGTTCCATGTCGAGTACGAGAAAACTCCAAGAAAACTTGACATCTGATAGAGATGATACACAAGCAGGGCTATAGAGACCATGCTCTCTCTACGCACCAAGGGGTGTAGTAACATCCATTGCACAAGATAAAATCTCCATAGGAAGATTAAGAAGATTAAGGATATGGATTGAAATACACAAGTGAGATGAACCCATATCAAATAGGGTAGTCACTAAAGATGAAGCTATATTAATGATACCTATCACGGTCGTTGGACCTGTATCAGCTTCCTCTGGAGACTCTTTCACTACGTGAAGAAGCTTCGTTCCCTATGGAAGAAACTCTTGTACGTGAAGCATTTGATTTCCCCGCAGTTTTTGAAGGTTCTGATGATCTCGTGCTATTACGTGGAGTGGAAAAGTTGTGGCAGAACTTCTGCAAGTTCCCAAAACATCTGCAGGAGCCACATTTCTGTCAGCCCGCTCAAGTTTGAAAAACTCCACAGCATTGGCCAACACCATTGACTCTGGACAGAAGTGGCCAGTGAGAAAAACCTTTATGTCCTTCTACTCTAAGCCCCCATGTTTCTTTTCCATCACTATCTTATCCCACCATCTCCTGCTTGGTCCCTCCAACACGAAGGTGGCACACTTCACCGTGATCTCGCATGATGTCTCCAAGAACTCAAACAAGTGTTCAATCCTAACCAACAATTCCTTAGCATGTTGAGGATCAGTGAAGCCTTTGAAAACTTGTGGTTTTTTGGTGAAAGAACTATTGAGAATAATTTCAAAGAGTATCCCCCCCAATTTACATAGCTGGAGCCTGAACAGGGATTAGAGGTGGTGCCTATCCCGGAACTTGGACAGCGTGCACAATCACCTCAACTAGGCTTGGGTCCATAGGAGGATTCGCTCGCTGAGGTTTAGCAGTATCCCCTTCCTGGATTTGATTCACACGTCTTCTCAGAGGCATGATGTTACACAACATCAGTAGACAATAAGGAAGAAATTATATAATCACTCAAACTGAGTAATGAGGAAAACTATTCTTAATAGAATAAATAAACAAGATTTGGATTCCACTCTATCCAAATCAAAATAGGGAAAAGACTCGAACTAATCCACAAGTAGTCTTTCCCTAACCACCCCTGGTGACTTAAGGTTCATTGTGGTGAGAGCTGGCCAGACACTCAATCGCAACTACCTCCTAAGTACCGACAAGAATACTCAAATGCATACTGTCATCAAGGCAAGATGTTTAACCTCCTCTGATACCACTTTGTCACGAACCAGCCCAGTTACCCTGGTAACCCGATAACCGATCTAGCACTGACATAGCCCGAAGGGCGTTCTTGATCCCCACGGGTCGACGACAAGCACCTAGCATCATACAACATATATGTGGGAATGATTTTACCTCAAGAATGCGGAAGCAAAAGAAAATAAGACAATATGCATAACAAAAGAAACTCCATTGGGAGTGAAGTACCAGAATACAAAGAGGCATAAAAATCCCAAAGTACTACAACCCAAGTACTAAAATGGGAAAAACAACCCCAAGGTCCCTAAGGAAACAACTCACCAAGACCAAATATCAACATCTGGATCTACCTCCAAGAGATCCATTCCCTTTACTCAAACCTGGACAAAGAAAGTCTACAAACACCCAATGGAAAAAGTAGGGTGTGAGCTTAAGCCCAGTAGGATACCACCAAGGATTCCATAATAGATACCAAATATAGATTATCCAAAGAAAAGATTTCAATTTTCAACTAAACAGGTTTAATAATTCAAAAGCATATTTAAACAAAACATGCTATACATTTTCAAATAATGGAAATAAATATTTTAATCAATGATTTTACAAATGATGGAATATTTATAAAACAATGTCTTAAATAAAACATTTATAATTCTTATACATTGAAAAAAGGCTGATGATCCCGTAAGGGGAACCGTGTTAGGATTTTTCTCCCCACCTCCGCCTTCATCTCTCTCATCGTGACTCGGCTGTGTTTCTCCCCTCGACGCTTTGACCGACGATTTGGTGGCATGCGGTGTATCTTCTTGTGATGGCGTGGCTCCGTGGTCTTGAACCAGCCGACTAATCTCACTGTTGCTAGCCATTTTCACGCTCTATCCTGGATGGGGCTTTCAGGGCGGCACAATGAGGATCGGTTGTTCATGTTTCCAACTACTCCGATGAATTTCGCCGCCACACTTCTCCGTCGGCCGTGGGATTGTTTTGCGGATCTGGTTGTCATGTGTGGTTTGAAGGCGGCCAGAGGCTTTGTGCTTCAAGATTGCAGCAGATCTTGTTTGGGTGATATTTTTCGGGGAAGTGTTTTTTTATGTTGATTTCTTGAATGCAGTTTTTGGTTTTGATTGTGCGGTTGGATGCGATTCTGGTTCATGCTTTGGAACAGGGTTCATGATTTGCGGTTGGCTTGATTTGGTGTTGTGGCAGCGGCAGCGGCGTGGTTTTTTGTGGCGGTGGTTTTCATTCACAGGGATTTTTTGATTTTGTCATGTTGGTAATCTCAAAGTTGTTGGATGGTCAAATTTGTGAAGTTTTTGCAGATTGGGCATTGAAGACCCGAGGTGGGTGTGTGACGCTAGGTGGGTGAGTGATGCGAGGTGGCACATCTAGTGAGGCATGATGATTGGATATTTTGAATTTGAAATTTGAAATTTGAATTTGGATCTTGTATTTTGTTCGGTTGTTGTTACCGCTCACCCAAAAAGCAGGTATCTTGAAAATCAAAAAAAGTGAATTTTCAGTCATATAAAACAGTTTATATAAATTCAGCAGGCATGTAAGCAGTTCAAAAGCATTGACATACATTTATATCTCAAATATAAATAAACAAGTGAGCAACATGGTCATCTGCCAAAAGGTACGATAGTATTAACCAACTATAGTATTCCACACTCTTTATGTGAACTCCGCAAAATGTGTATACACACGTCCCTATGACACTGGCCAAAGGAGACTCGTCACCAACCCGTTGGGGATGTGACCCGCCATAAGTATGTTTTAGAATGTTATCATAGCGTAGAGTGTATCCAAATAACTCACTAACTACCTAAGGCTTGCATGTGCTCTTACACGATGGGCGAACTATTTTAAAACTGCTTAAAATATGATAAATCCCAGTCTTCCATTTCAAAAATGTCAATTCCTTTCCATTTAAAACCAAAACAGGTTTTATTCAAAAACATGCCTTTCCACAAGATAAAACCATTAGGTTTCTTTCAAATCATTTAAATCCATTTTCATGAGTTTGAAATCCATTCAAAACTAATTCCATCATTACACAATTTATTTCCACAATTAAATTCAACAATTTAATTGAAATAATTTCCATCAAATCCACAGTTTAAATTAAACAATTTAAATCACCCAATTTCCATAAACACACCCAATTCAATAGAATTGGGGGTTTTCTAAATTTCCATGCCAAAACCATTTCAAATATCTCGATTCTCTGGAATCAAGTTTTTATCAATTTCATTAAAAGCAGGTTTGAGCAATTGAATTTAAATCAACAATTGAAATAAATCATGCAATACAAGGATAATAAATTTGGCAAGTCAGGATGGAACCACCTACCTCAAGGTCATCAATAACAGCAGTAATGATAATATACCCAGTGTGATTTAACACACCTCCGCACGACCCTATTATCATAAGCATCGACACACCAAAGTTCGTGTTTGTCAAGGGGTCCTAAAACCAAAAACATCTATTTTATTTCACAAGGAAGTAAAATATTACATCCGATTACATTTTCTCTCTCCAAGATAATGTCTGGATTATCATATTATGTTAACGCATGCAATTGTAATAAAAATCCCTAAGAATAATTATAAACCTCATTCAATAATTATATCTCTCCATTTTATTTCACCATGAAATAAAATATTACATGCGAAAATATTTTATCTCTCTTGGATAATTTTTAGATTATCATTTAAATTATCGCATGTGATGATAATTTATCTCACCAGGATAAGTTTCAAATTATCATTTAAAATATTACATGCGATAATGTTTTCTCTCTCCTGGATAATCTATGGATTATAATTTTATGTAAACGCATGTGTTTGAAATTATCCTTCAATAGTTCATGCAATTACACATTGATAATTTTATAAAAAATATCCTTAACTTCCAAAGTAATTATAAAAAATATATATTTAACTTTATATATATACATTGAAAATTCATTATCTTTTGATAATTCAAACAATTGTTGTTTGATAATTTAAATATATTTCCCAAGATAATTTCAAAGTTTTATCCTTAGATAAATTCTTTAATAATTATCATTTCAAAATCTCATGATTATCTCACGATTATTCATTATAATAATTATTTGATAATTATTTATAATTAAAATTTCAAAAACAAAAGGAAATTATCATTCGGTGATTCTTCATAATTATTATTTGGTAATTGACATAATTATATTTTGATAATAAACGTAATTATTTATTTAAAATAACCCATATAAAAAGTGAAAAAACAGATTAATCAAAACCTTGCTGCCTTTGAAACAAAAATATTATTTTGATTTTGCTCGTCGAGATGAATTCAATTGTACCGACGATGCGTAATTCTGACCAATAACGAAGAAGTTATTGAATTTAAAATTTTTGAAGAATAAATAAAAATAAAAATAAAAATAAAAATGAACACCTCATATGCTCCATGCAGAGGAGGTTACCCACCTTTTGTCACCCAAGGAGGAGATCAAATGCCATTCAAGGCCTCGTGATTACATCCAAGGAAGATTTGGCCTGCATAAACTCTACGTGATCGAGCCAAAGAGAATGACAAGGCGTTTGAGGATTATAAGAACCCAAGAAATGCAGGCTTGACAACATCATTTAAAACATATGTTTTAACCCATTATTTAACTGAAAATTTAATGTGGAGTCATTCATTTACCCTCATGAAGGCATTGAAAGTGAAACAGATTAAAACTGTGATGATTTGGAAGCTTTTGAGTGAAGCATCGGTTGAAAATAGAGTTTAGGTGTGTGGATAAGTTGATGCTGGGTGATAGGAGATTGAATCGTGAAAACAATTTCTCTTTAATAATTAAATTAAATTAATTAATTAAAAAAAATAAAATAATCTCAAATGTCCATTAACCATAAATGTTATGCCCCGCCTAGGGTAAACACCCCGTTACGGACCCAACGGTGGTCTCAGATTTCTCAAACAATGAACCGTTTAAGAGATATTAATGATTTTTTAATGAAAACTCAGAATAATTAATTAATTAATATAAAAAGTGTTTTTTTTGTGAGCGAGACATCCAAACACCTGATGTAAACTAATGTTATAGCTTGTCTAGGGTAAACACCACGTTCCAGACCCATCGGTGGTCTCATATTTTCTATACGATGCATCATTTAAAAAAAATAATGATTTATTAATTAAAAATCGGAATAAATGTTTAATTGAAATAAAAAGTGTTATTTTTGCGAGCGAGGCATCCAAACGCCCGATGAGAATAAACGTTATACCTCACATAGGGTAAAACCATCATTCTGGACCCATCGATGGTCTCATATTTTCTATACAACGCACCATTTGAGAGATATTTAATTATTTTAAATAAATTATAAATTATATATTATCTAATAACTTTATCTCACGATCGAGACATACAGATGTCCGACGTCATCGAAATGTATACCCCTCCTAGGGTAAACACCATATTTCGGACATAACAATGGTCTCAGATTTCTCAAACGACGCATTTTTTTGGAGTTATTCAAATATTTTGAATAAAAAGTGTGCAGTTAATATATTCTGTTTAATAATTTTATTCCATCTTCGCCGAGCTTTTTCAGGCCTCAGAAACTCATACATACTCAGTGTTTAACTCAGAAAATATTTAATTGAATATTATGGAGTGTTAATTGGGCGTTTTACCAATCCGCGATGTGTTTAACAAAAACAAAACTTTTCACTGATAAACCATTTTCCCCATTTAACATAATAATAATTTAACACAAGATGGTTTAGGAATATCTAAAATAGTAATGGGATATTACAAATTTGTCACGACCTGCCTCCCTGGGCCATGAAACTTCTCATATGACCCCATGGGTCTCCTATAATACCTTGGTTGCCTTCCCAGCACACCATAGACTATTACTCACTGGGGTCGCTTATCAGACTAATGAATGTTCCCACATGCCAACACTTGTTCTTTCAGTGTGTTTTGTCCTCACTCACACACATCCTGAGAAACTTCTCAGAAGGTCACCCATCCTGATTACTACTCCAGGCCAAGCATGCTTAACCGTGGAGTTCTAATCAGGAAGGCTGCTGAAAAGAAAGGTGCACCTTGTTGACATGGGCAGTAACATTTAGCCTTTTAAGTCTCACTTTTCCAGGGGTGTTACATTATCCACCCCTTTTAAAGCACAACACCCTCGTTGTGGACCCCAAGCCTCAAACCCAGGCAGTGCCTAAGCACTTTCGACTGGGTATTGGCTCTGATACCATTTGTCACGACCCGCTTCCCTAGGCCATGAACCTTCTCATATGACCCCATGGGTCTCCTGTAATACCTTGGTTGCCTTCCCAGCACACCATAGGCTATTACTCACTAGGTTCGCTTATCAGACTAATGAATGTCCCTACAGGCCAACACTTGTTCTTTCAGTGTGTTTTGTCCTCACTCACACACACCCTGGGAAACTTCCCATAAGGTCACCCATCCTGATTATTACTCCAGGACAAACATGCTTAACTGTGGAGTTCTAATCAGGTAGGCTCCCGAAAAGAAAGGTGCACCTTGTTGACATGGGTAGTAACATTTAGCTATTTAAGTCTCACTTTTCCAGGGGTGTTATACAAATCATTAACTATTAAAAAAAGATAAAAAAATTGTGTCACTCACTCAATTTACACCCTTAATGAATTTTATCCCTTAATCAAACACTAACATGAATTCCACTCCTCCCAATAGTTGGAGGGACTATTCATCTTGATCTGGGAGCGATTCGTTGTGTGTTGGAGGCCTGAATACGATTGTATGTGAACATTCTTCATTATTTTCCTTATATTTATTATTCTTCCCTCACATAGTATTAGGGATCTAATCTATTGATGATAGATTCATGTTTTGTGATGACAATAATTTTGAGATATGATTTTTTTGGTTGATGAGAATAAGATATGAGGTTGAATATTGATGTTCTATCTCATATTTTTATATTTGTTGGATCGTTCTTCATTTTCACCTAAATTAAGAGGTAGGTGACTTCACTCTTGACTCCTATTAGTTATATCTTGAAGGTTTGATTTTAAATTGAATGAATTGATTTAATTGAATTGTGAAATTGATGTGAAACATCTTGATTGAAAATCTCTTTATTGATGGTTTGTGAAATTTTGGAAATTTATTTTTTCTTTTTCATATTACATTGTTTTATGATTTTAAAATTGTTATATTATGGGTTTTTTGGTTCATTGAAAATGTTTCTTGAATTTTTTTGAATTAAATAATTTTTTTATTGAAATGGTTTGGCATAATTGGTTTCACATGGTATTTCCCATAATTAGTTTTAGTTTTTTTTGTTTTATGGGAATTTGGTACTGATAAGGGTATGATGTTTCTAATATCAAAATGGGATGGATGATGCTATAAATTTTCCCCCATAAAAACGACTCATCAACTGATTGATTAGTTAAATGATGACTCAACACTCACTAGTATAAGGAGGTTTGTGCTTTCATGCATGTATGGATGTGTGGAATGGAATGGGTTAGGCCAAATTTATTTGAGAAATGGTTTGAAAGACTTGTTTGGTCACTTTCCATGGAAATGGTTTTGGTTTTGTACAACCGCTTTAATTCATTGATATAAACTTCATTAAATTGGTTTTAAACTATTTTATATAAATGTGATAACATTTTCTATACTAGTGGCATGTGTTGGTAATTCATTAGAGAAATCCAACTGATTTTTATACTCTTCCCATCCTAAGTAACTTTGGTGAAGTCATAGATATTTCACATTGAGACACATGTAAGGGAATGGTATCTCGATTGAAAATTGATTTTTATTATTCAAAGGAGAAGTCTCTTTAAAATGAAAAAAAATCATAGAGGTCTAATGTAATGAAGCCTAAGGGAATCCCCTTGGGAAAAATCATTACAATCCCGAGGTAATGACCCCAAGTTAGAGAAAATCACCAAGGGTTCCTCAGGACAACTCCCCTGAGAAAGGGTATCCACAAAAAAAGTTGTCCTCTCTTGGAATATGATGAACCACACATCCATTAGGAATATCCAAGCACAACTTTGAACATGGTAATTCACCTGCCAAGGCAGATTAACTTTCACATGAAAAGACCAAATCAACACCTTAGAGTCTGATTCCACTTCTAAAAACACCTCAAGAATCTTTTGAAAAGCCTGACACCAGTGTGAAATGATCTAACTTCCGTCCCTAATGAACTTATAGGCCCATGGAAGCTACTATAAGCAAACATAACCGAATAATTCCTTTCCCTCACCAGGACTCCCCCATGCATCCTTCCATTAACCAGTGACCCATCAACATTAAGTTTGAAACCATTCCCTAGAGTATTCCATCTAACCCAATAACCCTGGGATCTTGGATGTGCCATTATTATGTTAAGAAGACTGCAAAGACTGTCAGAATGATGTCCACCTCTAACTAGTAATCCAAGTTCATGAAGTAGAGTCTTCATTCTCACATGCAACCAAGAAATCGACAGTTGAACCTTCGTTATTTATTTGTTCCTTGACTCCCAAAGTGTCCAAAAAATCACTGTAAAAAGGATACATCAGTTCTTGGACTCCATATCATGTTGTTTTGTGCCCAAAAACCAACTCACGAAGAAGTCCTACATGGATGTACATGCTGCATTGTAATTACCCCATATATCAATCATAGACTAAAGGATTACCACCCATTTTCCCTTAATAAATAGATGAACCACCGATTACGCTTGGGTATTACTACAATAGAAGCAATGCGGGGCCAGGTGAATGCCCTTCTTTTGTATATTATCATCTGTAGGTATGGATTGGTTTCGTGCTCTCCAAACCAGAAAAATCATCTTCAAGGGGACCTAAATACATCACAAGCATGATCCCCACTCATCGCAAACCCTACCCAACCAAATCAATCTAGAATAATCCTGCCCATTAAAGAATCCAGATCTCGAATCTGTAAAGTAGCATCGATCGATATCCTTAGGAAAATGGTATCTCATTTCGTTAGTTATGCATCATGATACCATGGTCATATCATGTGCAGTTGGATCTAAAAGCATGTTGGGAGTTTTTGAGTTGGTGTCATTGGATTCATTGAGGTTTTTTTGGTTTTGGTTTCCACTTTTTACTCTAATATTTTTTTTGGTTTCTGATGTGTATTTTGATATGGTCTTGTATAGTGGTTGTTTATGTTTTCTTTCAGTTGTAATTATTTGTTCTTATGAATCATATAGTGATGTTTTTGGAATATTATTGGGGTTTGGTTATTTTATTTTCAATGGTAAAATAGTCCCCCAATTTTTAATGAATCCCTTGGAATTTATTACCATTATTTGGTGTCTTGGAGTTTTTGGTTAAGGCCTAGTAATGTTCTACCTCTTCCTAAGACAATGGGTGAGAGGTGGGATGCTATAAATGGTATTAGTTTTTTTGGACTTGGAGTTGAAAATTATGTTAGTTTAGTCCTTAAGTTGGATTGGTAATAAAGAGTAGGATTATCAAAACCTGAAATAAAGATAATAAAAAGGCGTAGAAAAGATATTTATACTAAACTTCAAGTTAACAATTTGATTGGGTACATGAGTGTTTTAAGACACTTATAGGAGTTGTAACCTCATCTTCATGGGTTTATCCGATGTTAAGATCATGCCATTCATTGATAGAAATTAATTCCCACTACGAGTTCACATTTTAATTTGAGTAATGAATTATGATTTCATGGAATTTTTTTTATTTTAGAGAATAGTTGAACAAGTTTTGATTTTCAAAAATCATGGTCTATTTTTCAAAAATGTTTTGAAAGTGAAAAAATGTTTCATTTTTGAAAATAGTTTTTGTGACATGTATGAAGTGTTAAATTTGAAATACATAATTCTTTAGTTTCTTGAGAGTGAGAATAATTGTAATTTTTTATTGTTTATAGAAAATAGAACTTGGGAGGCATGGTATAAAACAACTGGAATAGGTCATTGTGAATTTGGTTGCACTTGATCCATAAGTGAACTTACTGTTAGTACAAAGCATTATTCAAGATTTTCAAACCATTGATTCAGGATTGGAACATGATACTCATTCTATGATACCATCCCTATATATTATGGATTTTACGAATATGTTGAATAGAGCAATAATGGTAGAAGAAGACACTTATAAAAATCCAAGTGCAGGAAGTAGAGTGGTATTCATGAGAATTGGGGGGAACTCAAACACTAAGATAAAGGAAAATAGTTAAACCTATTCTCAAGGAGGTGTAACAAATCAAACTTGAACTACAAGAATTGTTAACATTCCTCCAAGACCCAAAAGTAAGAGAGTATAATTATAAGGCATTTTTTTAGAGAATATCAAATGAGATTTCACATCAACAACTACACCATATCACACTTGGAACATGATGGGACATCTTCAGTGTTTTTGTTGATATTCTCCATAGTCTGGTTCTAGAGACACATCACATGTTTCTTAGGCATCATATTCTTCATTGGGATGACTGTAGTAGAATACATCTTATCATTAGAACTGAGAAAGAGATGGTGATTCTAGAAATACCATGACTCCTCAACTATTCCACTCTCAATAATGTAACAAATAAAAGTATTGATTGAGTATGAAATTGTATGTAGCTTGGAAAGTGATTGTGGATGATCAATCCATACCATCGAATGTGGGAAGTATGATTATTTTTAATTTTACACATATGAACGTTTTATTTGATATGGGTGCAACCCCATTTGTTTATTGCTTCACGTACTATTTATCTTTTGGGTTTTCATGTTGAGATGATCCCTTCTGTTTTGAAACATTAAATTCATCTTGGTCAAAGAGAATGTTAAGCCTTTATATAAAAATCTTGTTCTATAACTAATTATGGGGTTGAATTGATATGGTATTTCTCTATGATTTAGATTTATTTATATGATATAATAATAGGTATGTATTGGTTGATAATGTCCAATGATCACATCGACCGTTACACCTGAATGGTTAGTTTTTTAACTCTTAATGACATTGAGAATTTATTTAGAGGACAATTAAATTTGAAGGAAGGTGCAACAAGATTGTTGACATAATTTATTGGAACTATCTCATGCATGTTGGTGGATTTGACCTTAGAATCTAGGGATGAGATTGTGGAATGTGGTTTTTTAACAATCATTGATCATTTTTTGGGATGTTATTCCTGATAACTTCTCAGGGTGTCCACACATAAGATATTTAGATTATATGATTAATATATTACTAGGGAATAGTCCTATGTCACTTATATCTTATCCAATGGAACCAAAATAATTAATGGAATTTAAATACCATTTGGAAGAGTTGTAAATCAAAGGGTTTATTCATCCTAGTACATATCTTTGGGAAACACCAATTTTATTTTTAAAAGAGGATGATGTAAATCTTTTTATTTTTGTAGATTATCATATGCTTAGAAGAGTTAAGATAAAGAATAGGTTTCCACTTCCACATAATGATGATTTGTTTGATCAATTTAGGTGAGCCCAATGGTTCTCTAAAAATTGAATTCATTTGGGATATCACCAACTGTGAGATCTTAAGGATGATATTCTAAAAATAGCTTTTAGGTATAGATATGGACAATATGAGTATATGGTTATTCCATTTGTTCTTATGAATTCACCGGCTGTATTTATGGATTTGATGAATCATATATTTAAAAGGTATCTGAAATATTTTGTGGTGGTGTTTTTGAATGACACATTGGGGTATTCAAGGACTAGGACTAAGCATGAGAAACAATTCATGATAGTGTTGGGAATATGGATGGATCATCGTCTGTATGAAAAACATTCAAAGTGTTATTTTTCAATACAAGAGGTCTGTTTACTTAGCCTTTTAATATATAAAAAAGGTGTTTCTACAGATTTAATAAATATAGAGTCTATGATATCTTGGAAACCACTAAATAATGTATTTGAGATATATATTTTCCTTTGATTATATGGTCATTATTGACGTTTTGTTCTTGATTTTCCACCACTAGATTCACCAATGAATGCATTGATAATGAAAAATGTTCCATTCCAATGAGAGGAAGAATGTAATAAGTCTAATTCAATATCTTAAAGTCTGAATTACATCACCATCAATCATAATATTTTGAAAATAAATACAAGGTTACATGGTGTATTCTGACTCTTTAGGATCGGGGTTGGGATGTTTTCTCATGCAGGGAGAGCATGTTTTTTATTATGGATTAAGACATCAATGGTATCATGATAATAACTACCCAAAAAATGACTAGGAATTATCAGATTTAGTCCATTCTTTCAAGACTTGGGGTCATTACCTCTTTGGTGAGAAATTTATAGTTTTTAGAAATCATAAGTTCTTGAAACACATAATCTCACAAAGGGATTTGAATATGATACAAAGAATATGGATGAATTATCTACAAATGTTTGACTTTTAATTAATGTATACATAGGGTAAAGGAAATTTGTTTGAAAAATATTATCTAGGAATTAATATTGTCAGTTTTAAAAAGAAGCATCATATCAATGACATATGATGTTTGCAATAGCTGACATGCACTTGGATTGTAAAGATCATGGTAGTGCAACAATTTTCTTCCTAGTTTCATTGGTTCCTAATTTTGTTGATAAGGTTATATAGACACATACATTTTATTATTAGTTCTTTTCTATGAATTCAAAACTCAATTATGGGGGGAAAATTGAGGGATGGAATATTTATAGAGGATTAGTGTTGTATTTTTTAGATCATATAGTTGTACCTATGGATTATCAAGAATAACATCATCATTATTACCACCATTAGAGATGGGTTGTTTTTCCTGCAATACAAAAGATGTATAAGGAAAAAACACAATTTTTGTGGTATGGAATGAAAAGAAAAGTGTCTATTTTTGTTATGATATTTCTCACCTATCAAAAGTTTAAGGAAAAAAACTGGAAACTAGAGATGCAATATTTACCTATTTCTATTTTAAAATGGGAGAAGATATCTATGTATTTTTTAACAGTTATACCAAATATGATTCAAAAGCATGATACCATATGGGTGATAATGTATTGACTCACAAAGTCATCCCATTTAAACCCTATTCATGAATATCATAAGGTTGAACACTTGTAAAAAATATATGTCTGAGAAGTGGTAAAATTTCATGGAGTGCCTATTTCAATACTATCGGCCTGAGATTTGAGGATTATATCTTATTTTTAGAAATAATTTTAGCATGAACATGGGACTCAGTTGAATATGGGTATAACATATCATCCAAAAATGGATGGACAATCTAAAAGGATGATAAAAATGTTGGAAGGCATGCTTAGGGACTGTGTAATGGATTTTTGTTGGATCATCAGAAAATGATGTACTATTAGTAGGGTTCTCATATAACAATAGTTATTAGAAATTGATATATATGTATCTTTTTTAGAATTTTATGGGAATCCTTATCATTCTCAACATTTTTGGGTGGAAACACGGGAAACATGACTGGTTGAATCGATCTTTTTGAAAGAGATAATAGAGAATATTCAGTTCATCAAGAAGAGAATAGAGACAAATCAGAGTCATTAGAAATCTTATGTGAGTCATCACTAATGGTAATTTTCATTATAGTTAAGGGATATTGTGTTCTTGATAATATCTATAAGGGTTGTGAATTATTGTCTTGGGATGTATGGAAAGTTATCACCTCAATAAATAAGACCATTTGAGATGCTTGAATGGGTTAGTGAAGTTGAATATCGATTGGATTTTCCACCAAGGTCTGCTTCAATTCATATTGTGTTTCATGTATCTTAGTTGAAGAAGTATCAACCTGATGCTGACTATGTGATTTGATGGGATCACATTGACCTAGTGTAGGATTCTACATTATTTAATGTTCAAGTTTGGAAAGCTTATAGGAAAGAGAAAGTGATGGGTGTTAAAATCATTAGTCTAGTGCGGTTTTTAAGGTATCATGGTCATATTTAGAAGAAAAATGAGAGTGTGATAGGAAATGGTCAAGTAATGGACCAAACCATTTTTGTCCAATTGTGGTTTTCAACAATTTGGGGACAGAAATAAAAATGATGGGGAGAATGTAAAACCCCATATTGTAGGTAATTAACCCTTTATTTTCTATATTCAAAGTATATAATGTAATTGGGTTATGTTTCAAGTAGTTTAGAGGTTCATTGGAATGTTTTGGGATATTTTCTGGAGGTTTATGATTTTAGAATAGTTAGTAGAAACTGTGAAACACCTCATATGAAACCATGGAACTGATAAAGTTTCCACTGGGTAGGCTCACAGTTAGGTGCACAACTTGGCCAAACCATGCGTCCATCTAGGAGAAATCGTGTGATGTTGTAAATATGGGTTTATCATGGTTAATGAATGATTTAACAAATAGTGTGATAAAATAGGGTGAGGTATTTTAGAGGAAGTGTATAATGCATTGTTACATCATGATTTTCTTAATTGTGTTCCTTAACTGTATAATGTTAAAAAAAGATCCAAAAAGTGTAGATCTCACTCAGTTTACAACATTTATGCCTCATTTTTCCTTTAATACAAAAACAAACCTGAATTAAAATCATCCAAATGTCCATAGAGAAATTTCCTCTTGATCGGGGTGTGATCCTTTAGATAATATAATTTCATTGGAGGCCCAGATTCCTTGGTAAATGACTGCTCTTCATTGTTTATCTTAGCTTTATTCTTCTAACCTCTCTTGGTATTAGAGATCTAGTCTGTTGAGGATAGATTCATGTTTTGTGATGTAAATCATGATGAGATAGGAAATTTGGTTTAAGGTAACAAACTTTAAGGTTGAATATTAAAGATCTATGCCAAGTTTTTTGAAGTTCTTAGATTGTACTTCATTTCCAACTAAGTTGAGAGGTAGGTTTCTTCACTCTCAACACCACTTAGTCAGAACTCATAGGATTTATTTAAAATTTAATGAATTGATTGAATTAAATATTTAAATTTATATAAAGTTTTATATGGAAAAAATCATTAGTGATGGTTTTTAAAATTTTGGAAATAGGTTGTTTTGTGGAAGGTGTTTTATTTCATGACTTTAAAATAGTGATTTTAAAATATAGATTTTTTTGAATCATGGAATAGGATTATGGAAATTATTTCAATAAAATATCTATTTTATTGAAATAGTTTGGAACTATTTGATTTGAAGTGTATTTTGAATAAATGGTTGGCATGGGTTCATGTGAATTTGGTATGGATAAGGGTTTGAAGTTTCCCACTTCAAAATTGGGAGAAAAAAGGCATTGTAACACCCTGAGATTTTGATAATTATTATATTTTGAATTAATTTAACTTTTCAATATTTTTCATTTCACATGACATTGGAAATAATTATATATATATATATATATATTAAAAAACTAAATCAAACATTCCTTTCAAACACAATACCAACTTAGCTTGTGCTACACACAATACCAACTTGGTTTAAGCTACACACAATCCCAACTTGGCTTGTGCTACAAGCAATACCGACTTGGTGTATAATGCACGCAACACTGAGTTTCTACGAAAAATCTATTTTTATTGTTTTAATTATATAAATAAGATAATAATAAACTAGCTGTTAAACATAGTAATAACTAATTTTCAAATCTTTTTGTTTTATATAAATAAAACATATTGATAATAAAAGATAATATTTTTGGTAAAGTCCTTTTATGTTAAAAATATTGTTTTCTTGAATGAATAAATTTTAAAAATAAAAGTAATTTTATACACATTTAGAAATTTAATTGGATAAAATAAAATTATTTTTTAAATTCATAATGTCAAAATTATCCTAGGGATAATATTTGGGGTTTTTTCTGAGAAACTTCATTTATTGATAAATAGTGAAAAATACTGCTTCTTAGTTAAAAACTACATTTTTTTCTAATTAATTATTAATGATAAATGATATTATAAATTAGTTTTAAGGTCACATTAGATAAATATTATATTTAATAATACAATTAAATTCATTATAATCAATTCCACCTTAATATAGAATATAAAATCCTAACAAACTTTTGATCTTTTTCTTACTTTAAAACCCCGTTATTTCGTCCCGTCTACGAGATTAGTAGTAATCATAATTTTGAAACTTATTTAATTGGAATTTCAAAAATCTGACACACACCATTTTATTTAGTCTTTATTTTATATTCTAATAAGACCATGTTATTTTTTGACCAAAATGATTAGTAAAAGTGATTAAAATTAATCAGAGTGGTTAAGACCAAATTAAGCTTAATTAGGGACTAAACCTTACAATTAAGGGACCAAATGACCAAGACACCTATCCAACACCCATTGGATATCCATATTTCGTCTACACACCTTCCATTATTTAGTTTTGTTGGTTTGGTAAGACTTTTGTTAGGTAAGAACATGTGAACGCCTAATTTGGTTCTAAAAATTCCATGTGAGTCATTTTCCTTCCCTATAAAAGGACACCACCTATACCCATTCCTCATACCTCTCAAGACACATAAGTTCATACTATCCCTACCCAAATTTCCTCCCAAAATTTATCCCTTTTACCTTGAAGTCTTACTTTGGGAAGAAAACCTCTCAAGGAAGCCTTTTGGCACAAACCAAAAGGAGTTACATGATTAAGAGGTAACATATTCTCTCAAGCTCCTTTCCTTTATTTTCCTTCTATACCCATCCACTCTCTTTATTAACTTAATGTGTAAAAAATCTATTATATTTCATATTCTAGGATGTTTCTATAAAATGGTTATTACCTACACATACACACACCTCCATCTAATGGATGTTGGACATACTGTTTCTGTGTACATCGAACTACTGCCTCACGAAATGACGATTATTCATTTCTCCTT
The DNA here is from genome assembly GCA_963277665.1 of Viscum album. Classification (NCBI taxonomy): domain Eukaryota; kingdom Viridiplantae; phylum Streptophyta; class Magnoliopsida; order Santalales; family Viscaceae; genus Viscum; species Viscum album. The sequence continues at coordinate 4,052,796 of OY728166.1, read as the reverse complement.
TACCACCAATCATGGTGTCCATTATGATGGATAGTATATTTATATATGTAATATACTGTATTTATTATGTCTTTAATCTTCTTTATTACTTTTATAACAGATGTATTTTTTACCTTCCATTTAGTGTTAATATGATAGTCTCGTTTGATGAAGTGTGGACTATCACCCCTCAAAGTGATGTGATTTGTTCACACATCACCTAGTATGTATTAAGGATGGGTTTAATGAGATTATATTATATATTAATTATATTTTAATAATTATTTATATATACATACATATATATGTTGTACCTCTCGAACCCCTCGTGGTTTAATTTTCATGATCAGAATCACCCTCTTATGTTTCTAATCTTGTTTTAAGTGTTTGTGTTGATAGGCAAAAGGTGGCCAAGGAATTAGGCCAAGAAGAAGCCAAAAGTGGACTGAGTTTCAGTCCACCGGCCAACCGATGGAAGAGCACCAGCCAGCCGATGGAGGCCTGGACAGTAGGCATTCCTCTGTCCAGACCACCGGCCAACCGGTGGCTTCACCAGCGGCCAGCCGGTGGCACCTAGCCAAAAGGGCTGAGCCACTGCCTCAGCACCGGCCAGCCGGTGGCCTCCTCACCGGCCAGCCGGTGGAGCCTGATCCCGAAGGCCTCTCCATTTTGCACACACCGGCCAACCGGTGGCTCTGCACCGGTCAGCCGGTGGTGCCAGTCAAACTAGCCGTTGGGCTGTTGACCAGCCTGTCCACTTGGCCTCCCAACGGCTCCGAAGCCTTTTCCAACGGCTCCGAAGACCTCCAACGGCCATATGAGGGTTCCCCCTCTATAAATAAAGGACCTTGAAGCCCCGGAGCATTTTTGGAACAATTTTGAAGCCAACGGACACATTTCCCATCATTTGGCAAACCTCCGGCGGATTGCTCCAAGGGATCCCCATTTTGCTCCAACACATTTCCACATCCAAGGAGCTCCATCAAAGAATCTTGGGAGAGCACTTTATCAACTCCATCAAACCTTTGGCCCCCAAGTCTTCTCCAAATTACGGTTTTTCTTGTTTTATTTATTTTGAGCTTAAAATTGAGTTTGTGCCTACAAACTCCCACTTCTCTCTTCCTCCTTTCATTTGGGTTTTCACACCACCTTTAAGGTGTAAAGAGGTTAGTCAAGCCTTTCCTTTTAAAAGGCTTGAGTCATCGGTGAGCTAGCCTTCACCCGTTAAAAAGGCTAGTGGGTTCTTGCTTAACCACCAAAAGCAAGCTGTAATAGGTTCTAGTGCTACCTCAAAGCCTAGTGGGTTTCTTGCTAAAACCATTGAAAAGCAAGCGGTATAATCTCTCAACGGTTTAGTTGGGAGCGGAGACGTAGGCCGGGTTTTTGGCCGAACTCCGTTATCAATTCTTGTGTCTTGCCTTCTTTATTTCCGCTGCACTTTCACTTTGATTTTTAAATTGTTAATCTTTTTTTTAAAAGGCAATTCACCCACCCTCTTGCCATCACTCCCTTTTTCTCCGACCTAACAATTGGTATCAGAGGGGTAATTTGAGTAATAACTTAACGAGTTTCAAATTCAAAGATCCATTGTGATGGCATTAACCTCTTTCGCCCCCGAAGGATTTTCATTGGGTCGTGCTCCATTTTTTGATGGAACCGACTATAACTATTGGAAAACCCGCATGACTACTTTCCTTAGAAGCATAGGTTATCCCATATATAAAATTGTCATGCATGGTTACACTCTTTCTACTCCCGATGAATCCAAATGGACCCAAGACGATATAAAAAATTTCGAGCTTGATGGCAAAGCCATGAATGCTCTACATTGCGGCCTTGACCGAAATGAATTTAATCGAGTTTCCACTTGTACCACATCTCATGAAATCTAGAAACTATTGGAGGTTACCCATGAGGGGACCAACAAAGTTAAGGATACTCGATTAGATATGTACCGTCAAGATTTTGAGTCTTTTACCATGCACCCAAATGAAAATATTACTGAAATGTTTACACGCTTTACTGACGTTTGCAATGGTAGAAAATCTCTTGGTGATGATGTTTCAGCTGAAGCAATGGTCAAGAAGATTCTATGGGTCCTTCCGAGCTCATGGGCACCTAAAGTGACGGCAATCCAAGAAGATAAGGATGTCAAAAACATGCCGGTCGAGGAGCTCATTGGATCCCTAATGACCTACGAGATCACGTTAAGGAGGCAAGCTCAAAAGGAGGGCACACCAATCAAGACACCAAAGAACATTGCCCTCAAGGTACAAAAAGAAGTAAGCTCCTCCTCATCTTCCTCATCTTCTTCATCTTCAAGCGGCGACTCGGAAATGGAGAATCTCGCCCGCCAAATGCACAAGTTTATGAAGAAGCACAAGAAGAAGAAATCCCGCAAGCATCGAAAGCAAGAACCTGACAAAAGATCGGAGCCCAAGGTAAAATGCTACGGGTGCGGCGAAAAGGGCCATTACAAGCCCGATTGCCCACTCAACAAGAAACGGGCTAAGGAAAAAGGAAAGAAAAATGTCCTCAAGGAGACATGGAGTGACACCTCCTTATCATCCTCCTCCTCCTCCTCCTCGAGCGACAACAGTAATAAATGCCTAATGGCATTCCATGAGGTAAATTCTTCCGACTCCTCCTCCTCTTGTTCTTCAAATTCAAATTCTTTCAATCACATGTCTTATGAGGATCTCCAATTTGCAAGAGATCAATTGGAGGAAGGTTTTCACGAACTTTCTTCCAAATTTGTTGCTTTAAAAAAGAATTTCAAAAAACTCTCTTCCGAAAAAGAACAACTTCTTAAAGAGAAGGAAGAGTTGACCCTCAAAATCCAAAACCTTCCCGATATTGATTCCATGGAATCAACTATCAAAGACTTAAGGGAATCCCTAGCCAAGTTCACCCAAGGTGAACAAAATTTGAACAATTTGCTTGGTTCCCAACGTGTATCCCGAACCACCCAAGGGCTTGGCTATTCCAAGCAAGCTTCCTCCTCCCATGCACCCACTATTTTTGTAAGGGGGAGCTCACAATATAAATTTTGCAATTATTGTAAAAAACTCGGGCACTTAATTTATGAGTGCAATTGCAAAAACGCCCGGTATGGTAGGCCCAAAACATTTTTCTTCAATGATGAATTTTATAGGAGAAGAACCGCCACTAGGTAAGTGTGGATTGAGAAATCCCTCTTAGCGAGTCTCACCGGACCGAAATTTGTCTCAGTTTCAAACACCTCTCCCCGGTGATTTATTGTTTTATTTAGGGGGAGTTAGGTTTGTTTAAGCCTTTTTGTTTTATTCAAAACTTTCTATTCAAACTTTCAATTTCAACAATTGGTATCAAATTTTTCAATTCAAAATTTTCTATTAAATTTACATTTCAAAATTTTCAACTCTTGGTATCAATTTTCTTTTCAAACTTTCAATTCAAACTGTTATTCAATTTTTCATTCAAAATTTTCATTTCAAAATTTTCGATTTAAAATTTTCAATTCAAATTTCAAAAATTTCAAATGGTCTAAAATCTCCATCTTGTTTTTCAAAGTTTTCCCTCAATCAAGTTTTATGCCCCGTGCTATTTTGATAATCACAAAGGGGGAGAAATTCTTGGTTGATTGGGGGAAAAATATTTTAAAGCATGCTCTATCATTTGATTTTTACATTGTTTGTTTTGGTGATTGTGATCATCAAAATAGGGGGAGATTGTTGTACCTCTCGAACCCCTCGTGGTTTAATTTTCATGATCACAATCACCCTCTTATGTTTCTAATCTTGTTTTAAGTGTTTGTGTTGATAGGCAAAAGGTGGCCAAGGAATTAGACCAAGAAGAAGCCAAAAGTGGACTGAGTTTCAGTCCACCGGCCAACCGATGGAAGAGCACCGACCAGCCGATGGAGGCCTGGACAGTAGGCATTCCTCTGTCAAGACCACCGGCCAACCGGTGGCTTCACCAGCGGCCAGCCGGTGGCACCCAGCCAGAAGGGCTGAGCCACTGCCTCAGCATCGGCCAGCCGGTGGCCTCCTCACCGGCCAGCCAGTGGAGCCTGAGCCCGAAGGCCTCTCCATTTTGCACACACCGGCCAACCGGTGGCTCTGCACCGGTCAGCCGGTGGTGCCAGTCAAACTAGCCGTTGGGCTGTTGACCAGCCTGTCCACTTGGCCTCCCAACGGCTCCGAAGCCTTTTCCAACGGCTCTGAAGACCTCTAACGGCCATATGAGGGTTCCCCCTCTATAAATAAAGGACCTTGAAGCCCCGGAGCATTGTTGGAACAATTGTGAAGCCAACGGACACATTTCCCATCATTTGGCGAACCTCCGACGAATTGCTCCAAGGGATCCCCATTTGCTCCAACACATTTCCACATCGAAGGAGCTCCATCAAAGAAGCTTGGGAGAGCACTTCATCAACTCCATCAAACCTTTGGCCCCCAAGTCTTCTCCAAATTACAGGTTTTCTTGTTTTATTTATTTTGAGCTTAAAATTGAGTTTGTGCCTACAAACTCCCACTTCTCTCTTCCTCCTTTCATTTGGGTTTTCACACCACCTTTAAGGTGTTAAGAGGTTAGTCAAGCCTTTCCTTTTAAAAGGCTTGATTCATCGGTGAGCTAGCCTTCACCCGTTAAAAAGGCTAGTGGGTTCTTGCTTAACCACCAAAAGCAAGCTGTAATAGGTTCTAGTGCTACCTCAAAGCCTAGTGGGTTTCTTGATAAAACCATTGAAAAGCAAGCGGTAGAATCTCTCAACGGTTTAGTTGGGAGCGGAGACGTAGGCCGGGTTTTTAGCCGAACTCCGTTATCAATTCTTGTGTCTTGCCTTCTTTATTTCCGCTGCACTTTCACTTTGATTTTTAAATTGTTAATCTTTTTTTTAAAAGGCAATTCGGAAGAGAGTTTTTTGAAATTCTTTTTTAAAGCAAAAAATTTGGAAGAAAGTTCGTGAAAACCTTACTCCAATTGATCTCTTGCAAATTGGAGATCCTCATAAGACATGTGATTGAAAGAATTTGAATTTGAAGAACAAGAGGAGGAGGAGTCGGAAGAAGTTACCTCATGGAATGCCATTAGGCATTTGTTACCGTTGTCGCTCAAGGAGGAGGAGGAGGAGGATGATAAGGAGGTGTCACTCCATGTCGCCTTGATGACCTTTTTCTTTCCTTTTTCCTTAGCCCGTTTCTTGTTGAGTGGGCAATCGGGCTTGTAATGACCCTTTTCTACCGCAAGATCCGAGCCCAAGGTAAAATGCTACGGGTGCGGCCAAAAAGGGCATTACAAGCCCGATTGACCACTCAACAAAAAACGGGCCACGCAAAACGAAAAAGGAAAGAAAAAGGTCCTCAAGGCGACATGGAGTGACACCTCCTCATCATCCTCCTCCTCCTCCTCCTCAAGCGACCAAGGTACAAAATGCCTAATGTCATTTCACGAGGTAACTTCTTCCGATTCCTCATCCTCGTCCTCATCTTCAAATTCTTTTAATCATTTATCATATGAAGAACTTCAACATGTGCGAGACCAATTAGAAAATGGTTTTCATGAGCTTTCTTCAAAATTCGTTACTTTGAAAAAGAATTTCAAAAAACTTTCCTCCGAAAAAGAACAACTTCTTAAAGAGAAGGAGGAACTCTCCCTTAAAATCCAAAATTTTCCCAATGTTGATTCTTTGGAATCAACCATCAAGGACCTTAGAGAATCCCTAGCCAAGTTCACCCAAGGTGAACAAAATTTGTCCAAACTCTTAGGTTCTCAACGAGTATCTAGAACCACCAATGGAATTGGCTACACCAATATAGCTTCCTCCTCCCATGCACCCACTATTTTTGTAAGGGGGAGCTCTAGTTATAAATTTTGCAATTATTGTAAAAAACCCGGGCACCTCATTTATGAGTGTGATTGCAAAAATGCCCGGTACGGCCAACCCAAGTCTATTTTCTTTTCCGATGAGTTCTATAGGAGAAGACCCGCCATGAGACAAGTATGGATTGAAAAATCCCTTCTAGCGAGTCTCTCCGGGCCTAAAATTGTCTCTTTTCAAAATCCCTCTCCCCGGTGATTCATTGTTTTTATTTAGGGGGAGTTAGGTTTGTTTAAGTTCTTTTTTTTGAGTTCGTTTCAAATTTTCAATTTCAATTGGTTTTTAATTTCAAAACTTTCAATTGAAACTGTTATTCAATCTTTCAAATTCCAAAATTTCAATTGATTTTCAAATCTCAAATCTTGTTTTTCAAACCCTTTCCCTCAATCAAGTTTTATGCCCCGTGCTATTTTGATAATCACAAAGGGGGAGAAATTCTTGATTTATTGGGGGAGAATCCTTTTGATCATGCTTAGCACTTACTTTCTTTATCCTTTAAGCATGTCTTTCATTCATGTTTTTACTTTAATTGTTTTGGTGATTGTGATCATCAAAATAGGGGGAGATTGTTGTACCTCTCGTTCCCCTCGTTGTTTGATTTTCATGATCACAATCACCTTATTATTTGTCTAACCTTGTTTTTAAGTGTTGTGGATGATAGGCAAAATATTGCCAAAGGATTGGCCCAAGAAAGCTGGCAAAAATGGACTGAATTGCAGTCCACCGGCCAACCGGTGTGATAGCACCGGCCAGCCGGTGGACCTGGCAGAGGCATTGCCCACTGCCAGGTTCCACCGGTCAGCCGGTGGCTCTGTCACCGGCCAGCCGGTGGCACCCAGACCAATTGGCCAGCTACTGTCTCCCCACCGGCCAGCCGGTGGCTCCCCACCGGCCAGCCGGTGGCTCCTCCACCGGTCAGCCGGTGGAGCCTGGACCAAAATTCTTCTCCTCTGCCAAGGCACCGACCAGCCGGTGGAGCTGTACCGGCCAGCCGGTAGCCCAGTCAAACTAGCCGTTGGCTTTGACTAGTCAACCCTCTTTTGGCCTCCAACGGCTCCGAGGACTTCTCCAACGGCTCCGAAGGCCCCCAATGGGTTCCATGCCTATAAATAAAGGCTGAGGAAGCCCCGGACACCAAGTCGGAACAATTGTGAAGCCAACGGACACATTTCCCATCATTTGGCAAACCTCCGGCGGATTGCTCCAAGGGATCCCCATTTTACTCCAACACATTTCCACATCCAAGGAGCTCCATCAAAGAAGCTTGGGAGAGCACTTCATCAACTCCATCAAACCTTTGGCCCCCAAGTCTTCTCCAAATTACGGTTTTTCTTGTTTTATTTATTTTGAGCTTAAAATTGAGTTTGTGCCTACAAACTCCCACTTCTCTCTTCCTCCCTTTCATTTGGGTTTTCACACCACCTTTAAGGTGTGAAGAGGTTAGTCAAGCCTTACCTTTAAAAGGCTTGAGTTTTCGGTAAGCTAGCCTTCACCCGTTAAAAAGGCTAGTGGGTTCTTTCTTAACCAATAAAAGCAAGCTGTAATAGGTTCTAGTGCTACCTCAAAGCCTAGTGGGTTTCTTGCTAAAACCATTGAAAAGCAAGCGGTAGAATCTCTCAATGGTTTAGTTGGGAGCGGAGACGTAGGCCGGGATTTAGGCCGAACTCCGTTATCAATTCTTGTGTCTTGCCTCTTTACTTTCCGCTGCATTTCAACTTTAATTTTAATTTGTTAATTATTTTTTAAAAGGCAATTCACCCCCCCTCTTGCCATCACTCCCTTTTTCTCCACCTAACAATATATACATATATCATTTATATACTTTCTTCCAATACGACAATAAAAATAAAAAACAACGTTCATGCGTACGTATGACTTACTGTCTCCATGAATGGTGTATTCCAATACGTACTTAATTATGATATATATTATTATAATATAAGTATACTGGATATTATAGATATTTACATCATTTTATACATTCTAGAATCAAGATACAAGTATAAAGGTCAATGATCTAACAAATGAAGACAAATGCGAAGAACAAAGATAATATTACACGAAGTGAAACATTAACGTAGGATCATTAACAAGAGGTTAATATAAGGTTATAATAAAACCATATATGGTAATATATATAATAATATTATCCATTAAAATATTTATAATAAACTTATATCTATTATACAGGAATATTTTATGAGTACAGAGAGAATCAAGACACATGGTAAGGGGATTTCATCTCACTTTTAATTTCAGTGAGATATAAGCTATGTTTTCCGTTCTTTCATTTGTATGGTGTATGTACTAACCATGATTGAATTATATATATTTTATAATTAATTTTATGGTTATTCACATTTCCATTTAATGACCATTCATTTATGGGGATTAATTTTCAAAATTTACCAAATCTGTAAAATAGTTTTGTCTCAATTTTCCTTCTCTGAGACTCATGTTTTGTTATGAACAAAAAATATTTCTTCAAGGTTTATATAATTAAATTTTACATTTCATATCATGAATCTAAATATTTTAATAATATTTTATTCTTCATATCATTTCCTCTCTTATATTGAGAGTTTGATCCCGTGTTACCAAATTATAATAGTTTATTAAGATAATCTCATCGTTTTTTTTGATATTGTTTATGTTTATGATTAATTGATAAAATATTATGATACATATATAAAGTAAATTAATGAATTTTTTATCCTATTTTTATACATAATATACTCATGTATTAGTACCATTTTTCTACTCTTTCGTTCAAAAGATAGCTAATAATGTGTTTTTAAGAAATCCTGACTTCACCCTCCCTTCGGTTGAAAATATATGTTTTCTAAAAAGGGGTTCCAAAAATATTATACCATTATACTATAAGATTTAAAAGAAATTTTTACCCTTTTGGTATTTTACCAATACCTTTAATGTAATATTCTTGTCTCTTTCCGAACAAGGCATTCCTTCCAACCTTTTTACCGTGAAAAAGTAATGTTATTTTTACCTCGTACGACATGTACAAATTTACCCACCATCATTAATTTGAAGATTCCTTTGCAATTTTAAGAGGTTAATATTTAATAAATTTTTTTTAAACTACTTTTCAATTAATAAGGTTTTCAAAATTAATTCAATAATTTGTCAAGGTATTTTCTAAGAAAATAATTTTAAATGGTTTATGTATTAACTATACCTTTTCAAAGAAGAAAGGATATTTTTCTCATGAAAAGTTTTTGAAATATATTTAAAAACTATTTTTCATCTAATATATCATCCATGGATGTTACTCATTCCCTTTTTTGGAAATTCTCAAAAGGTTCCATTCATATTCTTTCTATGAATGGGTTATGATTAATGTCATGGTCTTTATGAAACATGTTTCTCTTTCCTGTGTTATATGTTTATGAAATATGTTTCTATTTCATGGGTTATGATTTGATGAAATTTTTATGAAACATATATCTTTTTCATAGGTTATGATGTGATGAAATGTTAATGATACTCATTTCATTTTATGGGTCATGATTTGATGTTTATAGGACCTATATCTTTTTTAGGTCATGATATGATGAATGTTTTATTATCTTGTGGCACATGTGTGAAATATTTTACTATGAGATGGGTGGGACATATATATAACTCCAATTAATTGGGTAATGATATGTTTTATATAAGCTCAAAGGGTACACAGGTTGTAGACTAAGCCCGAAAAGAAAGAGGGTGTAAGGGTTTTATCCCAAGCCTGAAAAGAAAGTGGGTGTTTGGGTTGTAGCCCAAGCCCAAAAAGGGTGTACGAGTTGTAGCCCAAGACTAAATTAAAGAGGGTACATGGGTAGTAGTCCAATACTGAAACTAATAAGGTATATGGGTTGTAACCCAATCCTAAAAGAAAGTGGGTACACGTATTGCTAGCCCAAGCCCAAAGTAGGTACACGGGTCGTAGCCCAAGCCTAACATGTTATAAAGGTCTTGGTAGGTAGCCTTAACATAAAAGTTTCTATTAATATATGTATTCCAAACATCCTATGTATTATTCCTTAGTTATTATTTCATGGATCATGATGTTTATTTCCTTATGATTCATGTCTTATGAACTAACAATATTTATCCCATAGATCATATTTGTGACCTTTGATATGTAGGATATGATATCCTAATGTTACGATCATATTATCATACTACTATGTTCATGTTTATGCTTTCATGTCTCCCTTGTTTACCCTTATTGAAAATATTAGATCACCACTTTTTTATTTTTCCTTTATACAGGTTATAAAGAAAGGTTTTAGGTGGAAGTTCTAATGGTGTAGATCTTTATGGGAGATTTTGACAATCTTTCACCAGGATAGAAGATTTTGTTTCCAACTTTACAAAGACACTAAACTATTATAGTACTTGGTCATGTATTTGTGAAATGCACTAAATATTAAACTAAAATGATGTAATATCCATGTATGTTAATCTTGGGTTGCTATAGTTGGTATCAAAGTAAAGGTTCAGTCAAAAATTAGAAACCGGGATGAGAAAACCTTAGGGAGATCCCTAGGTTTATTTATAAGGATATGTATAGGGATGTATCTAAGGATAAGTATAAGGATGAGTTAACATTTAGGAAAATGTTCTATATTTTTGGTAAAGGATAGAGTGAGTGGTTTCCTAGAAATACATCCCTGTCTGGATACTATAAGTGGACGTGGCTCCGATATAGATGTACCTAGGGGTAAAAACTACTACAAGATGTTCTGGGATTGACTTGGGGTAATCTGGTACATGACAATGGGCCTTGCTGCACACCTAGTTTGACACTCCCATGAGATATGCTTTGAGAATTCACAAACTCTTTATGAACCATAATAAAGGATTTATATATATGTTAGTTATGAATAACCTAGTATAAACCCAAGGTGTCATAGATTATGGAAGGAATAATGATTTATACATCCTATAAGTAATTCCTTTCATGACTATGTGGTTTTATGATATGATAAGTAAATATCATACTATGCTTCTAGTTTTAGTCAATGGTGGAAATCAGAAGGAACTGAATTAATGTTGAATGTGATGGAATATTTTCTGATAAGCAGTCAATTAGGATGATCACTGGAGTGAAAGATGTCATGATCATGACTAATCATTTTTCATGGAACATGATTAAAAAAGTTTACCTCAACCAACTCTCAAACTCACCAATGAAGATAAATAAGGAGTTTTCTGATAGTTCGTGTAATAAAGACCATGGAGGAAAGAAGATTCAGATTACTTTGTGTCAATAATGTGGAAAGAATCACTTCATTGAATGTATTAGAGGAACAATAAGGTGTCTTGACTATAGAAAAAAAGAACACAATGGAAGTGACTAAAAGGAAAAAAATAAAGAGTTCACTTAATGAAATGGATGCAAATTTTGGCCTCCCTATTTCCTCATTAAAGGATAAGTGTTTTATGTGTGGAGAAAATGGTCATTATGCAACTCCATGTCTTAAAAGAAAAGTTCTTAAATAGAATCAACAAGGTGGTATGAGTAATGGTTACATTTCTGATGATGAAGAGACTACAGATGAAATGTGAAAGGAAAGATGTATTGTTGTTAATGGATTAAGGATAAAGTTATCAAAGTATTTATGTATTTGGATTCTATAATTCAGAATTGTGAATTATATATGGATTATTTAGTTTATGTTTTTTTAAGTATTTTAAGAATATTTTTAATGGTTATGATGGATTAGAAAGGTTATCTCATGAAAGTCAACATTTTTACTGAGGGAAGGTAACCCTTAACATGTTCTTTATGTTAAGATAAATTTGTACGGATAAAGATATGTGGGATATGAATAAGTAAATCAGACATTACTAATTACCTTGGCACTAAGTAAGGACCTGTTTATAAATGGTTTATCCACTAATGAAGTTTACAACATTTTTTGTATTTACAGAGTAAATCCAATATACTTTGGAATGAAAAAGCGTGCATGTAAAGACCCGACCCCAGTTGCCCGGAGCCGATGCCTTGTTTTATTACATTGGCATAAATACAAGGAATACTAATCCTGAAGGACTGAGTAGTTTATTATTATTGGAAACAAGATTCATACATAAGTTCAATATTAAAACTTGAAGAGAAATACAATGTGGAAACTCCTTACTCACACCCGTAACTCCTAGGTTATTTCAGCATATCATTTGTAATAAACTTATTCATGTCCTGAAAAAATGATACATAAGAAAGGGGTGATCTCAAATGCTCTATAAGAGTAAGAAATACAGGGGAAGACAGTATAAACATAATACATGGTGCATAATTGAAAACACATGCCTTTAATAATAAACTTGAACACATTATGGCAGGAAAATAAGCTGAGTAAACAATGCCATAATAAAACATAATCATGGGTATTCTACTAATTCAATAACCACATGAAATATAAATAGCTGAACTCATAATGATGGAATTCATAATTTTGGACATTTTGAAACATTTTGTCAAGGCCTCAGCCAAGAAGTTTAATTATTAAGGCCTCGGCCAAAATCCATATCACATTGGGAAAGGCCTCGGACAATTCCACGTCTATTTGTAACATGAGACCTACCGATGCATCGATGGGATATAGAGGGCCCCACACTTCACATAATAATTCCAATGCATTACTCATATGAACAGGGATCAACATAAACAACATATACATTCATATTAAAACTATCATATGAAATGTAACTAACTTTCACCAATTATTGAACATAAACACCAACCATTCGGAATAATATGATGAATGGTTTTAGGATAGATCATCCAAAATAAAGTTATTCATAAACCATTAGATAAAATATGGTATATTACTTCATAATTTATTAAACCCAATAATACCATGGAATCAATAAGAGCATTGAATGAAAATACTCTTATAAAATCATTAAGCAATTTTGAGATAAATACTCTTTTATTTTGAAAAGAAGAGTTATTTTGGAAAATATTTGTATAAAACCAAAATTGAAGTAATATAGTAATAAAATGAGTATTTTTATAAAGACAATGGTTTCAAAAAAACAGATTATAGAGTGCCCTTGTAAATAGATATGAATCGGAGAAATTTCCTTGAATTATGCTTCTATTTTGGAAACAATTTTGAAAGTTCCTTTTAAAACGTGTAACTATCCATAAAACAAGGAAGAGTTATGGTTTTTAAACATATATATGATACTCACACAGAATATATGATGAGTACATAACAATACATAAGAATTTCATTGAGGTAATTAGACAATGAAAGTATCCCGAATGAAAATTGGAAGTTCGGGTGGAAAAACCCTTACCTTAACTCCGAACATGTTCCGCTCTTGTTATTAAGTTCCTGGAATATAAAATTATACTTATTAATAACTTATTCCAGAACCTATTATACATGTATTTAGTTTATCATAATTCTGGTTAGTTCATTTATGTCTTTATTGATTAGTTATTGTATTGACTTTCATCGTTCCAAAGTGTTCGTTTCTCTTATTTTCATATTTGGTTCACTTGTTTTTTTAAGTAATGAAGTGGAATGGATGTAAATCTCCAGAATTGAAATTATATATCATTTATGAACATAAATAGGTGTTATTTTTCATTTATATAACTTGGTTACATGGAAATAGGATGAATTATCATATAGAACTTTAATGATAATTGTTTTGGTTAATTTGTGGGTTTTGATTACAACGAACTCATTTTTCTTTATAACCTAATACCATTTGAACAAAGGGATTACAGAATCTTAAATAGGTTATATTATATATAATAATCTATTTCAACAATAACAAGAATGGTTTTATGACCATAATTTAGAATGATAAAAGAAATCAAAAGTCCATCGTCCTTGAATGTATAAAATTGACACATCTCGGATGGTGTTCTTGCTACTAGTATAAAAGAAGGTAAAAAGGGGGAGATGATGATAAATTATTCCACTATCATGACAAAATTACAGTACATATAAGGTTCTGAAGTCATCACAAAATTTTGATAAATATAGGTAATAGAAAAAGAAACCAAATGAACTTGAAAGGAAAGACAAAGAATTGAAAAGAGGAATTTACCTCTTGAACCAAACTTCCTTGAGAACCTCCTTAAGGAAGAGGTTTTGGTCTTTTAATGAGACCAAAGATTGATGGACGTGGGAGAGGAGGTTAGAAATGTATTTGGATAGAATTTGGAGAAGGAACAAGGCTTGATAGGAGTGATTGGAAGAGGGGGTGAGAGGGGGTTTTTATAGTGGAAGAGAGAGGGGATTTCTTAATATAAAACTCATTAATTTATTATTTCTTCACAAGACAAGTAATAGTACATATTTCATGACCAAGAATAGTAATGTTATCATGTGAATTCAGATTAAGGGTGTTGAAATCATCCATGATGCTAGGAATAGTCTATTTAGCTTATAATGTATATATACGGTAAATCACCGTATTTTACTATTCATAAAAAAATCATGTATTTCAGAAAAATCCCAAAAATTCACCCTAACCATTTTTCGACGTGTAGAATCCAAAAATGAAGTCCATTTTTCAAAAATAATTTTCTAAATATTATTAATTTAATATTTAATTAAAATCATAATTTATTATCAAAAACCAGTTTTAAAATATTCATTAACTTATTCTAAAATATAGGTATATCATACTTTAAACTTGAATATTATTTATACATTATAATAGGTAAGGTTACTATTCATTAGGGTATATCACTATTCATATGGGTATGTTAATATTCATAAGGGTAGGTTACTATTCAAAAAAAAATTAAGTTTTTTCTTATTGGACTCTAAATAACTCATTGATCACGACTGTATATGTTGGATTTTTGAAATTCACATCACAGAAGTGACAAACTTATGTTTTAAGGGTCCCATAAAACTTAGTAGTTAATGTGATTATGACATATTTATAAGAAAGTAATTTACTTTAAAAAAATATTGGGTCTTACAGTGCATGTTTTCCAAAAGGATTTATTGTAATTCAGGTTGTAACCATGTTTCAAAAGAATATTGATGAGGTTATTCAGATTCTTGGAATGTGAAAAACAATAGCTACTTTTTATTATGTTGGGGTATGATCTCTATATCTATCATACTGATCTCTTATGATCATATGATGAGAGACCCTATTTTATTTGTTCAATTCATTTTTGTTGAAGTTTAAGTGACGCCGTTAGGCTGCCGAATTTTCATAAGAGAAATCAAATTTCTGTCTTCCTTCCATGTTTTTCATTTCAAATGGTATGTCCTTGAAATTTCATTACCATGATCATGTATACTTCCTATTCTGTCCATCTACTGTTTTATGGGTCATTTATGAATGTTTTACCCATTTTCCCTCTCTTTTTAATGTCTTCTAAAACCTCGTAACATAGCCGTTATGCTGTAGAATTTCCGTCTCAAAATGTCTCTCTCTTTTTCTAAAGTTCTTTTATATTATTAAGTGAATACTCAAAGCTCCTTCTTCTAAAGGGGTATTGACATATATACCAAAATTTCTATTTTAAATTCTGGGATTTACATACATGAGACCCACCTTCCTTTTCTGTGGGTTTTAAAGTGACGTAAAGATCATGTCTTTAAAGCAGTTTTTAAAATGTTATGATTATGAAATGAAACCCATTTATTTTATGCTATATGGGTTATTTATGAAATGTTTGATGATGATATATGTGGCTCACATGATAATAAAGGCAAATTTAAGGGTGCTCCCTGATAGCGCTCCAATGCATTGGGTAAAGACTTAATCTCTAGAGATGACCATTTTAACGACGCCTTGGTGAATAACCTTGGTAATTTTTAACGACACCTTGGGGATGGACCTTGGTGAAACGAAATGATTGTCAATATTAAATGTTGCAGCCACATCTTCAAGTTATGAAAAAATGTTATTTTTATTATGAAATGCCTCATGATTTCTTTCTCATGCCTTAAAGTTCTTTTCATGTCCTTATTGAAGTATCTCAAGTTCTCATGTAAAATGTTTCTCTTGTTTCCCTTATTGGGCCTTCTGCTCACCCTTTCTTTTGATGTATTTCCCCAGGTTATGAGATGCAGTAATGAACCTAGGATGAACTTAAGGAGAAGTCTTTCAAGTGTTTAAGAAGAGTGTTTTTTTGATCTTTTCATGTATTATGTTCCTGGTTTCCAAGACACTAAACCTTAAAGATCCTCAGTTTTGTGTAATGAAATGAAAGTTTATGTTATAAAAAGGCGGGATGCTATAGTTGGTATCAAAGGATGGTTTAGTTATTTGTGGAAATTAGGATATAAAAACTTTAGGAAGAACCCTATAGAAAAGTTTAAATATAGGAAAAATTCCTGGTATTTTGGTAAGTATTGAGTAAGTGGTTTATCAAGCAAATACATCCCTGTCTGGGTACGAGCAGGTAGAGGTGGCTCTGGCACAGATGTACATAGGGGTAAAACCTGGAAACACCACTTTGAGCTAGACTCGAACGGGAACTGGTACACGAAAACGGGCCTTGCTGCACTCTTGGTTACGACACTCCCGGGGGATATGCTTTGGTAAATTCATAAGCTTAGTATGAACCATTGTTAAAGGAACAAAGATTCACGTAAGAATATATGATCATGGATAACCTAGATTGGAACCTAGGGGATCACAAGTTAGGGTATACTTTTCTTCTACAAGTTATCCTTATATGATTTAATCTCTTTTTCATGATTATTGGTTAAGTATTTAAGCCCCTAATTATGCTTTCTATTCTTAGTTAATGGTGGGAAATGGAAGAACATGTCCCAACAACCAATGTGATAGGAAATGCGATGATTGTCGTATTAATATGATAGGGATTATTAGGGGATTAAAATATGATTATTATTTTGGAAGACGTTCACTATTTTGGGGACCCTATATGATCGAG
Source organism: Viscum album (assembly GCA_963277665.1). Lineage (NCBI taxonomy): Eukaryota > Viridiplantae > Streptophyta > Magnoliopsida > Santalales > Viscaceae > Viscum > Viscum album. The sequence goes on along the minus strand of OY728166.1, from coordinate 4,036,057 downwards.
GTAAATAGATTACTACGGTATTTTCATTGAGGAGTAAGGTTGACTTATATTTTGAAGAATCAATGAATTTAAGGTGGACTTATAGTAATTTAGGTTACTTATGGGAATAATTAACCTATCTTGGGTAAAATATGTTTAGGTTAGATACTTTTATTATAAGATGTTAGGAGTGGTTGATGTTGTTTGGAGATGAACAATGAAGTTTATTTTGGAAGACTATGTTATCAAATCCTTCTTGTATTTGGGTTTTAATCTTAGTTTGGTTTATTTTGAGGAATCTTAAGGACCATTATGTATGGAATAGACTATGATGAACTTTGGGTAGTACCATGGATCTTTGAAGATTTAAAAGTAGTTTCCATTCCTATGAGATTCTTTTTGGAGAGTTGTTTTACCTTACCCTTTCTATTTTTGGGATAATGTTTAAAGATAAAAGAAATATATAGTTGATATTTTGTGGATTATGTGATTCTCTAGAAGATGATTCTTGTGTTTTGATGAGACCAAGTAGTTTTGAATGCTCATCGTTTGGAGAAAAGATTAGTAGAAACTTATTAATGTATGAAACTCTACATGAAGGTAGATATATTTCCTTATGTTTTTGTTCTATGTTGTAAATGAATTCCTCAAAGTTATGAAAAGGAACGTAAAACAAAAATGTTGTTGGTTTACGTTTCCTACTAGGTAATCAAAGACCGCTTACACACATCATAATTTTGGGATTTTCTGGTGGTTAACTTCCTCCTAATCATGTTTTCTATCACTCTCCTTTAGGACGTGACCCTTTGTTTTCTCCTCCATGTCCATGTTTCCTACATGGAATCCTAGTATGAGTAAACTCGGTTGGCCTTTGTACTTCCTTTTCTTTCTTTTAAAGTAATGGTGTTACTGACTCTTTTTCCGATGTGGGACTTTCAATGAAATTTCAAAACCCAATTTTAAAAATTGCGAGGACGCAATTTCTTAAGGGGGGAAGATTGTAACGGCCCGAAATTTTGAATAAATCTTGTTCCCTAATTTCATGTGTTATTTTATTTTATTTTTATACTCAACAAAAATGTTTTATTTGATAAACATGATTATAATTAAAATGAGACCCGTGGGTTTTGACTGTTATATGAACATCGGTCAATATGACCGCTGTGAACAAAATGTTTTGATTATTGTCTCTAAATATAAGTAATCTTGGTTAATTATTATAGAAAGAAGATTTGATGGCCTCACCTAGTAGTCTTGGACCGATCGAAGCCCATCTAACAGAGCTTGGGAAGGAGGTAGCACCATTGGGCTTTTCTCTGGACCAAATCCAAGCCGAACTTCATCATGTGAAGCTAGAACGGAATCGTCTTCGCGAGAAGTTCAAACTGATAGAAATTACTACTCGGGGAATGTTGACTGAGCCGCCCCAAGATTCTATCACCCTAGCACACCTTACTCTTAGGTCCTATGCTGGTATTATAAGGGGATATGTAACGAGACCGTAACTGCCTTGTGTAATCCTTGTTTTAAATAAAAATTGGGATTTCTTATTATGATGATGTTTATGAATTTTCAAATGACCGGATAAATATAGTATGCATATTTTTGATGAATTTTAGAAAAAATATATTTTAAAAATGTTTATGTAAACCTTAAACAATTAAAAATGTGTAATGATTTTCAAAATATGATCTTCTACAATTATGTTCAGTACGAAATTTAGAGACTAATAAGATCAACTTAATTTTTGATGAATAGTAAATTATGAATAGTGATTTTATGATTAGGATTAGTAATGTGTCCAAATGGATTAGTAATCTCACTTAAAGAAAGTATTAATATAATCTAGGCACCTTGATTAAGTAATGTGATTCAATAAAATGGTTAAATAACGGTTTTATAAATTATTATTCAAGTATTAGTTTTTTCAGATGAATAGTGTTTTTTAATTAAAAATTTAATTAAAAATAATTAGAAAATTATTTTTATAAAAAGGACTTTATTTTTGAACTCAGAGCATCGATATTATGTTAAGGTAATTTTTGGGGATTTTTCTGAAAAAAATGAATTCTCGATGAATAGTGTTTTTATTTAAAAATTAAATTAAAAATATTTAGAAAATTATTTTTATAAAATGGATTTCATTTTTGAAATCAGAACATTGATATTTGGTTATGGTGAAATTTTGAGATCATTCTGAGAAAGTTGAATTTTTGATGAATAGTGAAAGTATAGTTTTTAAGTTACGGGTGTTTAATGACATCATTAAATGATGTATTAAGTATATATTCAATATGGTCGAAATATGAATAGTAAGATAAGGTATGAGGTGTCCCAAGTGGCCAATACCATGGGAAAATACCATGGTCAAGCCCATGGTTTTGCCAAAACCACTAATGAGGTGTCCCTTGGCCATTATTGCCTTGTCCCCTCACTTTCCCTATAAAAACCCACCCTTTCCTCCTTTAGTTTTCGACTCCCAACTCTCCCCCAACGAAGTTCTGGTCTCATTACCTCCCAAGGAGTCCTCCCAAGGTGCCCCCAAGCCCTCAAGGTCCCAACCTTTGAGGTTTAAGAGTTACATTTTAAGGTAAGGGATCCGACCTCTCTCTTTCTTTTCAAGTAATCTCTTTTATGTCATTTCTTTTATGCTCCATATTCTTATGTTGGAGGATGCTCTTTTATATTCATCCTACTGCCCATTTCATGTTCATATTATGAGAGACCCCCCCTTTCTCTCATCAAATCGTTTTAAGAATGTTTAAGTGGCGCCGTTAGGCTACCGAATTTTTAAGGGATTCTTTCACCTTCCTCGTTTTCAAGTTCTATTTTCATCCAAGTATTTCATGTTCCTTTTTATTATGTTGGGGTATGATCTCTAAATTTATCATACTGATATTTTATGGTCATATTATGAGAGACCCTATTTGACCTCTTCAATTCATTTTTGTTGAAATTTAAGTGGCGCCGTTAGGCTGCCGAATTTTTAAGGGATTCTTTCACCCTTCTCGTTTTTCGAGTTCTAATTTCATGTCAAGTCTTTCAAGTTCCTTTTTGTTATGTTGGGGTATGATCTCTATATCTATAATACTGGACTCTTATGTTCATATTATGATAGACCCCATTTTATCTCTTCAATTCAGTATTTTGAGGTTTTAAGTGGCGCCGTTAGGCTGCCGAATTTTTAAGTGATTCTTCCACCCTTCTCATTTTTCAAGTTCGATTTTCATGTCAAATATTTCAAGTTCCTTTTTATTATGTTGGGGTATGATCTCTATATATATCATACTGATCTCTTATGATCATATGATGAGAGACCCTATTTTATTTGTTCAATTCATTTTTGTTGAAGTTTAAGTGACGCCGTTAGGCTGCCGAATTTTCATAAGAGAAATCAAATTTCTGTCTTCCTTCCATGTTTTTCATTTCAAATGGTATGTCCTTGAAATTTCATTACCATGATCATGTATACTTCCTATTCTGTCCATCTACTGTTTTATGGGTCATTTATGAATGTTTTACCCATTTTCCCTCTCTTTTTAATGTCTTCTAAAACCTCGTAACATAGCCGTTATGCTGTAGAATTTCCGTCTCAAAATGTCTCTCTATTTTTCTAAAGTTCTTTTATATTATTAAGTGAATACTCAAAGCTCCTTCTTCTAAAGGGGTATTGACATATATACCAAAATTTCTATTTTAAATTCTGGGATTTACATACATGAGACCCACCTTCCTTTTCTGTGGGTTTTAAAGTGACGTAAAGATCATGTCTTTAAAGCAGTTTTTAAAACGTTATGATTATGAAATGAAACCCATTTATTTTATGCTATATGGGTTATTTATGAAATGTTTGATGATGATATATGTGGCTCACATGATAATAAAGGCAAATTTAAGGGTGCGCCCTGATAGCGCTCCAATGCATTGGGTAAAGACTTAATCTCTAGAGATGACCATTTTAACGACGCCTTGGTGAATAACCTTGGTAATTTTTAACGACACCTTGGGGATGGACCTTGGTGAAACGAAACGATTGTCAATATTAAATGTTGCAGCCACATCTTCAAGTTATGAAAAAATGTTATTTTTATTATGAAATGCCTCATGATTTCTTTCTCATGCCTTAAAGTTCTTTTCATGTCCTTATTGAAGTATCTCAAGTTCTCATGTAAAATGTTTCTCTTGTTTCCCTTATTGGGCCTTCTGCTCACCCTTTCTTTTGATGTATTTCCCCAGGTTATGAGATGCAGTAATGAACCTAGGATGAACTTAAGGATAAGTCTTTCAAGTGTTTAAGAAGAGTGTTTTTTTGATCTTTTCATGTATTATGTTCCTGGTTTCCAAGACACTAAACCTTAAAGATCCTCAGTTTTGTGTAATGAAATGAAAGTTTATGTTATAAAAAGGCGGGATGATATAGTTACATTCTCCCCTCCTTACAATAATTTTGCCCTTGAAATTTCATTTACAATCTAGGCCAAGAACAGGTGGGGGTACTTCTCCTTAATTGATTCCTCCAGTTCCCAAGTTGTCTCTTTGTACTTATGGTTTCTCCATAGTACCTTGACCAGATGAGTAGTCTTGTTGCGTAGAACTTTGTCTCTACAATCCAAAATTTTCACCGGCTGCTCCTCATAGGAAAGATCATCCTCCAACTGTACCACCTTTGAACAGAGTACATGTGAAGGGTCTGGTATGTACTTCCTTAAGAGGGATACATGAAAGACATCATGTACCTTCTACAAGGTTGGTGGAAGTGCCAGTCTATATGCCACAGCTCTGACTCGATCAAGGATCTCGAAGGGCCCGATATACCTGGGACTTAGCTTTCCTTTCTTCCCAAACAACATGACCTTCTTACATGGAGATATGCGTAGAAATACTAGGTATCCTACTTTGAACTCCATGTCTCGTCGATTTTTATCCACATAACTCTTCTGTCAACTTTGGGATACCTTGATATGCTGCTGAATGGTTTTCACCTTCTCCGCTATTTCCTCAACCAATTCAGGTCCTAGCAGCTTTCTCTCACCGACTTCATCCCAACATGCCGGTGTTCTACACCTTTTCCCATAAAGGGATTCATATGGTTCCATAAGAATGCTTGAGTGGAAACTATTATTGTAGGAGAATTCAACTAGTGGAAGATGTTGGTCCCATCCTCCTTTGAATTCCATAGAACATGCCCTCAACATGTCTTCCAGTGTCTAAATAGTCCGCTTTAATTGACCATCAGTTTGAGGATGATAGGCCGTACTGAAGTTCAATTCAGTTCTTAAAGCATGTTGGAGAATTTTCTAGAACTTCGAGGTGAATCTAAGATCATAGTCGGATACAATAGAGAGTGGTACTCCATGCACCCTTACCACTTGTTTGATGTAAATCCGTGCAAGTTGATCCAATGAGAAGTCCTCTCAAATTGATATGAAGTGAGATTTCTTTGTAAGATGATCCACAATGACCCATATAGCATTTTTTCCTCTAGATGTCCTTAGGAGTCCAGTGACAAAGTCCATGGTAATGTTCTCCCACTTCCATGATGGTATGGGTAGTGGTTGCATCATCCCCTTAGACTTTTGACTCTCAGCCTTCACTTTTTGACATACTAGGCACTTTGATATATATTCAGCAGTCTCCCTTTTCATATTATCCCACTAAAAGTTCTCTCAAATATCTCGATACATATTTGTGCTACCAGGATGTATAGAGAAATTAGAGCTATGAGCATCATCCAACAGTTATCTATTTAGCTCAGGAATAGCGGGAACACAAAGCCTCTTCCCAAATTTAAAAATGCCATATTCATATGAGAAGTCAGTCACCTTCCCATCATTTATTGCTTTAATTTTCTTTTGAAACTCCTCATCATCAGCCTGAGAAATTTTTATTTTCTCTAGTAAAGAAGGTTGGGAAACCATTTGAAAAAGTAGTGATGTGCTACCTTCCTTAATAATTCCCATATCCATATTTACTAGATCCATGAACATAAGATCCCTTTAAACTTTCATCTTGTTCAGAATTCCATGGTCTTTTCTACTCAATGCATCTACTACCTTATTTGCTTTCCCTGGGTGGTAGTGTATTGTGCAATCGTAATCTTTGAGTAGTTCAAGCCATCTCCTTTTCCTCATGTTGAGTTCTTTCTGTGAGAAAATATACTTCAAACTCTCGGGATCAGTATAAATCTTACATTTTTCACCATAGAGATAATGTCTCCATATATTCAAAGCAAAGATTATAACAACTAACTCAATATCATGATTAGGATAGTTTTTATCATGAATTTTTAGCTGTCATGATGCATAAGCAATAACCCTATCATTTTGCATAAGAACACAACCAAGTCATTTCTTTGGAGCACCACTATAAATAAAAAACCCGTCATTCCCTGATGGTAGAGTCAATATAGGAGAATTGACTAATCTTCTCTTCAGTTCTTCAAAACATTCTTCATAATCTTTTGTCCAAAAAAATTTAACCCCTTTACGTGTGAGCTTCATTAGCGGGTTAGCCAGTTGGGAAAAATTATGTACGAAACTCCAATAATAACCCGCTAAGCCAATGAAACCACGTACCTCAGTTATGTTTGTTGGCGTAGGCCAATCTTGGATTGCCTTTGTCTTTTTAGGATCAACTAGGATTCCATCCTTAGAGACAATATGGCCAAGAAATGAAATCTCCTGAATCCAGAATTCACACTTGCTAAACTTCCCATGTAATTCATGTCTTCTAAGAGTCTTCAGGATAACACGCAAGTGATTTTCATGATCTTCGTATATTTTAGAGTATAGAAAGATATCATCAATAAATACCACTACAAAATCATCGAGATATTCCTTGAAAACTCTGTTCATTAGATCCATGAAGACATAGGGTACATTAGTCAATCCAAAAGGCATTACTGTAAACTCATAATGCCCGTACTTGGTTCGAAATGCTATTTTTGGAATGTCTTCCTTCTTCACACTCAACTGATGATATCCAGATCAAAGGTCAATCTTTGAAAAGTATTGAGCTCCATGCAGTTGGTCAAATAAATCATCAATGCGAGGTAGGGGATACTTGTTCTTTATTTTTATAGCATTGATCTCCCTGTAATCAATGCACAACCTCATGGATCCATCTTTCTTCTTAACAAAGAGGACATGGGCTCCCCATGGAGAAACACTAGGTAGAATAAATCCTTTATCACTCAATTAATCTATTTTCTTATTTAGTTCCACTAACTCCATAGTGGCCATTCTATAAGGGTTCTTTGATATGGGTCTTGAACCAGGGATTAAGTCAATGGAAAACTTAATTTCACACTCTGAAGGGTGTCCAGGTAAATCTTCTGGAAAGACATCAATATACTCTTGCACAACATGTACATATTCTATTTGAACATTATTTTCCTCACCCATAGTTATTTCATTCTGTTCCTCTCTGATAATTGAATTTAGTTGAGATACTGGGGGTGGATCTAGATAAGAATCAGGTGGCGATGATTCTGATCTAAAGATAAGGTACTCCTTATCATCATAGAAGATTGTAACCGCCTTCTTCTTGCAATAAATTTTCACATCATGGTTTGAAATCCAATCCATACCGAGGATTATATCGAATTAAATCATGGGTATGAAAATGAGATCAACAGATAAAGAACATTTGTATGCCCTAATGGGAATAGATTGACAGAACTTTGTAGCAATGATACTTCCCTTAGGAGTTTTGACTGGAAAATCCCTTATTAAATAAAATTGGAAATATTTAATTTTCTTAGCAAACTGGGAAGATATGTAACAATGTGATGATCTAAAATCAAATAAATCATTGGATAATCTTGATAAAATGATAAAAGTACCTGCCACCACATCACGCAGAACTTCAACCTCTACAGTTGTGATCGCATATGCTTGTCCTTGCTCCCTTGGCCTCTTCTGTTGCATATTTCCTTGCATTTTTGGACAATCATTAGCATAGTGCCCCATATCCTGAAAATTATAGCATTGAACATCATTAGATTCATTATTTACTTTGAAATCACTAGAAAGATGGCCTTTCTGACCACATTTTTAGCATACTCCTTTTTCTTTTAAGCATGCACTGGGGTGTTTCCTTCCACAACTGTCACATGGTGGAAATTCAACTCTTCCCTTCTTTCCTATTTCCTTATTTCCATTCCCAGGGTTTTCAGCATCCATCTTCTTTTCTTGCTTTCCCTTAAATTCATAATATTTAGAGAATTATTTTTCGGTCTTGATATCACATGAAACTATGTCCTCATATGATGAAAAATTTTGGGAGACCAGTTCCCGTTGGAGGAATGGATTTAGGCCATCAAAGAATCGATCGATTTTGCTCCTTGGATTTTGTATGTAGTCTACAACATGTCTTTCCAGCCTTGTAAAGTTGGCTTCATACTTGGAAACATTTTCATCCTCCTTTTTACTCAGATTCAAGAATTTCCTCTCCATATCTGCTCTTTGTTCACGAGGGAAATATTTTTCTAAGAAGATTTCCTTAAAATACCTCCATTACATCTCTTATATTTATTCATCCTACTTTGTGTTTTGGATCAATGAACACCATTGATCCGCATCTCTCGATAGATGATATACAGCCATGACAACCTTCTCTCTTTCATTACATCCCAAAGCAAGAAATATCTTCTCAAGGGAATATATCCACTGCTCTGCTACAAAAGGGTTTGTAGTCCCATTGAACGATAGAGGATGTTGTCACATAAAGCGATCGAGTATAGATCCTCCACGTGGTGGATCCGGATTCTCCATATGAGTAAGGTTATTATTCATAACCTGAGTAAGTTTTCCCAGTATATTTATGAGTTGATCAGCACCAGTCACAACACCAGAGTAAACATCATTATCTTGCATTGGAGGAAAATCCCTACAAGGGACACATGTGTTCGTGCAGTTTCCATTCCTTCCACTTGGAGACATCTCTAGATAATTGCATATACTAGATTAGGTTATGAATCATAATGTATAATCTTAACTTAGAAAAATACTTAGAAAAAAATTGAGATCTTGCGAATGGCTAATCCCATATTCAAAAATATGGTTTCTTTGAGGAATATTTTACATTTCAATCCTTCATAATGAATTGTAAAGAAAATGTGAATTATCCTAAGCATATCCCCTGGGAGTGTCATAACCAAGAGTACAACAAGGCCCATTGTCGTACACCAGTTCCTGTTCGAGTCTAGCTCAAAGCAGTGTTTTTGGGTTTTACCCCTAGATACATCTGTGCCAGAGCCGCCTCTACCTGCTCGTATCCATATAGGGATGTATTGCTTGAAATATCTACATAATCTATTCCTTACCAAAATACCAGGACGTTATTGTATGTATATCCTCAAAGACTAACTTAGGAACTCTTCTCCAATTCAACGTTTTCTAAATCTAGTTTCCAAGTATTCTACTAAACTTCCTCTGATACCCACTGTAAGGACCCGACCCCAGTTTCCTGGAGCCGGTGCCATGTTTGATTATGTTGGCATACATACAAGGAATAAAAATCCCAAAGGACCAAGTAGTTTAGTATTATTGGAAACAAGATTCATACATAAGTTCAATATTACAACTTGAAGATAAATACAACGTCGAAACTCCTTAGACAACACCCATAACTCCTAGGTTATTTCAGCATGTAATTCCTAATAAACTTATTCATGTCTTGAAAAAAATGATACATAAGAAAGGGGTGAGCTCAAATGCTCAGTAAGAGTAAGCAATATAGCAGAAGATAGTATAAACATAAGACATGATGCATAATTGAAAACACATGCCTTTAATAATAAACTTGAACACATTAGGGTAGGAAAATAAGCTAAGTAAATAATGCCATAATAAAAAACAATCATGGGTATTCTACTAATCAAATAACCACATGAAATATCAATAGATGAACTCATAATGATGGAATGCATAATTCCGGACATTCTAAAACATTTTGTCAAGGCCTCGGCCAAGACGTCTAATGATTAAGGCCTCATCCAAAATCCATATCACATTGGGAAAGGCCTCGGCCAATTCCACGTCTATTTGTCTCATGAGACCTAACAATGCATCGAGGGGCTATAGAGGGCCCCACCCATCACATAAAAATTCCAATTCATTCCTCATATTAACGAGGATCAACATAAACAACATATACATTCATATTGAAACTATCATATGAAATGTAACTAACTTTCACCAATTATTGAACATAAACACTAACCATTCAGAATAATATGATGAATGGTTTTAGGATAGATCATCCACAATAAAGTTAGTCATAAACCATTAAATAAAATATGTTATATGGCTTCATAAATTATTAAACCCAATAATACCATGGAATCAATAAGAGCATTGAACAAAAATAATCTTATAAAATCATTAAGCAATTTTGAGATAAATACTCTTTTATTTTGAAAAGAAGAGTTATTTGGGAAAATATTTGTATAAAACCATATTTGAAGTAAGATATTAATAAAATGAGTATTTTTAGAAAGATAATGGTTTCAAAAAACATATTATAGAGTTCCCTTGTAAATAGATATGAATCGGAGAAATTTCCTTGAATCAGGCTTCTATTTTGGAATCAATTTTGAAATTTCCTTTTAAAATGTGTAACTATCCATAAAATAAGGAATGGTTCTGGTTTTTAAGCTTATATATGATACTCAAACAGAATATATGATGAGTACATAACAATACATAAGAATTTCATTGAGGTAATTAGACAATGAAAGTATCCCGAATGAAAATTGGAAGTTCGGGTGGAAAAACCCTTACCTTAACTCCGAACGTGTTCTGCTCTTGTTCTTAAGTTCCTAGAATATTAAATTATACTTATTAATAACTTATTTCAGAACCTATTATACATGTATTTAGTTTATCATAATTCTGGTTAGTTCATTTATGTCTTTATTGATTAGTTATTGTATTGACTTTCGTCGTTCCGGAGTGTTCGTTTCTCTTATTTTCATATTCGGTTCACTTGTTTTTTTTAAGTAATGAAGTGGAATGGATGTAAATATCCAGAATTGAAATTATATATTATTTATGAACATAAATAGGTGTTATTTTTCATTTATATAACTTTTTTACATGGAATGAGGATGAATTATCATATAGAACTTTAATGATAATTGTTTTGGTTAATATTTGGGTTTTGATTACAACGAACTCATTTTTATTTATAACCTAATACCATTTGAACAAATGGATTAAATAATCTTAAATAGGTTATATTATATATAATAATCTAGTTTAACCATAACAAGAATGGTTTCATGACCAGAATTTAGAATGATAAAAGAAATCAAAAGTCCATTGTCCTTGAATGTGTAAAATTGACACATCTCGGATGGTGTTCTTGCTACTAGTATAAAAGAAGGTAAAAAGGGGGAGATGATGATAAATTATTCCACTATAATGACAAAATTCTAGTACATATAAGGTTCTAGAGTCATCACAAAATTTGGATAAAGATAGGTAATAGAAAAAGAAAACAAATGAACTTGAAAGGAAAGACAAAGAATTGAAAAGAGGAATTTACCTCTTGAACCAAACTTCCTTGAGAACCTCCTTAAGGGAGAGGTTTTGGTCTTTTATTGAGAAAAAATCTTGCTGGATGTGGGAGAGGAGTTTGGGAAGGTATTTGGATAGAATTTGGAGAAGGCACAAGTCATGAGAGGAGTGATTGGAAGAGGGAGTGAGAGGCGGTTTTTATAATGGAGAGAGGGGATTTCTTAATATAAAACTCATTAATTTATTATTTCTTCACAAGACAAGTAATAGTAAGAATTCCATGACCAAGAATAGTAATTTTATCATGTGAATTCGGATTATGGGTGGTGACATCAACCATGATTCTAGGAATAGTCTATTTAGCTTATAATGTATATATACGGTAAATTGCCGTATTTTACTATTCATAAAAAAATCAAGTATTTCAGAAAAATACCAAAAATTCAACCTAACCATTTTTTGACTTGTAGAATCCAAAAATGAAGTCCATTTTTCAAAAATAATTTTCTAAATATTATTAATTTAATATTTAATTAAAATCATAATTTATTATCAAAAACAAGTTTTAAAACATTCATTAACTTATTCTAAAATATAGGTATATCGTACTTTAAACTTTAATATTATTTATAAATTATCATAGGTAAGGTTACTATTCATTAGGGTATATCACTATTCATAAGGGTATGCTACTATTCATAAGGGTAGGTTACTATTCACCAAAAATTAAGCTTTTTCTTATTAGACTCTAAATAACTCACTGATCGCTACTGTGTATGTCGGATTTTTGAAATTCACATCACAGAAGTGACAAACTTATGTTTTAAGGGTCCCATAGAACTTAGTAGTTAATGTAATTATGACATATTTATAAGAAAGTAATTTAATTTAAAAAAATATTGGGTCTTACAGTGCATGTTTTCCAAAAGGATTTATTGTAATTCAGGTTGTAACCATGTTTCAAAAGAATATCGATGAGGTTATTCAGATTATTTGAATGTGAAAAACAATAGCTACTTTTTGTTATACAGGGGAATCAATGTTAATCTGATTTCATGAATATATTTCTACAGTTTTAGATTTTCATCTTTCTTATGCGTTATAAGGTTATCCATCCTTGAAATGTTTAATTTAAACTTCACAGGAAGTATTTGTTCATTGAGTTTGTGTTAAAAACCTTAGTTAATGGATGATCAGTGATTAAACTTATTTCAAGGATGTCCATATTATATATTATATTAGTACAATTTTAAAAAAGGACATCATGTATGTCAGGTGACAACCAATCAAGTCTGGAAAGGCCGTAGGTCTTAAACCCATGACCGAAGGAAGACAAGGGTTTCATGCCTTCCACTGGCCTACACAATGTCCTGGTTAATGTATATTTATTTTTTATGAATAAATATTTATGATGAACCAATAGTGATACTTTGTATTGCATGTTGTTTTTTTAAGAGACAAATAGTAAGAATTTGTATTCTTTTATGGGCCTTAAGATCCATTAAAAGCATATTTTAGTGCTTTATTCATCAAAGTTATTTCTAGACATTCATTCCATGAGTTAATGGATGTATTAATTTTTTTTTCAAATAAAAACCAAAGAATGAAATTTTTTATAGAAATTTATAAATAATTACACAACGCTTTGAAAGTGATCGAAAAAAATTATTTTCCTAATACCTTAATTTTCATTGAGCTGATGACCTTTTAAATCATCATAGATTTATGAAATTGAGGCCCTCAACATTCCTTTAATTATTCACTTGTTTATGATTTATGAACTCAGTCAGTCCCTTTAAATATTTACAATTTTCCTCTATGTCTAATCTTTACTCCCAACCTATGTTCTCCTATGTGGAAACACAGTTATATGTTACTTTGGGTAACTGTTATGGTTTCAAATTTTACTTTTTAAGAGAAGTTTTAGTATCCATTTTTATGATGTGGGTATATATGAATGAAACTATCAAGTATTAAACCTTTGAAAACCCATATGTATTTTAAGGATGAAATTCATTTTAAGGGGGGTAGAATGTAACAACCCAAGATTTTGAGAATTATTTTTTTCAAATTAATTTAACTTTTTAATATTTTTAATTTCATATGACACTGGAAATAGTTATTTATATATATATATATATATATTAAAAAACTAAGTAAAACATTTACTTCACATGCAATAACAACTTGGATTGCGCTACAAGCAATACCGACTTGGCGTACGATGCACGCAACTCTGAGTTTATACAAAAAAGCAGTTTTTATTGTTTTAATTATCTAAATAATATAATTATAACCTATTAATTAAACTTAGTAAAAAATAATTTTTAAATATTTTTGTTTTATATAAATTAACATATTGATAATGAAAGATAATATTTTTGGTAATGTCATTTTATGTTAAAAATATTGTTTTCTTGAATGAATAACTTTTAATAATAAAAGTAATTTTAGAAACATTTAGAAATTAAATTGGATAAAATAAAATTCATTTTTAAAATTATAATGTCTAAATTAGACAAGGGTGAATTTTTGGGGTTTTTTCTGATAAACTTCATTTTTTTATGAATAATGAAAAATACCACTTTTTAGTTAAAAACCGTCTTTTTGTCTAATTAATTATTAATGATAAATGATATTATAAATTATTTTTAAGGTTAAATTATATAAATATTACATATAATAATGAAATTAAATTCATTATAATCAATTCCACCATAATACATAACATAAAATCTTAACAAAATTTTAAACATTTTCCTACTTTAAAACCCCGTTATTTCATCCCATCTGCGGAATAAGCACTAATATTAATTTTTCCGCTTCTATGATTGGAATTTCAAAAATCCTATATACACCATTTTATTTAGTCTAATGTTATTATTATAATAATACAATGTTAATTTTTGACCAAAATGATTAGTAAAAATGATTTAAATTAATCATAGCGATTAAGGCCAAATTAATCTTAATTAGAGAGTAAAACTTTAAATTAAGGGCCCAAATGACCTAGAAACATGTCCAAAACCCATTGGATATACATATTTCTACCATTAACCTTACATTATTGAGTTTAATTGGTTTTTAAGACTTTTTTAGGTAAGAACATGTGCACACCTAATTTGTTTCTAAACATTCCATGTGAGTCCTTTTTCTTCCCTATAAAAGGAAACAACCTCTACCCATTATTCACACATCTAAATCCTCTTATGTTCAGACAATAAATACCCAAATTGACTCCCAAAAATACTAACTTATTATTTTAAGCCTCTTTTGGGTAGAAATTATCTCTAGGAAGCCTCTTGGCATAAATCAAAAGGAGTTACCCGATTAAGAGGTAACATCTTCTCTCAAGATCCTTTCCTTTATTTTACTTCTACACCCCTAAACTCTATTTATTTAACTCTTGTGTTAATAAAACATTATAATAATTATAATAGGATTGTTTTTATGAAATGGTACTGAACTACACTTACACACACCTCAATCTAATAGATGTTGAACACACTGTTTATGTGTATGGTGAACTACTGCCTCACGAAACGATGATTATTCATTTCTCCTTTACCACCAATCATGGTGGCCATTATGATAGAAACTATATTTATATATAAAATATATTTTATTTATTATGTCTTTAATCTCCTCTATTTTTTTTAAAACACACATCTTTTTACCTTCTATTTGGTGTTAATATGATAATCTCTTTTGAGGAAGTGTGGACTACTGCCCTGAAAGCGATGTGATTCGTTAACACACCACATATAATGTATAAAGGATGGGTTTAATGAAATTATATGATATATATGATATATTAATTATACTACAATAATTATATATATACATACATACATACATATATATATATACACATATGCCATCTACATACTTTCTTTCAATACGACAATAAAAATAGAAAACAACGTTCATGTATACGTACGAATTACTATCTCCATGAATGGTGTATTACATTAATTACTTCATTATACTGTATATAAATGATATTTATATCATTTTATAAATTCTGAAATCAAGATATGAGTATAAATATCAACATTATAACAAATTAAGACACATGCGAAGAACAAAGAGAATATTACCCCAAGTGAAACCTTAACGTATGATCATTAACAAGTTGGTAATATAAGCTTATAATCTACCCATATATGGTAAAATATATAATAATATTATTATGTAAAATATTAATAATAAACTTATATTTATTATATAGAAACCTTGTATGAGTACAGATAGAATCAAGACACAAGGTAAGGGGATTTCATCTCACTTTTAATTTCTATGAGATACAAGCTATGTTCGCCACTCTTTCCTTTTGTGTAGTGAATTTAATGACCATGTTTGAATAATATGTATCCTATAATTAATTTTATGTGTGTACACATATCCATTTAATGATCATTCATTCACGGGGATTAAGTTTCAAAATTTACCAAATCGGTAGAATAGTTTTTTCTCAATTTACCTTCTCTATGACTCATGTTTTTTTATTCATAAAAATTATTTTAAAGGTGTATATACATCCATTTTACACATCATATCACTAATATAAAATTTTAATGATATTTTAAGATTCATACCATTTCCTCTCTTACATGGAGAGTTATATCCCATGTTACCAAGTTGTAAGAGTTTATCGAGATAATCTCATCATTTTTTCGAGATTGTATATATTTATGATTCATTGATAAAATATTATGATCTATATCTCAATAACAATCATGAATTTTATTATCCTATGTTTATCCATGATATAATAATGTATTATCACCATTTTTCTACTCTTTGGTCCAAAAGATAGTTAAGAAATCAGTTTTAAGAAATCCTGACTCTACCCTCCCTTCGGTCGAAAATCTATGATTTCTAAAAAGGGTTTCCAAGAATATTATAACATTATAATATAATATTTAAAATATATTTGTACCTTTTTTTATCTTTTACCAATACCTTAAATGGAATATTATTTTCACTTTCTGAACAATACATTCCTTCTAACCTTTTTACTGTGAAAAATTTATGTTCTTTTTACCTCATACAATATGTACAAATTTACCCACTGTTATTCTTTTAAAGATTCATTTTAACTTTTAAAAGGTTTATATTTAAGAAATTTTTTTAAAATTAATTTTCAAGGAATAATATTTTTAAAACGAATTCAATAAGTTTTCAAGGTATTTTCTAAGAAAATTATTTTTAAATGGTTTAGGTATTAATAATCCCTTTTCAAAGAAGAAAGGATATTTTCCTCAAGAAACATTTTAAACGATATTTCAAAACAATTTTCCATCTAAGATAACATCCATGGATGTTACTCATACCCTTTTTGGAAATTCTCAAAAGGTTCCACTCATATCATTTCTATGAATGGGTTACGCTCAATGTCATTGTCTTTATAAAACCCATTTCTCTTTCACGGGTTATATGTTTATGAAATCCATTTATCTTTCACGGGTTATGATTTTATGAAATGGTTATGAAACCTATATGTTTTCTATATATTATGATGTGATGAAATGTTAATGATACCCATTTCATTTTATGGGTCATGATTTTATGCTTATAAGACCTATATCTTTTTATGAGTCATGATATGATGAATGTTTTATTATATTGTGCAAATGTGTGAATGATGTTACTATGAGATGGTTGAGACCTATATCTACCTCTGATGAATTGGGTAATGATATGTTTTAGATGATCTTAATTGGTACATAGTTTGTATCCTTATCCTAAAAATAAAGAGGGTGTACGGGTTGTAGCTGAAGCCTAAAAATAAAGAGGGTGTTTGGGTTGTAGACCAAGCCTAAAAAGAAAAAGGGTGTATAGGTTGTAGCCCAAGACTAAATAAAATAGGGTACATAGGTAGTAGACTAAGGCCTAAAACAATAAGGTACATGGGTTATATCCCAAGCCTAAAAGAAAGTGGGTACATAGGTTATTAGCCCAATCCCAAAGTAGGTACACTGGTCGTAGCCCAAGACTAACACTATAAATGTCTTGGTAGGTACCCCTAACATAAAAGTTTCTATTCTTATATGTATGATGAAAATCCTATGTATTATTCCTCAGTTATGATTTCATGGATCATGATGTATATTTACTTATGATTCATGTCTTATGAACTCCCAATATTTATTACATAGTTCATGTTTATGACCTTTGATATGTAGGGCATGATCTCCTAATGTTATGATCGTGTTACCGTATTACTATGTTCATGTTTATTCTTACATGTATCCCTTATTTACCCTTACTTAGCATCTAAGCTCAAACCTTTATTATGTTTCCTTTATCAAGGTTATTAATAACATTTTTATGTTGAAGTGCTAATAGTATAGATCTTTATGGGATATGTTCAAGATATTTCACTAGGATAGAAGATTTTGTTTCCATGTTCCAAAATACACTAAACTATTATGGTATTTAGGCAATTATTTTTTAAATGCACTAAATATTCATCTAAAATTATGTAATATCTATGTATGTTAATCCCAATTCGCTATAGGTATGAACTTTCCCCCCACAAAAATGGTTCACCATGTGATTTATTAGTGAAAGGATAAATATCCAATCATGAGTATAGATATTTTCATAAATTCATGCATGTGAGGAAGTGTGGAATGGAATGGATTATTCCAAATGGATTTGAGAAATGGTTTGAAAGAATTGTTTGGTTTCATTCCTTGAAAATGGTTTTGGTTTTTAAAAAAACATTTATGATTTAATATAAACTTCTTTAAATTGTTTTTAAATGGTTTTATATAAATTTTATAACATGTTCTATCCTATTGGATTGAGTTTCGATGTTAGTGGATAAATCAAAATATGTTTTATAATCACATCCCTCTTGGACACTTTGGTGAATTTGTAGACATAGTATATCGAGACACAGGTAATGGAAATGAATCTCATTTATTTAGTCATACATCAAGATAACACGGTCTTGACTTGTGGAGTTGAATATTGTTGTAAAGACCTAGAAATTACATGTAATTTTTTATATTTATATGGTAATTTTACAAGTCTTCAGAAATTGACGGTGCGTGATTCTGAGGCCCAGTGTGTCTGGAATGAATTTTTGAACTTTTTTTTAGGTACGTTCAATAAAAGTGCGAGCAGGTTTTTGTAACTTTTGAACCAGTTCTCAGAATTGAAATCTGAGGAGACCGTTGAACTTGTAGCGCCAATATTCACTTAAGGATACCTTCACCTCAACCTCAATAGGTCAAGGGTGGAATTTAGTTTTCCACTTTTTCGTGGAAGATTAGAAAAAAATAAAAATACTTAACATTTTTTTTCTTGTAACCTCATTTTGATTTATGGAGGTGGGGACCATGAGAGATTTAATCCTCCCAATTTGTGAATTCATGGTGGTTGGGACCACCTGAACCCATCTTTAATATGGGGAAGTCCCTTGTGAAACCTCCCATTTAATTGCGCCAACGTAAATTAAATGGCTTGAATTTCAAATACTAAGTAACAACATCGTTGGAATTGAGGAAGGTTAATATTAAATGAACATCCATAAATTCTAAGATCATTACATACCCTCCCCCTCTCCTATTTATATGGAGCTTGGGGGGGGGGGGGAATTGGCACGACTTGACCAAGCGAAGAAGCTCTGGTAAAGTTCCGCGATGCCCAACAATTGGAGGACGGAGCCGGTTCTGGTGGGTGGTGACGAGCGACCCCGAACCACAAATCGAAGAACGAGGAACCAAACCCGAGCCCCGGATCAGAAGTGCCTTATAGAGATGATGAACGCCAACATTATTCAATGACTTCATATTCTTCCTCACGCCTCCTCCTTCAGAACCTTCATGGTAGGGGTGTGATTTCATTTAATCATCGTTAATTTTCTTTCATGTTGAATCTCCTCCCATGAGCCACTTGATACCGCTCGAACACAGAGGGTACGAGCCAAACCAACATGTCCTAACCTCTCCACAAATCATTGTGATTATTTATGTGTTCTTCACGATGAAGGCGGATGGAGACCAACACTAGTGTGGCTCAGGAATGGCGGCCAACACCGCAGCTGGCCGCGGCGAAGGCGGCAGCGCAACCGCACCGCCGGAGAAGAGCCACAACCTTTCGGTCGTGGTGGAGCAAGGGAGGAGGCTGACCACATGAAGGGGCAGTGATGTGCGTCCACTCCGCCCGGTGGAGAAGAACCGCGACCTTATTCCACGATAGTGAGGGAAGGGCGGCTGGCTCGCTGCCGGCCACCGGCGATGGTGCGGCACGCGATCGCGCCGCGCGGAGGAGCGGCTGGTTATCCGGTCAGCTGGGGAGCCGAGCGGTCCACCGCACCACGGGCTACCCAGTGGGACAGGTCACACCGGCGATCCAAGCTAGAACTAGCGGGCCGGGTCGGATACCTCGGGCCGGGTTGGGCCGGGTCATTCCGACTGGGTCCGATCGGACCCAGACCAACTTCGACCTTTTTTCTCTTTCATCCATATCATGAGCTACGAGTGTCCATTTGAAGAACCATCTATAGCGCTAAAAACCTTATATCGAGATGGTCCTTTTGGCAATCTCCACTTGAGTTTTAGATAAATTTGGAGTATGAATGGGTTGGATCGAACCCCGAATCCAACCGGGCCCTCGGAGCGGAAACACTAATAACTTACAGACCAGACGTACGATTAATGCACCGTCGGTTGCATTGGGTCCCTTTTAGCATAAAAGACTTTTGGGGTACTTATTAATGGGACTTCGTGGAAGTTGGAATATCTACTGTGGTTTGAGGAGTAGACCCTTCTGTAATCAAGCGAGCTTAGTGCGGGAACCCTAAAGCTGACTGTAACATGAATAAAGAACAACGATTCTATGTGGGTCAGCATCTAGAGATCCTGTGTGGGTCAGATCCTATGTGGGTCAGCGCTCAGCAATCTTGTATGGGTCAGCACATACCGATTCTGTGTGGGTGAGATCCTATGTGGGTTAGCGAGGGTTAGTTACCTATCAATCCTATATGGGTCAGATCCTGTGTGGGTTAGTGGGGGTTAGTTACCTATCGATCCTATGTGGGTCAGCATCTGTGCTTCTTAATAGAATAAGATGATCTATCCTATGACTAATCATCTATAATTATGTACATAATTTAAACTTTTTGTGAGATGAGTCTTTACCTTTGTGGTATTCTTCTGTGTGGCATACCTATGTGGTACTTACCTTCATGGTGATACCTTTGTGGTATTCTACTATGTGGCGTACCTGTGTGGTACTTACCTTCGCGGTGATACCTTTGTGGTATTCTACTGTGTGGCATACCTGTGTGATACCTACCTTCTTGGTGATACCTATGTGGTATTCTTATGTGTTGCGTACCTATGTGGTACTTACCTTCTTGGTAATCTTTCCTTCGTGAGATAGTTGAGCTTTGGGCTTTTGAGTTGGGCCTTGTGTTTCTTCATGATGAGATGGGTATACTTGATAACTTAGGTATATGTATGGGCATATACCTAAGTAGGGTTTTCAGTTGTTTTCATGCTTGTGGTTTTTCCTTTGTGGATTTTGTGAGACCTTTAAGGGTCTCGGGGTCCCTACTAAGTATCGTTGTACTCACCCCTGCACGGGCTATGCCCACACTTTGTTGTGTTTGGTGTTGATGACGGATAGCACTGACTGAGGACATGGGTACCGGGACTGGAGGTATCTCATAGGTGGACCTAGATGATGCATTCCACAGAGATGATCGTTTGAGAGCTGTACCTACCCTTCAGGTAGGATCCTTGGCAGGTGTCCATAGGAGCTGTTCCAGTTTACTTGTACCTTCCAGTTTTCTTGTACTTTCCAATTGGGCTTGTATTCTGGCCCCTTTTTACTTACTTTAATTTTTTTACTATTCAGTCTACTTGTGTTCGTAACTTGTTGTGTGCTTGGTTGTGTGAGTTTAAATGTTATAAAGGCAATTCCTTCCCAGTTTTAGGGAATACGCCTTTGATGCTAATCGCTATCCCCTGGCCTATGGAAGACGGGCTTGGGGTAGTCACAACACGGGCCCCAGGGGACGGGTCGTTAGAATTGTATCATTTTAGTAGTTTCTGGGTTAGTGTATTTGCATTCTTTGAGTTTTATTGGTTTTTTTCATTATTTTACTCTAATATTGGTTTTGGTTTCCTATTTTTTACTCTGGTTCGGTTTGTTTTAGTTGGTGGTTTGGTTTTCTTTGAGTTGTAATTATTTTTTCTCATACACATATAGTAATATTTTTGGATTCATCTAGTGCTTTGGTTATTTTATTTTAAAATGGAGATTTTTACCCTAATTTTTTAGGAATCCCTTGTCATTTATTACTATCCTATGGTGTCTTGGATATTTCACCCAAGTTCTAGTAATGTTCCACCTCTTCCTAAGACAATGGGTGAGGGGATAGATGTTACATCATGTGAAAAGTATTTTAACTAAATATTATTCAATTTTTGTGATCAATAATAATTTAACAGATCATTATTCATTATATCACAATGAAGTACTTTTAAATAAGAAAAATTATAGATGAAAGAAAAACCATTTATGGATGGCGATGCCAAAACAAGGGCATTCACCAATCAACTTTTTAATTCTTGAAATTAATCATCACATTCATTTTCCTAGATTAAGTTAACTCCCATTGTTATTAATGGGGGTTCAAAACCCATTGGGCACAAGTACTATAGAAGTAATGTAGCGGTACTGTAGTAGTGGCGAACTGTAGAAATAGTGGGTACTTTAGCAGCGGTAGGACACTGTAGTGGCAGAAGGGCACTGCAGCAGTGGCAGGCACTGTGCGGCACTGTAGCAGGCAGGTACTGTAGCAATACTATTCATAGAAAAGGACTTGGGCTAAAAAAGTGGACCAACGGGCCATGTAATGGGATATGGCCTTCGAGATATGTAATGGGTCTCCCTCTACCCAATTAAAATAGGTATTTTCTTTTCTTTAATAATAAAAAATTAGGCTTCGACCCCAACCTTAAAAAAATGTAGTTAGTGTGCTAGATAACCGTGAAATTTTTTCAAAAATACCCTAGTAGTAAAACATTTTATAATTTCACATTGTCATCATAAAACTATTGGAAAACACTTTTAAACTTGTATGAAAATAAATTTCAGAGATCAAAAGACCCATTTCTTTTGAAAACCCATTTTCATTACCAATATAACCAGAAAAAGGGGTTTTATTTGGAAAAAATTGAAATATTGTAAATGAATCCAAATATATCATATCATTTACTATAATTTGACACATTATTGTAACCATATATGATAAAATAGAACATTCCATTTTTCATTTATAATAAAAGGTAAAATTTTAGTTTGAAGATTCTATTTTTGGAAAAAATTGATAGAAATACAAATAATTATTTTATAAAACACTCACTACCATATAATTACATTCATAAAATCATTTAAAAACATGTACATGGAATTAAAATATAGTTAGAATAAAAATATTAAAAGTTGTTTTTTTAATTAAATGCACTTTACCACATTGGTAACATTTGAAACATAATGCCCATAAAAGAATATCATTCAAAATTTTAAAATATCATTATAATAGATAAATTCATGATTTATCATGTCATATGGGGATTTTTATATTCCTCATAAAATAATATATGTTCACAACATAAAAAAACTCCTCAACGAAAGGAAATTGAGATGAAGTCCCTTACCTTGATTCGAACTCTTCAAGTACATTATTTATAATATAAAATAATAAACTCATGTTAATATTCACATAATAAAGAACATTTTTCACCTTTATTATTAATTTTATTTGACATATTACCATGATTTATATGATTACTTAATCAATTATGTTTACGTTGGATGTTTTGATGATATTTGGATTATGTGTCAAAAATGATTTCTATAAGATGCCTATAATCCAATTTGTCAATATTACATCATTTATATAATAAAAATCCTGAAAAAATTATAATTTGTATACATAAATTATACTTTTAAAACTATTCAAGATATATGATTATGATAGTTTAACTATGTTATGATCATAAAGATAGTAGGTCATATGTATGCATGAGTAACATTTCCATTTTTCAACAATCCATGTCAAAGGAAGATAAGTATTATTTTATCTTTATAGAAATTTAATAATATAATAAATAACATAATATTTTTTAAAATATACATATATATATCAACCATTTTTTTGATGAAAAATAATCACATCACCTAGTGGAGACAGTAATCAACAGGTACACACGAACGACGTTATAATTTTTCAATGAATGGAAAAGTAAACAATTAAATGATATAAATATATTATCATTTAATAATTATAAAAATTTAATTATGATCACAATTATTTCATATATATATAATATAATCATTAACTTTATATTTTTCATATTCTATGAAAATCAGAAGTGAAAAATACATCACATCGCTTCACACGGCCGTAGTCTATCATACAGACAAGCGACATTATCATATCCCCAATGTATTAGAATGTAAAAAGTTATATTTGATGACATAATTTAATAATTATACTATTTCAAATAATATAATATATAAAATTTAAATCCATTATTATACCAATTCAAGAGAGGCGCATATGAAAAATGGATTACATTGGTTCACGAGGTTGTAGTCCACCATTAACATGAATGATGGTTGCATTTTCAATTTTATAGAAAAGGAGAAGGATTTTAGTTATGAAATTAAAAAAATAAAAAAATAAATTTATGGTGTATTATTAAATTTTAATATCATCATAATTGAATAAAATTGTATAGAGGTGGAAGAATAAATAAAATAAAAATTCTTGGTTAAGGATGATACCTCTTTTTCAGACAACCTTTTTCAGTTAGTACTAAAAGATGTACTATGATTGATTTTTGATCATACCAAGGATTCAAGGATGTGGTTGGGGAATTCAAAATTTTATTTGGTAAGGTATTGGAAAATCTAGTCAATTTGATTTTGTGAAGTGGATATGAGTGGGTGGCCTTTTATAAGTGGGGGAGAGGACACACATGGAATTTTTTAAAATAAAATCTGATACCTATGATTATTACAAGACAAAAGGATCCAGAAATGTATTATTCTGAATAATTAGGTGATATAAGGTTCAAATACATATAAAAAAGAAAATTTAGAAAATATCATAAGTATTTTTAACCCTTATATTTTATATTCTTTCCTCATTTTGTAATCATATAATATTTTATAATGAAGTAAATTGATAAATAAACATAAAGAAAATAATAAAAAGTAAAATAAAGGGAGAATTTGATATATATACATATACATAAGATACATATATATATAGAGATAAAATTAATAAGTAATCCATATCATCAAATTTTCCATCATTGAGATAATGAGATTAACAAAATGGATATTTCTAGGGGAAATACCATTTTCACTTTGAAATTAATTATCTAAAATCTAAAATGTCCCAAAATATTATAGAAAACATTTTCTTATAAAAAAACATTGAATCATGTAATGTAATCTTAAAAGTATTGAGTTTTCATGATTTTGGGAAATTTTGTTCATGCTATATAAGATAAAATAAAACATTCCTTTAACAACATTCTTACAAAAAATAAAAATGTAAAAACTTTGGAAAACAATAAAAATATTCCATTTAAAACATTATAAAAAAAATTAAAAAATGGTTAAAAATTTATTTAATAAATTATTGGTAAATTTTAGAAGCATTATTTAAAAGTTTTCTCATTTATTACCTATAATAGATAATTTCATAGTGAAGTAGTGATGAGATTTATATATTTGGGAGATAGTCTATCTACATAGGTTTCCACTGGGTATTGTTTTAGAATATGAATTGTGTTATACATTGCTCTTATGGTAGGGATTATAGAAGTATCTTGGAACACAAGTTTTACTATGTATTACTTTCCACCCACAAACAGATGGGTAGTTGGAATATACTATTTAGGTGCTTGAGGATATTCTTTGAGCGTGTGTCCTATATGTTGGAGGCTCTTGGAAGAAGAACCTATATTTGGTGGAGTTACCCTATAATAATAGTTAATAGTAATATAATAAAATGAAACCATATGAGGAGATTTATGGTAGGACATGAAGATCACCTCTATGCTGGATGGAGGTAGGAGAGTTGTATTTATTAAGACAGAGCCTCTTACTGGAGACTTCAAAGAATGTTCAGCTAATTTAGAAGTGTATGGATAAGGATCATAGTAGTAAGAAGTCATATGATGATAGATTTTGATGACTTATAGAGCTTATAGAGGGTGATTGTGTATTCCTTTGGGTGTCACCTATATTGGGTCAAAACAGGATATGAAAACATGGAATGATGGAAAAAATGCGTGTTGGATTATTTGAGGCTATGGAGAGAATAAGGATAGTTTCATACCAATTGGATCTTCCATAGAGGTATAGTTCTATTGATTAAATTATTCATGTGTCACAACATTGATGATATCACCCCGACCCTTCTCATGTGATCGATGTGGATGATGTTGTGATTGAGACTGATGTGTCCAATGAGGAGTATCTGATATGTGTGTTGGATCATAGTGATAAAGTGTTGCGGTGAATGATCATTCTGATAGTTCATGTATTGTGGAAACATGTTCATGTTCATATGGAATCATGGGAGAGAGAATCATATTTTCGGTCTCAGTGGCCCAATATTTTTTTAATTATAATCTTCGATATGCTTGGTTTTACATCATGTGGAAGATCTTTTAGAATCTAGTGAGAATATATGATCCTATTTTTTTAGAGATGTATAAATATCATTTAAAGGTACACTTTTATCCTATTTTGAGTTCTTTTTTTGGATTTTATCTTGGGTGGTTTTGGGTGAAAATTGGTTGGTTTTTAGAGGAAGAGGGGAAATGCACGGTTGGAACATGGTTTACTCAATCTGTGCACCCAGAACAGAAAAATGTGTGAACCCAAATAGAGGAAAATTGCATGACTAGATCATGGTTTTTCAAACCATGATCTCTCTTAGGAGTAACCGTGAAACACCCCTAGTTAAGTGCATGTTTAGGTCACATGGTTTGGGGAAACCGTACACCCCATATATGACACCATGCACGCAGGATTTTAATCCCCAAAAAATTAGATTAAAAATAACCAAACCCCCTTAATTTAACCAAAATCAACCCTAACTCAAGCCTAAATGATTTAACTTGTTTTAGAGGCTCTTAGATGGATTAAAAGACCTTCCAACCTCCATTATTGATGATTCGAATCCTAGAATAATGATTTTTATTGATCCTAGTTAGATAATATCATCCTGTGTAGTTTTCATCTTCTCTCTAATCCTTCTCCCATCATTTGAAGGGATTCATTCATCTTTTTGTGATGTTTTTAGATATAGTATTTTTTGATCTTCATTCTCTTAATCTTGGATCTAGGGTTTGGATCGAGATCTTGTTCTTCTTCGTGATCGTGGTTGTTCCACTTCATATTGGAGATTTACGTTAGCGAGCGTTGTCAATGATCTTGAGGTAGGTGGTCTTTTATTAAAATCCAAAATCCTTGATATTGATTATGATTATGTAATTATAAAATTTATATTAATATATTAGCAACTAAATTTCTTAAAAATGAATTAATTAATTTAGTTAATTAATTAATTAAGGGAATATGGGATTGATCAATTAACGAGGCTATAAAATTTTTCAATTAAAGGGTTAGTATAATTTATCAACATGTAGAATGATATTAATTAACTGATTAAATAAATAATATAATATTGATATTGTGAAATTTAATTAATTAATGGATGAATTAATTAATGGAATATTGTGATTGTTGAATTGATGGTATATTGGGATTGAAGAATTTTATTAATTAATTAATGAATTAATTAATGGGATATTGGGTTTATAGAATTAAATTAATTAATAAATGAATTGATTAATAGGAAAAGTTTTATATGGTTGAAAAGGTGAATTTGTTTTTTATGGCATGTGATTAAAGTTTTGAATCAGGAATTATTTTGATAGTTTAAATGGTATATCATGATGTGAACTGAGATAAGAGGGTCAATGTTGATTAACCTTGATTTATGTGATATATGTGTCATATTCTAGATTGATTTGTATACGAGTGTGGGAAAGGGAATGAGGCTCCAAATACCCATATGTGATTATTATTGTATAGGATAGGGACAAAGGCTCAAAATACACATGTGTGACAAACAAGGTGTGGGATGGGGACTGATGCTCCAAATACACATATGAGATAGTGAGTATGGGATAAGGACTAAGGCTCCCAATACCCATGTGACATTAAGGTGTTAGATAGGGACTGATACTCTAAATACCCACGAGGGTTAGAAATGATGTTCTACACCCAAGAGTAGGCATTATAATAGGGTTCTAATCAGATGTGGTATGATTTTAAATGAAATGATTAATGATAAACATAGCATTGTGATATGGTTTAGACTCTAGAAGAAGCCGAAGAAGGTAATGAGAGATTGAGTGTCCTTAGGAACTTGGGTGTTTATGTGGTTAATTAAAGAATAATGAAATGTGATAACTATTAACTTATGTGTTTTACTTTATTATTTATATAAATTCATACACTGTTATTCACATGATATTTATTAGATGTCGTTGGTGGTGACTTACTAAGTTGTACTCACACAATACTCAGGATACCTGATTGGTATTCGTATATACTTTATGTTTGAAGGAGATGATAAGAAAAAGAAACCTATGTTAAAGGTATTATTGGGATGAAGAATAGTTGTGGTAACCATACATGATTCGGGACCTGATTTGGAGTTTTCAGTGTATTTATTTATTTTGGGTTTGGCATATTGACACATGACATGTATTTGGAATGATATTTCTACTACTTAGTTTTTCATATTGTATTTCCTGTTTTGGTCATCATGTGATGCTGGTTTTGTTTGGTTATTTTTTATATCATTTGTTTATTATTATTTATTTCCAATGTTGTGGTACTTTTATAAAGAGGGTATAGTCTCATCATTATGGATATTATACCCTCACTACTATTCAACAGCGTCTGGTGTATGGGAAGGCACACTTAAGGTTATGTGACTGACTATCTGGGGGAACCAGTTTGTGGAACTAGGTTCTAGAACTTACACCTATTCGAATTTCCTTTGAATATTACTCATATAATATGTTATGAAACAAAAAATAAAAAGAAAATATTTTTCATCCTTTTAATAGCTATAATGCTTTGGGATAAAGACCAAAATAACACGAGTTCAATTATATACACTATTTTGAAATATAAATGATTTTTTATCATAATAATTTATCCTTAATTTTTATAGATGAATTATTTAGTTAATATGTCTAATAAATTCCAACATTGTAATTATTTAGTTAATAAAAAATAAAAAAATTGATACTAAAACCAATAAAATTGAAGTTAATTTAATGAACTATTGCATTCCATTATTTTTGTAAATGAATATATCATCTAACATTTTTTTAAAAATAATAAATTTTAATTTCATCATTGTAGTGATATTTTTTTGATTTCAATTTAAATAAATGTTGAAAAAATTGACATTAATGCTATTTTATGATAAATTATATTTTATTAAATTATTTAAAATTACTAAAAACCCTATATTCTTCCAAGTGATTTTTAGATGAAAATAAATACCAACCATGTTCTATTAATAGAGAAAATTTTTCTTTTATAATTACTATAATTAACACTAAATAATAAAAATCATGACATATAAACTATTGAACATACTATTCTATCTTTTAATATCAGGGTGTTATATGTAACATCATTACATCAACTTGACATTTTTGATTCCTCGTTTCTGACCATTTGATTTACTTCCCAATCATGGTGTGTTTTTTTTATTTTCAGCAATTTCTTGATGGAAAAACATTACAATCTCCAATTTTTTCCTCATGAATATTTTATGTTCATATAATGCATGAAACTAGTAGATGTTTATGGTTAATGTGTGGGATTTTAGAATTTGTTAGAGGCCCTAATAACATGTGTTTCTTGATTAACTCGGTCAAGGTGTGTAAGGATTTTCTAGAAATGTATCCCATTAGTGATTATATCTAATCAGATGGAAAATAAATGAGACTAATAATTATTTCACATCTATAGGTCTATATTTAATTGGTGAAATATTGGGATTATACCTAAATATATGTTATCTTAATGTACTTTCTTAATGTTTTTTGTTTTTGGCCTAGAGATTCATATATGAGAAACTTAGATAGCATTATAGGGTCTTTTGTAAGGATGGATCACTATCTATTTCAGATCAAGTATAATGAAGATGGTGGGAATGAGTCACAAATAAATTACCCATCTCAACCCTTTTAGAATAGAAATTGGGCATGTAGTGAAAATTAACACAAACATGCCTCCCTATATTATAGAGGCGGTTGGTATATACTGAGGTCATATAAAAAATATTTAGGTATTCTATAATCAATGTATAAAAATATACCATAAAAACTAAATATTAGAAATAACATATAACATAAGAGTTTCCAAATAATGTTATAAAAATAGTTATCCACTAACAATTTATAAATAATAACATTCTCAAATTATAATTATACTCACACTAAAGATAAATAAATACATATTGGATTTCCTCTAGTTGATCAAGTAAATAAATAATATTAAAAAGTAATATATAAAGGGGAACATCCAAAAATATAATCCTAACATCAATAATATATCCCAACTTCATAATATTACACATGTTTGATCTCCATTAAAATATTTGAATTGTATTAAAAGACCGATATAAGGTCTGTATATCCATTTGGGTTTAAGTATGTAGTCTGATAAATCTAGCTAAGAAATAAAAATTTACTTGGTTTCTATATATACTATATAGTATTTATTATATATATATATATAAATATATATATAACAGAAGCAATACTAAACATCAAACAAGCTCTTGAAATAGGATATCATGCGCTATCCCGACCAACATAATAATCACACTCACTGATAATGACCTATGTTGACAATAACTCTTTCATTTTCATACTATATTGGAAGAAAATCTAATAAAGGAATAATATAACTAATCCTATGTGTAGGAAAATATTTTTAGAAATGTGTAACATAACTAAACCTATGTAAAGTAAAAAAACTAGAGAAATGTGTAACATAGAAAATCTTGTGTATAAAAGTATAATCATAAATAAAAAACACATATGACAGTTGTGTACCATAGAAAAATCTATATATACAAGAATAAAAACATATTCCAATCACATCTAGGAAGTCCACAACAAATCCATAACTGTTTATCAGGAACCTATATGAGAAATATTTTACATTGATAGATCTATTCTTACTAGTATCATACCATATAGGTAACCCATTTGGGAGAGGAATAACATTTCATGTCTTAGTAATAAGATAATATGTGTTTTGTATTATGAAGTATTAAAACATATATATAGATGAAACTATATCATTATTATCACAATAAAAATAAACATTATATTTATAATGAAAAATAGTAACTTTAAAAAATACCCATAAAAAATCCTTAAACTAGAAACCCACATTTATCTTCCACATATCTAGAGGATAACAATAAAAAAACCATTTTTATGACTCATCTCACTAACTTGGTAATTTTTTAATAACCCTTAGCTAACAAAAAAACCCATATTGATCCAATTCCCCTAGGTCCATGATCATTTTTCAACATTATCTCATTATCTATAATTGTTCAATACTATCAACCATGATTCTTCTATACCCAATACCATCCACAAAATCTATTGGAATCTATGGAGTTGTCACCACATTTTGAAATAAAAAAATTATTCCTTATATAACGTTTCCTACACCTGTACAACCATCCCACTACACTATTTTCTGGGAATATTGTATACCAATCCAAAATTAACCATGCAACATACACTATTATAGCACATCCATTGTACTAGATAATCCACACAAGGCTTCATACAAAAAATACATACATAATACATCTGATTTTCTCACTCAATGAGAGTATAATACCAAAAAAAACCATAATCTTTCCTACCTCACAAAGTTATCCTTAGGATGTTAACGATGTCAGGTTACACCCCCAATCCATAGTATGGGAAACCTATCACATGATATATTCGACCCAAAAGTCTAAACATTAACAAATTATCCCATTTTCATCAATCTACCCTATATTTAGGGGGTGGAATATCTTATTCTACTACCCATGGACCAACCACAAAATTAAATGGGATCCTCAACAACCAATACCACTTCCCACTAAGTTACCTTCTTATATTTTCTCCTCCCCTAATACTAAGCCTCATCCCATTAAATTCATAATATATCTAAAAAAAAGTCCATTTCAGATTTTTGGAGAATAACCATCAACAAAACCCCATGAAAACATATTATTTGATTGGATATTTATAAATGAAAGAATATATAGAAGTTTTTCATCAACCATAAAAGGAATTTACCTAACCACATTAAAAAAAGGAAATAACCTAACCTTGTAATGTTAACAAACATGAATGCTTGCAATATAAATACTTGAACACGAATATAAAATATATGGGAATGACTAAATTAACCTAAATTTTACTAATAAATTAATGAATCTTGATGATAGGAACATGTCATTATATTTATAAATTTATATTTAAAATTTCCCCATGGAATGTTGTAGTAATTTATGGATTCAATATTTCAATAGGAGAGACCTCAAACACCACTACCAACCCCAAAATCATCATTTATTATTATTATTGGGATATTATAAATTCTAATGAAAATGTCAAATATAATTTTTTGTGTATCATGTGTGACATAATATAAGAGAGAATTAAAATAAGAATAAGAGAAAATGAACTGAATATTAGATGAAAATTGGGGTTTCTGAAGACAAAGGTTCCTTAATTACTCTTTGATTATTTCAAATAGTTTATCTAATATCATTCTCCATCAGTGAGGGGATTCAATAACATTACTTTTCTCACCCTATATTATTAATATATATTACCAAGAAAAAAATAAATATTTGTGAACTGATCTTATTTATGGATCTGTTCAGTGACATAAATAATTTATTCATTATGTATGTGGTTCAATGAATTCTTCCTTTATAGCCTTATGTAATCATCTCAATTGAGTTAGTAAACTTACATAAATTAAAATATGAATATTTCCTTTATGAAATATGGATGAACTCACATACCAATATCCACTAATCTACCAAAATTCAATACATTTTTTGAAAAACCATGATAAATTATATTATATATTAATATAAATAGATGAAAAATATATTAGAGTAAAAAATAAAAGGTAATTTTTATTTAATAAACCCTATTAACATACTAATTTTTTTTTATAAATCATAAAAATAGAATATTTATATATTAAAATAACACAAGAGATTATACATGTGTATTACTATAATGGACCAGACCCTCTTGGTCTAGTACTTTTCCAAAATCTCGGTCACATAAAACGGTTCCACCGAAATAGTGGCACTAGTCACAACGACACCATGAAGGTGGCACCATGGCAGTCCCACCATCATGGTTTCTCAACAAAATGGTGGCACCGTGATGGTGGCACTGTTATGGTGTCTCACCAAATGGTGTCCCACTATTGTCCCTTTTTTCCAGTTTTTGACTTTTTCTGCTCCCACAATGTATCTTTTGACGTAAAAGTGTTTTTATAACCCTTTAAAATCCATTTAAATCCCATAAATGATATCTAAAATCACCCTATAATTTCAGTTCCGCCCCTGTTACATGTTTTCCTCTATTTAAAGGAAACCCCTATAACTCACAGTCGTTATGGACACCTCTCTGATGAGAATTATTAAATAAAAATTAATTCTATCATGTGTAACCATCCAACCATGTGGTGAAACCGTGAGCCGCCTTTAAATCCTCTCAATATTTTATATCTCATAACTCCAGGATCTCTCCTTTTATCGCATGAGAATTCTTTCTTCTTATTGGCTGGTCTCTTTCCTTTCCTTGGTGCGTTTGGAGTCCCCCTTCCCGAGGCTAGTGGTGCGCCAGTGTTAGACCCTTTCCCTAATCATTGTTGGATTCCCTAAAGTTCCTCCCCTACAAGTCGTACATCCCTAGTTCTTGGAGATAAGAGAAAAACTTTGATCGTTGATCACCCAAGTAGGGTTCTTCCTTCATCTCTCTTTACTGTGTATCATGTAGGGTGGGTATGATAATGTTTCTATGGGGATGGATGAAACAAAACATTAATGAAGATAATAAATGGGTTTTTTAAATAATGAAGGGGTGTGTTTGATGACAATACAATACTCTTTTACCATTGATTATATGTCATGAATTATATGGGATTATGTCCACTAAAAATCATGGTCGTTGGTGGTCCTTTCTTGTGCATTAATGAACATCTATTTTTCTGGATAATTCTATGATTGAATGGTTGTAACATGGGACTGGTTAATCGTATAAAATCAATTGATTAAATGGATTCCCAGTGAATAAGAATCCTTGTATGGTCACCCTGGTTAACCAAACAGAAAGAAAGGAACTTAATGAATGGTGTGTTGAATCTGGAAACTCTCTTTCTCTGTCTTAGTAATATGTGTGTTTATTCTTGATTCTTGTGGGGTGAAGTGGATGGGGATGGGATCCCTTTTGTTGTTGTGAAATTACAAGATAACCAAGTGTGAATGCTTAATTTTCTGCTCGTTTGTTTTTTCTTCCTTGGCTTGTGGCTATGCTTGTTAGTTGCCCGGTAGTGAAGAATTATTTAAATGTAATCACTTGAATATGAAAATAAAAATGGGTTTAATGGGGAATTATTTTCTGTTAATGAGTTGTGACTTGGTTGTGGCAGTTGTGCTTCTTACAAATGAATAGTAACGAGGGTGTTTGTGTATGGGATGTTTTTAGAACCCATAGGTTGGGTTTAGTGCTTTTTTACCTATATGTATAATTTATATCTTATGTTTCTTATTTGCGCCCCACCCAAGTTGAGAACTTCGTACCGAACACCCCCATTTCATGGGGGAGGGTGTTTTTGCCAACACTTCTATGAGTAGCTGGCTATTAGCTCCTTTTTTCTCCCTTTCCTGAGTAACCCAAGACTCTTCAGGCAGGCTATGATAGCCTGAGGTCCATTATAGCCCAAGATTCTTTAGGCAAGGTAGTTTTGGTGGTTTTCCCAGGTGTGTGCGTGTAGGTTATTTACCAAGTGTCTTCGGGATGAGGACCAAGTGTCTTCAGGCATGGTTAAATGTGGTTGTTGTGGCCCAAGTGTTTTTGGGCAGGATATGTGGTTGTGGTAGCCCAGGTGTGTGTGGGCGGGGTATGGAAGTGGGACTGTAGTGAGAATGGCAGGGGAGGTCTGGCGCATAGGATGTCTTTAATAACTAGTGGGAAAGTAGTGCAGGGTACCCGAACATCGATGTGTTATTACTATTACATTACTTGAAATGCGTTATTTGGGGAGTGTAACTTGGTGAGGTTTAGGTGGATTGTTTCCTTACTAGGTGGTTTGGTTATGTCCTTTTTCTCACAGGGCATTATAATGCCTCCACACTTGTGCATGAGAGCTTTTGGGTTTCCCTAATAAGTATACCTATATGCTCACCATATGTATATAAAACTGCTTTTAGGTTTCCAGGAGGATTTCAAGGACCGTGCTAGACCCTATTAATTTAGATGCTGGGATCGTTAACATTTCTGTTTTTCTTTTCTTTTGGTACTTCCCTTTGGAGTTTTCTTTTACTTTTAGCTCTTTATTATTGGAACATGCATATGTGAATGGATTGTTTTGGCTTTACTTTTACTTCCACTTTTGGTGTTGTTGGTATTTACTATCTTATCTCCCGATCCTACTAAATAAAAAGGTTAATTCCTTCCATTTTACATGTGATTCTATACCCTTGGTGCTAGTCACCAATCTGAGGCCTATTGAAGGTAGGTCTTTGAAGGTCATTGTATCTCCTTCAACTTAAGGAAGGAAGGGTTTGAAAATCTGCTGTCCCTTCCCTCATCTTGGTAAAGGCGGGTCATGACAATTATCTTCCTTTAACTAATAGATTTGAGATAACTCTATTACCATAGAATTGAGAATTATAGAGTGGAAAACCACATGAATATAGAAGTAACATATTTCATAAATTAAGTAAACCTACATCGATGAAGATAAACTTTTGTAATTTTAATCCATAAGAACCCTTATTCATATACTATCCTCACATACCATTTTTTATGATAATATCACATTAAGATTATAATTATTAATTTCTAATATGGATTCACATGTATAATGATGCCCAAATATTCAATTAAACATAAATAAAAAACATGACTGTGAGTTCCCATGATACTCTTCATGCTTCTATCTTTAATATTTGAAAATTATAATTTTTTGTTTGTGTAAGATTTTTTTCCAATGTGTTACTATTTGACCAGTTCCATGATGTTAATATTTATTTCATAAAGAAGAAAAAAATGGAATTTTATTGATGTTTCAAAAAATATTGGATGATGATTGACGAGAAGATTCCCAAGGAACATATTTTGATTTACGGAGCCTGGTTTTGGGAAAAGGAAGCATGTATATGTTTTGGAATATGTCGTATTTTTTATGAAAGATGAAAATAATGTATTTTATTTTTTTGTATAATTATAAATAATCAATTTTTAATGAAACTTCAAATAATTAGTAATTAAAAATAAATTTATAGATAATTATCCTTATAATAACTATTTTGTTCGAAGATTTATTGGAATTGGAAAAGATTTCAATGTTTATCTCTTAGATTGAAAATATTTTTTTAATTAAAATATAATGCATCACTAATTGGAATGATTCCATCAACTATAGTAATTAATGATTTCAAGATCCAAGCATATAATATTATGGTAAGAAACTTGTTTTAGTTTATAATATTTATTCTATGAAGATCTATGGATGTTCATGTAATAGAGGTTTGGATTTATGATGTTGGGGATGGATATTTGTGATGTTCAGAATATAGAATAAAATTTTAAATTTTAAATATGATAAACTAAACCATGGAATCAGGTAATTTATAAAACAGATGTTGTCTAAATAATATAAATCCCAATTAATGATAAATCCAAATCAGAAAAATTCATCTGAAAATTTTCATCAATTAAATTTTATACACAATTTCTCTCTGGAAAAAATATATTTTTTCTAATGAAATTAAATAGACTGATAAAATATTTGGGAATGTATTTAGAGAAGTTACAATAAATTTTTTCAAAAAAAAATAACATAATGAATCTAAATATAGATCATTATTATGAATTTTTAATATAAAAACATTATGTGGTTTAATGTTTTAATATTTAAAATGTTCTCTATAAAGTTTTCATAATGAAATAAAAATAGATAATGAAAATATGATCATAAAAGTTCAAAAAATATTGATGGGTGATATGTGATTACTACCGAGGTTAAAGGATGAATGATAGAGGTTGGGGATATTTATAGTTGGGAAATGACCCAATAATACTCAATATTTATTGATAAGAATACATCTGAATTTTACTGAGTAATATATTCTAATTTAATGCTTTAATTGATAGGGAAATTAAATTTGGCACCAAAAATTTTATTATTCTTACACACATATATATAGGATTCTTGTACTGTATAGAGTGGTTGTATTTTTAACTCATGAGTGAGATGAATTATTTTATAAAAAATTTTAAAAAAATGTGATAGACTTCTGAAAGCTATAATTTGATAAGTAATTTTCCAAGAAAGAAATCACTTAGTAAGAGAAGATGAAAAATGTGGTATTGATCATATGTGTTTCAATTAGAGGAAATACGTGGAATTCATTAGAAAATATCTAATATCAAGTGGAATCAAATGAGAAATGTGAAATCAAAAGAACAACATGGAAGGATGATTGTATCAATTATCAAAAATAAACACATGAACTATTTGGATTAACATATCGGATGGAATTATCATAAATAAAAATTAGATATAAAAAATTTATGAGTATTGAACATACATAGTTTTATATAGTAGTATAAAGAAGATGTTTTTTCTTTAAGAAGGGTATGAAAATGAAGAATATTTTTTTATCAAGAAGATAAAAAGAGAATATGACAAATAAGAACAATGGGAACATTTTTAAAATATTATTCAAGGTTTATAAAGTTATTAAAAAATAATTTTTATATCTTATTGGTTCATAGAGTACATAAAAAATATTTTTTATAATATTGCAACACAATTTTAAGTATACTTATTTCTTGTTGTATCCACATAAATGGGTTATTTTATAGAGGATTATATAGTATTTAATTATTTATAAATCATGATAAGGACACGCTATTATTACTGAGTAGTGAGAAATGTAAATTTCTATGTTCTAATGGAATGTTAATTTGTTATATTTTAAGAAAAATTAAAACAATTTAATAGGATGAAACAATGATTTGATAATAAATAAATTTAAAAATTAAAATATCACTATTTAACCCCCACCCAATCAGTGATCACATAGATCCTTTTGGGTCCTCTCAGTTGGTATCAAAGGTTGGTTCAAATAGTATAATATTTTCTAAATATTTATGTAATGACATTTTTATATTGATCTTTTTAATTATGTGGATAAAAAGTGGATTCTAGTTATTAGTGAAAGGTACTATAATATATTAAAAGATATAATTATTCCTTCTCTTATGTTCCATGGTTATGATGTTCTTGAATTTTCTATAGATTATTTACCCACTTTTATTAGGGGTGTTCCCCTTATAACTAATTATAATAATAATTGGAAAATAATTAGAGCTATATATGTTATATAATCATTATTCTATAAATGGGAGTTTTTTAGAGAAAAGGAAGTAGAATGGATAATGGAAAATGGGAGAAGGTGAAAAACAACAATGCTGAAAATAAAAATTGAAGAAGGAAAATATAAAAATGTAGATGTTTAAGAATAAAGTTAATAAAATTTATGATTTTTAATCTTTTGATTATTTCATTACATGGGTGAATTACATTGTAAGCACTTTAATATGTCTTGATAGAAATATGAAAGATTCAACCAATGTTGAAATGATTTTATGAATTATTCATTATAAATCTGATCAAAATTTTAATCTTTGGATGATATATATCAAAAAATTATATCTATATATTATCTTTTAAATACAATAATTACTTATGAAATGAGGAGAGAAAAATATATAAAAAACAAAAGAAAATGATGATCAAAAAATTTCATTCAAAGTTGATTAAAAATGAAATCAATGAATGTTCTTGATAAAGATGAAATTTGTGACTTTGAAACTAATGATGAAGTTATTACCAATTTTGAATAATTTATGTAATTTTTTTAAAAAAAGGTGGAAATAGGTGTAAGAAACTACAAATTAAAATTACATATAAAATCTATCTACAACATAACTGCTGGACATTTTTATTTAAATTTTCTACATCAAATGGAAGAAGATTAAATTGATGATGTTGATATAAAGTAAAGACGATCAAGAAAGAATTAGTAATAAAAATAAATTTTTATATTCATAGAAAGGATAAGATGTTCTATAAATACAAAATGACAAGATATTTTTCTAAATGTGATGAATATATTGATATTGCAGAAGAAGATGATTACATCATTGATATTTATAATGATGAAAACTTCATTAAAAAAAAGAATGATAAAAAATCACTATTGATGAATGTAGTTTATCAAAAGAGGAAAATACCTAGAATGATTTTGTGTTAAATAGAGAGTTTAAGGATTGTCTTTAAAAAATAATAGGATATGAAGGGAAATAAATATATTAATAAAGGTATATATATATATGAAAATGCTAAATAATGATTTCTTAAAGAATATAAATTTATCTAAAATATATTAGTGATCATTAATGGATTTTGGATTATAATAATAACCCCAAAATCATTTTTGATGAAATATTGATTATGATGGAGGAAGAGTAAGAACTTTTTCATCAAAAACATGTTAAAGATCATCAAGAACATGAAAATAATTAATAAAGAGTTAAAAATGTTGGTTAATGATAAAATAAGTTCTAACATAACATGGTATAATATAATTCATCCAAAAAATGATAATAATAACAATAACATTTCTCAAAAAGAAAAATTGGTAAATAAAACATAGTATATATCTAAAAAACTAGAGTTAAAACAACTGAAGATCTTAATATTAAATATATGGATTCAAAATTTTATAATATATGCTATTTTTATTAGGATGATAAGAGTTCTAATATGAATATAAAAATATATTGATGTCACCAAAACATTGGTGTGTAAAGAAATAAAAAATATGAAGGTAAGAAAGATGATAAAAAATAGAACAACTCCAAACAGTATGCTTGTTCCAAGGGTAGATATAATTTCTATGGTGACTATATTAATTGTGGTGGATTTAAGAATACAAAATATATCTATTGGTTTAATCATCATTATTACCAAGAATCTATTACAAGTTAGAGGAATTTTTTTGGGTGATTCAACCCCCCCAAAAAATAAAATCTGGAAAGCTAGTCTGAAAATTCAAAATAGATTCCATCCCTTAGAATTTTTTTGACCAAGATTATTTCAACAAGGACATCATGAAATAGGAAGTCTATTTATGATACCATCACCACAATTTCTTTACAAAAACCCTCAAAAGGTGTTTGAGATGAATGAAAAATTCATTAAAATATATACTACTATCGAAACCAATATCAATGATATAAAAGGAGAATGACCATGGATTTTAGATAGAAAGTGTTCGTTATATACTACAAGAGATTAAAAGTCGTTAAATATTTTGAAAATTTTAATGATATTAATTTGAATTTTGGAAATGATAGGTTACTCAGAATAAAATGAAATAAATATAAAATTAGTAGGGAATAGATTTAAATATAGAATATATCCATCTTTGAATAATGGATAAAATACAATTTGATATATTTTTTAAAACATTTTTATAAATATAAATATGATTTATTTCAGAAAAATAGATTTTTTCTGATGTGTATAGTATATGGGGATGCTGTTATGAGTGGTTAATGAAAGAAAAACTTCTTTCAATTTGGTGATTCACAGAGAGGATGTATTCCTGATGTTCCTAATATTAAAAAAAAGATTAGTGTAGCTCTATTTTCTAGAAATTGAAGATTACAAACTCAGTGCATATGAATGTTGAGATACATTCAAAAAATCTTTTGGAGTAGATAATTAATGCTATTTTTGGGCCCTTTTATAATCAATCAAAACATAATGATTAGTAAATAATTTCCTTAATTAATGAATTTACTCCCAATAAAACAATTATATTTATAACACAAAAATTAGAAGTTGTAAATATGATTAAAATTCATAGGGACAGTGAAGAAAAGTAATATAGATGATTTATAATGAAAACTCAAACTAATAATGGTGGAGAATATACAAGGGAAAATTTAAGAGACTATATTAAAAATAATTGAATATTTCATGAGTTTAGTGAACCATACACACCCAAATATGGTATTTCTAAAAGAAGAAATAATTATTTATTGGATATGGAACGAACAATGTTGGCCAAACATGACTCTACTAATTATTTTTTGATGTAAGATATTAGAGAATCATTTAATATTAATAACTAATGTTTTAATAGTATGAACAATGATATGATATATATGATATGAATTATAAAAATTCTACATGACCGAAGCATCTAACGATGATCATAAGTCACATTATACTAAAAAAATGGGATAAAAACTTGGGCTATTTTATTTGAAATGTGTTAAGGGAATATTTCTTGGCTACCATCTTAATGTGAGAGGATATTAGTATTATAAAAATGATGAAGGAAATATGGTTGATATCATAGAATTTAATTATCTTGAACTATCAAATAAAAAAAATATAACATAGTTATTGATTTGGAAGAAAGTCAACATTATGTGGTTTCATTTAAAAAACATGAAAAATATTTTAATAATAATAAATTTTTTGAATCTTGTTGAGTTGATTATTTTTACTTATATATCTAACATGATAGGGAAAAATTACATTAATCCCATCCAATGATGATGAAGAAAGAGGAATTTCATAACATCATTAGGGGAAAGAAATACTGTTAAACTAGAATACATTAATTGTATGTTTCATATACTTACTTATATTCCCATGTTTACCCAAAATATTTTGTGGAAGTATGATAGATTCATATTTTATTTGATTCTATAAATGAAGAGCTATATCATATTAATAAGAATGATATTTGGTATATTCTACCCAAAACAAATAATAAAATGTGATTGGTAAAAAGTGGTTTTTCAAAAACATGTTCAATGAAAATTGTGATGTTATAATAAACAAGTAATGAATTTTGTTTAAAGGATAATCTAAAATTAGAGGAAAATATTTTTATGATTTCACTGATCTGGTGATGGGATTAAAAAATACTTGAATCAGTGATTCTATTCAAACATAATTGATATATAAAATATTTTAGATGTATTCCATGCTAACTTTTCATAATAGATATGATGAGGAGGAAGTATATATTGAACAACTGTGTGCCTTCATTATTTAGATTGATGAATGATACATAGGAGAGTTTAAAAAAGGAATTGATAAAGGTAATTAAAATTGGATAAATGCATAAGGATATAGAAAGTCATGAAATGAAGAGTTGAAAACAACTAATATATAAATGAGTGTTAGAAGGTTTATCTCATTATGATTTTTTATGTTGATGATATCATATTTTTTTGGTAATTGTGATTAATATTTTGAAAATATTGGTGATCATATGAAAAATATTTTTGATATTTTCATCATAGGATAAATAAAATGGTTTCATGGATTACAATTCATGAAATAGATTAAATATATTTTCCTCTCTTAAGAGAATTATGTTATGGAAATTCTATGGAAGTTTGGAATGGATGAATGAAAACTAGTTTCCACACCTATTTTAGTGGCATAAATGTCAAAAAATGATGGTGAAGTAATGGATGTAGACCCCAAAGTTTTTAGAATGTTGGTTAGAATTTTACTATATCAAAATACCTTTAGGTCATCTATAATGTATGTAATTAAACATTATTATAGATAAAAATTTAAACCTATGGAATATCATATCATGGTTGGAAAATGTAATCTTATATATATCAAATGCATAACTGATTTTTCATTGAAATATGATAGTAGAGGGAAAAAATGATTTTTCCATTTATATAGAGTCATATCCAGATGTAAGTATTGATAATATAAAATTCAAATCTGTTGGTGTTTTTTTCTTGAGATAAATATGTGAAATTTTGAATACATAGAATCATAATTTATTAACTCTCAATATAGTGGAATATGAGTATGTTGTTTCACCTCAAGTTATTACACAAAAAGTGTGGGTGATGTCAAAGTAGGAAGTATTGTAGGATGATATAATGTTTCCAAATATCTTGGTTCGTGACAAACATAGTCCTATAAATATAAATAAATATCCAATGAAACAATTATATTACAATAAAATTAATATAAAATATCACTGTCACAACCCAAACCTAGATGGGTCTTGATCTGCAACTACCCCAATCCGGCCTCTATAGGCCAGAGTGTGGCGATAAGCACCGAAGGCACAACTAACTTGAGAAGTCCTTTTCCTAATTACCTATACACATGCACATAACCAACTCAATAAAAAAGTAAAGAGGGAAAGGAATAAAAGATTCAACCCTGATATAAATGAACCAATCATTTATAGACCACTAAATAGTATAAAGTACGGTAGTGTAAAATGAAAAATGGAGAAAAAATACACACCCAACAAGAAATGTGTACTAAACTGATAAAAAACTAGAAAATAAAAATAGCTAGGAGATCCTGTCTCGTGAATCCCAAGATATGACCACTGTATGCAGTCCATGCACCCTATATTCCTAAGATACTTTTAAGTCACAATCGACATGTTCACCATCTACAAAAGACATGACACATGTTGGGAGAATCCAATGTAGGGGTGATTATATACATACCTAGTGGAACACCATGAAAGGGTGAATGTGGAGTAGTAAAATATAAAATTGAAGAGGAAATTAGTAGATAGAACAAGGTACAATTAAAATGTTCAACTTAACCCAACAATAGTTAAATTATGTTCATCCAATCATAAGGGGATAAACATGGTGAGTAGATGAACTACCCGTTAAGCCTTATCCACCTACAGTTGGAGAGTTTACTCATCCAACCATGAGAATATAGACACGAAAATCACATGACATATCCCGCATTTCTTTGCCTCTCCTAGAAGAAGAATAGACAAACCCAAGGAGTGGATACTAAAGAAGGAAATATATATACATATATATATATTCCCAGTCAAAGAAACCCAAACAAGAGAGTAAGGGGATCTCTATCTCATAGCTCATCCTAAGAAGAAGAGAATCAAACGGTTCCAAAATAATTACATCAATGATTCCCCAAAATATCATGTTTTTTCCATAAACACACAATTATATGGAATTCAATCTCCACACCTTGATACTATAGGCATTAATCAGCACTGACTCCCCCTCATGGTTTTAGACTGCATCAGAAAAATGTGTCTCAGTAGGGAAACATCTTTCTTCCTTGTGGGTCTTGAGATATTCCAAACCACGTATCGTCGCTATGCAACACAGTCTATGGTGGGGGGTTACAATTTTCAAGTAGATGACCCATGACCTATACCATTAGGAATATTCCACTCTATATTTGTATAATAAGTATGGAGGATCCACACCCTAGTATGATAGGGGAGTATCGCCTCCATAGATATAAGACCTACTCCCTAGTGTGACAAGGGAGTACCATATCTCTATGTAGAATGTGTATCAATGACCCATGCCCTAATGCGATATTAGAATACCATATCTATAGATAGAGGACCTACACCCAGTTTTTACAGGGTAGTACCATCTCTATTTATAGAACAAGTATAGAGGACCTGTTCCCTGATATGTTAGGGGATTACTATCTCTATAGACAGAGGACCCATATTCTAATACCATAGTGGAGTACCATATCTACCTCTATAGAAAATGTGAAGTAACCACATGCTAATAAAACAATAGAGTACTATAACACCCTGACTCCAGAAGTCCGGAGCTGGTGCATTATTTTAATACATTTACATGATTATAAGGAATCAAGTCCCGAAAGACCGATCAGTTTAGCAGTCTTGGAAAATATATTACAAACATGAACGTTATATTACACATTAGAAAATAAAACACAACATAAATTATCCTTTGAGAAATCCATTAATCCCCTAGCTTAACCCTTCATATCAATCATAATACACTTCTTGGAATCCTGGGAAAATAAGACATAAGGAAGGGGTGAGCTCAAATGATCAGTAAGAGTAAGAAATA
Source organism: Viscum album (assembly GCA_963277665.1). Taxonomy (NCBI): domain Eukaryota; kingdom Viridiplantae; phylum Streptophyta; class Magnoliopsida; order Santalales; family Viscaceae; genus Viscum; species Viscum album. Next base: position 3,991,167 of record OY728166.1, on the reverse strand, counting down.
CAGTGGAATATAACATAAACATTAGGCATGGTGAATAATTGAAAACACATGCCTTTACAAATAGTAAACATGAACACTTTATGACATGAATATGAGCTGAGTAAAAATATAATATGCTCCAAGGATGTGCCCGTAAGGGGCTCTGCGGCGATTAGGGTTCCCATCTGCCACCACCTTCTCCCCGCAGCGGCTGTTCTCTCCTCGACTCTCAACTAGGTGCACTCACGGTGCGGCTGCCCTCTGCTTGCGCGGACTCATCATCATCCTCGGAATTTGCATCGTCGCTCATCCTCTTTGTCTTGGAGGCGTGATGATGCCCCAGGGTGTGGGATCTGTGCTGCGTTCTGGGGTTTCCGTCGTGTTCGGTGTCAGGAGCTTGTGCTTTGGGCAGATCTGGCCACTAGTTGCATTTCGGAAGGTGGTGGTGGGTTTTGCTTCATCTTTTATTCTTTGTACGGGTTTTGGTGATGATTCTGGTTTGTGGATCTGTTTCTGTGTGTGCTATGTCGGTATGAATGGCGACGGACTGGGTCCTCCTTGGGTGGTTTCGTTTCTTCTTGATGATTTGTGGATCTGTTTTCTTTTTTATGTGGTGGTGATGATGATTTGCTTGTGGTTGGGTTTCTGCGGGATTGTCTTGTGGGGGGTTCCGCTATGTGGAACCGCGGAGACAATGCCCATCTCGGTCAGCACTCTGGTTCTGGTGTTTGATTCTACGAAGTCGAGGTTGATTATTGACTCTCACCGGTGATGCTGGTTTTGTGACGGTGATGATTTTTGGTAGTGTTCTGTGATGGTTTTTCCGGCGATGATGCTTGATGGTCTCGTCGGCGACCTGCAGTGGTGGATGCACGTGGTGGAGATGTGCGTGGTTCCAGATTTCTCACTGGCTGTGTAATGGCTGTCACGTGAAACGCTTCTCGAGGTTTCGCGAGGCTCGAGGAAGGATCAGGGTTCGTGGTTTTTGATTTTTGAATTTCGGATGTCGTTTGTGCTTGGGGGATCATTTGTTTGGTTGTAAGGTTTCCGGTTCTCCTAAACCTGCTTTTACTGTACTTTTTCCTTTTCTTTAATAAATGGTCAGGGACTTTGTCCCTGGCTGAGCTTTCCTGGTATGAGCTGAGTAAAAAATGACATAATAAAACATAGTCATGGGTATTCTAATATTTGAATAACTGCATGAAATATCAATATCTAATATCATAATGATGGAATGTATAATTTCGGACATCATAACCACATATTCAAGGCCTCGTTCCAAGACTACAAATAAGATTTTGTCAAGGACTTGTGCCAAGACACTAGTTTGTCTCATGATGCCTACTGATGAATTGAGGAGCTATAGTGGGCTCCACCAACCACTTACTAAGTCCAATTCATTCCTCATATGAAAGGGTGAAACATAATCTAAACATTCGTATTAAAACTAGCATACGAAATGTCAATACATTAACCAAAAACCATGAATGACATAAAAATAGCACATCCATAGTCAAACATAAATGACTCAATACAATATGGATTATTGTATTATGCTAAATAAACCACAATCAAGAATAAAATACACTGAAGGATATTGACATAGATGAAAATAGTCATTAAAACTATTTGAGAGAAATATCCCCTTTTTCTTGAAAACAATTAAAAGCCTCAATATTTATCAAGAAGCTATTTAAAGTAGATTTTTGAATCAAAGTGTCCCATACCACTTTGAAACTTTTAAATGGAATTTAAATTTTAAAACATTAATGAACATATATATAAAACCTTAAAAACCATTTTTAAAACATGGACATTAATGATAAATATTTAGAAGAATAAATATTTTAAAACATTTAAAATGATATTTTAGTTAGAGTTCCTAACCAAATGAGAGACGCTTGAATACAAATAATTGAGGTAATAAAAAATTTATAACATCATGAGAATAAAGGGATTCATGATATACTATGTGAAAGTAAAGTATATACACCAAATAAATGTTAATTGGTGAATAACAACAAAGAAGTCTCAATGGAATGTATGTTGAGATAAATTCCTTTATAAAGACCGTATCCTTATGTTAAAGTTAAATCAATGACATAATTATGTATGATAAATATAAATATACTCAATATGATTGGATATTCAGTTTAAATCAATCAGAGGGCATTCACACATATTCTTTTTAAGACAAAACCATTGACTTGGATGTTTAACAAAATGAATAGGAATTGAGTTAAAATTACTCTTATCAAGTTCATATCGATGACTTGAGAATTTTTTGATGAGGTGATTATGTGTATCAAAAGTATATACACAAAAAGGGGAGTGGAAATTACAACATAAATAAATAAATAGTGATTCCACACACAATAATAGCATGATATAATTAATAATTAAAAGATTAACCCAAGGAATGGAAATTGGGTTAAAAGGTTCCCTTATCGATTTGGTAACTTATGAAACATAGAACCCATTAAAGAAGTATCATAAAATGAAGTTGTAAATACCCATAAATTAAATTATATTACACATATAATACATTCATGGGTAGTACATACACCACACAAAAGGAAATAGTGGTAATATAGCATGAATCTCCCGAGAATAATAAGTGAGATAAAAACCCCTTACCATATTGTAATCAATCGAGTCGTATGAAAAAAAGTTAATAACCACCAAATTAATCATATAATAACATGAATGTAAAGATAATAATGATAATATTTATAAAATTGAAGTATAAAATACACCAAATGCAATAAATAAGTGGTGAACAATGGAAATCTCACGGAATTAAAAGTGAGATAAGAAACCCCTTACCTCAAGTCCGACTTGTCTTGTATGTTCCTTGTTCTTCCTAAATAATAAACTTAAGTTAATTTATACTTATTTAAGAATTTTTTTTAAAGTTTATTATTCCTTTTATATCACTTATTACCTTTCTATAACAATCAGTTAATTATTTGAGTTCATATTGGATATTTTATTGATGTTCAGAACTTGAGTCAAAATGAACTCGTTATAATTACAAATTTTCCATGTGGTCAAAAGTCCATTATCTCCATAATGATATAAAAGATTTATATATCATATATATATAATATATATGTTATATATATGTAATTATAACAGTACATAACATCTAGAGATAAGAAATTAAATGCACCGTTCATGGACACAGTAATCCGTACGTACGCATGAACGCTACTTTCATTTCTATTTTGTATTTTAATGGAATTAAAACATAATGATATATAGGTATATTATAATTACAGTATAATATCATATATAATATCATTAAATACATCCTTTATACATCCCACATAAGGAATTAATGAGTCATATCACTCTGAGGGGGCGGTAATCCGCACTTCCTCAAATGAAATTATCACGTTTTCCCAATAATGGAAACCATAAAGGAATGATATAAATTAAAAATACATAAGAATAAATAAAACACAAACATAATATATATCATATATAAATACATTTCCATATTAATGTCCACCATTAAAGGAAGTAAAAAAGAATTGAACAATCATCGTTTCGTGAGGCGTTAGTTTTCCATCCACAGAAACAATATGTTCTTTACCCATTAGATAGAGGTGTGTATAAGTTTAGTTTGAATAATTCTCATAAAAAAATCCTAGTATATTTATTATTCTGGTGTTTTTATAAAATAAATTAAGGAAAAGAGTTTAGGGGTTGGAGAAGTAAAATAAAAGAAAATAATTTAAGAGAAACTGTTACCATTAATTTGGGTAACTCCCTTAGGTTTGAACCAAAAGGACCTCTTGAAGTTCCTTATACCTAAGGTAAGGCTTTTATGATGAATAGGGGGATCTTGAGAGATTATTTGGTCTGGGGTTGGATGATCCAAGGGGCTTGAGAGGTGTGAGGAATGGGTTAGAAGTGAGTGATTTTTATAAGGGGGGAGGGGCTCCTTAGGAAAGTGTGAAAATATCATTTTATTATATAATGATATTCGGTTTCTGAAGGTCCAAAACTAATTAAAGTCGAAGTTAAGATGACTAATGGTCAAAATAAAATCATCCAATAATAATTGGATAGGTTTTGGATGTTATTTTAATATTTATAATCTTATTTATTTAAATCATTTATTAATGAGGTAAATACTGCATCATTTTTGTGTCATAAATAATTTTATTTATTTTATGTCTAAAAATCATAAACAAATTACCATGATGTAGGAAATATATTTATCTTTACAATAAATATTTATAGTTGAAAATATAACTTATATAACCCCACATTAATTTTTTTTAGAAAAATAATACATGTTTGTGATATTTTTATTTTTACATTAAATAAGAATTATTAATATCATTATCTTACCCAAGTGGATTTAAAAGGCCAAAAGTCTCACCCAAGGATTGTCTTGGTCTGAAATTACTCATTAAATAAGGTTAGGACAAGTGTTAAGGTAATTTTATATTAATTTAATATTATTTTTACCTTGAATTACATAATTTACCTTTAACCGCGGTAAATAAAAGTCAAAAGTTACTATTCACCAAAATTATTTTCATTTTATTGAACCAAATTTTACTTACTAATAACAACCATGTATGTTTTATTTTTTAAATTCAATTCACATCTGCGGTAAAATTTCATTTAAATGAAAAATTCATATTTTTAACTACTACTTAGTGGTTTCACTATTCATCAAAATTTGAAGTTTTTCAGAAAAATACCAAAAAATCAGCCTAATATATATTAGATATTCTGAATTCAAAAATGATGTATATTTTACCAAATTCAAAACATATAAGTTAGATTAATTATTTTAAAATTAATTTCTGTTGTCAAAACAAAAAGCGTGTTTTTAAGAAATAATAACTATCAAAAGATTGACACTTTTTTATTCCCAATTTCAAAGTGAAATTTATTCCAATGACCAACATTGGATTAAATGGTAAAAATATAATCTAATTAAACTTTAAAACTATTTAAGAAGATAATCTAACTAAATAAATAAGTTAGATTAAAAGGCAGTTCTTAATTAAAATATAGTATTTTCACTATTCATTAAAAAATGAACATTATTAGAAAAGTACCAAAACTTCATCCAAAGAAAATTTTAATATCATTATTCTAAAGAAGAATTTTATTTTTTCAAATTGAATATGTAAAAGTGTCAAATATTTTATTTTAAAAGTGCTCACCATTAAAAGGTGGAAAAAATTGCATTTTTTTGAAAAATAATTTTTTTTATTTGAAAAATTGATTTTTTTTAATATGTTTAAGAAACACATAATAAATAATTTAAAATTATATAGAGTATATAAAATTCAAAATCCTATTAATACTATTCATAAACATTTTTTTTGAATGGACAGTTTGGTAAGTCGTGGTGCGCTCGAACTCAGTGTTGCATATAGTACAAGTTATTGAATTACTTTGAAGAGATAACATACCATGAAATCTTGGGGTGTTACATTCTACACTCCTTCAATAAATTTAATCCTTTCAATTTTAAATTGTTCTTCTAAAATAAAAGGTTAAAAATAATAAAAAAACTTATGTGGAAAACCCACATCGGAAATTGGGTTAATAAAATTTAATCTTAATAAGAGGGAAAGGGAAATGAAAAAGTCACCAAAAAATTATGATATCGATTAGGAGAACATTTTTAGAAATTAGAGACACATAATTAGAGGAAAAACGTAAATATTTATCGGGAGTTATCGAGGTCATCAATCACAAACAAGTGTAAAATTGAGGGCCTCAAAGCCATCAATCTATGATTATTTAAAATATCATCGGTTCAACAAAACATAAAGCATTAGGATAACACATTTTTGGTTTTAAAATCCCTTCCATAAAGTTTAATAATTAATTTTTTCATAGAATAAGAATATATATATATATATATATATATATATATATACTTGACAAGTATAATTTCATCCTTCATCTAATTCTTACTACAAACTCATATTTCACTTCAAATGATGAGTATTCAAGATGACTTAGTCACACCTAAAGCACTAGAATCAAATTATAGAAAATCAAATAATCCATAAAGGATGAAATATATATTTCCCTTTTATTTAGAGATTAACCAAAACCAAAATGGTTATTAAATGATCAGATGATCCCCAATAAGTATATTCTTTTAGAGAAATAAATACTAATCTTAATTTCTAAAATTAAACCAACATTACCCAAATTTAAATAAATATAATTCAATAAACAATTGTCCATAAAATCTTTCAATATAACCTAAACTAATTTTAAAACACAAAACTCAAAATAATTTGCTTACGTAGTCTTCCATGTTAAATTGTATCTCCAAATAACATCGACTACTCTTAAATTCACATACTTAAAAGTAATTAACCTAATCACATATTCTCTATGATAGGTTAATCATTTCCATAAATAACCCAAATCACTATAAATACACAATAAAAACATAGATAAAAACCCACCATTACTCCTCAAATGAAATATTATAGTATTCTATTTTCCTTAGGCATATAGTATTACCAAAAGAGTGAATATCTTCCAAAATAACATTTATCACTTAATCACCAAATCATTTTCCTATTCTAAGGATATATCATAAGTTCACAAAGTCAAAATATTCTTTATCCATAAAATCATTTAACTAAAAATAATTAGTCATATTAACCAGGGACTTCACATAGTCCAGTGGTAGGCAATAAATCCCAGTCGCACTTTGGTTGTGGGTTTGATTCCCACAGCTTTGTCTGACACGACAGGTTGTCACTCGATCTGTGTGTTGTCCTTTTTCAAAAACTATATTTTATAACATTCCCTAAATGATATAAATTACTCAAAATAATCATAACATAATTTAACCACCAATGTTATCACATAACTCGCATTTTCATCCCAAAAATTAATAACCTATAATTACCTCAAATTCAAGGATCATATAAACTCATATGGTTATTTATAAATATATCCACAAAAGAAAAGATAATTCTACCTCAAATAAAATTTTCACATAACAAACTGTAGGGTTATACATACAAGAGAAAATTATTCCAAAGTAATCTCATCAACAAAGAGCACTAATACTTTTAAACATTTTTCCATCCATTTATTTCCACATAGGTTCTTCCTTGACCAAGAGGTTATCCTATAGAATAGGGCATTGAATTGGGTGATTCCAAGGTCCCTTATATTTACGACAAATGAATGTAATTATATTCTTAGGATCATTTTTATTTTCTTCCATAGTACTCTTAATTTTTCCTCAACAATTATTTACATTATGTCCTTCTTTCCCACACATAAAGCATTTATTTATTCCATTGAGACACTTTCCTGGGTCTTTCCTTACACATTTTCTGCATGATGGAAAATGAGCTTTCTTTTCTCCATGGTCTTCAATGATGAAGCTCTTATCATTCACCACCTTTCTCTTCTTTGTTGAGTCCAAGAGTTGGTTAATATATACGTTGTTGATCATATTTTTGGAAACCTGATTCAGCATAAACACAATATCTTTTACACCTATCAACATTCCATTTCGTTGTGCATTTCCACAACCATTCCCACCCTGTACATCATGTTCAATATTACTATGACTTCCTTGGAATCCAGCCATTGACTAACACAAGAAAGCATAGTGTGAGTCATAAAATCATTTAGAGAATATCATGAAACCTTTTTTTTCAATCTAAGACACATTAGGATCAACCAAGGTTATATATTCTCATCTAATATTAAAATCCTTCAAATCATTTTTTAAAGAAAATTTGAATTATCCTATGCATATTTCCCTGGAGTGTCGTAACCAAGAGTGTAGCAAGACCCGTTTTCGTGCACCAGTTCCCGTTCGAGTTTAGCACAAAGCAGTTTTTTCGGGTTTTACCCCTAGGTACTTCTGTGCCAGAGCTACCTATACCTGCTCGTATCCAAATAGGGATGTATTGCTTGGAAAACCCAAATAATATTTACATTACCAAATTTTTTGGATGTTCTTCTATACTAATCCTAAATGTCTATCTTAGGGTAGTGTTTTATAATCATAGTTTTTCTAAATCTAGTTTCCAAGGTTTATACTAAACATCCTCTGATACCAACTGTAATACCCCAACTCTAGAAGCCCAGAGCCAGTGCATTACTTTAATAAATTGGCATGACTACAAGGAATTATGTCCCGAAAGACCGATCAGTTGAGAAGTATTGGAAAATAGATTACAAACATGAATGTTATATTACATATTAGAAAATAAAACACAACATAAATTATCCTTTGAGAACTCCATTAATCCCCTAGTTTAACCCATCATATCAATCATAATACAATTCTCAGAATCCTAGGAAAATAAAACATAATAAATGGGTGAGCTCAGATGCTTAGTAAGAGTAAGCAATACAACAAAATATAACATAAACATTAGGTATGGTGAATAATTAAAAACACATGCCTTTACAAATAGTAAGCACGAACACTTTATGGCAGGAATATGAGCTGAGTAAATAATGCCATAATAAAACATTGTCATGGGTATTCTACTATTCAAATAACCACATGAAATATCAATAGCTAATCTCATAATGATGGAATGCATAATTCCGGACATCATAACCACATAGTCATGGCCCCGTGCCAAGACTACAAATAAGATTTTGTCAAGGCCTTGTGCCAAGACACTAGTTTGTCTCATGAGACCTACCGATGCATCGAGGATCTATAGTGAGCTTCACCCATCACTTACTAAGTCCAATTCATTCCTCATATGAAAGGGTGAAACATAATTTAAACATTCATATTAAAACTAGCATACAGAATGTCAATACTTTAACCAAAAACCATGAATGGCATAAAATAGCACATCCACAGTCAAACATAACTAACTCAATACAATATAGATTATTGTATTATGATAAATCAACATCAATCAAGAATAAAATACACTGAAGGATATTGAAATAGATGAAAATAGTCATTAAAACTATTTGAGAGAAATATCCCCTTTTTCTTGAAAACAATTAAAAGTCTCAATATTTTTCAAGAAGCTATTTAAAATAGATTTTTTAATCAAAGTGTCCCATACCACTTTGATACTTTTAAAAGTAATTTCAATTTTAAAAAATTAATGACCATATAAATAAAACCTTAAAAACCATTTTTAAAACATGGACATTAATGAGAAATATCTAGAAGAATAAATCTTTTTAAAACATTTAAAATGATATTTTAGTTAGAGTTCCTAACCAAATGGGAGATGCATGAATAAAAATAATTGAGGTAATAAAAACTTTATAACATCATGAGAATAAAGGGATTCATGATATACTATGTGAAAGTACAATATATACACCAAATAAATGTGAATTGGTGCATAACAACAAAGAAGTCTCAATGGAATGTATATTGAGATGAATTCCTTTATAAAGACCTTATCCTTAGGTTAAGGATAAATCAATGAAATAATTATGTTTGATAAATATAAATACACTCAATATGATTGCATATTCAGTGTAAATCAATCATAGGGCATTCACACATATTCTTTTTAAGATAAAACTAATGACTTGGATGTTTAACTCAATGAATAGAAATTGAGTTAAAATTACTCTTATCAAGTTCATATCGATGTCTTGAGAATTTATCAATGGAGTGATTATGTGTATAGAAAGTATATCCACACAAAGGAGAGTGTAAATTACAACAAAATAAATAAATAGTGATTCCACACATAATCATAGCATGATATAATTAAGAATTATAAGATTAACCCAAGGAATAGAAATTGGGTTAAAAGGTTCCCTTATCGATTTGTTAACTTATGAAACATAGAACCCATGAATGAAGTATCATAAAATGAAGATGTAAATACTCATAAATTAAAGTATATTACACATATAATATATTAATTTTTAGTACATACACCACACAAAAGGAAATAGTGGCAATATAACATGAATCTCATTAGAATATGAAGTGAGATGAAAACCCCTTACCATGTTGTAATCAATCGATTCGTATGAAAAAAAGTTAATAACCACCAAATAAATCACAGAATACCATGAATTTAAAGATAATAATGATAATATTTATCAAATGGTAGTATAAAATACACCACATGCAATAAATAAGTGGTGAATAATGGAAATCTCATGGAATTAAAAGTGTGATAAGAAACCCCTTACCTCAAGTATGACTTATCTTGTATGTTTCTTGTTCTTACTGAATAATAAACTTAAGTTAATTTATACCTGATTAAGAAATTTTTTTCAAGTTTATTATTCCTTTTATATCACTTATTACCTAGCTATAACTATTAGTTAATTATTTGAGTTCATATTAGATATTTTATCGATGTTCGGAACTTGAGTCAAAATGAACTTGTTATAATTAATATTTTTCCAGGTGGTAAAAAGTCCATTATTTCCATAATGATATACATGATTTAGATATCATATATATATATTATATATAAGGTATATATATATATATATGTATTTATAATAGTACATAACAGTTGGAGATAATAAATGAAATGCACCGTTCATGGAGACGGTAAGCCATACGTACGTATGAACGCTACTTTCATTTCTATTTTGCATTTTAATGGAATTAAAACATAATTATACATATGTATATTATAATTCAAGTATAATATCATATATAATATCATTAACTCTATACTTTATACATCCCACATAAGGCATTAACGAGTCATATCACTTTGAGGGGGCGGTAGTTCGCACTTCCTCAAATGAAATTATCACGTTTTACCCATAATGGAAACCATAAAGGAATGATATAAATTGAAAATATAGAAGAATAAATAAAACATGAACATAATATATATCATATATAAATACAGTTCCATCTTAATGGCCACTATGAGAGGTGGTAGGATATAATTGAACAATCATCATTTCGTGAGGCGTTAGTTTTCCATCCACAGAAATAATATGTTCTTTACCCAGTAGATGGAGGTGTGTGTAAGTTTAGTTTGAATAATTCTCATAAAAACATCCTAGTATATTTAGGATACTGGTGTTGTTATAAAATAAAGGAATAGAAAGAGTTTAGGTGTTGGAGAAGTAAAATAAAAGAAAAGAATTTAAGAGAAACTGTTACCTTTAATTCGGGTAACTCCCTTGGGTTTGAACCAAAATGACCTCTTGAAGTGCCTTCTGCCTATAGTAAGGCTTCTAGGATGAATAGGGGGATCTTGAGAGCTCATTTTAGAAGGGTTTGGACAATCCAAAAGGCTTTAGAGGTGTGAGTAATGGGTTTGAAGTGAGTGATTTTTATAAGGGGGAGGAGGGGATCTTTATGAAAGTGTGAAAAAATTATTTTATTATATAATGATATTCGGTTTCTAAAGGTCCAAAACTAATTAAAGTCGAAGATAAAATGACTAATGGTTGAAATAAAATCACCCAATAATAATTGGATAGGTTTTGGATGTTATTTTAATATTTATAATCATATTTATTTAAATCATTTATTAATGAGGTAAATACTGCATCATTTTTGTGTCATAAATAATTTTATTTATTTGATGTCTAAAAATTATAAAAAATTACCATCATGTAGGAAATGTTTTTATATTTCAAAAAAATATTTATAGTCAAAAATATAACTTATATAACCCCACATTATTTTTTTTATTCAAACAATACATATTTGTGATACTTTTATTTTTACTTTACCATGTGGCTTTCAGAGGCCAAAAGTGTCACCCAAGGATTTTATTGGTTGGCCATTACACATCCAATAAGGTTAGGACAAGTGTTAAGGTAATTTTATATTAATTTAATATTATTTTTACCTTAAATTACCCAATTTACCATTAACCGTGGTAAATAAAAGTCAAAAGTTACTATTCACCAAAAATTATTTTCATCTTATTGAACCACATTTTACTTACTAATAACAACCATGTATTTCAGATTTTTAAAATTCAATTCACAGAAGTGGTAAAATTTCATTTAAATGAAAATGTCAGATTTTAACTACTACTCAGTGGTTTCACTATTCATCAGAAATTGAAGTTTTTTAGAAAATACCAAAAATTCAGACTAAGCTATATTTGAAATTCAAAATTCAAAAGTGATGTCTATTTTACCAAATTAAAAACATATAATTTTGACTAATTAATTTAAAATTAATTCCCGCTGTCAAAACAAAAAGTGTGTTTTTAAGAAATAATAACTATCAAAAGATTGACACTTGTTTATACCCAATTTTAAAGTGAAATTTATTCCAATGACCAATATTGGATTAGGTGGTAAAAATATAATCTAATTACACTTTAAAACCATTTAAGAAGATAATCTAACCATATAATTAAGTTATATTAAAAGGCAATTTTTAATTAAAATACACTATTTTTAACTATTCATTAAAAAATGAACATTATTAGAAAAATACAAAAATTTAATCCAAAGTATATTTTTATATCACGATTCTAAAGAAGAATATTATTTTTTAAAATTGAATATATAAAAGTGTCAAATATTGGATTTAAAAAGGGTTTGTCATTCAAAGGTGGTAAAATTGCATTTTTTTGAAAAGTACAATTTTTTATCTAAAAATTTGATTTTTTTATAATATGTCTAAGAAACACATAATACATAAGTTAAAATTATATGGAGTATATAAAATTCAAAATCCATTTCATACTATTCATAACTATTTTTTTGAATGGTCGGTTTGGTAAGTCGTGGTGCGCTTGAACTCAGTGTTGTGTATAGTACAAGTTATTGAATTACTTTGAAGAGATAACATACCATGAAATCTTGGGGTGTTACAAGTAAAACCTCTATGAATAGGGGACCCACACCCTAGTGCTGTAGGGGAGTACCGTCTCTATCTACCTAATGAGAATGGAGGACCGACGCCTTAAAGAGATAGGAGAGTACAATCCCCATGGATAGAGGACCCTGAAACTGATATGAAAGTGGAATTCCATATCTACCATGATAAAAAATGTGGAGGATTTTCACAAGGATTAGGCAGTGGAGGACCATCTACATTTGAAATCTCTGAGGATCATTCTTGATCACTACCATCGTCAATTACCACCTAAAGAAACATCATGCTCAGAATATTTAAAATTATATATCAAAATCCACTATAAAGGACACCATCATGTTATACATGGAATAAAACTCAGTATAGGATACTCATGGGCCATAATCCGATTCCAAATGAAGGAGATACAAAACATCAAATTTTCCTCAAAAATAGGTATACGACATGTTAAGGATCCACATAGCGCGTGGTGCCGCTATTGTGTCTGGCCATGTCCTTGCCAGAACATGAATTTTTGGTCATGTTTAACTACATAGTTTTTAAGGGCACTACAAAAAATGTATCTTCCATAATCATAATTAACACATGAGGCTCATCACCGAAATTAGGAAAAAACATAATTTCACTAATATGCCTCTTCAAATGGCCCTAATTGGAAAAAAATATCACACTAATATTATTCTCACAAAAAATGATCAATATATGATATTTACTTTCCTTAATTAGACACCCAATGAAAAAGATGAATTTTACCACATTACACTTGAATGGAGTCTCGCAGGCCCAACCCACGAGTCCAAATTAAGCACCCAAAATTGGTCTTGAAACGTATTCCTTAATTTCAAGGTTGTTGTGTCATAGATGGTTTTTCATTATGACACTGTACGAGGGAGATATGTCGGATACATGATCCTACAACAAAAATAATTTTATTTTTATTTGGTGTTTCATTGGCCCGAGGAACGATTCCAAAAAAGGTATCCAACAGTAGTTTTAAAATGACAATCTTAATTTAAGGGTCACACTACTGCTGACGATTCGTCAATCAGACATTATATGAAAGATTTGTGGTTTGGATAATATTTCAAAACCAAAATAAAAATAAAAATATTTAAATATTATTTCTATTGTTTATTTATTCTTAATCCTTTTCTGTAGGATTTCCCATACTCAAAATATTCTCCTCCCATTTATTTTCTATCAAGTGAGTCTAGACCCTTTAGGATCTTAATTTCTTCCATCAATTTAATAAAATTGATTGTTAATATTTAAACAATATGAATGGGATGAATGACCTCCACATTTCATGCCTTATCATCATGTTAGATTGGATTTTTCACACGCAACACATCCAGACCCCCTCCACATTTCATGTTTTAGTAAATAAAATTAATTTTTATAATAAATCATTATAAAAAACACCCCATCTTTATTTTATTATCTTGTTAAAATTTAATCTCATTTAATCTCCTTAACTCAGCATCCTTATTATTATTAATAAGAATAATATTAACATTCACTGTATTGACCATGTTCGACAAAATCATTGGAGATATGAGTCTAGGAACCATCACATCTATGTTGAGAAGCCTCCACCATGATATTCGACACATGGTCCCCACTCGAAACCAACCCTATCACACTACATGTCACCACAGCATGCCAACCAAGATAACTTAGATTTATAAACATGATCCTGAACCAGCTTCGATCACAAATAGACACATGCAGTGACCATATGATCCATTCACCAAACACCATCCCCTAATTTATCAATCCTTCCCCAAACCATTGATTCAAAAGTCGTTCATGCCACCAGAATGAATCTGGGTGTTCGACAGTGTTCGAACCCACCCCGAAAAAGTCGAATCATGAACCTGTGGTCCAATAATGAAGAATGTGAAGAATGGTGGGAGAAAAGAACCAATAAAAAGGTGATAAGCATTTTTGGTCAAGTGTTCTTGGATAATAATTTCATAGTGAGGAAATCGGTGTGAGAAATATGAAATAACAAGAAATTAATTTAAAGGATAATTTATATTTATATATAGACTCATTCAAAGGTTCAAATTAACACAGTTCAAATAGAGAAATTTGATCATGCTCAATCATTGAATCAAAATGGGAAGAAACAAAAAAATTTATGAGTCCTACATCTCTTTAGGATTAATTTTTGGAGAAGAATTCACTTGTGTGACAATTAGAAGAAGCTGATGCATTTTTTGTTCTTCGATTCACCTTTATCCAGAGGTTTTGTTGTCGTTCATTGAAGGGCTCTCCAATAAAGGAGGGAAAGAGAGCTCTACCAGTGAAAACTAGAATAATGAAGTAACCGTAACAAAACCTCCATAGAGATATATTTATAGATATATCATTATGTCACTGATTTAATTAATTAATTAAATTAATAATTAATTGATGCACTTAAATGCAATACCAATGAGTGAGGGGTCCAAAAGTCCTCCGTTGACTCATTTTACATTGCACCTAGGGTAAACACTTCATTATGAAACTAACCATGGTATCATATTTCCAATATGATCAACAGTTTAGGAGTTATATCCTCTTATTCAATTAACTTCATGTAAGAAATATAAAATATATTTAATATTTTTTTAAAATTAATTCTGGGAGCCATGGGCCTCAGAATCGCATGCTGTCTGAGTTTCAAGATCTAGGAATATATTAATAAATATTTAAAAGTACTAAAAGGAAAAACCTGTGTCACAAAATCATTCCCTCCATGATTTTCACTCCTAAAAATCAAAACTAGGAAAAAAATCGTGATACTGAGCTCTCATATGTCTCTCTTTCTCACATGAACTATCCTGAACATTCAACTACCCCCAAAATATACACCAATATCTTCTCTCTAATAGAAAGGAATTGTTATAACATCATGAGTTGATCAAATATCACCCATATGGAGTCATGGACCTTCACTATGTGAAGGATACCTGTGACGAAGT
Organism: Viscum album; assembly: GCA_963277665.1. NCBI lineage: Eukaryota > Viridiplantae > Streptophyta > Magnoliopsida > Santalales > Viscaceae > Viscum > Viscum album. The sequence goes on along the minus strand of OY728166.1, from coordinate 3,975,432 downwards.
CCATGGATATGTCGTTCCATTTCCACTCAAAGATCTCAAGAGGCTACAACAAACTTTCCGGAACATGGTTTTCACCTTTCACCTGCTCAAAAGTGAGACACCGAGAGATGAACTCAGCTATTCTTTGTCTCATGCTGGACCACTAAAAGTCAACTTGAAGGCATCTATACATCTTCCCCACACCAGGATGTACAACTAGGGGAGAAGTGTGTAACTATCACATCATGAATGAAACTACTATTCACCCCTGAAACATGATGACATGATTACATCCTTCAGGATATCTATCTAGTGCATCACCTATGAATATTTGATCATGTAATACCTCCCAGTCGATGTCTCCCATATGAGACTCTCACACATGCTCAAGGTGTGAAGGATTCAAAACCATCGACTGAAGATTTGTTGTACCCTCCTGCTCCACCAGGGTCAGCTATAAGGAAGCTAACTACTCTGAATCTTTCGGTACAATGAGATCATGGTACTTATTTCTAAGGGAATCTGATACAAATTATCCCTTCTATGGAGTATAGAATATCTCAAAGTCATTGACTTGTAGGAAGTCACACTATCACTGCTGTCTCAGGTTTATGTGTCTCTATGAAGTCCCAACTCAAACTTTCATGATTAGATAAATCAATCTCAGATCATTTAAAGAGAGTAGTGGGTGAGATCTATGAACCTCAGTGCATTATAATCCACCATCATCCCTCCCTACTGAAGCTTCAGTAGATCCTGTATCTAGATTGAGCATATGAAATAGGGGTAGTACTCCTCACAGAATAGTCATTGGAAGTCATCCCATGAGAGTGTCGAATCATTATGAATCTACATAACCAAGATCTACCAATTCTCAGATACTCCATGAAAAAATATGGATAATAGTTCTACCACCAGATCCACCAGCATCTGAATAAGCCTGAAGATACGGACCACCGACTCTAGCCAATCCTTTATTACCAGGGGATCTGGCTCAATGCGAAACCTCAAAGGTCTCTGATGCTAGAACTCAGAGAGTGCACTAAGCTTACACACGTCCTCAGTCTTCTATGCTGGGTTGATCTATTGCTCGATAGGAGGAGGTTATTCTACCTTCCAACCTAGAGGAAGGGGTCACATGATGGACCCTTAATTGAGGCCTCATCACTCATAGGTTCATCTTAACAAATTTGAGCTGGTATTCTGGATGGATGTCATTGCGAAGGCATCCTGAAAGTTATCCAGGAGTACCGCGGTTATATGAGAATATATATATATATATATATATATATATATATATATATTTATATATATATATATATCAATAACAATGGGGAGTTGACTCAATAAGGATAGTCATAGACTCAATCCTAAATTATGCATGTACCATTTATCCCTACAACAAATTTCTCAGCATTGTGAGTCGATAAGTAGGTAGTTAGGGTCCTGGTGAATGGATACGTCGGCTTCCCATACCATCAATAGAATCCCTATATCGAGAGACACACTTGAGAAACTCTGACACTATTTCCATAAAACTAACCAATCATCTTAAGAAGAAATATTTTAACAACATCCCATGTAATGAACATACTTTGATAAAAATATGTCACGACTCAACCTAAGTCGAGGCTCAAGCTGTAACTACCCCAAGTCCACCTCTAAAGTTCAGGGGTGCTGATGAGCACTGAAGGCACAACTAACTCAGGGAATACTTTGCCTATGTACCTATACATATGCACTCAACCAACTCAATGAAAAAGTGCGGATGGAAAGGAATAAATGATGCAAAACTATTATAAAATATCTAAACATGCATGGACCTCTAAAAATTACAATGTATGGTAGTGTAAAATGAAATAAGAAGGGAAAAAATACATGCCCAACCAGAAATGTACCCCAACCTGATAGAAAACTAGAAAAGTAAAATAGATGAGAGATCCCAACTCCTATATCCCAGGATACAACCACTGTACACAGTCTAGGCACCCTATAACCCTAAGCTCCTCTGAAGTCACAATCAACATGTCCACTATTTTCAAAAGACAAGACACATGTTGGGGGAAGCCCATGAAGTGGTGAGTATATACATACCCAATAGAACGCCCTGAATGGTTGAAGGGGGGATAGTAAGAGATACAATTGAAGAGGAAAACAATAGATATAATAAGGTACAATAAAAGAGTAAAGCTCAATCCAACAAGAGTGAATGTAAGATCATCCAAGAAAAACGTGGTAAATATGATGATTAGATGAACTAACCATTGAGCCATCACCACCTATAGAAGGAGAGTAGAATTATTCAACCCTAAGAATATGTATATGGAAATCACGTGGTAGACCTTGTGAGTATTCACCTCTCCTGTAAGGGGAGTAAAAAATCCCATAGAGTGGGTACCAAAGAAGGATATATATATATATATATATTCTCAGTCAAAGAAACCCAAATAAGAGTGTAATGGGATCCCCATCTCACAGCTTAACCCAAGAAGTAGATTAGCCAACTATTCTAAAATAAGTTAATCAATGATTCCTATAATCACATGTGTTTTCCTTGAACACAAAAGTCTATAGAACTCAATCACCACACCTTGATACTATCCTCTTTGGGAAACAATGACTCACCTGCACATTTTTAGGTCGTGTCACAAAAATGCATCTCAATGGGTAAAGCGTCCCTTTTCCTCGTGAAACCATAGATATGCCAAACCAAATCTCATCACTATGAAACATGATTTATAGTGATAGAGTTTTCATATAGAGGATCCAAACCCTATAGTGATAGGGGATTCCACTCTGTTTCTATAAAATAAGTATGGAGAACCTGCACCTCAGTACGATAGGGGAGTACTGTCTCCATAGACAGATGACCCCTGACCTCGTGTGATAGGGGAGTAATGCCTCTATCTATAGAACAAGTTTGGATAACTTGTTCACATATACGATAGGGGTGTAACATCTCCATGGATATAAGATCCATGCTCTGGTGTGACATGGGAGTACCATCTCTAACTTTAGAACAATTACGGAGGACCCACACCCTAATATGATAGGGGAGTACCATATCCATGGACATAGGATCTGTATGTTAATATGATATAATATTACCTTATCTACCTCAATAAGAAATGTGGAGGACCTACACACTGAAAGAACAGAATAATATTGTCTCCCTGGTTAGAGGACTCTCACCCTAGTTCCATAGTGGAGCACCATATCAATCTATACAACGAGTATGGAGGAATAATTCCATGATGTGACATGGGAGTAATTTCGTCAAGGATATATGTCCCAGAATCTGATAAAATAACAGAGTACAATCTCTACCTGGATAAGAAATGTGGAGGACCTGCATGTGGATATGACAACAGAGTACCATCTCAATCTGAACTCTCTAGAAATATTTCCTGATCACTTCCATCATCAAGTGCCACCCAAAGAACTGTCATTCTTGGAACATCTCACATCGTATATAATAATCCACTACAAATTACACCATTGTGTTATATGTGGAAAATTACTCAGGATATGCTACTCGTGGTCTATAATCCAAGTCCAAATGAAAGAGATAGAAAATTTGAAGTTTCCTAAAAAATAGGTACCCAGAATATCGAGGATGCACATGGTGTGTGGTTCTGCTATGCAGTCCAGATGTGTCCTCACTAGAACACAACTTACTAGCCATGTAGTAGTACACAACATGTAAGGGAACTATGTGACATTTCTCGACCATAATCCCAATGAATGCATGAGGCTCATTGCCAAACCAAGGGGAAAAAGGTAATTTCACTAATATTTCTCTTCAAATGGTCTTGAATGGCCAAAAAGGCCACACTATTTTGATCTTCATGGGAAAATTCTCAAGATCGGCTATTCACTTTCCTTAATTAGGCTCCTTGTGAAAAATTCGCATTTTACCACATTACAATCGAATGACGTCTCATGGGCCTGAGAAACAAGTCCAAATTAAATACCCAAGATTAGTCTTGAAATTCCAACCATAATTTTAGGGTCATAGTGTTGCATATGGTTCTTCCTTCTGACACCTTATGAGGGTGATATATAGGATACAAGACCTTGCAACAATAATAATAATATTATTATTAGGTGTTTCAATGACTCGAGGAATGAGTCTAAAAAAGGTATCCAACACCAGTCTTAAAATGACTATCTTAATTTTAGGGTCTCACTACCATTGATGGTTATTCAGTCATACATCATACGAAGGATTTATGGTCTGATTAATATTTGATGACCAAAATAAAAATAAAATAATAGATTTTTTTATTATTTATTTATCTTCAATCCCTTTCCTTAGGATTTACCATTCTCAAAACTTTCACCTCCATTTGGTTTATTGTTGACTACGACCAACCACTTTGGGATCTTAATTTATTCGATCAAATTTAATAAAAATGATTATTAAGTTTCAAAAAAAATTAATGGGATGAACGAAATCCACATTAAATGCATTACCATCATGTTGGGAAGAAGTTTTCAGGCGTAACACATCTACACCCTCTCCACAATTCGTGTTTTAGTAAATAAAATTATTTATTTAAATAAATTATAAAAAAACATGCCATATTTGTTTTCTTATCATGTCAATATTAAATATCATTTAATTTTATTAACTCATCACCCATATTATTATTAATAAGAATAATATTAATTCTCACCACATTGACCATGTTTGACTACCTCTTTGGAGATTTGAGTCTAGACACTATCATGTCCACACCAAGTAGCCTCAACCATGAGATCCTGAACACAACCCCCACCCTAAACCAACCCCATCACACCACATGTCACCACCACAAACCAATCAAGAAAACAAGGAATTATGAACTTGACCCAGAACAATCTCTGATAAAAAACAATCACATGTAGTGCCGATCTAATATGTTCACTAAAAACCATCCTTATCTTTTATAAATATATCCTCAAACCATCGATCCACATGTCGTTCATGACACCATAATGAATCTGGGGGTTCAAACACATTCGAACCCACCTTGAAAAAGTTAAATCGTGACCTTGTGGTCCAACAATGAAGAATATGAAAAATAGTGGGGGAAAACACTAATAAAAAATTTGATAATAATTGTTGGTCAAACATTCTTGGTAAATGATTTCATAGTGAGGAAATCTGCATTCAAAACATAACATAACAAGAAATAAATTTAAAGGATAATTTATTTCAATACACGGGCTCATAAAAAGGCTCAAATTAACATTGATCAAAGAGAGAGAATTGATAATGCTCAATATTTTAATAAAAATGGGTAGAAACCACAATTAACGAGTCCTAACTCTATCTTGGATTGACCAATGATGAATAATTCACTCTCTCAATAATCAAAAGAAGTTTATGTGTTTGTCATGCTTTGATTCTTCTTCATCAAGAGATCTATTTTCATTCATCCAAGGGTTCACCTACAGAGGAGGAGAGAATTCTGTTATAGTGAAAACCAAAATAAATAAGAAACCTTGGAAAATCTCTATAGAGATATATTTATTGATATATCATGAGGTAAAAGGTTTAATTAATTAATTAAATTAATAATTAATTAATCAACCTATATGCAACTCCAATGAGCGAGGGGTCTGAATGTCCTACGACACCTCATTTTATGTCTTGCATATGGTAAAAACTACATTCCAGAACCATCTATGGCCTAGAATTTCCAATCCAATAACCCTTTCAAGAGTTATCCCATTTTCTTTAGTCAACCATGTGTGCGCAAATATAAAATATATTTAATATTTATATAAAATTAATTCTGGAACCCGGGGCTTAAGAACTGCACTTCGTATAAGCTCCTAGCTATAGAAATATATTTATAAATATTTCAAAGTCTTATAAGGTAAAAATTGAGTCTATATAATCAATTTTTCAAATATAATGTGGAGAATAATGAAAGAATGTTATAATTTTTTCCAATAATAGAGAATAATTTTGATATCATTCAAAACCATTCCAAAATGAAAAATGTCACATGTATTGGTTAAATATGGGTTTACATACTACTTATCTTCAATTATATGGTTTATTGTATCCATCACCTCTCCATATTGAATTTTGATAGTGTTTTCAATGGGAGAAAAATTTCTGTAACACAAATCTACAAATTAGTATGTGAATAACCTTTTCTTGAAGAGATTATATTTAGGGGGAGTTTTTAATAGTGGTAAGATATTATTTTAGTATTTATAATCTATTTTAATAGTTTATGGAAGTGGATACTGGAAATATGATTATTAATGATTTTTTTTGTAATGAATGTTTCATTTGGATGTGAGTTTTAAGGGAAGAGTTTCTTAATTCACTCTTTATTGGAATCATGGAATTATTGTTCAATGATTCTTGTTTCCTATATCATGTTCAATTACAATGGGTTATTATTTTTGGTTTAATAATCCATTGAAAAATATGAAATTATTATGTTATTTTGTTCCCTTGTTGACAAAAAAATTTAAGGGGGAGATTGTCTGGACCATGAAGTTTGCGGGTATTTTTTATGTAGCTGTAAGTTTCTATGAAAGATAATATTAATGTATTTTCTTTTTTTGTACAAACATAAATCATAATTATTGGTTATAACATCCATCAATTTAGAATAAAAAATATTTACAGATAAATGTTCATTAGATGAACTATTATGGATATATATTTTGTTTTATAAGAATTTTTTTAATGTTTATCTCTTTGATTACAAAATCATCTGACCATGTTTTAAGTGAAAATAAATTTGATGATATTTTTTTCATTAATGTTTCTAACATAATAAGTTTTTAAATATGTAATATTCCAACAGTGTAGTAAAAAGGGGGAGAGTCTTGTTTGGGTGTAAAAACATCATTCTATTAAGATATGTATATTTTCACCTAAGAGAGTTTTTTTATAAATTTATAAATGGATATTTTTTATATTTATAAAATAGAGGAATGTTGTAAATGTATAAAGAAGTGTTGTTGAAGAATATAAGTAGATGAATTATAAATCCAAAAAATTCCAAATCTGGTGAAATGAAAACGACGATTCTTTTATGTTATGAATGTTTCCAACATTATGAGTTTTGAAAGATCTCATGATCCAATAGTGTATTAAAAAGGCTGAGAATTTTTTTCAGGTGTATAATGTTCCTTCTATGAAGATATGTGAATGTTCACCTGATGAAGTTTTGGTTTTATAAAGTTACATATGGATATTTTTGAGTTTTATAAAATATATTAATTTCATAAAAGTATAATAGAATTTTGTTGAATAATATAAGTAGATGAATTCCAAATCTTAAAAATAAAAAAATTAGGAAAAATAAAAATTAGAATAATTCAAAATCAAGAAAAGTATTCAGGCATATTTTATTGGATAAACTATCTATAAATTTTATATCACATAAAAAAATTATATTTTTTCTATTGTAAGTCATTGAATATAGAATGATTTGGGAGTGTATTTTGAGAAGTTCCAAAACAATTTTTTAGTGAAGAATCTGATGGAGATTCTTCATATTGAAATTTTTTAATGAAAATTTTCTAGTCAAAATTTTAGTGGAATTTTTTACTAGATAAAAATTTATTTATAATAATTTAGTAAAGGCATCATAAGTGATAATGAAAATTTGATTATTGAAGTTCCAAATATTATGGTGGTGAGATCTGTGAATCTTTCCATCATTAAAGGATTACTGTTAATATTTTTGGATGTTATTATTTTTGAGAACATCAAGAATACTTGAGAATAATTGAGAATCCACCAAGATAATTTTATTTAGAATGAGATTCAAATTTTAATTTTACATTGAGAGGTAAAATAAAATGGTTATCCTACCACTCTATAATATAACAAATCTAAGAAAATATACAAATATAATGTGATTTGGGTGTACTAGTCACACATGAAAATATAGATGTAATATAAAATAAATTTCATATAGAGATGCCAAATGATCTTTTGAAATCCATTATTTGAGAAGGATGTTTCCAACCAATGAATCTATAAGATTATGTTGATGAAAAATTTGGTGTTCATAAAATGTTTTTAGATAATAGAAAATGGAATGATGTCAAAAGAAAATATTTTAAATCTAGTGAAATTATTCAAATAAAATGGAATCAGATAAACAAAGATGAATGTTGATTGTGTCAATTATTAGAAGGCAGTGGATAAAAATTCTAGATGAAATTTTCCAATTAAAATTAAAATTGAATATTAAAATTAATATTGATAAGAAGGAGTTTCATAAATAATTCTAATGAAGAATTTATTTTCATCAATTTGGTATGAAATTTAAGAATACATTTTTGTAAGAATAGAAAAATTAATGATGTACCAGAATCAAAGTAAAAACATAATCATCCTATTGGTTATGTTTTCTAAATTTTTTATGAAATAATTATTAAAACATATCCATGTGGTAATTACATTCTCTTTTGTTTTAATAATAGTGAAATGCATGTGTAAGTATATTATCTTCTTATGGTAACAAGATAAAAAAATTGTTTCTAATGCATTGTGTGGAAGTTAATTATTTCAAAAACATTCAAAGGACAATATACTCTTACTACATAGAGAGATATGTTAAAAATTGTGTTCCTATGTAATGTTCTTATGTCCTTATTATCAGAAAAGGTATAACTCATTAACATGAGGCAAGTTTTTTTCTAGGAAATAAATTATAAAAATAAAAGATCACTAATTCACCAATCCTACTCTCACTGATCACAAAAAATTTTGTTGGGTCCTCTATCATGGATGTTTTTATTAGTAATACAAATTTTTATTCTCAAAAATACTATTTATAATTGAAAATGATAAATTATGAATCAGGTGATGTTTTTTAGAAATTATTTCTAAGTAAGTTTAATGGTCACATTTTATATTTTTGGTTCACATGGATTTAATACTATTGATTGGTGATTTGGTATCTATTGATTCTTAAACATGTTATTTTCTATTGCAAATTTTTTATAATAACAAATAAGATATGATAAATCATATAATAATGATTTAAAATGAAGGTTTTTTTAAAATATATTGAAATAATATAATTTTAAATTTGTTTTGAAGTCCAATAAATATAAATTTATATTTTAAATGATAGATATTTAAATATACATAAAATTACTAAGTATATTATCTATGGGACTAATTTAGAAAATATTTATACCCTCTCCAAACTAGGGACCTCATTAGAAACACATGTGTTTCCAAGTGGTAAACCACATAGGATAAGGTCAAACTAGACAACCATAAGAGGGAAGTTGTAGTAGTTGGATTGAATAAATACCATAGAGACTTCACTTGGATGGTGGAAATTGTGTGCACATATAGTGTGCAAGAGGGTTCATAAGGGACTATGGAGGGGTTTGGTGTACTCTATTTGGGTTGGTTTCTGAAAGTTTTTCTAGGTGGAAAACCCAATTATTTATTGATCACTTTTGGAACATATAATATTATAAAATAGATCCCATCCACGAGAAAACTTGATGTGGGATAGGTAGTGGGAATAAACTCTTACATCATAAAATATATATGGAAAAAAATAGTGAAATTCAATTCATTTTATCCATACCATTTGATCAACATTTTTATATCATATTCAACCTTCATATATCAAAGGGTTTTATCCACCAATGGAGAAAATATATTTATGTAAACTTTCAGAATTCTGACCTTCTATTGTGATCATCCCAATAGAGGTTATGACGTGCTCGATTTCTTTGACACCATGCATGAAATTTATGCCTCTCATATATGTGATAGTTTGATAAATATAAATCTTTTGGAAATCATGTGATAATTAATTTTGTCACATGAAAAAACTCAAACTCATGAAACCATCTCATAAAAAATAGTATATCATTCATTGTAAAAATATCCTATTATGAACAACATCCAATGCATGAAGTGTATAGTAGTTTTTGATCTTCTATTCACCAAGGTTTCATTTGATAAAGAGAATCCAATTATTATTGGTTAATTCCACTCAAGTTTCATGTGAGTATTAAGATTCCAAGAGTTTTTGAAATTTGTAAAGAAAATGATATCTTGATAGCCCCGAGTGTCATTGAATGGGTCAAAACATGAAAAAAACTTAGTGTGGAGGTGGTGTATCCACCTCTATAAATACCATATATATGATGATAATTTATGTGCATAAATTTTTACATACTTTAAAGGCTACAATTTTTTAATAAATAGAAATGTGTAACAACATTATCCATTCATGTGAAGGAATAGATTTCATGTACAATTTTACTAGAAGAAATAGGGTCCCACGATCCAATCAACTATGTGAACAAGAAGACAGTCACATGACTCATTTATGTTAAGGAGGTCTCATAAACCTTCTTGATTGTGCAATGATAAAGAAGAATGAACTCAAAAAATGACATTGTCATGTGAAGGGGAAAGAGAATATAAGGAACTATTCTTAAGCATTACATATTCTAGTAACATTAAACTAGAAATAAAATTACTGTATTTTTAAGATATTTTTTATGTGGTGTTTTAGATATTTAGGTCATAACATTTACAAAACAATACCATATATTTCCGAGTGCACACTTACACTTATTATACCTTTTCCCACCAAAAAAACTTTTTAAAATAAACATGCTTTATTTTCATGACATATCATCACAAATTTTATATTCACCTCATATTTCGACCTACTCATCCTTAATTCCTTGTGAAAAATATTTTATAATTTGAATGAGCATAAGAATATATATAACAAACATAAAAATAAAAAATCTGTTTGTCCAGTGAAATACATGAAGGACCATGAAAACCCTATTCATAAAAACATACCTTTTTATCTATAAACATAATAATTTTTATTTTTAAAAAATAACTATCTTACCTTTTGAAGTCATACAACATCCATGAAATCTAATTTTAAATAATTGAAAATTCATATAGGTTCCTTGGTAGATCATAATATTTTAACACTTACAAACCATTTACAATTATAATAACCATATAGTCAACCTTCAAAATAATTCTCTAGAGAACATAATCATTACCCAATGCATTGGAGTAATATTTGTATGCACTGATCAAATAATTCATATCAGGATCACCCATGATTTTAATGGGTCGCAACCCTCTATTTATATTTTCCAAGGAAAATATCATGAATAAAACCCTTAGAAAACACTTTTCAAACTGTATGAAATAACAATTTCAAATATAAAAAACAATCATCTATTTAAAAAACTAATTTTCAAAACCAAAATACACTAAAAAGGTTTTTTATTGAAAAAAACACGAGTGTGTAATAGATAAAAACTATAAAATAACTATTGTCATGGTAAGAGAATTAATTATCTCTATATAAGTTAAAATAGAACATTCATTTCACATATTTTAAAGAAATTCAATCAATCTGTAAAAGGAATCCCTTTTAAAAACATTTTTAATAAAGAGGAATAAAATTTCCTTTAGAGACCATTTATTTTAACAAAAATAAATAAATAAAATAATTTTAAAAACATTGACATGGATGTTAATTATTTTTAAAATTAATCCAAAAAATGATGTTTTAAGTTAATGTATCCCTGACCTAAAGTTAGACTCCTTATATATATTCCTTATATTATTGGATAATAATATCAGGTTATTTATTTACATTCCTAATAAAATTTTTCATGTTAATTATTCATTTAATTTTACATATTAACATGTTATATACAATTACATAATCATTTAATTTTATGTCATATGTTTTGATAATATTTGGTTCATAAGTCCAAAATGACTTCAGTAGGTTAACAATGATCAAAGTGGTCATTATTCAATCATATCTAGAATAAAAACAATGATATAATTATATTTTATGGACATAAATTATAATTTTAAAACAAGTAATTAATTATGGTTATGAAAATGAACTACCTTACAATCATTGATAGTGTAGGTGGTACGTACACATGAGTAACATTTCCATTTTTCAATGATCATTATAAAAAAATGGTAATTTTATTTTGTCTTTATACAATGATAATTATATCATAAATACAATAATATAACTTAAAACATTATTATATATATCATCCATGTTATGTAGTGATGAAAATAAAATCACATCACTTTGTGGTGGTTGTAGTCCACATGTACACATGAATGAAATTATAATTTTTTAGTGAATGGAATAACAATAAAGAAAATGTTATATAATATTTACAAATGATGAATATTACATTAATATTATATATATAGATATATATATATTAATTCCATAATTATAATCCTCATCCATATATGTAGATGGAAAATTAATTGCACTGGTTCATGAGGCAGTTGTCCTCCATACACATGATTGATTATTCTATTTCTAATTTGATAGAATATGGGATGGATATAGGTCATGAAACTAACATAACAAAACCAAATTAAGGAAATGTATTTTTTTTTATAATTTCATTAAGGTTCAATAATATTATAAGGATTTTTAATGATAAATAAAACAAATACATTCAATTAAGAATGATACCTCATTCCTAGAAAATATCTTATTGTTTACACCAAAATGATTTATAGGAAGATTTATTTATAAAAGGCCTTTATGATATGATGAGGTATGTAAGGAAGTTATTTTTACAGGTATTTCTTGATAAAAAATGGATTCTTTGTGTGATTGAATGAGAAAAATATATTCCTTTTTATATGATAGTACAATGGAATTCTATGAATTTCATAAAATATTAAATTAATTAAAGTTTCATTTCAATTAAAAGTGGCACCAAATAGATTAATTTATTATATAAGATGAGTGGGGTGCAAAATAATCTCATCCAATAAAAATTATAAATGTTTTTACTATATTTTCAACCTTATCATTTGGTTTTAATCCATCGTTATCCCACTTTAAACTTACAGTGGAAAATGATTTTTACCCTATGATGGTAAATATAGTTACAATAAATGAACTAGATTCTCATAAATGTACCATTATTGATATTATAAATCATATCCTAATAACATGAAAAAATATGATATTTTTAGGAATTTAATATCATATAATATATTTTTAATTTCTAAAAAATAGCATTACTGTCAAAATTTAAATGTATTCCTTACATTGAATTTAAAAATAATTAAAAAAAATAAAATTATATCCAAATAATTTAATACATCCAAATATTTTCATTTTCAACTATAAAATTATGAGATCATATTTATTATATCAAATTATACAAATTTAAATATTTTTAATATCATTTATATGATTTTTCCATTAACTGAATAATTACTATGTTAGTGTTGTGTATAATTTTTAAGTAATTATTTATTATATAAAAATAAAATAAAATTACCACGATGATGATCAATAATATATATTTCAAAATATTTTTTATAACCAAATCTATCCTTTGGTAATCACCATGATATAAATAATATTTTTTTTAAATAAGAGTGAGACTTTTTGAACACTTATTTACATAAAATATTATAATGGAAAATCTCTAAAAATAATATACAAAGTTAATATAAATGAAAATTTGATTATTTTTTACAAAATGGACTCATCAAATAAAATTTGCGTAATTTTACGATTAATTTATAGTCTTTGTCATATTCTTTTTAATATTTATTACATCATTCACCCATCATTGTGGTAAAACATTACTAGGATTTCTATTCATATTAACCAAAAAAGAAACATATTTATTAAATTTGGACTCAATAATTACAAAAAAGGAATCAATTTTTCATGACTCAATTCTATTATGTATAATAATTTAATTTAATATTAAACATAGAAATGTGTGTAAAAAAGTTTTGTAGAAAAATTCCTTTTTATGTAACAATTATTTCATAATAAATTCAACTATAAAGTACATTTTGAAAATAGAAATTTATTTATTTAAAAATTAAAAATTAATAATTAAATTTTAAGATTCACCAAAAATGGGATTTTACATTTTAAACACTGTAAATTAATTACAAGTTTCAATTAAATTTTTCTTTTCATTGTTCATTAAAAATAAATCATTATAGAATATTATTAAATATTAATCTTAAGAATATATTGATATGATGATTTCAGAAATGAAATTAATTTTTCCCAATTAAAATTATACAAATTAAAATTAAAATTTTAAATAAATCATTATAAGAAAATAGTTTAATAAAACTAGATACTTTTTTATTTAAAAAAAATATTTGAATTTTTATATTTAATATATCTATATAATTCATCGATTATATAAATAAAAAAATGATATATTCTATTATTACCTGTGTTGTTATATTTTTATTATTTTTGGAAATAATATCATAAAAATTATATTCACTTATTAATCATATTGAGATATGTTTCTCTTAGAGAATTTTCAGATTCTCAAGATGTTTCTTCAACTGTATTAGTTTTCCATAGAAGATTAACTTGGTGAGTCAACATACTCTATTACATATTCTCTCTATGGTCAATAATTTTAATAGGCTACTATTCATAAGAAATTTTTTCTTCTAATCAAACTAATTCAAGAACCATACATGAGATAAATCTGGAACAAATTTTCATATCATAAAAACAAAAATATATTGCGTACCTAATATAAAATCAAACAAAGATCCACTCAGTAGTAAAATGAACCATCTTTCTCTAGGATTTCATATAGTTTAATGAATTTTGGACTTAAATTAAAATTTTTACCAATATAAATCAAACTTTTCCATTGATATTATTTAACCAAACAAAATCACCTACATTGATTGAAAGGTCTACTATCCATTGAATGTTTCTTCATACTTTTAGATATCCTCAAATAATACTAAATTATTTTCACCTTTTCAAGAGTTTTTATGACCAAAACTATTACTATAAACATAAATTATCCTATTGAATCCCATAATTCTATAGGATGAATCTACTTTCCATATAATTACTCAAATGGTTCTATGTGTATATTAGATTGAAAAATATTATTATAGTAAAATTAAAGAATAGAAACTAGTGGATCCCAAAATCATATGAAATCAATTAAACAAGAACAAACCATGTCTTTACATGAATGAATTTTTCTCCCAGATATTCCTTCAGAATGAGGATTAAAATATATAATAAAATTTAATTCAGTGCCTAATAAATTCTGAAATAGTTTCAAAAATTATAAGTAGCTCTGAGATCATGATCCTATAAAATGGAGAGGCTAACTCAATGTAACATAACTATCTCTATGAGGTATAGTAGATAATGTTGAAAAAAAATATTAAGTAAAATGGAAATGAAATTCTAGGATTTAGTCAATTGATAAAAAAACAATCAAATTATTACCTAGGGGTGTGTTTGGAAATCCTAACATGAAATCCATGGGTACATTTTACAATTACTACTCCAGTAGTGGAAAAACCAAAATTATCCCCTTCATTATTTGTCACAATTATTTAACATTTTGAAAACTCAAATATTTATCAATAATTCTCAAAATAAATCTTTTCATTCCATCCAAAAATTAATAATCATAAGGTTCTATATACTTATTAGTTTTTTCTAGGATTAATGGAAAATATTGACCTATGAGATTCACTCAATAATTCCCTCTCCAAATAGTTCTTAAAAAGAACAAAAATACACTTTATAAATCTCAAAAAACCATCATTTTGAAAATAAAATTAAAGAAACATACCCATATTAACGAATTATATATTTTTTTGTTAACCAAAAATAATCCTTCTTAAAATTTTAAATTCTTTATTACAGAGATGGTTGTAACAAAACATGAAATAAAATATAGGAGTTTCCAGTATCCACAACATCTAGGAAAAAATTAATCAAATAATTAACCAAAGGATCATGTTATAAATGTAACATGGTTAATGAATTATTTTTTGAAATAAATAATCAACTAATTTTCTTATTTTCAAGGATGATAATGAATCTTTAAGTCACAATACTTAATGTTTTTCTTTCCATATTCTCGGTATCATGTTAAACTATTTCTGTGTGAATGTATAATTAAAAATTTTATAATCAGTATAAATTTTACACATGGATCCATATAAATTCTAAATCCAATTTTTTTTAATAAATAACCATTGTATGTAATTCAAAATCATGTGTAGGATAATTTAATTAATGGGATTTTAATTTAAAAAAATCACAATTATTTACCTTAATATTATGCATCAGAAACCAACAATGTCCCTTCAATGAAGCATCACTGAAGATGAAAAATTAAACATTTGAAGAGTTAAAGGATAAAAATGAGGAATTGACTATATTTAATTTTAGTTTCTAAAAAATAATCACAATATTTTGTCATGATGAATTAAAAAAAATTTGAGTTAATATTTTAAGTAATATAGACTACCAAGAAAATTTTTCAACAATATGAAATTATTAACACAATAATCAATAAAATAAATGAATATTTGTGACATTTTTTTGACTTTACCACTAATTTAAAAATTTATCTTTAGAAGGGTCATTAGTTAATCCATAATTAGAAATAATTTTCCCAAGGAAATAATTTTTTTGTTACCAAAATTCACATATAAAATTTTCCATATATATTTTTATTTAAAAAATTTTAAAATAATACTTATATGTCTTTCATGGTCATAACTACTTTTAGAATATACCAATATTTCATAAATAAACAAAACCATAATCTTATCAAAATATTCATGGAATTATCTAGTCATAATATCCATAAATACAACTGGTTCATTTGAATACCCAATGGGAACACTACAAACTTATAATAACCATATCTACTCTGGAAGGAAGTCTTCGGGATATCTTACTCCTTTACCTTAAACTAATGCTACCCTTACCTGATACCAATATTAAAAAAATATATTTCTCATATGATGTGATCAAAATAATCATCAATATGATGTAAAGGACACTTGTTATCAACAATGGCCTTATTAAAAGCTCTCTAATCAACAAAAATCCTCATAGAGCCATCATTATTTTAAAAATCAAATAGGATAAACGCAAGATGATGCTTTTAGATGAATCAAACTATTATCTATAAATTATTATATTTATTTTAAATTCTAAAATATATACATGGGACATTTAATAAGGGTTTTATGAAATAGGTTACGTATCATGAACTAATTCAACAATACACTCAACCTCCCAGTCAGGAATAACACCATTAAATCCTAAATAAAATACGCCATTATATTCATTCACTGCTATGATATCACTAATCCGTATAGTTTCATTATTTTTTTCAATATGTTCTATATTACTTCCAATAACATTACTAATATTTTTCTCATCCTTGTGATATGTTATCAAAGGTATAAAATCATTAAATGGAAACTTATTGACTCCAAAATCTATCTTATTGTGATAAATTGAAATATAATTCATACCTAAGATAATATCAATCACTACTATGAGTTTTTCATCAATATTTTACTAGAATACCATGTCAATAATAATAATAAGATTATTTTTATAAATCATTGTTTCTTTAATACTTACACACTAAGTTCTCTCCCACATTTCTATCATACCTTCATGACTTTATATTTAAAATTTAAAGAAAAATTTAAAAAAAATGAAATCATGTGAAGAATTAGAGTCAATCAGGGTGGTAGTATAATTCAAATAAACCTATAGTATACTTATCAAACCTCAATTAGATGGAATTTAATAAAATATAGTAGTATAAAATGATTTTACACAACTATCTTATTTAGGTATTTATGATTTTAATCATAGGTAACTAACTTATGGCCCATGTTAGAACAATGACCCAAATCATTTCTAATAAAACATATCACTAATGGAGAGCTATCAGTTACCCCATTATATGATTTTAAGGAATATTTTCATTATAGTCATTATCCATGTGAAAAAAATACCATACTAATAAAAAATTATATTATTTCCATACATTCCTCAAAATTCTTTATACCACGCATATTTAAATACGAGAACATGAATTTCTTACATATTGATTTATTTAATGAATGATTCCACATTTTTGTTCATCCATATATTTTTTATGCTTATTTAATATAATAAATGATCATTGTAAAACATCATATCTAACATCTCAACACACCAAACACGTTTACCATAAATTTTGAATTCATGGGAAGCTAATTCCCTCAATAATCATGGTTTCAACTTTGAGTAAAACTAATTAATCACACTATCAAGATCCTTGATAAAATCTTCTACATAAATCATACCTATCAAATATTTTAAATATTCCATTATATGATGCTAATAAATCATCAACCAATTGATTCAATTAAAAGAAATTTTTCTCCACCATTAGTTAAACAACCTAAGGTAATTATTTCTCAATGAATATATTCTAAAATTACTTTCATTCCATGGAATCAATATCATCTCTCAATCTTTGGTACTCAAAACCAACCACCACCATTGATAAAATTAACCTTAAAAAATATAAAAGGTAATGATTAACTTTTTATATTCAAACCACCACATGAATTTAAGTAAATTTTCCAAAAATTGATCTATCATTCAGACACCGATAGATCTGATGTTCCACCAAACAATAGTGGGTTATATTTCATGAATTGTTAACTATATTCATTTTTATCGATGGTAGATATTGATTCCTTCTATAATGTATTCCACTATTATTTATATCATGGGTCAACTAAACCTTCACAACAACAAACTTCTTAGTTTCAATTACAACCATTCTAGGCTGCAGAGTTGGACGAATATCATTCAATTGGTTCCATATTAATATCACATCCCAGTTTAATCTAGGGAAAACCATTTAAAAAAATTAGACTATGTAAAAAGGTAATAGTAAAATTATATATTATTTAAATATAACCATTAGTAATAATATTTTAAGGCTATTCAATTATGAATAATCTTAACCATAAAGTTGTCTAAATAATTCTATGATACCAACTATAAGGACCAAAATATAAACATCAGATACTATAATATCATGAAAATATAATTAAAATTCTTTTATTCTAAAAGATAATTTAATATTTTTTGTTTTATAGAGTTATTTAATAAATAATTCATAAAAATAACATATATTACCAAGTGAACACTTCTACCTAGTATCCATTTTTCCCACCAAGCACATCTTCTAAAACGAATAATATTTTCTTCTCCTAACATATCATCACAAATTTTATCCTGACCCCAACCATGTCCCAAGTCATACATAAATACCAATAAAAACCAATTTAAAACATGGGATTAAGACAATAATATTAGTACAGAATATAAAATTAAAAAAATATATTAGTCTAGTGAAGAAAAAATAAATCGAAGATAAATATTTCTCATAAAAAATACCTTTTATCTAAAAAGAGCATCATTTTTCATTTTAAAGGATCATTATCATAACTTTTGAAATCAATATATTTCAATGAAATATTAATAGAATGAATATAAAATTTAGGTAGGTTCCTTGGTTTTAAATCATATTAAAACCCTTACACAACCCTTATAATTAGTATAATAATATCCTAAACATCTAATATATTTCTTTGGAGAACATAATCATCACCCAATGTATTGGACTCATATATGGGTTTACCTATCATATAAGATATATCATTATCTCTTGTGAGATATAATGGTCCTCAATCCATCCTATATAATTTATATGAAGTATATAATGAATAATACACTTGAAAAAATCATTTAAACACATGTGAAAAAATCAATTTCAGATATCAAAATTCAGTTTTCTATTAAAAATTCATTTTCAATAGGAAAATATCAAGAAAAAGGGAAAGTAGGTTTTTCATTGAAGAAAAAATGAAATTTTTTAATTGAATCCAATCTTCAAATAATGGATATGGAGGTGTGACAATTTATTATAGGCATATATATTAAAATAAAAGATTTAATTTATGCTTTGTAAAGAAATTAAAACATTCCAGAAAAAGATGATTTTTTGAAAACCTTTGGACAAGTGAGGCAAAAAATTAAATTTATAGATCTTTAAGATCTATATAAGAACCATAATAAAATAATTTAAAAACCATGTAAATCTAATAGAATGATTTTAAAAACAAGTATTCAAAATGAGGATATAAGATAAATTGTCCCTTACCTCTAGTATGAATCATTATGTATGTTCTCTATCATCCTCGACAATAATGTAATGATAATTAATTACTTTTGTGTGATCATTTTTCATGTTTATTATTCCCTTTACATTAATTTTTACCACATAATATACAATAAATTAGTCATTTTAATTAATGATTGGAGTTTTGCTGATATTTGGTTCATAATTACCAAATGAAATTATTACGTTGAGTATGGTTAAAGTGTTCAATATTCCATCATCTCCAAAATAATAATTAGAAAATAATTATCTTTTTTATATGTTAATGATTTTATATACCCAGCCTTAATAATTACATATTATAGTGTCATTGTTATAGAGTTCAATTTCTTTGAATCCCAAGGATATTTTTAGTTTACCATTTTATAGAATTAGGGAAAAAAGTATACATTTTAAACCCATATATTATGGGTAGACACATATAATTAGAATCATTTTTTCCAACTAATAAATCTTTTTTAATAATAAAACATGGGTTCGTTTCATGATAAATCATCACAATTTTCAACATTATTTCATTAATTTTTTAACCATCCTTAAAACATTTTATTTTTTTAGAAATATGGTACGAACAAAAAAACTTGTTAGGAAACATTAAAATAATGAAAGAAAATGTTAGTCGGTGAACAATTATAAAAATAGTATTTTTTTCAAATTAATAATAGGGTCCTAAATAGATATTTTCTATCCAAATAAATCCCCTATCTTCCCAACACATTTTAAAAAACATTTTATAATAAATCTTAATGGGAAAATTAAACTCATAATGTATTCCATGAATACATGAAACAATTATAATAATTATTTCATAATTTTATACATTTCACCCTTAAAAAGTTTCATATGATTTACATAAAACATAAGATCATTATATTACCTTGGTAAATTATAATATTATAATAAAAACCAATATAAATAATAGATAAAACATGTAGTTTTCATGGAACATTATTTTCCATACAACTCTTTCAATCACTCCTATAAATAGAATAACCATACATTCAACTTCCACAACCATTGCATTGATAGTTGTAACATATCCACCCATCCTTGGTTTAATATAGAACTAATAGTCACTATTTAATAACATAACCACCCATCATAAAACAAATTCCCAAGAACCATAAAATAAACATTAATTATGAAAAATTGCATCATAAAAAAATTCTAATGGAAAATAACCTTTTCATTTTGAAATCACATATTTATAGAAAAAATAAAAATAATAATAAATAAAAAATTTTCATTGAAAGTAACCATGTAAACATTTATATTAATATTTAATTAATCAATTCATTATGATGGAAGAAAAATTATCTCATGACGTATAAGTTAAAAAAACATTCCTTCTATATTATCAGAAAATTCACAATATACCTCATCTGGAAAATGAAAAAATAATCCCTTTCAAGACAATCTATTAAAATTAAATCATGGGTAAAAATAATATTAAAAAATAATAGAATAATAATTAAAACATTATTTAAATAATTTTAATAAAACCATCATATTTATATGGAACAATTATATAATTTTATAGGAGACATTACCAAGATAATTTTTAAAAGAAAGTCCCTTACCTTAGGTCCAACTAGTCACATATGTTCCTGAATATATTCATTATGTTCCTGAATAATAAACATAGGTCCATTTTCATATTTCTTGAGAAAACTATTCATCTAAATTATTCAATTTATATCACTTATTAACTTGTTATATACAATTACTAACTCATTTATTTTCATGTCATACATTTTGACGATATTTGGTTCTTAAGTACAAAATGGATTTGGTATGATGAATATGGTCAAAATTTTCATTATTCCATCATCTTTATAATAATTATCATGAAATAATTTTCATTTTTATACATCAGTTATAATTTTTAATTAATCCATTAAATATGGTAATGAAAAATGGACTATGTTACAATCATGGAGATGGTATGTCATACGTATGCATGAGTAATATTGTGACCCTACTATTTCTTATATAACTATTGCATCATTTTAAGATAAAAAATATAATAGAATTACAATACCATGATAAAATGTTTTAGTGTCTTGAAAAAATTAGGCATATACATAAAATTTACATAATAAAACATAAAAAATATTTAATTACTTATTCTCTATATTATTAGTGTCCCTCAACTTCTCTATAGTAAAATTTATCACCCAAGGATATACATCAATGAAAGGGGTGAGCTAAAATAATAGTAAGAGGATAATAAGTGACATGAATCTATATAAAAAAAGTTATCATAATAAAATAATAATAATGTTATAATAATAATCAAGAAAGGAAACTTTAAATAAATGCATGGATTTTGGTACTGAATAAAATTGAAACATCATGTCTTAGTGGTCAAATATGACACATTGTCATGAAAAAATCTATCATCATGTTCACACATAACATACATTAATAATCACAACATCAATTTTTTAAAATATAGAATCATTTTCACACATATTTCACATTATTCCATCAGATACATCACATCAAATAATTCATTGGGGGTGGAAATATAATTTCAGTCCCACCCATCACATAATTACATTTACATAATCATGCATACCACGTAGAGCATATAACAATCATAGTAATAAAATGACCCATGGAATGGAACGGGTTTCATAATAATTTCATAAATAATAATTTCACAAATAAACATTGAGGTTCCCAAATGAAAAATGGGAAATCATACTTGGTATAATAATCATTAACCTTAAAATGAAGAAAAAAAATCTCAAGAGGATTGAATATGTGTTTTGGAAAGAATATTTATTTTGGAAAATATTTATATTTTTCAAAATCAAAGTTGAAAAAATTTATATCCTCTAAAATAATTAGGAATAAAAATTAAATTATATATATGTAACATTAAAGTAATATCTATAATTAAATGTTACAAGAAAGTGGTAAAACCCAAAGTAAGGGAGTTGGGTTTGATAATCCCCTTACCTTATGTCTGGACGTGCTCTTCACTTGTATGTAATATGATATATAATAATATTATAATTAATAATTACTATATTCATAACCTTCTCTACATATATTTTAATACTTATAATTTTATTAAGTTAATTTATAGAAATTTGTATTAGTTATAATGTTTAGTTTTGTTGTACTGGGAGGGTTCGTTTCATGGTTTTATGGTCGGTTCCCATGAGTATAATTATGATAGTACATATCAAATGGAAGTGAAAATAACAAATTGGAATAAAATAGAAATAAAATACTTCATGAATTTTAAGTGGTCCTATATATTATTTTTTTAGATATGAGAATGATTGATTAGATAAAATATTAATGAAAATTGTTAATTTATATGGCCGGTATTTACGACCACCATGATATAGTATTATTTTATATAATATGATGTTTATATATTGGTTATAACAAATTATACATGTTATAATATGTATATTAATATATTATTTCACTATAATAATATTTTTATGACCATAATTGAATACGGTAATTTAAAACGAAAACTCATCAGACATGAAGGTGGTGAATCAACACAACATATATTATGTTATAATTTTTAGAATAAAATAAGAGAAGATATTTCATTATGGATATTACCTTAATGAAATAAAATTTCATTATATATATTATTTTAGAGTTTTCATGGTGATAGGGAACATAATGAGATAATAAGAAAATGAATGAAATTAAAAGAGAATGACAAAAGATTTTACTTCGCGAATTTCATCGCCTTGAGAACCTATTGAAGACACATGTGGTTTGTCTTTTGTAAATACAATTATACCTTGAATGTGGAGAAGAGGTTGGGAATTTAAGTGTTTAGTATTAAGACAAGATACAGGTCTTGGAAGGTGTGAGAAGAAGGTATAATATTTATAGGGGAGGAGAGAGGTGTTTTTGATTATTTTGTTCATTTTTTTATTTTTTCTCTATACTATCAATAATGATGATTCCCATGACTAAATATACTAAATGGTTTAGGAGGGTTAGAACTATAGGTTTTTACATTAATCATACATCATCCATGACCAAACAAATTATTTTTTCTTAAATACTGTAAATTATCGAGTTTCACTATTCAACAAAAATTCAGTTATTTTAAAAAAATCCCAACAATTCAACTTATTTTTTTTGAAATATAGATTTAAAAAATGGACTAATTTTAATGAAAATAATTTTACAAATATGAGAAATTTTCTTTTTATATAAAACCATCATTTATTAAAAAATACCAATTTTAAAATTACAATATATTTTTTAACACATTGAAAATTTAAGGTTTCATAAAATTATTATATAATTATAATAAAAAATATTATTAAATTATAAATATCTTTTATGAAATTTTTTTATTGTAAATCATTATATTAATTATAAAATTTTAAATAAACTTTTTTTTAAAAAAATACCATCATATATTTTATCATTTTTAAAACATTTATTTACATATTCCATGATTTTATAATATCATATTTTCATTTATAAGATACCTAAATTTTATTTATACATTAATAGGTGAGGTTACTATTCTATTTGCCGAATTACTATTCCTAATGGTCAGGTTTCTATTCCAATGGTTAGATTACAATTCTATCAGTATTGGTTCATTATTTTCTATAATTACCAGTCATTTCATTCTTCACATATAGAAATAATGTCTCTATTGGGATATCTATGTTGTTTATGCATTTAATAGAATATAACATAATTATAATAATGGTAAATTCATTGATAAAATTATGGGTCATTACATTCTTCACCCATTTATAAATTTATTACTTGATATTTTTTATTACAAACTAATTTAAAATCATGATAGGGTATTTATCCTTAATCAATTCATCTGGTTCCAATTATACCACATCATACATATGGTTTCTCCGCAACATATTGACAAGGTGAGTCATATTGTTACATAGGAATTTTTCATTATGGTCCAAGATCTTCATCGAATGATCCTTATATGGGAGGTTACTTTCCAGTTTTACCACAGTTGGATTTAAAACATATTAGTGGTCAGGTATGTACTTCCTCAAGAGAGAAACAAGGAAAATTCCATGAACTTGATCCATATTTTTTGGAAGTGAAATTCGATATGATTCTACTCCTCTATGATAAAGGATAAAAAAATGATAATTTAACTTGATCTAAGATTACATTTCTTTCCAAAACATACGAATATCTTCTATAGTGATGTCAGAAGGAAGAATTTATCTTCAACATATGTTCTAAGTCCTTTTTATGGTTGTTTATATATCCCATCTATCAACTCTAAGTATCATTTATGTGTTATTGAATGGATTGAACATTTTTTTTCATCTCTTTCAAAATATCTGGTTCAGGTAGATTTGTTTTAAGAAAAATCATCCCATAATGTTGGAGTTATACATCACATCCCATAAAGAGTATCATATAGAGTCATTTTAATTCTTGAGTGGAATCTATTGTTATATAATAACTCTAATAATTGAATATGGTGATCCCATCCAGCTATGAATTTAATTGATTAGAATTTTATAATTTCCTTGAGCATCTAAATATTTATTTCACATTTCCCATCAGATTGGGGGTGATAGGCCGTGATGAAATTTAATTAATTACTCAAAGATTGTTGAATAATTATCTAGAATTTATATGTGAACCTTTAATTATGATCAGAAAAGATTGATATTGGAACCCCATGTAGCCTCACCACTTCCTTCACATATATCATGGAATGTTTTCCAGGCATGAAATCACCCTGAATAGAAATGAAGTGGGAAGTCTTGGTGTAACATCCCAGGTAAATAAAGAATAAGGCATTTTCATATTTATTAATATTTTTGAATTAAATATTAATTTTACTTTAAATTTGTTTCTATGTTCGATAGCGTACCCGATACGCAACAACGAGTTTCTTTGAAATTTTACGTTGCACACTAATAATATAATAATATTATTTTAAATGGTAGTTAACACGTAGACATTGTATTGACGGGAATGAATATAAATAACTAAAATATGATTATATATGTTTGTTAAATGTTTTTACATTTATCCAATAAAAGATAAAGGTTTAAAATAAGAAAAGAATTCAATTTTAAGCATAAATACTCTAATATTCACTAAAAGGTCAATTTATTGCCTTTTGATGGCGAACCCTCTTTAAAAATAGTTTTGGTCACTCTTATACATTATATTGGACCAAATGAAATCCTTCTTTAGAATTGGGACATCAAAATTTACTTTGTGTATGTTTTTGTTATTTTTCGGATAAAGTTCATTTTTAATGAATAAGTGAAAAATGTTGTATTTTAATTCAAAACCTATTTTTAATATAATTTATTTATATGATTAGATTATCTTTTGAATTGGTTTTAATTTTAAATTAGAATATAGTTTTACCATTTAATCCAATGGTGGTCATTGGAATTAATTTCACTTTGAAATTGGACATAAACTAGTGTCAATCTTTTGATATATTTTGTTTCTTAAAAACATGCTATTTGTTTTGACAACGGGAATTAATTATTAAATTAATTAATGAAACTTATATGATTTTAATTTTTTAAAATATACATCATATTTGAATTCGGTATATCAAATATAGCTTAGGGTGAAGTTTTGGTATTTTTTTGAAAAACATCAATTTTTGATGAATAGTGAAACCACTAAGTGGTAGTTAAAAAAACTAATTTTTTCTTTAAATGAAACTTTACCACTTCTATGAATTGAATTTCAAAACTCTTACATACATGGTTTTCATTAGTAAGTAAAATTTGGTTCAATGGGATGAAAATAATTTTTTGGTGAATAGTAACTTTTAAGTTTTATTAATCGCGATTAAAGGTAGTTAGCGTAATTTAAGGTAAAAATTATGTTATAATAATATGAAATTACCTTTACACATGTACTACCCTTATTTTATGAGTCATGGCCGACCAATAAAATCCATGGGTCAACTTGGGGACCCTATGAAGCCACTTGGGTAAGAAAATGACATTAATAACTTTTTATTTAAAGTTAAAATAAAAATGTCACAAACATGTATTAGTTTACTAATTTTTTTTACATGGGGTTATACAAGTCATATTTTTGACTATAAATATTAATTAGAAATCTAAAAATATTTCCTACATCATAGTATTTTTTTTATAGTTTTTAGACATTAAATAAATTAATTTACTTATGACACCTTGATGATGCAGTGATTATCTCATTAATGAACGATTTAAATAAAATGAGAAGATAATGTAAAATATAAGACTTTAACTTTTCAAAAAACTATTGGATGGGTTTATTTAGAACCCTTATCACCTTATCCTCGAAATATATCTTTTTGGGACCTTTAAAATCCGAAACTCATTTTATAATGAAGTAACATTTTATAACATTCCAAGAGTGCCCCTCCTCCCTCTTATAAAAGGCCCCCACCTCTAACACCTTACCCACACCTCTCAAGACATTTGATCAGCCAAAATCTACTCATTTCATCTCTCCACATACTTCTCTTCATCATAGAAGCCTTACCTTAGGAATAAATCTCTTCAAGAAACCCTTTTGGTTCAAACCAAGAGGAGTTACCTGATTTAAAGGTAATGCTTTCTCTTATGTTCTTTTGTTTTATTTTGCTTCTACAACCCCCTAAACTCATTTTATTCCTTTATTTTGTAACAAAACTAGTATCTTAAATATACTACAATGTTTTTATGATAATTATTCGAGCTACACTTACACACACCTCCGTCTAATGGTTAAAGAACATACTGTTTCTGTGGATGACGAATTTCTGCCTCACGAAACGATGATTGTTCAATATTTTTCTAACACCTTTCATGGTGGCCATTAAGATGTCACTATATTTATATATGATATATATTATGTTTATGTTTTCCATATGATTCTGTATTTTTGATTTATGACATACCTTTATGGTTTCCATTATGGGTAAACACGATATTTTCATTTTAGGAAGTGCAGACTACCGCCCCCTCAAAGTGATTTGATTTGTTAATGCCATGTGTTGGACATATAAAGAATGGAGATAATGATATTATATATGAAATTATACTGGAATTATAATATAACTTTACATAATTATGATTTCATTCCAATAAATATGAAATAGAAATGAAAGTAGCATTTATGCGTACGTACGACTTACCGTCTCCATGAACGGTGCATTTCATTTATTACCTCCAACTGTTATGTAATATTATAAATTCATGTATATAATGGATATATATGATATATATGATATCTACATCATGAATATAATTCTGTATATAATGGATATTTTACCACATGAACAACTTGTAATTATAAGAAGTTTATTTTTGACTCAAGTACCAATGATCGACAGAACGACCATTATTAACTTAAATAATTACATAATGATCATAACATGGAAATAAGTGATATAAAAAGAATAATGAACTTAAAAAAGGTTCTTAATCAAATATAAATTAACTCTAGTTTATTATTCAGGATATTAAAGAAAGACCGAGTCAAGTCGGACACGAGGTAAGGGATCAAACCTGTTTCTTTATTTTTATGTACTCTCTTTTATGTCACTTATTTTAAGCTCCTCTCTATTATGTTTGGGGATGTTATTTTATATTCATATTACCGTAAATTTTATGTTCATATGATGAGATACCCTATTTTATCTCTTCAATCCATTTTTGGAAGTTTTAAGTGGCGCCGTTAGGCTGCCGAGTTTTCATAAGGAATTTTTCATCTCACTTTTATTCCTGTGAGATTCATGCTACATTTTCCACTAATTACTTTTTTGTGGTGTTGTAATTAAATTTATTGTATTATTTGTGTAATATAATTTAATTTATTGGTATTCAAATCTTCATTTTATGACCTTTTCTTCATGGGGAGTACATTTCGGAAGGTACCCAAATCGGTAAGGGAACTTTTCACCCGCCTCTTTTTAAAAGACTTATTTTGTTATGTCTTTTAATTTACATCTTATTATGTTGGTATATTTTATTCTATATCCATATTTATGTAAAATTTATTTCAAAGTGATTATATACCCTTTTTTCTCATCAAATCATTTTATTAATTTTAAAGTGACGCCGTTAGGCTGTCGAATTTTTACAAGGGAACTTCTTAACCCAATTTCAATTTCTTTGGGTTGAACTTGTAGTTATTGAATATGTCATCCTATGAATATGTGTGAATGACCTATGATTGTTTTACAATTAATATCCACTTATATTGGGTGTATTTATATTTGTCAAACATAATTATGAGATTGATTCATCCTTAATTTAAGGATACCTTCTTTATAAGGGATTTCATCTCATTTTACATTTCTATTGAGACTTCATTGTTGTTATGCACAAATTCACTCTTATATGGTGTATATACTATACTTTGGAATATTATATCATGAATCACTTTATTATCATGATATTAAAGTTTTTTGATTAAATTTTATTCCTCAATTATTTGTATTCAAGTGTCTCTCATTTTGTTAAAAACTCTTTAACTAAAATATCATTTTAAATGTTTTAATGATTTATTCTTATAAATATTTCTCATTAATATCCATGTTTTAAAAATGGTTTTAAGGATTTATTTATATGGATATTAATTGTTTAAAATGTTAAAATCTTCAAAGTGTTATGAGACACTTTGATTCAAAAATCTATTTTTAAATGTTTTAAATGGTTTTGAAAATGGTTTTTAGAATGGATTCATTATTTCAATATCTTAAAATTTTATACTGTTATTGAAATGTGAGAATGTTATCTTTACTTTATGCTTAAGTTATGTTTTATTATTATGTTATGGTTCTTGGCCATTATTACGTATATGGGTGGTTTCGTGATAAACCTAGGGCGGGTGAGCCCAAGATAGCTCTCCAATGCATTGGGTAACGAGATAGAGGTAAATGTTAATGTTTCTCCTAAGAGATTTAGGGAATATAATACGATGGGTATTCCAAATGTGACTCCCTATGTAGCTGTGATATCTAAAATTCAATTTTAATATGGATTCCATAAGTTACCTCTATGATTTATGATTTCTGTGTGTTACTCATAAATATTATGATTTCGTAAGGTATGTTATGAATGAAAAGTTTTGGTTTCATTGATTTGTATTTATTGATGGGTTAATGTTTCCTTTCCTTATTTTATAACCCTTACTGAGATTTTTGTGCTCATCCCAAGTTTTTGAAGTGTTTTTCATAGGTCAATTGAAAGGTACATGATGTGATGATAGTGTTGAGGAAGTGTCAAGAAAGAATCCATGATTTATTTAAAATATGTTTCCTTTGATGGAAAAAATGAATACTATCTTTATTGTAACCACCTTGTTTAAATGTGGAATGTAATGCATGATTTTATGACTTAATTCTCTAAAACTCTAAACCTGAAAAGATCCTCAATGTGAATTCTTGAATAACTCAAGATTAAGTAATGTTTAAGCCTGGGGCCTTATAGTTGGTATCAGAAGTTGGTTTAGAAAACTTTAGGGATTATGAGTTTTCATTAAACACATGATTTATCCCTATGTTTATTATCTTAGTTAAATCCTTGTTTTATAACTTTTTCAGATCAAGGAAATTGAAGGAGGAGGATCTCAAACAACATTCTTATCTCTTCCTGATGACTTGATTGCAATAATTATTGAAAATTCATGTTTGGATGATTGTAAAACTTTTTCTAGCATACAACTCACTTGTGAGCAGCTGTTTGAGATATAAAACACCTCCACTATACCTCATTATCATCGTGGATCATGGGTTGTATTTATAAAAATCATATTTTCACAACATTCTCATATTTTCAATAAAGGTAAATATTATCAAGGCATTTTCAAATATTTTACCTTATCACCAGATTTTGAAGCGTATTATGATTTTAAAGAAGGTGCTGAAGAAGGAGACCCTTGTGCAACCTATTTATATTTGTTTTTAAAATATAGTCTCTTAGCACATACCTATGGTATTTTAAAAGGACCATTAATTGAAAGTTTCAACTCAAATTTAGTCAGACTATTTTATAGAAATCATGTCTTATCAATTTTTTTGAAATTATATGTCATACATGATTATTTTCCAAAAATGTTTTTCTATGAACACCCATATGACCCATGTTGTACAAGGTGTATTTAGATGGAGGAAGAAAATGATTTTGAAGGATCTCTAAGTCATTGTTGTGATGCATGGACCTTCTACCTACGTGAACAAGATAAAGATGAAACCAAATGGAAAGCATGATCAAGGTATGATGTTCTTCATTTTTGGGGATCGTTTTATTTTATCTTATGATGGTGAAATAATACTTCAAGAATTAAGATGTTGAGATCATAATGAATTTGGATTAAAATGAGAGGTATAATGAAACCATTGAGGTTAAAACATGTTAGGGTTATTTTTGAGATTTATAAAAAGGAAAACCCGTAATATGGGTGACAACCTGTCGCGTTCGGCAAGGACACATGAATCGAACCCACAACCGAAGGGAGACAAGGGGGCATGGCCTATCATTAGCCTACATGAAGTCCCTGGTTAGTATGAATTATTATTTTTAGTTAAATAATTTTATGGATCAAGAATAAGTTGATTTTTGGAACTTATGTTTTATTAAATGGATATCCTTAGCGTAGGAAAATGATTTGGTGACTGATTAATAAAGGTTATTTTGGAAGATGTTATCTCTTTCGTGGAAATAATATATGCCTATAGAAAATAGAATACTTTGGGATTTCAATTGAGGAGAAATGGTGGAATTTTATTTTGGAAGAATCTATGTTTTTATTGTGGACATATGATGATTTGGTTTATTTATTAAAATGATTAACCTATCATGGAGAATATGAGATTTGGTTTATTACTTTTCAATATGAGACTTTAAGAGAAACTGATGTTATTTGGAGATAAATGATAAGATTTATCTTGGAAGACTATGTGATAAAATCCTTCAGAGATTTGGGTTTCAATCTTAGTTTTGATTACTTTGAAGAATTTTATGGATAGCTATTTATTGAATGGTCTTTGATGAACTTTTGGTTTTTTTGGACAAATTTTGGGGATTAAGAGTAGTTTTTCTTTTTGTAAAAGATTATCCTTTTTGGGGATTATCTGATCTTGTATCAACCATTTTGGTTTTGCTTAAGGTCTAAAGACATGGAAAATATATATATCATATTTTTTGGATTATGTGATTCTCTCGAAGTTGATTTTAGTGCTCTTAATGAGAACAAGTCTTCCTAAATACTCATCTTTTGGAGGAAATATGAGTTTGTGTTAAAAATATAGTAAAATATGAAAGTCTACATGACAAGTAAGTTTGTTTCCTTATGTTTTAGTTAAGACCATAAATAAATTCTTCAATGAAAATAAACTTAAAACAAAAAACGTTGTCTGTTAACTTTTCCTATGGGGGAATCAAATACCGTTTAACCTATCATAAGTTTGTGATTTTCTGGTGGTTAACTTTCTCCTAGACATGTTTTCTATCACTCTCCATCAGAAATTGATGGTTTGTTTTCTCCTCCATATCCATTTTATCAGGGAATCCTAGTATATTTTGTCTCGGGTGACCTTTGTATATCTTTTTATTTATTTTAAATTGATACTTTTATTCACTACTTTTCTGATGTGGGGCTTTCAATGAAGTTTCTGAGCCCAATTTTAAAATTGCAAGGATGCAATTCCCAAAAGGGGGGAAGGATGTAACATCCCAGGTAAATAAATAATAATACATTTTCATATTTATTAATATTTGGGAATTAAATATTAATTTTACTTTAAAGGGGTTGCTATATTCGATAGCATACCCGATACGTAACAACGATTTTCTTTGAAATCTTACATTGCACACTAATAATATAATAATATTATTTTAAATGGTAGTTAACACATAGTCGTTGTATTGGTGGGAATGAATAGAAATAAATAAAATATTATTATATATGTTTTTTAAATGTTTTTACATTTATACAATAAAATATAAAGGCTTAAAATAAGAAAAGAATTCAATTTTAAGCATAAATACTCTAATATTCACTAAAAGGTTGATTTATCACCTTTTGATGGAGAAACCTCTTTAAAAATTGTTTTGGTCACTCTTATACATTCTATTGGACCAAATGAAATCCTTCTTTAGAATCGGTATGTCAAAATTTACTTTGTGTATGTTTTTGTTATTTTTTCGATAAAGTTCATTTTTAATGAATAAGTGAAAAATGTTGTATTTTAATTCAAAACCACGTTTTAATATAATTTATTTATATGATTATATTATCTTTTGAATTGGTTTTAATTTTAAATTAGAATATATTTTTACCATTTAATCCAATGGTGGTCATTGGAAGTAATTTCACTTTGAAATTGGACATAAACTAGTGTCAATCTTTTGATATATTTTGTTTCTTAAAAACACGCTATTTGTTTTGACAACGAGAATTAATTATTAAATTAATTAATGAAACTTATATGATTTAATTTTTTTAAAATAGAAATAATCTTTGAATTCAGAATATCAAATATATCTTAGGGTTAATTTTTGGTATTTTTCTGAAAAACTTCAATTTTTGATGAATAGTAAAACCACTTAGTGATAGTTAAAAAAACTGATTTTTCATTTAAATGAAACTTTACCACTTCTATGAATTGAATTTAAAAACTCCGACATACATGGTTGTCATTATTAAGTAAAATGTGGTTCAATGGGATGAAAATAATTGTTTGGTGAATAGTAACTTTTAAGTTTTATTAATCGCGATTAAAGGTAATTAGCGTAATTTAAGGTAAAAATAATGTTATAATAATATGAAATTACCTTGACACATGTACTACCCTTATTGGATGAGTCATGGCCGACCAAGACAATACATGGGTCAACTTGGGGACCCCATGGAGCCACTTGTGTAAGAAAATGACATTAATAACTGTTTATTTAAAGTTAAAATAAAAATGCCACAAACATGTATTATTTTACTAAAACAATTTTTACATGGAGTTATACAAGTAATATGTTTTACTATAAATGTTAATTAGAAATATAAAAATATTTCCTACATCATAGTATTTTTTTATAATTTTTTTACATTAAATAAATTAATTTATTTATGACACCTTGATGATGCAGTGATTATCTCATTAATGAACGGTTTAAATAAAATGAGAAGATAATGTAAAATCTAAGACTTTAACTTGTAAAACTCCTATTGTATTGGTGGAGTTATAACCCTTATCACCTTATCCTTGAAATATATCTTTTTGGGACCTTTAAAATCCGAAACTCATTTTATAATAAAGTAACATTTTATAACATTCCAAGAGTGCCCCTCCTCCCTCTTATAAAAGGCCCCCACCTCTACCACCTTACCCACACCTCTCAAGAAATTGTCTCAGACAAAATCTTCTCATTTCATCTCTATACATACCTCTCTTCATCATAAAAGCCTTACCTTAGGAAGAAAGCTCTTGAAGAAACCCTTTTGGTTCAAACCAAGAGAAGTTACCCGATTTAAAGGTAATGCTTTCTCTTATGTTCTTTTGTTTTATTTTTCTTCTCCAACCCCATAAACTCATTTTATTCCTTTATTTTGTAACAACACCAGTATATTAAATATACTAGGATGTTTTTATGTGAAGTATTCGAGCTACACTTACACACACCTCTGTCTAATGGTTAAAGAACATACTATTTCTGTGGATGGAGAATTTCTGCCTCACGAAACGATGATTGTTCAATATTTTTCTAACACATTTCATGGTGTCCATTAATATGTCACTATATTTATATATGATATATATTATGTTTATGTTTCCATATGCTTCTGTATTTTTTATTTATGGAATACCTTTATGGTTTCCATTATGGGTAAATGTGATATCTTCATTTTAGGAAGTGCGGACTACCTTCCCCTCAAAGTGATTTGATTTGTTAATGCCATGTGTGGGACGTATACAAAATGGATTTAATGATATTATATATGAAATTATACTGGAATTATAATATACCTTTATATAATTATGATTTCATTCCAATAAATACGAAATATAAATGAAATTAGCGTTCATGCGTACGTATGGCTTACCGTCTCCATGAATGGTGCATTTCATTTCTTACCTCTAAATGTTATGTAATATTATAAATTCATGTATATACTGGATATATATTATATACATGATATATACATCATTAATATAATTCTGGATATAATGTATATTTTACCACATGAACAACTTGTAATTATAAGAAGTTTATTTTAGACTCAAGTACCAATGATCGGCAAAACGACCTTTATTAACTTAAATAATTACATAACGATCATAACATGGAAATAAGTGATATAAAAGGAATAATGAACTTAAAAAAGGTTCTTAAGAAAGTATAAATTAACTCTAGTTTATTATTCATGATAATAAAGAACGATCGAGTCAAGTCAGACACGAGGTAAGGGATCCAACCTCTCTCTTTCTTTTTAAGTACTCTCTTTTATGTCACTTCTTTTAAGCACATCTTTATTATGTTTGGGGATGTTATTTTATATTAATATTACTTTAAATTTTGTGTTCATATTATGAGAGACCCTATTTGATCTCTTCAATCCATTTTTGGAAGTTTTAAGTGGTGCCGTTAGGTTGCCGAGTTTTCGTAAGGGATTTTTCATCTCACTTTTATTCCCATGAGATTCATGCTACATTTGCCACTAATTACTTTTGTGTGGTGTTGTAATGCCCATTATTGTGTTATTTTTGTAATATAATTTAATTTATGGGTATTCAAATCTTCATTGTATGACCTTTTTTTCATGGGGTGTACGTTTCGGAAGTTACCCAAATCGGTAAGGGAACCTTTCCCCCGCCTCTTTTTAAAAGACTTCTTTTGTTATGTCTTTTAATTTACATCTTATTATGTTGGGATATGTTCTTATATATCCTTATTGATGTAAAATGTATTTCTAAGTGATGATATACCCTTTTTTTCTCATCAACTCATTTTCTGAATTTTAAAGTGACGTCGTTAGGCTGTCAAATTTTTACAAGGGAACTTCTTAACCCAATTTTGATTTCTTTGGGTTCAACTTGTAGTTATTGAATATGTCATCCTATGAATATGTGTGAATGAACTCTTATTGTTTTACACTTAATATCCACTTATATTTTGTGTATTTATATTTGTCACACATAATTATGAGATTGATTTATCCTTAATTTAAGGATACCTTCTTTATAAGGGATTTCATCTCATTTTACATTTCTATTGAGACTTCATTGTTGTTATGAACCAATTCACTCTTATATGGTGTATATACTATCCTTTGGAATATTATATCATGTATCCCTTTATTCTAATTATATTAAAGTGTTTTTATTAAATGTTATTCATTAATTATTTGTATTCAAGTGTCTCTCATTTTGTTAAAAACTCTTTAACTAAAATATCATTTTAAATGTTTTAATGATTTATTCTTATAAATATTTATCACTAATATCCATGTTTTCAAAATGGTTTTAAGGATTTATTTATATGGATATTAATGGTTTAAAATGTTAAAAGCTTCAAAGTGGTATGGTACACTTTTATTAAAAAATATCTTTATTAAATGTTTTAAATGGTTTTGAAAATGGTTTTTAGAATGGATTCATTATTTCAATATCTTAAAATGTTATATTGTTATTTTAATGTGAGAATGTTATCTTTACTTTATGCTTAAGTTATGTGTTATGATTATGTTATGGTTCTTGGCCATTGTTACGTATACGGGTGGTTCTGTGATAAACCTAGGGTGGGTGAGCCCGAGATAGCTCTCCAATGCATTGGGTAACGAGACAGAGGTAAACATTAATGTTTCTAATAAGAGATTTAGGGAATATACTCTGATGGGTATTCCAAATGTGACTCCCTATGTAGCTATGATAGCTACAATTCAAGTTTGATATGGATTCCATAAGTTACCTCTATGATTTATGATTTCTGTGTGTTGCTCATAAATATTATGATTCGTAAGGTATGTTATGAATGAAAAGTTTTGGTTTCATTGATTTGTATTTATTGATGGGTTAATGTTTCCTTTCCTTATTTTATAACCCTCACTAAGCTTTTTGTGCTCATCCCAAGTTTTTGAAATGTTTTTCACAGGTTAAGGGAAAGGTACATGATGTGATGATAGTTTTGAGGAAGTGTCAAGAAATAATCCATGATTTATTTAAAATATGTTTCCTTTGATGGAAAAAAATGAATACTGTATTTGTTGTAACCACCTTGTTTAAATGTGGAATGTAATGCATGATTTTATGACCTAATTATCTAAAACTCTAAACCTGAAAGGATCTTCAATGTGAATTCTTGAATAACTAAAGATTAAGTAATGTTTAAGGCTGGGGTCTTATACTTGGTGAGTCGATCCACTACAACCCATATTGAATTGTACCCTTTCGATGACATCGGGAGAGTAGTTACAAAGTACATGGTGATGTTTTCCAATTTCCCTATGGGTATAGTTAATGGTTTCATTATCCATTTTTAATTATGTCATTATGATTTAACTTTTTGACATAAAAAACAACTTGATATATTTTGTAAAAAATTTATTTCTTCATGTTTTCCCTCTAGAAGTCTTCGCGAAGATCATAGTAAATATTGGTAGTTATCAGATTGATGAAAAAAGATGAGGTTTTTTCATTATAAAAAAGCTCCTTATTTATCTTAGGTGATAAACCCACAAAAATCCTTGTTCCAAACCTAATTACACTATTCTTATCGATATGGAACTCTTGTAGCTTACATTCCTTTATCACTTTTACCTTGTTCTTGTAGATTCATATCATCCTTTTGTGCCACCATGATCTTCTCTTGGATATATGGTTATCCAATTATTTGGGAAAGTTAGGATTTATTCCCTTATATTTTTATTTCAAAATATATCCTTTACATTTATATGAATATAGGGTACTTCTCAATCCATATCATAGAGAGTATAGTATGTTCTTTTCTACTAAGAGAATTAACTAACCTATTCACCATTCCTTGATGGTAATGAATATAGAAATCCTAATAATTTATTAGTTATAACAATATTCTTTAAGGAATTTTAAGATACTTCTAAGTGAATATATAATTTATAATATTGTGATCTTATATATGACACACTTATCAACTTATAAGTAATACCACCATATTTTTATGGAAAATATCACAGTTTCTAGCTCATAATCAAGTGTTGTGTAGTTATTCTCTTGGATATTCAACTTATATGGGACAAAGGATATCACTTTATCATTCTATATGAGTACAAAACCAAGTCTTTTCTTTGAATCATAATTTTATACCACAAAATGTTTACCAATTTTTAGTAGTGTGAGTACATGTGAAATGATTATCCTATTCTTTATCTACTTGAATGTTTCCTAAAATTATTATGTCTAGACATAATATACCCCTTTCCATGTTAACAATGTTATCAGGTGAGATAATAATGAGAAATTTCTTACAAAAATCCAGTAGAACCATACTATATCATGAAAAATACTAATTTCTATTCCACTAGTGGGTTTGGGAAATTCCTCAATTACATTTATTTTTTTGGGATCCACATAAATTCAATCATTTGTGACCATGTTCCCAAGGAATGTGACAAGCCACATCCAAAAGTCACACTTTTTATATATTTTTTAAAAAATTATCATTCTTTAAGATCACCACTATAATCTATAGATGTTATTAACAGCATTTCATTCTCTTGGATTGGATGAGAATATTATCAGTAAAAACTAATTTTTTTTTAATGTAGTGTATAAATAATCTATTCATTAAATCCATGAATTTTATAGGGGAATTAGAATGTCCAAAGGGAATAACTAGAAACTCATAATTCATATACCTTGTATAGAAATTAGTCTTCTAAATTTCTTCTTTCATCACCGTCGTTTGATGATATCCAAAGCTATGATCCACCATTGATAAGTACCAATCTTCTCATAATTGTCTAAAAAAGACATCAATACATAGCAGGGGATAATTTTTATTTATAGTGATCTTATTTATCTTTAGATAATCTATACACCACTGCATTGATCCATGCTTTTACTTTATAAAGAGAATTGGGGTACTATAAGGTGATACACTATGACATATGGACCCTTTGTCCATGTGCTCTTATAACTGTTTCTTTAACTCACTCATTTAAATTAGGGAAATCCCATAGGAAAATTTTGATATAGGAGTGGGTTTGTGTATAAGTTTTATTGATAAATCTACCTCACAGTCTGAGGAAGGCCTGGGTAATTATTTGGGAAATACATTAGTGTATTCTTAAAAAAATAGAATTTCTTCTAGGTTTGATACATTTCATTGAATCATTATTTTGATCTATATAGTCTTACTCATAGGGAATCAACACCGACACACCGGATAGATTTTCTAAAGGAGATTCATGATCATCCTTACATTCTTAGAGGATCATGGGATGGTTCTTAATATGAAAATATATTTCCTTTTCATGAAACATTATATTTTCTCAAAATACCATGATCCGGTACATGCCTAGTATAGAATTGAATTCCACTATGGGATGTATTATGAGTTTTAATAGATGATTCATTCCATATATGCTAACAAGAGAAGAGTCCAATGATTGGGTTGTAATAATTTTACCACTGGGTGATTTCATGGACATATCAACTTCAACAAATTGGTTCTTTAATTCAATAGTTTAAGAAAACATGTAAGATATAAAGGAATGCATAGAAATAGAATGAAAAGTGATTTTTTTCTATTCATGAGTCAACATGAAGTTTACCTTGTATGTAATCATTTTCTTACTCAACTTTAATGGTTGCGATGGCATAATAATTCCCATTCGCATTTGGATTTGTTGGATGCAGATGCTAATTACCATTAAAAATTTAGTTTTTTGTGCACATTCATACATAGTGACTTTTCCCCCTATATAGGATAACTTGAGCTCTCTCAAACTAGGAGATTTTCCATATTTAGTTAGAGGAGACTTCAAAATTGTATCCAGTCTAGAGGAGGAAACAGGAAGTGGTCCTTTTCTTAGAAGATAAAGACAAGATTTCATGAATTTTATAGAAAACAACGGGATCATGGATGCTAGATTCTCTAGAGATCTGTTCACTTGGTGTAATAATAAGAATGGGATCAGCGCACATGGAGTCAACTCAATAAATGTATATTGAATGAAGAGGATATTTTCTCATACCCCTACATCAAATTCACTCACTTGGATTGAGGTCTCTTGGAACACTCGCCACTTTGCATCGTCTTAAATTATAGAATTGTTAATGAGGATTTTTCATAATTCTCATCCTCATGTAATTATAATATAGATTTATTAGAAATATTGAGTAATTATTGGGACCAATCTTTTTGAGGTAAACCCTGAATCTATCTTCATAATAATCTAAGGAATCTCAAAGGACAACTTCACTCCCGAGTGAAGAGTCTTCCCACAGGTGATTAAGACCTAGAGGTAATCAATAAGGACATTCAACAGTTGTAGTATATCCTAGAGAATGTATGGGATGATGATGTTTTTGGTGATTTGATGTTAGGTCCACTGAGCTAGATACTCTGAGAGGGGGCTGAATCAGGGTATGATAGATTAAAACAACTTCCCCTTATGATCTTGTTTTTTTGTTAGACAAAACCCTCTTCTCTCTCCTTCCTATTACAGAGTATGAATAAACCTTAAAGCATTAAAAGGACACAAAAATTTTTACTTGGTTCACCCTCACTAGGCTACGTCCAAGGATCATACACCAGCGGTGTGTCAATGTACCAATTCCACTATAAGTGCACTGCTGTTTACAAGTTTGGAGTGGACTCATTGTCCATCCTGGTTTACAACCACTCAATATGAAAGCTCACTGCTCTCTCAACTGAAGTTTGATCACTATTTCTTTAAAGGATCCACCCATAGTTTATAGACCTGTAGGTTGCTTCAATATCTCTAATGAAATATTCTTCCTTAAATATTGATAGATGTTCTGTTGAAGTCTAACTTTCACCCGCAGATGAACCTCTCTTTGCACTGGGTGTACCGGGCAACCCCAATTTTTACGCACAACCCTTACTGCACATTTCATGTAATTCCTTTAATTTAAACGAAATAAAATTTTCACACAAAACTTCTTTTTATGATAAACCTCTTCTTTTTACGCGCAACCTCTACACTTCCTTGCACAGAATTTGATTCTTCTGCACGCAATCCACTTTTTGCACACCAATCATTTTCCAGGCAACCTCTGCTTTTCGCGCAAACAGTTATTTTACGTGAAAACATCTTGTTTTTTCAAAAATCTCTTGTGCACTCCAATTTCACATTCCAGAGCTTGGATACTCTCTAATTCTTGAGCTACTTTGAATGAGGTAGGTCACTTCATATTTATAAGCAAAATCGACCCCCGCATGAAAAAATCTTCTTCCGCGCGTAATCTACTTCGAGCATGAAAAACTCATCTTCCGCGCAACATCATTTTTTGCACACTACTTCAATATTTCGTGCACCTCATACATTTTCCAATTTTCAAGCTTCTGATCTCAAAACACCTCTTGTATGAAAATAACAATTCTCTATTTCACGCACCCTCCATTTTTCCTCACACCACATTATTTTTCACGCACCACACACATATTTCATGCACCACTATATTTTTTTCGAACCACACACATATTTTGCACACCACTATATTTTTCATGCACCACGCATATATTGTACACACCTCTCTTTTCCAAAAATGAATCTCTCCATTTTCTGATTTTTAGGCCCAAAAATTTGGCAAACACTGGAAAACGGCGCCACCTTGTATCTGCTCTTTTTGTACCGCCTCTAGATCATCCATTCCTTTTTCAAGGTTCTTCAATCAAACATGGATATCCATAAACATCTCTTGAACATATCATATCACCATGAAAACACCCCTTTTCAACAAATTATACATCATGGTCTGCTTTGTGAACAAACACAACACGTAGGCCCGCTTTGTCAACAAACACAATCACCTCAAAAATGCTTCAATGATACCTTGAGGGATTTTTTCTCAACATTTGAGCTGAAATAAAGACGCTTTAATAGATCATTTTTTGAAGAAGGAACTCATTTATCGTGAAAATTAAATTGTAAAATGGCTATGCGAAGGAGACAAAAACATTGGGTATTTCCGTGATTGCATCAATGATAAATGAAGAAACATGAATCCCAACTTGCTTTTGGAGAACAGATCCAACACTAATGACAAGAATGTTGTTTGAAATATGGTAGATAACCAATTTAATTCTTTATTGGTTTATCCTTACCTGATCATGGATGGTGATTATCCAATAGGCTAAACTGATATTTTTTATTTTGTTCCCTCATCTATGAATCAAGAAGTGAATGAAGGGGTGAAGTCTTTACTGGATGAGGGAGAAATTTGTGAGGTGGTTTTGTCTATAAACCATGATAGTGTGCCTGAGTTGGATTATTTTTTGTGCATCCTTTTAAAGGGACTCATGTGATATTTTGAAGATAAGTACTATTAGTGAGGCACATGACTTTTTCCAAGGTGGTAATATATATCCAGTGGACTATGAATCTAAAATTATTTTATTTTCCAAGGTCAAAGACCCTTTATCTTCGAATCATTGTCACATTATTTTTTTTGTGCAATGTTCCCTATAAAGACCTTACTGACATTCTTAACAAAAGGCTTTCTCTATTACTTCAAAGTTGGGCGGCTGATGAACAAATTGGTTTCATGAAAGGAGGGTCAATCGAATGTTCTATTGGCTTGAATCATGAAGTGATCAGTGAAATCAACTTGAAATTTTGAAGCAATGTGGACACCAAACTTTATATAAAGAAAAATCCTATGATAGAGTGGAATATAGTTTTATTAACAGGGTCCTTTCATGTATCGGGTTGTCTGTATGGTTTATTAATCTTATCTTCTATTGTTTTAGTTCTCTATGGTTTCCTACTTCATTTATGGGAAGCAAATTTGGGTTTTCCAAAGTAGTTAGAGGATTGAGGTAGGGAGATCCCCTCTCGAGCCCCTTTTTATCATTGCTCAAGCTATCCTTAGCCGATACTTTAATCATTTTATTGTTGTGG
Organism: Viscum album; assembly: GCA_963277665.1. Taxonomy (NCBI): domain Eukaryota; kingdom Viridiplantae; phylum Streptophyta; class Magnoliopsida; order Santalales; family Viscaceae; genus Viscum; species Viscum album. The sequence continues at coordinate 3,932,316 of OY728166.1, read as the reverse complement.
GTAAGGTTATCCCCTACCATAACAAGAAGTTGATAGGGGGTATCTCTGATATCATGTCCATGGATAACAACATTATATTTTTTAAGGTAGTAGATGGTTTATTCTAGGGGTCAATGAAGCTTTAGAGGTCTACGGTGCTTAGAGCAGCCAAGTTTACAAATGTGTGAATAGTAATTTTGTTTTCCTAATAAATGATAAGAGAGATGGACAAAGACTTTGAAAAACAGCCTTGGTATTCTAAAATGTTCCTTCCTAATAAATTACTTGGGTTCCCTAGTGTCTCTTAATACCATTATCATTAAACACTTTGATATGGTTATTGAGAAAATCATGGGTCACAATCTCAACTAGAAGAACAATTTCTTATAATTTAGAGGGAGAATCACTCAGATCAATTATATCCTCCCTTACATCCCTATGAACATCTTTTTCACTATAAAGGTTCCATGGAAGGTGATTTACAACATAGAAAACATTCTTATATCCATTCTATGGGATTTCCACTTGGAAGGTATGTGACATTGGCCCTCTTAGAATAATATTTCTAAACCAAGTAATGAAGGGCTATTAACTTAAATAGTATTTTTAGAACCATGAATAGCCTTCGTGCCAAACTAGTCTGGATGATAATTAAGGGGAAGACATTTTAAGTAAAGTACATGAAGAGTACTTTTAGTAATGAAGGGATCAGGACTATATTTAAATCCTCCATAATAGAGAAGATGATCTAGCCTTATAAACCTAACCACCAGAAACATACCTGATGGTTAATTGGAAAGGTAGTTATTAGATATTGGCACCAAAATTGTTTAGGAAAAATTCATGGATTCCTGAGATTCCCCACTCAGAATATCAAGTTTAGGGGGGATAGTGAGAATCCCATCTTTATATGCTCCACCTTGGATGGTGATGAGAGAAGTATCTTTAATAAAATCATGATGAATAATGATCTACACAAGTGTGTTTTTAATAGCTCTGTGGCTAGTATTTTCACTATTAGAGATTTCCATAAAACTTAATATGTTTCCTCTCCTCAGGATCATTGTGGAGAAACCTTATGGTGCAAGGAGGTTCCTTTGAAGTTTTATTACAGAATTTGGCAGGTTTGGAACAATGACATGCCAATGGGTGAGAGTATCTAGAAGGGAGAGATCAACCTTGCCTCTAAATTCCTATAGTTTCGGGAGGTGAGATCTAATTCCAATAAACATTTTATTTTTAACATTGAATGGGAAAAGATGGGTTGGTTCCGTTCATTTAGTTCATAGCATGGTCTGGTTAGGGTTTTTCAACTGAGTATTTACTAAAACAATGGTTCCATGGTGCTGACAGACTATGCACTGAAATAAAGGCTAGGTATTTGATATTAACTACTAGTTTCTAGATCCCATGGTCATCCAAGAATGAAAAATGCCACCAGTCTTCATCAGGGACCATCATAGTTATAATCTTTAAAACCATAAACTCAATTCTATACTTATTCAATTTGTGAAAAGGTTTGGTGATTTACCCTTCCCACACACCTTAGATTCCCTCGTGATCCTCCTTCAATAATGAAACTACAGTTTAGGGGAAATAGATAAAATGGAAACCTTTATTCTTGGGAAATAATATAAACATGGCCAGTTCCTACTACAGGGGTTCTATGCATGGCGGTGGAGTGGTCTGAGACCCTAAGGGATCAGTTGTTGCAGCTTTCTCAGCTTTCTTCAGGAGTGGTGATTCTCTTCAAGCAGAATCCCATGCTATTCTCACATGCATGCTCTTATAAAACCAGAGTAACATTCCATTCAAGGAGATTGAGACTAATTGGGTAGAATTCTAAAATGCAATGTCAGGTAAAGGAACTATTACTTGGTCCATTGAATACTCCATCAGAATATGTAAGCAGATAATGAACAACCACATGACCATTCTTCATACTTTGAATGATGGTAATGTTTTGGAAGGCTATCTTTCTTCTAAAGAGTCTCAGAATGATCTCCTCCATTGGGTTTCTAGCCTTTTTTTCTTTCCTCCTGAGGTTACCAACATTGTTTGGGCCTATTCTCTTCATCTCCATTATTACAGACCCCCTTATTTCATTCCTTGTAGGCTCTTTAGTCTTATATCCCTTAAACAAAAGCCTTTTGGTTGGTTGGTAAAAATTTATTGTAATTATTTATTCACTAAAATTTTAAAAAAAAATACCATGATGAATATAAATCCTTTATATTTCAACAAAATATTTATAGTCCAACATATTCTTTGGATAACACCATGTTAAAAATATTACACATATAAAAGACAATAGTGGGGCATGTTTGACTTTTCATTGAATTAAATACTATATAAGTAATAATATCATCTAATTGGATGAAAATGTTCATAAATATTTTAAATGTGAGAATGATTCATTAGATAAAATGTTAATGAAAATTTTTAATTTATGTTGGCCATTTTTACCACCATTACAGTCTGTAATATTTTATTTAATATTATGATTAAAAATTGGTTCCAAAACATGATAAAAGATATAATAAGTAAATAAAAATCTTATTAAACCATAATAATGGTTTTATTACCAGCCTTGAATATGGTAATGAAAAATGAAAACACTTCTTCCATGAAGGGAGTGAATCGAAAAATCACGAATGATGTTTTCATTTTTAGAAAATAAGAAGACACTACGGGAAAAACAGTCTTTTGCGATGGGTTATTTGCGACGGGGGTTCATCCCGTCACAAAAGGTAATGCGCGCTTTGGCGCGGGATGCACACGAAAGCGCGGGAAGGTTATTTGTGACGGGGAGATCCACCCTTCGCAAATATCGGCAACGGTAAATGAGTTTTTGCGACGGGATGTTGTCCTGTCGCAAAAGGTGTGTCGGCATGTCACCTTTTGCGACGAGCCCCGTCGCAAATACCATTTTAACCACCGACAACAATTAATGCGGGAAAGTTATTTGCGATGAGCCCCGTTATAAAAAGTACCTTTTGCGACGGTAAGCCCGTCGCAAATAGTCCCATCGCAACTAATCTAACCTATATTAACCCCCTCCGTTTTCTTTCTCTTCCTCTCATTTCTCACTTCCTCTCTATCTAAACTTGAATTTCAGAGTGAAAATTTCTCCCAGTTATTTTTTTTATGGAGAAGTTGTGAAGGCGCTTACATCAATCAGAAATCAAGTTTAAAGGTATTTATATTTTATTTAATTTAGTATTTATTTAATTGTTTTTATGTTAATTTTAATTATTGTTGATTAGTTGTAATTAAATAAGATTTAAATTGTTTTGTTAGCTGTATTTTAGAAATAAATACTAATAAATAGTAATAATTAGTAATAATTAGTAGTAATTAGTAATAATTAGTAGTAATTAGTAATAATTAGTAATAATTAGGAATAAATAGTAATAATTAGAAATAAATAGGAATAAATAGTAATAAATATGAATAATTAGTAATAAATAGGAATAATTAGTAGTAATTAGTAATAAATAGTAGAAATTAGTAATAAATAGTAGTAATTAGTAATAAATAGTAGTAATTAGTAATAAATCGGAATAAATTGTAATAAATAGTACTAAATAGTTTTAAATAGTAATAAATAGTAATTAATAGGAATAAATAGTACTAAATAGGAACAAATAGGAATAAATAGTAACAAATAGTAATAATTAGTAATAAATAGTAATAAATAGTAATAAATAGTAATAAATAGTAATAAATAGTGATAATTAGTAATAATTAAAAATAAGTAGTAATAAATAGAAATAAATAGAAATAAATAGAAATAAATAGTAATAATTAGGAATAATTAGGAGTAAATAGAAATAAATAGGAATAAATAGGAATAAATAGGAATAAGTAGGAATAAATTGGAATAAATAGGAATAATTAGGAATAATTAGGAATAAATAGGAATAATTAGTAATAAATAGGAATAATTAGAAATAATTAGTAATAATTTGTAATAATTTGTAATAATTTGTAATAATTTGTAATAATTAGTAATAATTAGTAATAATTAGGAATAATTAGGAATAATTAAAAATAATGAGTAATAATTAGGTATAATTAGGAATAATTAGTAATAATTAGGAATAATTACTAATAAATAGTAATAAATAGTAATAAATAGTAACAAATAGTAATAAATAGTAATAATTAGTAATAATTAGTAATCATTAGTAATAATTAGTGATAATTAGGAATAATTACTAATAAATAGTAATAAATAATAATAAATAGTAATAAATAGTAATAAATAGTAATAAATACTAATAAATAGTAATAAATAGTAACAAATAGTAATAATTAGTAATAATTGGTAATAAATAGTAATAAATAGTAATAAATAGTAATAAGTAGTAGTAAATAGTAATAAATAGTAATAAAAAGTAATAAATAATAATAAATAGTAATAATTAGTAAACATTAGTAATAATTATTAATAAATAGTAATAAATAGAAATAATTAGTAATAATTAGTAATAATTAGTAATAATTAGTAATAATTAGTAATAATTAGTAATAAATAGTAATAAATAGTAATAAATTGTAATAAATAGTAATAAATAGTAATAAATAGTAATAAATAGTAATAAATAATAATAAATAGTAATGAATAGTAATAATTACTAATAATTAGTTATAATTAGTAGTAATTATTAATAATTAGTAATAATTAGGAATAAATAGGAATAATTAAGAATAATTAGAAATAATTAAGAATAATTAGGAATAATTAGGAATAATTAGGAATAATTAAGAATAATTAGGAATAATTAGGAATAACTAGGAATAATTAAGAATATTTAGGAATAAATAGGAATAAATAGGAATAAATAGGAATAATTAGAAATAATTAAGAATAATTAGGAATAAATAGGAATAATTGGTAATAAATAGGAATAAATAGGAATAAATAGGAATAATTAGTAATAATTAGTAATAATTAGTAATAATTAGTAATAATTAGTAATAATTAGTAATAATTAGTAATAATTAGTAATAAATAGTAATAAATAGTAATAATTAGTAATAAATAGTAATAATTAGTAATAATTAGTAATAAATAGTAATAATTAGTAATAAATAGTAAGAAATAGTAACAAATAATAACAAATAGTAAGAAATATCAAGAAATAATAACAAATAGTAAGAAATAGTAAGAAATAGTAAGAAATAGTAACAAATAGTAACAAATAGTAAGAATTAGTAATAAATAGTAATAAATAGTAAGAAATAGTAAGAAATAGTAAGAAATAGTAAGAATTTGTAAGAAATAGTAAGAAATAGTAAGAAATAGTAAGAAATAATAAGAAATAGTAACAATTAGTAACAATTAGTAACAATTTGGAAGAAAATCAATGGTAATAAATTGTAATAACTCGTAATAACTTGGCTTAATTTCTAGTGGATTAACGACACTCCTTTTGCTCAATGAGTCTTCTCCTTTCAACTTTCACTAACTCAAAACATTATAAAAAGTATGATTCTACGTATGCATATCCAATATTGTATTCACGATTATGAATATGAATTCATAGGAACACATTTTTTACAATGTGTTCTGGTGGTGACAGTTGCAAGAAGATGATTCATCGATGAAAAGATGCCTCTTTTGTCCGACGACTCATTTACTTGCAACTTTCTCACACATAAATCACAATGAAGAATCTACTCAGAGGTACGCATATCCATTCTCAATTATACAAGAATGAATATGTGGACCTATGATTAGATTCTTCATTATGATTTCTATTTGAGAAAGTTTCAAGTAAATGATCCATCAAACAAAAGAGTAGTAGTTAATCCACTGGAAATTGTGTCCCCTATAAGTAATGGTAATTATTAAGAAGTAGTTGAAATTATTTATCTTTTTTTTTCAGATAGTGTTTTTATAATTTCACATTTTTAAAAAATAGTATTAATTTTATATTTTGTAGAAAAATATAGAACAAGGAAGTAGACAACACTCATTATTAGATGATCGTGCTTGGATAAATCATCATAGAAATCCAAATAGTTCTGGTTTAAATCCTTTATATATTGAGGGTGTTGAAGCATTATTATCATTTTCATCAACAAAACCAGAATATGTTTCAGAAGGCACAATAAAGTGTCCTTGTAAAAAATATGCTCTGAGAACGTTTGAGACATTTGATAAGGTTGGGGGACGTCTCTTGCGGTTTGGTTTTCAACTAGATTATGTTTTTTTGGTATCAAAACAGAGAACAGAGTTCTAGAGAAGATACTAATAACTTGATTTTGGATCCATCACAGTTTCAAAATTTAGTAAATGATGTTGTAGGTCCATCTGTTCAGCAAAATGAATCTCAAGGTGATATTGATTTAACTCCTGAGTTGGAACCATCCAAATTTTATGGGTTTTTGAGGTCTACTGAGGATGCATTAGATCCTGGTTGAAAGATAAGTAAATTAGAAGCGGTTGCAAAATTTATGGCTATTAAATGAGATAATGCAGTGTCAAATAAGTATTATGATTTGATATTTTATTTGGTTAAAACAATGTTACCTGAAGGAAATGTGTTGGCTACAAATTACTATGATAGCAAGAGGCTGGTTCGTAATATGGGCCTTAGCTATTGAAAGATTCATGCATGTCCAAATGATTGCATATTATATTCTGGTGAAAATGATTTGTTAGATAGTTGTCCCACATGTGGACAATCGAGGTATAAAGAAGCTTAACCAGGGAAGTCTGGATCGATTCCAGTAAAACAATTGAGATATTTACCCCTTATACCCAAGTTTCAATGTTTATTTATGCCTCAGAACACAACGCCAATGATGTCATGGCATAAAACCAAGATTTCAACTGATAAAATCTTGAATCATTCATATGATGGTGATTCATGGAAACATTTTGACCGTCTGCATCCATATTTTTCTTTAGAAGACTGAAACATGCGATTGGGTATTTCTACTGATGGTTTCTGTCCATTTGGTTCTTATGGTAGTCAGTATTCATGTTAGCCTTTCTTTATAACTCTGTATAATTTACCTCCATGGATGTTGATGAAGGAGCACTATATCTTTTTGACCTTATTAATCCCAGGACATCCAAAAAAGAATATTGATGTTTATTTGAAACCATTGATTGATGAGTTAAATGAATTGTGGAGTGATGGTGTTAGTACATATGATGTTGCTACTAAAAAAAATTTCATATTAAAATCTACATGGATGTGGATGATTAGTGACTTTCTGGCATATTGCATGTTATCTGGTTGGAGTACACATGGTCCAAAATCATGTCCTTACTGTATGAAAGACAACAATGCCTTTATGATCTTTAATGAAAAAAACTTTCTATTTTGACTATCACTACAAATTTCTTCCAACCAATCATCCTTTTCGGAGGAACAAATCTCATTTCAGAAAAGGCACAATTGAAATGGGTGAACCTACACTAATGATCTCAGGTAAAGAGTTAAAATCTTTTGTATTTGCATTACCTCCCATCACATTTAGTCCAACAGTGAACCAATAGAAAATTCATGGCTTTGGGAAAGAACATAATTGGATAAAACGAAGCATTTTTTAGGATCTTCCATATTGGTCTGATTTGTTGGTCCGCCAAATATTAGTTTTCATGCATATTAAGAAGAACTGTTTTGATAATTTATTTCATACAGTTTTGAATACACCAGGTAAGACCAAAGATACTGTAAAGGCACGATTAGATCTTGCACAAATTTTCAGGTGACCAGAACTTGAACTATTTTAAAATGTCATATCACAGAGGTTAATGAAGCCAAAAACATCTTATACACTATCCAAAGAGAGTCGCTTACTATTTTGTCAGTGAATTATAGATTTGAGACTTCCAGATGGCTATGATTCCAATTTAGGCAGATGTGTTAAGAATGGTTATATTACCGAATTAAAAAGTCATGATTGTCATATTATTATTGAAAGAATTTTGCTGGTTGGATTCAAAGTTTTGTTGAATTATATGATTTGGGATTCGATAACAGACATATCATATTTTTTTCGAGACATTTTTGTAATGAAAACAGACTACGATGCACTAAGAAAATTGGAAGGAGTTGTTGCTGTAATTATATGTAAACTGGAAAAAATCTTTCCTCCAGATTTCTTTAACTCAATGAAACATCATATATTAAATTTTGCACATGAAGATAAATGTGGAGGTCCGGTACAATTTTGATGGATGTACCCAATCGAGAGATACATGCAGAAATGGAAGAAAAAAGTACGTAACAAAGCATCAGTTGAAGGCTCAATTGCTGAAGCTTATTTCCAAGAAGAAATTTCTTTTTTTTTTCTGCTCTCATTATTTTTAATCTCAATATCCCTCAAAACACAATCGCATGTGAAAAAATGAGGGGAATGTTAATGATGAAATGGAAAATCAATTATCAGTTTTTAATCAGTAAAATCTTGGTTTTGGTGGAGTTCATGAATGATGGCTTTCAGATGATGAACATCATAGAGCTCATATATATGTTCTTCTCAATTGTGAAGAAATGACATCATTTGTACTGTGAGTACTTCTATCAATTATTATATAATTTATGTTATAGTATGTAAACTTATTTTATTTATAGGTTAAATGATAATCATATCAAGAAACAACTTCCACAAATTACAACAGATGCTCTTGATAAACGCAGACAAAAAAAATTTCTCAATGGTTTCAAAAACTACTAACATAAATTATTGATGGTTTAATATCAATTCTGTTTATTATTTATCATATTAATAATTGATTTAAAAATTTTCAGGTGTCTCAACATGGTGATAAAATTGATAAGTGACTGTTTATATTGAGTAACCCACCATCCGAAATGGTTAAATCTTATAATGCATATGTGGTGAATGGTTTTTGATTTCATACACATGCATATGAGGAACAAAAAAACAATGAACAATGGATTTTTCTTGAGATAATCGCATCACAGAGAAACTGAAGTTGACTTTTATGAAATTCTGGATGAAATTATTGAACTGTGTTATCTATGATAGAATTACATAATGATTTTTAAATGTCGGTGGTTGGATACTGAGAGAGTCTTGCATTTTCATCCAACTCATGGAATCATCGATATTAAATATTAATGCCTTCTTGCAGTAAATGAACCATTTTTACTAGCTCAACAGGAACATAAAATTTGTTACGCAAATTATTGTGCTATTTCAAGAGACTTGAGTGATTAATGGAACATAATAAAAATGAAATCTCATGAAAATCAGTTTACTCAAACTAAATGTGGTTTCACTGAAGTGGAAGGAATTGAAAATTTTCAAGAGACTGCTCAAAATCCATCTTTTTCAAAAAGAGACATGAATATCAATGATGACACTCCTCAATTAAGGATTGATGATGATGATGTTAATGATGTTATAAATGAATTTGAAATGACAAGAGATGATGAAACTGAATTTCATATGGATATTGATAATGCTGGGGAGGAAGATGAAGACATTGACATGGACATCTATGGAGATGAGAATGAATATGGACATTGACATAGTTAAATTCTGGTTATAATCATAACTAATATATATCTATATATAATAGTTGTTTTCAACTATCTGCTAACAACAATCATTTTGTGTTTCAAATGGATCCTAATCTATTTCGCGAGTTACAGGAGGCTGATCTACCTTTGGATGAGCAGGATTGTGGACCATCTGACCCTCAGCCTACTAACGGTTCAGGGGGTACGTGGAAGGGGTGGGGTCTTACATGATTGATGATTCCTGACTCTATCCCCGAGCGACATCCACGTCTTGGCTTCGATCCATGCACACAGAGGTATGGTGACCTGTATATTTTAGTTAGCTTTCATTTATTTGTTTATATATATACTAATCGTTTGATTATTTATTTCTTTTTCAATGTTTTATGCATGTAGCTATTGGACAAGGGAGTTCTATCTTGTGTAATTATTTTTCTCACCCATAGATCACATGGGAACAGATTCCCGTTGATGTGTGGTGTGACATGTTCAATCATTGGATGGTATGTAAATAAAGAATATTTGTTTTGAAATTTATTTTATTAATAACTTGATATTATAAATTATTTGTAGGGTTTATGGTATCCCATTGATGATAGCATGTGTGACGCTATACACAAGGCATGGCATGTGTCTATGCATGACCGCTTCCATCAGTTTTTGCACAATTTGAGAAGAACAATCATTAATAAAGAAGGAGTGATAGAATTTTATGAGTCATGTAGAGCCCATGAACTAGAGTACATTTCATCTCACGTTTGGGATGGATTATTTTTACACTTCTTGGGTGATGAATTTTAGAGGGGATCATTAGTGGGACGGCAGAATCGGGGGAGATAAGAGGTGACACATCGAGCTGGTAGCCGTACATTCAGTACGCATAGAGAGTATCTGGTAAGTATATTTTTTTAAATATTTTATATAACATTAAATATAAATAATTTATTTTATATTTATGTATCCAGTTGAGAATTCCAATATTATAGAGTTCGACATATATCGTAGGATATACAATGATCCAACCACTGGAGAGATTAGAGGTGATCGCCAACGTCAGATTGTGGTTAGTATTATTTTTTTTCAATTTGACAATTAACTGCATATGATATTTTTACCATTTTAAATTCAAATTGGAATTGAAAGAGTCATATAAGACTGCGACCACTCAAACATAGGCTGAGAGTCAGGACGAGATGACTGATCAGACCAGTGCCTACCATTTTGATGACGCAGAATGGATTCAGATGACATTGTATGGCTTTGAGAAGGGTCGAGTAGTTGGTATCAGCTCTCATTTGACTCATGGTGCTTATTATGGTACTGTTGCAATGTGAGAGTCCAGCTCAAGAGGAGCTTGTGGAGAGGCATCATCTTCCGCCTCACAGTATCAGGAGCAGTTACGAACTCAGTCTGAGCTTATAGAGAGTTTACAGAAGTAGTATGAAGAGATGTCTCAGCGACAACAGCAGCAGTAGCAGCAGCATGAGGAGGAGATGCGTCGATGGCAGCAGCAACAACTACAGTAGTATCATGAGCAGATGGAGTAAATGCACCGTCTGACTCATAGTTTAGGGATGAAGTTTCTTCCACCTTCTCCTACAGCTCCTCTACCTCCTCCAAAAGAAAACCCCCACAGTGATTTGTTTTTTATGTTAAAAACATTTGAATTTAAGATTTATTGTAATATTAACTATTTACAGTTTCTGTCTTTTATATTGGTACAAATATTGCATAATTTATTTTTTCTTTTAATATTATATTATTTATTATTAGTATTATATTTTTTAATATTTATTTATTTTACTAATAATAATAACATTTTATGAAATTTTTATATTTTTTTGTAAATATTGAGAATTGTAATAATTTTTTATTTTATTATTTTTTTAATAAAATTAATATAATTTTTTTATTAATAATAATTTTATTAAATATATTTTTTTAGTATTATATTTTTTAATGTCTGTTTATTTTACTAATAATAAATTTTTTATTTTTTTATTATTTTAATAATATTAATATAAATTTTTCATTAATCATAATTTTATAAAATATTTTTTTATTATGTTTAGTATTTGTGACAAGACCTTTTGCGACGGGCTGCTGTCGTAAATAATCTAAATATAATTTTTTATTAATTGTATTTGCGATGGGACGACGGACCCGTCGCAAATACTATTTGTGAGGAGACCATCATAAAACGTTTTTATATATTTAATTTATATAATCAGAGGCTTATTTGTGATGGGGAACTGCCCTGTCGTAAATAATATTTGCGACAGGCCCGTCGCAAATAGTATTTGCGACTGGCCCGTCGCAAAAAGTTTATTTATATATAATTTATATAATCGGAGGATTATTTACGACGGAACCGTCGCAAAAAATAATATTTGCGATGCCATTTTCTACGACGGGCTATTTGCGACGGGGCCCCATCGCTAAATCCTATTTGCGATGGGACCCCGTCGCAAATAGCCCATCGCAAAAAACTATTTTTCTAGTAGTGAGAGAAGACATTTGATGATGGATACTCCTTTAACATAATAATATTCAATTATATATATGATAATAGAGTTATCATTCCACTTTTTATTGGGAACATTGGGAGATAATTTGAAAATGAAATAAATTAAAATAGAAATATGAATGATTTTACCTCATGAATACCTTCTCCTTGAGAACCTCCTTAAGGCACTTAGGATTAGTCTTCTGTTGAGACCATTAGCACATAGACTTAGGGAAGAGTATTAGAAAGGTATGTGGGTAGTATTTATACAATATATAGGTCTTGAAATGTTTGAGGAGAAGAGATGGTGAGCGTGGTAGTTATAGGGGATGATAGGGGTGTTTTTTGGTTATTTTGTTCATTTGTCTATTATTTTGTATCAAGCCTCTCTATAGAAATGATTAACATGACTAAATAAATTAAATTATTTAAGAGAGTTGAAACCAAATGTGTTTACATCAAAAATACATAATCTATGATTCAAAAATTCACATTTCTGTTAAATACCATATATTATGAAAAATTACTATTCACAAAAATTAAAATATTTTAGAAAAATCCAAAAAAATCAACCATTACCATTTTTTGATATGTGGATTTCAAAAATTTACTTAATTTTATGAAAATAATTTTCTAAATATGTTAAATTAATTTTTTATATAAAATAATCATTTATTAAAAAAACCAATTTTAATATTACAATCTAATTTTTGACACTATGAAAAATTAATGTCTTATAAAATTATCTTATAATTATAATAATTTATAATATTAATTATTATATCTATTTTATGAAAAAAACTATTCTAAATAATTATATTAATTTTATAATTGTAAATAATCATGTATCTTTTACAAAAATACCAACACATAATTTACCATTTAAAAAAATTATTTAATTTTACCAGGATTTAATTATATCATATTTTCATTTATAAGATACCTAAATTTTATATATACTTTCATAGGTGATGTTACTATTCAATTAGCCAGATTACTAATTCTAATGTTCATGTCACTATTCAAAATGTCACTTTACTATTCCATCAGTATAGGTTCCTTTTTTTCTATAAATACTGCATATTTCATAATTCACATATGATAATAACATCTACATCATGTTATCTATTTTATATATGTGTTTTATAGCATATACCATTATTATAAGAAGAGAAGATTCATTGATAAAATTATGGGTCATTACATTCTTCCCCAAATTAGAAATTTCATCCTTGAAATTTCACTTTAGAAACTAAGTTGAATATAGCTGAGGGTAATTGTCCTTCATAGCTTTATTTGGTTTCCATGTCACCACTTAATAATTATGTTTTCTCTACAAAACTTTGACAATGTGAGATTTCTTGATTTGTTAGACTTTTTCTCTACGATCCAAGATCTTCACCAGTTACTCTTTACACAAGAGGTCTGTAACACCCCAAGAAATTTTAATAGTAGATTATCTTAATCAAATAATTATTTAATATTTTTTTATCAAGAAAGGTTTTAAAAAAAGCTTTTATAAAACTAAAATATTCATTTCAAGAAATATTATTTACTTTAAATAATTTTTTTAATAAGTTAAAATATATTCTTCTTTTAAAAGTATGCTTTAATATTTAATGCTTGAATATATTATTATAAATAATTATTTTTTTAATGTGGTATTAATTTATTTAAAAGGATATTTTTATATAAATAAAATCTAAAAGTTATAATTTTTTTAATCATTATTTTAATAATAATAGTTACAATAATTAAGGGTAATTTTTTTTTATGAAAACTGTTATTATTTTTAAGTTAATATATTTTATAAATATATGAATTTATATTATGTTTTGGTTTTATAAATTTTTTGAAATTATAAATTATATATTAACATATAAAAACGAATTTAAAAGAATAAAACAAAATATGAAAAATGTGTGATGTTGTAGAAATATAAACAACACTAGAAAATATATATTATATGTTTTATAAATATATATAATTATTTTATATATAAAAATTGTGATTATATATATATAAGTATATGTTTATAAATATATATAAATATATTTTTTTATGTATATATATATATATGTTTATTTAATTATATATATATATATATATTATTTTCTAAATATATAATTATTTTTTATTTTCTATATGGGTTGTATTTTATTTGTATAAATGTGCATTGATTTGTTTTTTTATAAAAAAATTTTCTTTTGATTTATTTTAATAAAATTAATATAAAATTAAAAAGAAAATGTAGCGTGACACACTTACCAAAGAGGAATAATTGTTTTACCATGACTCTTATATATGACTAAAATGAAAGGAATAAAATGTTTAAAAGATAAAATAAAAAAAAACAAAAAATAAAAAAAATAAAACATACGGATTTTTGATTTGGGGGCATCATCTTCCTCACCCAGCCTCGCAACCCCCAGTTGACATCGACTCAAATTCAACCACCATTGTGGACCTACTGTAACTTATCTATTGAAGAGGTCCCTATGTTGTTATCCTCTACCGGTGGCCACAACTACTGAGACTAGTGCCGATGAATCCCATGTATCATCAAATTTGAGCCATCCCTCCTAATCCCCAACCAGATTTTCCATTTTTCTCACATCCCTAAACGAGTAGGTCGACCCCTCCTTTTCTCTATTTATTTCCACCATTGAATTCACCCTCCTTCCTTGGCCATTTTTGGTTTTGTTTTCTTTCAAATGAATTGAATAAATTGAAAATAAATCATGGACTTATCATCTCCCATGGATTCCTTCGGAATCCATTGATATAAATATAAATATAATACCAATCAACCAATACTGTTTTCTAATAACCTATGATTTTCAACCTTGAATTTATGAAATAATATATGTTATTATTTTCAATTTATAAATCCCTCTTTGCACCCAAGAACACTAGAACCTCATCCTATAAGTCCCTCATTTTTTATCTGCTTGAATTTCAAGAAGGTTATATCCATCCTTTGATCTAAAAACAAGTAAGGATTTATTTTTCAACTTCAAATTATTATCTTTTTACAAAGGGTTACAGAAACACACACACATATATATTCATATATACACATTTATAACAGTGTATTTTCCATGTATATATATGTGATAAGGTTTTTTGTTTTATTTATAAAACCCATTGTTTGTAAGGGATAGTTTTGTTTTCAATTTACAAGGGTTTATGTAAGGGCGCTTCAAAGTATTGTCATTTTTCAAGAGTGACATATATATGTGTATATATATTTATATATACATATATATAACCATCTAATTTCAGTATATATGAGATAAGTGTTTTTGTTTTGAATTATATTTCTCAAATCTATGGTTTGTAAGGGTTGAATTTATTTGAAAAAAATTATTTTCATTTTAAAACAATTTAAATATATATGTATATATATGTAAATACATACATATATGATTTTCTAATTTAAGATTATATTAGAAAAAGATTTTCATTTTAAATTTTATCACTAAGCATATCTTTTTAAAATTTTAATTATATAAATGATAAAGTATGTTTTTTACAACGTTATACATATATAGGTATATATGTATATGCTTGTATTTATTATTTTCTATAAAACATTTTTTTCATAAGTTATAGGACATGGGATTTTTCATTGAATTCTATTTCTTAAAAGGGGACCATTTATTTTATAAAAGCATTTGATTATATTTTATTCTATAATTTTATGTACAATGATATATATATATATATATATGTCTATCATTTAATTTTTGAAATAAAATGGATTGGAAATTTATTTTCAATTCAATATGAAAAGGTTCTAAATTTCCTCTTAGTCTACCATTTTATGGTTTATATTTTATTTGTAACATTTTTTTATAAATGATATTTATTATGATTTTATGTACAATTCCAAAACAAGATATTATTTCATGTTAAAAATTGTATTTCCCCCCCTTATAAATTCATGTATAATTAGGTGTGTCCGTCATCTAGATTATAAATGACATTCCATGCATTTTTATATCCATTGTGTATTTATTTCATTATCCATTTTATTTATGAATTTTAAATAATGATAGTTATTTCAAGCATGGGATTCCACTGATTTTTTTTGAAACTATCAAGAAAATGTTGATGACATGTGATAAGAAAGGTTATTTTCTTTTAAATAAAGTAATATTATGCATGCATCTTTGAATTTTTTTGGGTTAGGATTGATAAAGGCGGGTCCATTGAAAGTGTTTTAAAAAATTGGTACCAGTATTTTATGTGACATTATGGGGAGTGAACCAATAAGTATTAAAGGAACTTTTTTCCATAAGAGTTATGAGGAATGGCCGTATGGTTTTTATTATGGTCTACCAAGTATCATAATTGAACCACCAGATATTATTATTTTAAATGTATAATTCCCAAAGATCCTTTCAATTATAATTATTTTGAAAAAAATACAGGTTTTATGAAATTATTTATTTATAATTCAAATGTTATGAATATATATTTTTAAGTTTATATATTTATTTTAAAGAAATGTGTTAAGATAATTTATTTATTGTTATAAAAATTCTTACTAGGAATTTTAAATTCTCAACCTAGGTTTCAAATTCATTTTTTACAAGTTTAGTGATTTATGAGTGGTTTATTTTTCTATATAGAGGTAGCACACTGATGATTATTTTGTTTAATTAATTTAATTTTTGTAATGTTCCAATGAAATGTAATAGTCATATCTAATTATCAAAAACCTAGACTGATAAAGGTCCTCTATTGTGTAACATGTTATGTAATTATACAGTTTCTTTTATAAAAAAAATTACATAGAAAGTTTTAGCACTGACTTCGGGAAACTGGGGTCTGGGTCATTACAATTTGTATCAGAGGAATAATCTAGAAAACTATGAAGATTAGATGTAACGACAGAGTCTAGAAGTTTATCAGTCATAGTGTTTCTTAATTCTGAAGATGAAAATTTAGAATTTTCTAGAGTCTGATGAATGAATTTCAAGGATGCACTTATTTTGAGAGGAGAATAATGTAACACCCAAGATAATTTAATAGAAATTTATTCTAATCAAGTATTTATTTAATAATTTTTTTATCAATAAAGTTTTTAACAATAGATTTTATAATACTAAAATACTCTTTTCAAGAAATACAACTTACTTTAAATCAATTTATTTTTATAAGTTAAAATATATTCAATATTTAAAAGCATGCTTTAATATTTATTTTTTTGAATATATTATTATAAATAATATATTTTTTAATGTGGTATTAATTTATTTAAATGGATATTTTGATATAAATAAAATATGAAAGTTATAATTAGTTCTTAACGATGATAATAATAATAATCATAATAATAATTAAGGGTAAAATGCTTTCTTTATGAAATCTGTTATTATTTTTAATTTAATATATTATATATATATATGAATTTATATTATGTTTTTGTTTTATAATTTTTTTAAAATTATAAATTATATATAAACATATAAAAAACAAATTTAAAAGAATAAAACAAAACATGTAAAATGTGAATTTTAAAAAAATATATACATCACTTGAAAATATAAACGATAGGTTTTATAAATATAAATTATTATTTTATATATAAAAAAAGTGATTCAATATATATATATGAATATGTTTATAAATATATATAAGTATATTTTTTATGTATATATATGTTTTATTTAATATATATATATATATATATATGATTTTATAAATATATAGTTATTTTTTATTATCTATATGTGTTTTAGTTTATTATTATAAATGTCTATTGATTTGTTTTTTATAAAAATCATTTTATTTTGATTTTTTTAAAAAAATAATAGAAAATTAGAAAAAATGCAGCATGACACAGTAACCAAAGAGGAATAAGTGTTGTACCATGAATCATACAAAATAAAAAAATGAAAAGCATTAAACCTTAAAAAAATAGAACCAAAACAATAATAAAAAAATAAAAAAAAAAAATAAAAATGGAATTTCGGTTTGGGGGTATCATCTTCCTCACCTAGCCCTACAACCCCAGGTCAACGTTGGCTCAACCTCAACCACCACCATCGACCTACCATAGAAGATCCACCAAGGAGGTCCCGCCACCATCATCCTCTACCGAAACCACTATTGTCAAGACCAGCACCGACAAGTCCCCACCATCGTTGAATCTGAGCCATCCCTCCTAACCCCCAATCATCTTTTCCATTGTTTCCTACATCCTCAAACTATTAGGTCAAACCCTCTTTTTCTACATTTATTTCAACCGTCAAATTCATCATCCTTCCTTTTCCATTTTAGTTTTGTCTGCTTCCAAAATGAATTGAATAAATTGAAAATAAATCCTTAGATTATCATCTCCTATGGCTTCCCCCATAAGCCATTGATATAAATATAAATATAATACCAATCAATCAATGTTATTTACAAATTACCGATAGTTTTCATCCATGAATTGATTAAATAATATATGTTATTATTTTCAATTTATAAATCCCTCTTTACACCCAAGAACACCTGAACCTCATCTTCCCAAGTCCCCCATTTTTTCACTTCTTGAATTTCTAGCAGGCTCTCATCCCCCCTTTGATCAAAAAAACAAGTAAGGATTTATTTTTATTCTTAAAATTATTATTGTTTTAAAAAGGGTTACATATATATGTGCATATATATTCATATATACAGATATATAATAATCTATTTTCAGTATATATATATATGTGATAAAGTTCTTTTTCTATATCTAAACCCATAGTTTCTAAGGGATAAAATTATTTTCAATTTATAAGGATTTGTGTAAGGGTTCTTCAAATTATTTTAATTTTTCAAGTTTGACAGATATATGTGTATATATATTCATATATATATATATAACCATATAATTTCAGTATATATGAGATAAAGTTTTTGGTTTTGAATATTATTTCTAAATTCTAAGGTTTGTAAGGGTTGAATTTCTTCTAAACAATTTATTTTTATTTTACAAAGATTTATACATTTGTATATATATATATATATACATATATTATTATCTAATATTAGAATATATTAGAAATGGATTTTAGTTTTAAATTTTATCACTAAGCCCATGTTTGTAAGATTTTAATTCTTTTAATGATAAAAGTATGTTATTCACAATGTTATACATATATACATTTATAGGTATATATATATGTATGTATTGATACCTATCTATAAAACTTACTATTTTTTAGAATTTATAAGACATGGGTTTTTGATTTGAAGTCTATGTTTTGAAAGGGAATGGTTTCTTTTATTAAATGGTTTGATTGTATTTTTATTCAAGAATTTTATATATAATGATTTATATATATGTATATATATATCATTTTATTTTAATAAATAAAAGGAATTAAACATTAATATTCAATTATATATGAAAAGGTTTGAAATTTTCTCTCATTATACAATTTCATGGTTTATATTTTATGTGTAACTTTTTTTATAAATGATATTTATTATCATTTTATGTACTAATCCAAAACAAGCTATTATTTCATGGGAAATAGTGTATCTTCACCCCTTGTAATGTCATGAATAATTATGTATGACCATCATCTAGATTATAAATGAAATTCCTTGCATTTTTAGATACAATGTGTATTTATTTCATTATCCATTTTATTAAGAAATTTCAAATAAATATATTTATTTAAAGCATGCGATTCTCCGGAAAATTGTTTTAGAAACTCTCTATAATATGTTGATGACATGTGATAAGAATAATTATTTTATTTTAAATAAAATAATATTATGTATGTATCTCTGAAATGTTTTGGGTTACTATTAAGAAATATAGGTCCATTGAAAGGGGTTTAAACAATTTTTTACTAGTTTGCTATGTGATGTTATGGGGAGTGAACTCATAAGTCTTAAGGGAACTTTTTTCTATATGACTTACGAATAGAGGACTTATGATTTTTATCATGTTCTTCCATGTGTCATAAATCAACCTCCATAAATTATTATTTTAAATGGATAGTTCCCAAAGATCTTTTCAATTATAATTATTTTGATAAAATAATGGTTTTCTAAATTTATTTATATATAATTCAAATGATATGAAAATTATCTATATTTATTTTAAATAAATGTTTTAAAATAATTTATTAATTTTTTAAAAACCCATTACTGGGTATTTTAAATGCCCACCCTATGTTTTAAATTCATTTTTATAGGTGGTGTATATTTATCAGTGATTCACTTTTTTATGTGGAGGCAACACACTGAAGATTATTTTGTTTAATTAAATTTAGTTTTTTACAATTTTTATGAAATGTAATAGTTGTATCTAATTCTACAAATCCTAGATCGGTAAAGGTACTTTGTTGTGTAATGTGTTGTGTAATTATTCAGTTTCTTTTATAAAGAAAGTAGACAACATGTTTTAGTACTAGCTTCGTGATACTAACATATGGATCTTTATAAAGTCATTTTATAGTCATACAACCTCCACATCTAGTACAAGTGATGGGTCTGGTATGTTCTTCCTAAGGATAGATACATAGAAAACATCATGAACTTATGCTATATTTGGTGGATGTGCAAGCTGATATGCAACTACACATATGCGATCATGGTTCTAAAAGGAGACAATATACCTTAGGCTAAGCTTCCCTTTCTTTCCCAACATCATGACCCTATTCCATAGTGATATAAAAAAGAGGAATTTTTCTCTAACATCTAATTCCATACCCCTTTTATATTTTTTTTCATAACTCTTTGGTTGAATATAAGTATATTTGATGTGTTTTTGAATGTCTTTAACCTTCTTTGTCATCTCTTGTACAATATCGGTTGTAAGTAATTTTGTTTCTCCAACATCATCCCCAAATGTTGGAGTTCTACATTGATTCCTATAAAGTGCTTCATAAGAATCCATTTGAATACTCGATTGAAAATTATTATTATATGAGAAATAAACTAATTGGAGATTCTAGTACTATCCACCTTTATATTCCATTAATTAGTCTCTTAGCATTCCATCAAGCTTGTAAATATTTCATTTGGATGGGCATCAGATTGCAAGTGATAGGTCATTTTGGTATTCAATTCATTATAAAAAACATGTTGAATACTTATATATAATTTATATATGAACCATGTCCATGATCATAAATGATTTATAGTTGAATCCCATTTTCCTCTCCACTTTCTTCACATATATTTTTTTTTAAAAATTTCCAAGAGATAAATCCTCCTAAATAGTGATGAAGTGAGAAGTCATGGTGATTATATCCACTACTAACCATATTGTATTGTTTCCTTTGGATTTCCTCAAAAGAGTAGTGAAAAATTTCATGGTGATGCTCTCCCATTTCAACATGGGTATAAGAAATGGTTTCATTATCTCTTTGGACTCCCATCTTTCTAAATTGACATGAAAACATACTATATAACTTTAGATATATTTTGCAATATCCTTCTTCATATTTTCCCAATATAATTGTTCTTTATGATCTTGGTAAATCATGGTACTTATAGGATTGATGAAAAAAGATGAGTTGGGTTCATTATCCAATAACTCCATCTTCATCTCAGGTGATTAGTAAACACAAATCCTTATTTCAAATTGAATCATTCCATCATCATCAATATAGAACTCTTGTATTTTCCTTTCCTTTAACTCTTTCACCTTGTTTTGTAGCTCCATATCATACCTTTGTGACACCTTGATCTTCTATTGGATATATGGTTGGACAATAATTTTGGAAAGGTAGGATATATTACCTGTTGTTATGATTTCCAAATCCATACTCTACAGATCCATGAAGATAGGATCATTCTCAATCCACATCATAGATAGAGTAGTATGTTATTTTATACTAAGAGCATCACCTACCATGTTCACCTTTCCTATATGATATTTAAAAGAGAAATCATAGTCCTTGATTAGCTATAAATATCTTCATTGATTCATGTAGGGATCCTTCTATGTGAATATATACTTTAGACTATTTTTATCGATATATAAGTCACACTTATCACCCTAGAGGTAGTTCAACAAAATCTTCATGGAAAAATAATAGATGATAGCTTCAGATCAAGTGTCATGTAGTTATACTCATGGATCTTCAAACACCATGAGAAATAGGGTATCACATTATCATTATTCAATTGTACACAACTTAAGAAATTCATTGAATCATCATTGTATATCACAAAACTGTCTCCACATTTTGGTTGTGTGAGTGTTGGTGTAGTGATTAGCCTATTCTTGACCTCCTTGACGCTTTCCTCACATTATTCTATCCAGAAATAATTTACCCCTTTCTATGTTAACATAGTTATCAGGATATATAACTATGAAAAATTTATCACAAAACTTCTATAGTACCCTTATATTCCATGAAAACTATTGATTTATATGAAACTAGTGGTTTTGGGAAATTCCTCAATTACCTTTTCTTCTGAATGGTCTAAAAAATTCCCTCACTTGGGATCATTTTCCCTAATAATTTGACCTTCTGCATCCCAAAGGCACATTATGATCTTGAAATACAATTTTTCATTCCTTAATGTCGCCAACACAATCCATATATATTATTCATGTTCCTCCTTTCTCTTGGAGTAGATGTGAATATAATAATTAAAACTACCAAATTTTTTTCAAGGTAGTATATTAAGAATTTATTCATCAAATCCATGAATGTTATAGGGTCATTAGTAATTATGAAGGGAATCACTAGGAACTCATAATTCCTATACCTTGTACAAAAATAATTTATCTGAATATATTCTTTCATCACCTTAAGTTGATGATATCTAGAATGATGATGCACCTTTGAGAAGTACTGAACTCTTCTTAATTGGTTAACAAGTCAAAAATCATTGGGAGGGGATAATTTCTCATTATGTATATCTTATTGATATCTTTATAATCAATACACAACAACATTGATCCATCCATTTTATTTAAAAAGAGCATTGGCATACCCTAAGGTGATGAAAAATGGAATATGAACCCTTTGTTCACATGATATTTCATCAATTTATTTAACTTCTCCACTTAAAGCAATGCCATCCTACAAGGGAATTTTGAGATATGAGTGGATATAGGTATAATTTATATTGAGAACTCTACCTCATGATTGGGGGAATAACAAATAATTATTTGAGAAATACATCAGTGTGTTCTTAAACAAAAAGGTTGTTTCTTTCATGTTGATACCTTCAATTGAATCAATCATTTGGGTGATGTAGTCTTCTTAATAGGGCATTAACAAGAACACTATTTATGGATTTTACATAGGAGATTCAAGATCATCCATGTATTTGTAGAGGATCAAGGGATGGTTCAGAATATGAAAAGAGATTACATTTTCCCAATAGTTTATGTCTGCTCTATATAAAGATATAACATCCATGCCATTTATAACATCAAATTATACAATGGGATGTATTAAGAGATTTGTTGAATGAATATTAACACATAGTCCAATAGAAGAATATTTTAACACATCGATTGAAAAAATTTGACTAGTAGGTTTTTTATAGATATCTCTAAATCAAGGTATCAAATATTCAATTCAATAGTTCTAGAAAACATTCTAGATATAAAGGAATTCATAGAAATAAAATCAGTTTTTTCCATTATTGATTGAATAATAAGTGTTCCTTATAAGACATCATTTAATTTCTTAACTTTATAAGTAGTGATGGAATATGATTTACATTGATCTTTTAGAATTTGTGGAAGCTGATGTTGATTACCCTCAAGAAGTCGATGTTTAGGGAACTAGAATTTATAGTTCCCTTACTCTCGATAGCTGAATCATTAAACCACGAGTGTTGTATTAACAGATTACCTCCTTTCCTCCATCAATTTGGATAAATTATTTATGTATATTTGATATTCATGAGCTTGATATTATTCTCTACCACTCATGAATCATTTCCCCACCCCCTTGAGTAAATTTAGATAATTATTTATCCAAAATTTGACACGTGGGTGGTTGGATTGTAGCAACCCAAACTTTCATTAATGGAAATTCCTCTTGATATAATTAAATGTCTTATTATGGATATATAAAATGTAAAATTAATCGATTTTATGTTTTTGTATTTTAAAATACCGTTATGAATTGTGACTGTTTCTAATATAGCTGTTGAACAGTGATCACATGATTAGTATAAATATAGGGCTTTAAAAAATCCAATTTAGTTAGAAAAAGGAAGCGACGACCTCATCCAATAGACTTTCCCCATACGAAGCCAATTTTTCAAAGATCAGAAAGGAGGTGGCATCATTGGGATTTGCTCTTGACCAAGCCCAAGATGAGCTTGAACACGTTAAGGTTGAGCGAAACTGACTACGAGAGAAGTGGAAGTTAATAGGGATTACCACCAGAGCGATGTTATCCGAGCCACCCCAAGAGTCTATCACCATCGTACACCTTACCCTTAGGTATTATGCGGGTGTTATAAGAGGTTATATAACAAGACCCTAGCACTATGTCTATGTATAATTAATGTGCATTCATTTTAATATTGTTACTTTGTAAATAGTTTTTAAAGTACAAATAGCATTTTTAGTTAATATTCAACAAAGAAATATATTTTGATGAATTATTGGATTTTTGAATTAAATTATATTTTAATAAATTATTATTATTATTAAATTAACTTTTATTAAATATAAATGATCATATAATTTTATGAATGCAATTGTAATTTTTATTAAGGTTTGAAAGCTGTTTTTGTTAAAACCCACGAATTTTTGATAAATTTCAGGTTATTTTAAAAGTTCAAATTCACATATTTATAAAATTATTTAGATAAAATGAATATTATTTTTGGAATTAGGAAGTCAAAATTATCCAATGGTAATTTTTTCATAATTTTCTGAGATAGTCGAATTTTTGGGTAAAAATTAAATACCGTTTAAATATATAATGTATTTTATGACATCATAATGACCAAATAGTGATGTAATAAAATACTATAAACATTATGTTTGGAAAATATATGTTTTATAATTAACATAATGTGATTTTATATTTGTTTTATTAATTTTACAAAGCTTTAGTGGACCCTCCAAGACTTATAAAACATTTTGTCTTTTTAAATTGTTTTCCATGAGAGTGTGACTCAATTCCACATAATCAACCCTATTATTTTAAGAAGTTCGGCCATTTTACTTATAAAATATTTTTTCCACTCACCTTAGGAAAAAATCATGGGAAAAACCATGGGCTGGTTTGTGGTACTGATTAGTTTAATGTGGGGTGTCCCAAACCTAAATAATAAAGAAATCTCTCTCCTTTCTTATATAAACCCACCCAAGATCCCACTTCCTCTTCACTCAAAGTATTTTAATTTCGACCAACCCATGCCATCCTCTCTCTATAATCCCCCCAAGGTTCTCCAATATTCCAATATGCCTCTTTTGAGTCTCTCCCAAGCCTTTGGAATCACACTTCCAAGTAAGAGATTTCTTCCTTTCTCATTTTTGTCGAATTTTCTTTAAGTTGTTATGACCTTTTGTTTTCAATTAAAAATGTTGGGGGTATGATTTCACACCTCCCCATACTGCACTATTTATTTTTTTATTATGTGATACCCCTTTCTATCTCATTAATTCCTCCCATGTACACCCGTTACCATGCTGAAATTCCTTGAGGGATTTCTCTCTCATCTTTTACATCTAAGTAATTATTTTGTATTATGCATCTAAATTCAATTAAGTTTGTTGGGACATGTATCTATATGACTCCCCTTATTGTCCATTTCATTTATATATGATGAGACACCATTTTATCTCTCATCAACCATTTTCATGAATCCTTATGTCATGCCGTTATGCTGACGAAATTGCACCGCGTTTTTCCAAGACAAGATCATTGTGTAGTGAATACCATACCCATGTCTCTATCAAGGGTATTCACCTTTATAAACATATACATATTTAATGGTAAATTCATGTATTTATTACATATTACTTAATCGTGGAATAACTTATGATGTTGATTGATTCCATGATCCATGTGGCACACTTATGCATGAAATGAAATTTTTAAGAAGGGTGCACCCTGACAGAACTCCAATGCATTAGGTAAAGTATAATATCATGATACGTTATGTGAAATATGTGTTTAATCATTACAATTCAAGTTCAACAAGTTTTGACTCATGCTTCATGTGCAATGCGGTTTTACTCATGCTCTATGTGCGATGATAATTCCATGTTAAGTGTTGTTGCCTCATTTCCATGTTATGATTATCATGATTTATCATGCCTTTATGTTCATGTTTCTCTTGTGATCCATTGATATGCCTATTGTCTAACATGTATTTTACTCCTCATTTTATTCCATGTTTATTCCCTTACTGGGATTTATAGCTCACCCTTTTCTTATGCATTTCCTTAGGTTATACCATTCAATGCTAAGTACGAGGGAATATAGTGGTCATGTAAAGAAAGTTTTCAATAAAGATGTTGTGTGTTTTATGTTCTATGATGTTATGTAATGTTCCTAATCCACAAAGATACTATACCTCTTGATATTCCATGTTGTATCAAGTGAAGAGTTTATGTAATAAATCATGTTTTAGTGTGTAATAAAGAGCAGGGTTTTTATATGGATCCTCTTTTATCCATTGTCATTTGACCCAGTAGAATGAAAATCCATTATTCTATTTTTATCATCATAATGATCAGACCATTATTTGAACTTCATCTCCACTTTGAGAAAATATCAAAAAACTTATTCATAACTCCTAATGTATTATACAGGTAGAGACTTTATAAGATGTGGTTTTAAAAAACTAAAGAATCTATATATTTTGTTATAATTTATGGAAACTAAACCTGAGACATACCTTGAACGCCTTGTGAAGTTTTCTTGGTAAGTTTTGATAGATTCACATTCCTTTTTCTTCAGCTCTATGAATTCTCTCTCTATATTTGTATGAATATTTCTGGAGAAATACTTGTTAAGAAATATTTTATTAAAGTCATCAAACTTCATATCTTCTATTTCATTCTTCATCTTGGCATTCTTTATCAATTCCCACTAGTTATCAAAATCTCCATATAAAAGACAATTGTATAGAGTCACCTTATCATTCTCAAAATAGCGGAGGATAGAAAATATGTTCTCTATTGAGTTAACCCATTTTTCTGAAAAAAGATGATCATTTTTCTATTAAATACTAGTGGTCATTGCCAAATTAAGGAATCAATGGATTGTTGCTCCTTAAAAGGTGAAAGTAGATGTTCCACTAGATTTAGTTTATTATTCATATCCTAAGACAAATGGGTAAGAATCTCCATGATGTTTTAAACTCCCCCTCTCATTGAATTTGGGATGTTATTTGGGAAATCATTGAATTGTACCTCACATGAGTTGTTATCCTAGTTTCTCCTTGTTCCCACCATTTTAAAAAATTTAAATGGTTTGAAAAAATGTAAATAAAACAAAGAATGAATAATTAGTTTATTATTTTATGTATTTAACTTTAAAGGAATATCTTATAGGATCCATATGTTTATAATTTTTATAAAAAAAATCTTCTTGGATGTTTACATATAGTCTTTATTATCCTAAAGAATTTACATAACATTCTTTAATAATATTTACCAAATTTAATAAAACTTTCTCTCATACAATCTATAGTGAACATATGTTTTATTAAAAATCTATTACAAGTTTTGTTTGATAATAAACATAATAGCATAACAATAACATCATCCAAAGGTTTAGTATCCTGTAAAAATTAGGCTCATACATAAATTTTTCATAATAAATCATAAAAGTTATTTAAGCCTTTATTATATATCTTCTTAATGACCCTCACGTTCTCCTTAAAACATGTAATCACCCTAGGACATACATCAATGAAGGGGGTGAGATAAAATCCTAGAAAAAAGATGAATAAGGGACATGAATCAATATAACATGATTTTAAATAATATTTATCATCATAAAATAAGTATAGGATCATAATCATATTAATTAAAGGAATATTTAGATATGGTAATGGAATGTAGAAATGCAAAAAAATGAAACATCATTTCTTAGTCTTCAAATACAACACAAAGTTGAAAACAAAGCCGAAATCATGTTCACACATAAAATATTTTCATAATAATAACATCATCATTTTGAAAACATCTATCATCATGTTCATGCATATATCAGATTATCTCATGAAATACTTCACATTAACCAATACATTTGGGGGAAATATAATTCTAGTCCCACCCGTCACATCATAAAATTTACATAACCATGCATTCCACATAGAACATATAACATTAAAACTCATAAAAACCCATGGAAATAAATGAGTTACATAATAATTTAATTAATCATATATTCATGAATAAACAGTGGGGTTCCCAAAAGAAAAAGGGGAAATATACATGGAATAATGACCTTCAATCTTGAGTAAAGAAGAAACAATCTCAAGAGGAGTCAAGATGTGTTTGGGAAAGAATAATTCTTTTGGAAAATATTTATATTTTTCATAAACCAAGTTGGGCACATGTATATCATAGAAAATTAAAGGTAATAAAAATGAAAATATATTTAAGAAACATTATAGTAATATCCATACTTCAATTTGGTATGAAAGAGGTAAAAACTAATGAAAGGGAGTTGGTTTAGAGAATCCCTGTACCTTATGTTTGAATGATATATGCACTTTTAATTAACATAAAATATAATGAAATTAATTTCATTAAATAAGAAATTAATAACCTTATAAAATTTATTTTATTTATTATAATTTTATTATGTTCATTTATGGAAATTTTGATGACTTATAATGGTCAATTTTGTTGTCATGTGAGGATTTGTTTCATGGTTTTATGGTCGATTCCCTAGAGTGTAATTATTGGAGCTCTTTTGAAATGGAAGTGAAACTCCAGAATTGTTATGAAATGGTATTAATATATTTCCTTAATTTTAAATGGTCCTATATATAATTTTTTAGATATGAGAATGATACATTAGATATAAATTATTGAAAATGTTTAATTTATCTTGTCAGTATTAATGGCCATCCTGAAATAATATGATTTTATTTCATATTATGTTTATAAATTGGTTCCATAACCTGATACAAGTTATAATATGTATATTAAAATATTAATTAACCATAATATTGGTTTTTCTGAACATCTCTGAGGAAGGTAATGGAAAAATTAAACTTATTGTCCATGAAAGTGACGAATCGACATGTCACATATGATGTTTTCATTTTTATAATAAAATAGAATAAAATAGATTTGATGATGGATATTCCATTAACACAATAAAATTACATTATATATATATTATACTGGAGTTTTCATTACACTTTATATAGGATATGTGAGTAAAAAATAAGAAATTAAATGAAATTAAAAGAGGAAGTATAAAGTTTTTACTATTGAATATATTCACTTTGAGAACCTCCTTAAGGAATTGGGTTGGTTTTTTTAGACTAGTATCTCTTATATATGGGGAAGAGGATTGGGAAGTTAATTGGGAAAAATTTAGACAAGATAAAAGGCTTGGAAGGTGTGAGGAGAAGATGTGGTGATTGATGGTATTTATAATGGAGGAGAGGGGTGTTTTTGGATTATTTTATTAATATTTATTATTATTTTGGATTAACATTGTCAATTGTGATGTTTCCCATAACTACATATATTAAATGGAACATGAGTGTTCTAACCATGGTTTCTTACATTATCAATACGTTAGTGAATAATTAATCTATCATTTTTAAAACTATTATTTACTTATACCGTGATTTAATTATATCAAATTTGAAATTACAAGATAACTAATTTTTTATACATTCAAAGGTGAGTTTACTTTTCAATTGGCTAGATTACTATTCATAATGGCCATGTTACTATTTCAATGGTCATGTTACTATTCCATTGATATATGTTACTTATTTTCTATAAATACCACCCATTTCATTCTTCACACGTCAGAATAATTTTTCTATTGGGTTCCATATAACCTTTTATAAGAAGTGAAATTTCATTGATAAAATTTTGGTTCATTATATGTAACATTTCCATTTTTCAAAAATCATTGTGGAATGAAGGTAAACATTATTTTATATTTTTAAATTTCATTAATATCATAAATATCAGGTTTATTATTCAAATATACTTATATTTACCATTCATGTGATGTGGGGATGAAAAATGAATCAAATCACTTCATGGAGGTGGTAGTCCACACGTATGCATGAACTAAGTTATACTTTTTGTTTTCATGGACTTATAAGAATGTAAATTGTAAATTATTTTTTATTAAATATGAAAATGTCATTAATATCATATATAATCATTAATTTGATCATTATAACTAATATTGTGAGGTGGGAATGGAACATGAACTATATTGGTATGTGAGGCGATAGTCCTCTATACACTTGAATGATGAATTCCTTTCCCATTTGATGTTAGAAGATAAGGTTATAGGTCATTACCTAACATAATAAAATCTCAGTATATAATGGGTATTGGAGTTTGTATTTTATCATTTTTAAATAAGTATTATGTTTTTTTGAAGATGAGATAAATATAAAAAATGTAGATAATAAACTAACAACTTATTTGGGAAATAACCTTATATTAGCACCTTAATCCTTATAAGGTTGGTGTTTTGAATAAAGTATGGCCTCTAAAACGAGTGTATGAATTATAGGTTGTGATTTGGGAAGGTAGTGGATAAAAAAAAAGTGTTTTTATTTGTGAAGTAATGTAACAGCCCACATATTATCATTGGATTGAGAAGACGATGATGCATTATTAGGAATTAAGTGAAATTACAAAGATACCAAAGGATGGAAATAAATGCTGATGGGTTTCAATAAATATGGTGGATGATTTAAACTTTAATAATAAAATAACCAATCCAATAAAACCAACCCAAAAAAATCACTATATGATGCATGATAAAAAGAATGACAAATCAACTTATTCTTTTATATCAAAAACCACCAAAGTATACTACAACGAAATCCAAACTAACATCAAAGTAAACAATAGAAGATGAATAATAAATCTCCAAGAAAAACATGCTCCACCTGCTCCATAATCCAACATCACCAAAAATAAAAAGTATCATGAAGTAGTTCTAAAGATGTGTGATACTTTACATTTTCCCATGTCCCGATATATGACATCTGCAAAAGCACAAAAGTGTTGAAGATGGGGTGAGTACTAAAACTTAGTAGGTTTTGCCCAATGATTTCCCTACTGAATACACTAGGATAGAAAATTTATCAACATTTATATAAAACAATTCTTATGAAACAATTCACAACATAATTTATAAGAAAATACAAACAACTTATATAAATTGTATATAAATAAATATAATCAAGTGGAATGTTACACAATTTTCCAGAAAAAGATATTTTTATGAAAAAAAACCAATGCTTTGAATCCATTTATGAAATAATTCTCAAAATAATTTATAAGAAAATAAAAAAAAACTTATAAAACTTTTATATAAATAAATATAATCTAGTGGAATGTCACACAATTTTCCAGAAAAATATATTTTTATGAAAACAACCAACCAATGCTTTGAATCCATTTCACAATATCCATTTTGGAATAACAATTCCATTCCACCTATCCATACATCCAACCATGCATGTAACCTGGACCTCCCTATACTCACAAAGGGTGATTCATCCTTTCACGAATCCATCCCCTAGTGAACCATTTTGATGGGGTAGATCCCTAAACCTTATCCATAACACTAATTTTTGGGACATAATCCTTACCCTTATCCTTCCTAAATGCACATGAACACACACAACCATTATTCCAAATGATAATGAAAAAACAACCATTTCATCCTTATCGGTAAAACCATTCTTTTATTAAAAACCATTAAACAAAATAATTCAAATAAACCATCCCAAATTCATTTCAATAAAATCCACCCTTTCATTGAAAACATTTTTATTAATCCCTTTAACACAATTCTAGAAAATACTCAATTTAAAAGTAATATTTTAAAATCAAGAACCAAATCACTTTTGTAAGAACAACTAATTACCATGTTTCCACAAACTATCACTCAAGAGGGTTTTCAACAATCATTACACATCCAATTCACAACCAATTTCATACAAAATAATCAATTTGAAATCAAGACAATCAGTTCTATCCGGAGGAGTCAAGAATGAATCCACCGACCTTGAGGTTTTTACTAAAAATAATAAATATATTAATAACCCCAATGAAACTAGGTTAAATATTCATGAAACCACCTTACATCTCTCCTGCTATCACAAAAAATACCAAATATAAACTTATTCACCTTGAAAAACCATATATATACCCACAACAGGAATAGATCTAAGAAACTGAGAATAGGGGAAAAGTATATCTAAGAAAAACATCAAGAATGATGAAGAATGAAAACTTACCACAAGAATTTGGCTTCAAAACACCAAGGGATGGATTTGGATCACATCCAATTCACTTGGGAGAGATTATCCAACATTTGAGAGACCAAAATCCCGAGCTAAGGCCATATAGGTGAAAAAATGAGACACTTAATGGAAAAAATTCTAGATCCACCTTTTTAGGATCTAACTTTGACCTTATGCATAGTTTAGTCCCACAATTAGAAAAACCATATGCTAACCATGCATTTTCCATTTTCTTACTGATAACCATTTCATAGTCACATTACATTGTATCTATAACCATGATCCAACCTTGCCGATTCAACAGTGTCAAAAGACCCATGCCATTTTCAAAGCACAAGATTTATCCTAGTCTATTACATGGTTTGGATAAACCATGCGCAACCCGTGTGCCTTCCCTTTATACCCCAAAACACATTTAAAGTTCTAAAAACTCTTCCAAAATTTAACCATATAATTTATATACTTAAAATCATAAAGAAAGTGTTACTTAACAAAAACTGTGGGGGGATATTCTCCCCACCATTGGTCATTCCATCCATGGAAAGTAGAAAACCATCGGTGTCTTGAAAGAGTTCCATCCAATGCTATTTTATATACTTCTCATACTCACAAGTCTATTCCTGAACATGAATATGTTTCCATAAAACCTGTATTAGACTAATTTTATTTCCATGAATGAATTTCTATTTCTTATCCACAATCCACACTGGGATATTTACCAAAGAAGCATCCAAATCTAAGTGAATGTGATTCCATCTGATCACATAGTTAGAATCAGGTTGATACTTTTTGAGCTTAGATACATGGAGCACATTTTGCATCATGCTACACCATGGTGGAAATTTCAACTAATATTCCACTTCTCTAAATCATTCTAGTATCTCAAATTGGCCAATATATTGAGGGAATAAATTTCCCTGCTTCCCAAAACATCGATGTCCAAGCCTTGTAAAAATTTGTCAAAATGAATGACCACTCACTGTGAAGGAAAACGACCATCAATGATGATTCACATATGATTTGTAATGACTATGAACCATCTCCATCCTTTTTTTGATCAACTAAATATTCTTCATTGTTTCTTGGACAAGGCTCAGCCCAATTAGTGAAGTCTCACTTGTTTCCACCCAATAAAGTGGATAATGAAAAGGACACACATATAATTCTTCAAACGGAGCTATGTGTATCATTTCTAGATATTTATTTTTATATGATAACTCAACCAATAACACATGATCTTCCCATGAGCCACTAAAATACATTACACAAGATCGCAGGATGTCTTTCAACATTGGTATCATCCTTCTGGATTTCCCATACGTCTGAGGATGATATGCCGTATTCACAGTCAATTGAGTCCCAAGGGATTTCTATAAGGATGTCCATAAATGAAATGTGAACCTTAGATATCTATCTAAGACTATTTAAACTAGTATTCCATATATATTTTTTTTATCACTTCTTGGATATATATTTTGGACATTTCCTACCCCATACGAGTTTCAAAAATAGGGATGAAATGAGATGACTTGGTAAGACGATCCACTATAACCCATAGGACATCCTGTTTCTAAACCATTCATGGGAGGCCTGTAATAAAATACATAACTATTTATTCCCATTTCCACACTAGGATGGGTAATGGCTGGAACATACATGCTGGTTACTGATTCTCTACCTTAACTTTTTGATAACTTAACCACTTTAAAAAAACTCATCCACCTTCCATTTCTTCCCAATTCACCAAAACTACACTTTTAATGCCCTATACATTTTTTTATTCCAAGATTAACAACCCATATAGAATGGTGGAAAGCATGAATAATTTGTTCATAAAAATAAATAGGTGAAACCATCTGATTTCTAAACCACAACACAAAACTCCGATCATATTTTTAGCCCTCCATGGTCTCCCAACAATTTTGTTTTAAACTCATAACCATGATTTATACATCAGATATTTTTTCCTTATTGACCATATTTACCAAATTTGGAACCAAATAATCTGAAAATAAAATGGTAACATCAACTTGGTCTTCAAATTCCATATGCATGTTGGCTAGGAATAACATCAACTTCCACTCATCTGAAGCTTCTTTTTCCAACTGCACATATGAATTTTTTATTAATGCATCATCCATCAAGTTTTATTTTCTCAGTGTATACATAAAGTCAAATTCACACATCTGGAGATACTCTATGCATCTCTTTTTCCTCATATTCAAATCTCATTGTGAGAAAATTTGTTTCATGATCTTATGATCCCTGAAAACTATAAATTTTTCTCCAAAGACATAATGACGCCAAGTCTTCAATGTATGGACGACTGTAGTTAACTCCAAATAATGTGTTGGGTAATACTTCTCCTTAACTCTCAACTACCATGATCCATAAGCAACAACACAGTCTCCCTGCATGAGAACACATCCCAACCCAGATCCCTAAGCATCAGAATACACCATATACTCTTATCCTAATTCTGAAAATATAAAGATAGATGCTAATTTAAGATGAACTTTCAACTCTTGGAAAGACTTTTGGCATTCCTCATTCCATTGGAATAGAACGTTCTTCTTTATCAAAGTTGTCATAGGTTATTCTAATAATGATAATTCATGAAAAAATCATTGATAATAACTAGTGATACCAAGAATGATTTGTATATCAAAGTTGTTCTTCAGTGGCTGCCAAGAGATAACATCATTTATCTTCTCTGGATCCACTAAAATGCCTCATTTGGAAACTACATGGCCAAGAAAGTTTACCTCTTGTATCCAAAAATCACACTTAGATAGTTTGTAATACATGTGATGATCTATCAAGATTCCCAACACTTTCTCCAAGTGTTTCTCATGATTAGACCTTTTCCTTGAATACACCAATATGTCATCCAAAAACACCACAAAAAAGAATCCATATATCTTTGAAATATCATATTCATCAAAGCCATAAACATTTTTGGTGCATTAATAAGACCAAAAGGCACTAGAACATATTCATAATGGACATATCTACTTCTGAAAGCTATTTTTGGAATATCGTCCTTATAAACTCACAATTGGTGATATCCCAATCATAAGTAAATTTTAGAGAAACCATGATCTCCCCTCAATTAATTGAATATTTCATCGATGAATGGAAGTGGATATCAATTATTTATTGTAACTTAATTAAGATTATAATAATCCCCACATATTCGAAGAGTGATGTCTTCTTTCTTTATGAATAAGACTAGTGTTTCCCATAGAGATGTGCTTAGTTGAATGAAACCCCTACTTTCCAGCTCTTCCAACTGAACTTTCAGCTCCTATTAATTCTATTGGTTCCATCCTATATGATATAAGGGAAATATGACTAGTCCTTGAAATTAGATCAATTGTAAACTAAAATTATCCTATAGGTGGTAACCCTAATAAGTTTTTTGGGAAAAAATCCCTCAAGGCATCATTGAAGCATTTTTGAGGTGATTGCAATTGTTGACAAAGTGGACATCTGAGTGGTGCATGTTGACAAAGAAAAACAATGACATACAAATTTTTTGACAAATAGGATTTCATGATGGAATGTCGAGTTCAAGAGATGAGGTCAATGATCCATGTTTGATTCAAGAACGTCGACAAAAGGAATGAATGATCTGGAGGCGGTAGAAAAGAACAGATATAAGGTGGCGCCATTTTCCAGTGTTTGCCAAATTTTTGGGCCTGGAAATCGACAAATGAAGAAAAGTTTTTTTTGAAAAGGGACTTGTGCGCCGAGGACTTGGAGTATAGGAAAATTGTGCGCAATATGTTTTTCAAGATCAGGAGATCAAAATATGGCAAAGGAAACAAGTTCGCGCAAGTTTGGGAGTTGGTCTCGCAAGTGTCTAGCAGGACAAAAGACTTGCACACTGAGACTGGGTTGCGCAGGTGACTTGCACGCCATCGCGCAGGGGGGTCAATTTGCCTATAAATACTGGACCACTACTCTTCATTCTGAACTGGAGTTCAACACTTTGAGAAATCAGAGCTCCCATCACGTAGGTGTGGTGGTCGAGCAAGTGGTGTGTGGTCGCGCAGGTGGGACTTGCGCGCCAGGGTGATAGTTGCGCGCCAGTGTTTGAAGCTGCACGCCGGTGTGGAGTTGCACGCCAATATTGGATTGGACGTAAAAGGAAGTGAGTCGCACAGGTTTGGAGTTGAGGAAGCTTGAGTCGCACAAGTGTCTGAGGACTTGCACGCCCGTTGTGACTTGCACGCCGATACTTGCACACTGAGATTGACTTGCGCGCCAAGTTAGGTTTGGTTCTAGCAGTGATTTTCAGGCTGCGTGGAAGCTGGAAGTTTTCCCGATACCTTCAGTGTAAAGAGAGATTCATCTACGGGTGAAAATTGGGCTTCAACAGAGCATCTACTTATAGAGGAAGATGCATTCGTTCATGCAAATGAAGAGACCTACAAGTCTATAAACTGTTAGTGGATCCTTTCCGATGCAGTGAGCAAAGGAAGAAGAAGAAGGTGATCCTCTCCACCGACAGTGACCCAGAGAGGGAGAAACAGGGAGTGACCCTTGGGAAAGCAGTGAGCTGACCCTAAATCTTGTAAAGCTAGTGAGCCTGGGACAGAGTGACTGTACCCGAACTTTGTATCCACATCTAGTGAAGAATAGTGGAATTTGGTACGACCGGAAACTTGTCGGCGTATACTCCTTGGACATAGCCCAGTGAGGGTGAACCAAGTAAAAATCTCTGTGTCTGCTTGTTTTCTTCCCTGCATTGCATTCAAAGCATCATCATTAGATAAAGAAGTAAAGAAGTGATCATAGTTTACACACAAGAGAAAACAAAGTGACCCTTGTAATAAAGAGGTCAAGATCCAGTGGGGTAGGAAGAAATTTGAAAAATAATATCCATACCCTGATTCACCCCCCCTCTCAGGGTATATAGGCCCCCTATTGGTCCTAACAATTGGTATTAGAGAGAAGGTTGCTTTTATCAGATTTGTTTGCTCTGAATTGGTGTAGTCAATCTGTGTGTTTAAAGATACAATTTTTTCTTATCTCAATCTGCCATGGGAAAAGGAAAAGCATCAAAGAAGAATCGGAAGTCTGGTAATTTCCCTCAGTGTTGAAGTGTGTATGGAAAAAGTGTGATTCAATTAAAAGAATCAAACAGATTACTGAAAGAAGGCCTGGATGAATCTGATAGGGAAAAGATTGATTCACTCAATCAAGATGTTGGAATGAGTGAAGTACATGAACATCAAAGTGATACCGAAACAACTAATGATGATGAAGTTTTGAGAAGGAAGCCACCAGTAGATGCTGTCAACATGACAAAGAAATTGGACCGGAAATTGGATGGAGAAGTCAAATCTAAAGATATCCGGATAAAAGTATTAGAGATTGAGGTCAACAAGCTAAGAGGCTTAAATCAAAGGCTTATTGATGTGGCTAATGACCTAAAGTAGAATAATTATTCTCAAGGTGATGAACTATAAAAGGTGGATAAAATGAAAGGAAAACAAAAGGCTGGTGGTTGTGAAGAAAATCAAAATTCTAATTAAGTTCAAAATATGAAAGCCAAAATTGATGATCTAGCTACATAGCTATCTGAGCTAGTTTAGAAGAATCAAAGGCTACAACAAGAGAATTTATGTTGTTTAGATTCTGTTGAAGAAGAAAAATTGAAAGTGAAGGAGAAAAGTGACATGGTGGAAAAGCTCACACAGGAACTAGAAGATGAGATGAATAGCGGAAAGAATCTCAGAAGAGAACTCAATGCCCAAATTGAATCAAGGGATATGAAGATTCAAAAGTTGGAAGAAGAGCTATAATCAGTGAAGAAGTAAGTGGAGAAATACAGTGCTAAAGGAATGCCTAAAATGAAGGATTCCTTACACTTGCTATTTGATTATCCTTCGACAGGTGATGACGAAATGAAAATAAAATTTGCTATTTCTGAAAAGAGGCAAGAAAAAATTTTCTCATCTAAAAGACCATACATTCTGGGAACAAATGGTATCAGATTTGATAAATCGCCTCTCATGCAAGATAAAAAGAGAGCTGTGAAAAGTTCCAGATGTGAAAGGAATCCTATAGGTGCTGGAGATAGGCCTAAGAGGATAGTTACAAAAAGTAGTGATGACATGTGCTATTTTTGTGGTATTCACAGCCACACATCAAGCTTCTGTTTAGAGGATCATGAATAAATATCAGGCTATGAAAATAGAAAATTTGATGAATCTGAGAATAAGAAGAAGCATCCTAAGAAATCAGAGAGTAGAGTCTCTCAAAGGAAAGCATTCATAAAATGCTATTACTTTGGAAGAATGGGACACACCATGAATATGTGTCAGGAAGCTCAGTAGCTCAATGTCAGAAGAAGAACTCTAGCTACATCAACATCTCGATATAGAAATGATGAAATGAGGTATGTTTTTGATGGAAGATGTTTCATATGTTCTGATCATGGGCATTTATCCAAACAGTGCAGCAAGAAGAAAGCAGAGAAGGAAAAGGAACCTAGAAAGAGAATTTTGACTCCAGTGATGCATTATGAAAAATTATACACTGGAAGACAAAGTGGTAAGATGAAGAATATGCTTAGAGTCTCAGGGGAATCACATCGAGCTGAACGAAAGGTGTATATTTCACCTCCTTTGTCACACTCACAACCGCCCTCTAAGAAAGAACATGAACATATCTGGAAGAAAAAGGGAAAAAACACAACAGTTGTGTGTAAGGAGAATGCACGTTCATTGGAGGACCCACCACCAATGAAAAATAGGGTGGCGACTCATAAATCTGATAAAAGGTAGATAAATAAAGAATGCATTGAAAAATCCACAAGTCATGTGCCACAGAGAGGACTGGAAGAAAAAGAAAAATCCCTGCAATGGTGGAAGAAGCAAGGGAAGATGACAAGCAAGGAGATTCCTGATCAGAGAAATAATCAAGGAAAATGGAATTTTGGAAGAACCTCAAAGAAGGAAACGTGTAATAGTGGGTTTATACCCCATGTGATGAGAAAGGTCGGGCCTATAGAATCTACATAATAGAAAAAGGATCAGCATGTGGGTAATGAATGCTTAGTCATATGGCCAGAGCAGTTGAAGTTGGCCAGGAAACTGGAGGAAGAAAGAAAGGAGTGTGATGCACTCCAAGAAAGAATCAAAGGGTTGACCCATCAGGATCAACCAATACCCTCATCTCGAGGATTCGAGAAAAACCCCTCTCCCTATGTATATAAATGCTATTAACTGATGATTCATGTGTTTCAGGTTTTAGGGAGATACGATCCAAGGGGAAGTGGCATCTAAAGATGAAAAGTGAAGATGTGATATGCTTTAGTGTTTTGATTGACTCAAATCAGGTATCAAAGTTGATGATGAAAGGGAGAAACATAGCACAATAGGAAGTGATTGTGTTATTGACTTTGTCTCTTGTTTCCTACACCGAGTTCCAACTCAGTAGTCTTAGAGATTTTGTTAATGGCTCAATTCCGACTGGAATATGAGAATAAATGATGCATGAGGAAAATAATGGTTATGGGTCTATACAGATGGGCATAAAAGATGGAAGAGTTGCATAACATAGGGGGAGCATTCTATATCTTAATCAGATGCAAGATCACAATGTAATATAAAGGATGAATGTTTATTTTCATGAAGAATGATTTGGATCCAAGAAGTAACACACATGATTTCATGATTATCTATTCTGTTCTAACAATGTGGTATCAGATGACTGCTTTTAGGATACCAAGAAGCTGTGAGATAAAATCAAAGGGGTGTCAACAAAAATCTTAGAGAAGATGTTCAAAGAAATGACATCATTAAACAATGACATGGAGAAAAGTAGCTGAAAGAAATGAATCCACTGAAGAATTAGTCAGTGAACAATTTCCTGACGAATGTGTTGAGGAAGAAAGTAACACAAGGGAAGCAGAAGTGGCTTATGCTGATTTAGAAGAAGACACCGATGATGAACAAAAAACTGTCTAGTCTGTGCCTACAAGAAAGCCAAAGAGCTGAACTGAAATTGATAGACAAAATATCATTGGTGATCAGGAAGATCCTGTTCAAACAAGAATAATGAAGTCACTGCAGCAGACATCTTTCCTATCTAAAGTAGAGCTGAAATGATTTGCTGATGCAGCTAGAGATGATAACTGGATTCAGGCCATGAATGAAGAGCTAAATCAGATTGAGAAGAATTAGACATGGGAGATTGTTTCAAGGCCATCTGATAAAGACGTCATCTTGACTAAATGGGTATTTTTCAAGAAGATGAACAAAGATGGCATAGTGATTCAAAACAAAGCACAACTACTGTTCAAGGGGTACTCCCAGATAGATGGAATAGATGATGATGAGACATTTGCACTGGTTGCAAGGCTGGAGACAATCAGATTATTCCTAGCCATTGTAGTGCAACGGAAGTTCAAAGACTTCCAGATGGATGTCAAATCTACATTCCTGAATTGGATTCTATAGGAAGAAGTGTATATCGAGCAATTAGATGTTTTTCTCATTCGTGAGTATGAGAACAAAGTTTGCAGGATGAAGAAGGTGTTGTATGGGCTGAAACAAGCACCAAGGGCATGGTACTCAAGGCTTGATCAGTACTTGAAGAAACTTGGTTTCCAACGTGGAGGAGATGATTACAATCTCTATTTCAGCAACGATAGTAATCAAAGAATGATGGTGTTGGTTTATGTCGATGAAATAATATTTGGTGGATCAGATGAAGCTCAGTGCAGACATTTTTCCGAATTCATGAAAAATGAGTTTGAAATGTCAATGATTGGAAAGCTAACATTTTTCCTTGGTCTACAGGTGACACAGTGAAGGAATGAAACATTCATTTCTCAATCCGAATATGTCAAGGGGGTTTTGGAAAGATTTGGAATGGAGAATTCCAAAGAGATGAAGACTCCAGTTGCTACCCAGATGAAATTATCAAAAGATGAGGTTGGCAAGGTAGTGAATATTACAGAATATAGGCAGATTATTAGATTCTTTCTATACTTGACTACAAAAAGTCCTGACATTGTATTCGCCACATGCCAAGTAGCAAAATATCAGTGTAATCCCAAGGAAAGACACATGCTTGTAGTGAAAGGAATACTTCGGTATATCCAGGGCATAATGGATTTTGGCGTGACATATACTAACAAATCTCAGACAGAGTTATTGGGAAATACTGATGCATACTGGGCTGGTTAAGTAGATGATAGAAAATCAACGTCAGGTGGTGCATTCTATCTTAGTGGGCTATGTATTGCTTGGTTAAGCAAGAAGCAGGATTGTATTTCGTTGAGCACCGCAGAAGCTGAGTATATTGCGGCCACTCAAGCATGCACATAGTTATTGTGGATGAAGCAGCAGCTTGAAGATATGGGATTTGAAGTTAAGTCTCCGATCAGAATCCAGTGCGACAACTCAAGTGCTATAAATCTTAGCAAAAATCCCGTCCATCATTCAAGGACAAAGCACATTGAGATTAAGTATCATTTCATCAAGGAGAAGGTGGAACA
Source organism: Viscum album (assembly GCA_963277665.1). NCBI lineage: Eukaryota > Viridiplantae > Streptophyta > Magnoliopsida > Santalales > Viscaceae > Viscum > Viscum album. The sequence continues at coordinate 3,890,384 of OY728166.1, read as the reverse complement.
AGGACTTGTGAATTTGGAGTATGTTCCTACAGAGTTACAGGTTGCAGATATTCTGACAAAGGCCTTACCCAAGGAAGCATTCAAAAGGCATCAACTGGATTTGGGAGTTTAGTTGATTCCCCGCACTTAAAAGCGTGTGGATGTGGAACACCCCCCTCTCCCCGAGGTATGATTTGTTTTCCCTAATGTGCTGATATGTGTTCTCTACTCTGTTACATCCTACAAAGGAGTGACCTTTGGGTTCGTTGACAAAGGGGGAGAAAATAATGTTTGTTCAAGGGGGAGACAGTGTGGAGATTTGATAAATCATGAATGATATGGGGAGAAGTTGACAGGTGGAGCAACCAGATAGGGGGAGTTAAAGCTAGTTGAACGTGCTTAGCCAGAGCTTAGCTTGGACAACACATGAAATAGGGCTAAAGATGGGTTAAAGCTGTGAGCAGAAATGAGGAGCGTATAAATATGACGATGCTAGAAGTGAACGATCAAAGAATAGATATCACGACAGCTGCGGATCATGATAAAAGCATAAGAGTAATGTTGGAATGTGGTAAACATATTTCCAAACAAAAATTGGTCTTCCAACAAGTCCTTCAACAATTGGTATCAGTTTAGAACAAATTGGTATCAGTTTGGTGTCAATAGTGGATGTCAGAGATGAAGTGATTCATTAATGGACTTTTCATTTACTCTTGTTTCTCATGCCGATCATTGCTCATGTGGGCTTAGAGAATGTGTTGAGTAAATCCATGATCGCTATCAGAATCGCAAAAGGCGAATGGTGGATGAAGAATTAACGATGTATCTTTCTATAAAAGAGTTGTCAACAAACCCAAAGGGGGATATTGTTGGGAAAAAATCCCTCAAGGCATCATTGAAGCATTTTTGAGGTGATTGTGTTTGTTGACAAAGTGGACATCTGATTGGTGCTTGTTGACAAATCAAAACAATGATATACAAATTTGTTGAAAAATAGAATTTCATAATGGAATGTAGAGTTCAAGAGCTAAGGTCAACGATCCATGTTTGATTCAAGAATGTCGACAAAAGGAATGGATGATCTGGAGGCAGTACAAAAGAACAGATACAAGGTGGCGCCGTTTTCCAGTGTTTGCCAAATTTGTGGGCCTGAAAATCGATAAATGAAGAGAAGTGTTTTTGGAAAAGGGACTTTCATGCCGAGGACTTGGAGTATAGGAAACTTGCGTGCCATATGTTTTTCAAGATCAGAAGATAAAAATATGGAAAAGGAAACACGTTCATGCAAGTTTGGGAGTTGTTCACGCAGGTGTCTAGTAGGACAGAAGACTTTGGCCCTGAGACTGGGTCGCGCAGGTGACTTGCGCACCTTTGCACAGGGGGGGGGGGGTCAATTTGCCTATAAATACCGAACCACCCCTCTTCATTCTGAACTGGAGTTCAACACTTTGAGAAATCAGAGCTCCCGTCGTGCAGGTGTTGTGGTCGCGCAAGTGGTGTGTGGTCGCGCAGGTGGGACTTGCGCGCCAGGGTGATAGTTGCACGCTAGTGTTTGAAGCTGCGCGCCAATGTGGAGTTGTGCGCCAATATTGGATTGGGCGTAAAAGGAAGTGAGTCGCGCAGGTTTGGAGTTGAGGAATCTTGAGTCGTGCAAGTTTCAGAGGAGGACTTGCACGCCCGTTGTGACTTGTACGCCGATACTTGCGCGCCGAGATTGAATTGCGCGCCAAGTTAGGTTTGGTTCCAGCAGTGATTTTCGGGCTGCGTGGAATCTGGAAGTTTGCCCAATAATTTCGGTGCAAAGAGAGATTCATCTATGGGTGAAAATTGGGCTTCAACAGAGCATCTAATTACAAAGGAAGATACATTCCTTAATGAAAATGAAGAGACCTACAGGTCTATAAACTATGAGTGGATCCTTTCCGACGCAGTGAGCAAAGAAAGAGGAAGAAGGTAATCCTCTCCACCTATAGTGAGCCAGAGAGAGAGAAACAGGGAGTGGCCCTTTGGAAAGCAGTGAGATGACCCTAAATCTGGTAAAGGCAGTGAGCCTGGGATAGAGTGACTGTACTCAAACTTTGTATCCACATATAGTGAAGAATAGTGAAATTTGGTATGACCGGAAACTTGTCGGCGTATGCTCCTTGGACGTAGCCCAGTGAGGTTGAACCAAGTAAAAATCTTTGTGTCCGCCTGTTTGCTTCCCTACATTGCATTCAAAGCATCATCATTAGATAAAGAAGTAAAGAAGTGAACATAGTTTACACACAAGAGCAAACAAAGTGAGCCTTGTAATAAAGAGGTCAAGATCCAGTGGGGTAGGAAGAACTTTGAAAAAGAATATCCATACCCTGATTCACCCCCCTCTCAGGGTATATAGCCCCCCTATTGGTCCCAACAAAGTTCTTGGAGAAAACATCTAGAAATTGATCAAAGACTGCTAGAATACTGTTACCCTTGATCTATTCCATCGATTCCAAATTTAATGATACCAACTGATAAGAGATCATTCCCACTACTGGTGCCAAAAAATCTGATGCACCTGTCTTTAGAACTCTTTCTTCTAGGAAGAGATTGTTGGTGCCATCCTCAGTCATGAAAATAAATTTTTTGATATAACAATCGATATGATCCTTGAATATTATCAAGCAATCCATACCCAATATTACATCATAAACATATGTCTCAAACACCGACAAGTCCCATTTTAGTTCATCTCCATCAGTATTTATAGAATATGATCTATACAAAAAGGATCCATATTCTCTTTGAATAAGATAAGTTTGAAATTTTATCACAAAAGGAATCATTTCATGTTTTAAACACAAGAAATCATTAGCACGAGAAGAAATGAAGTAATGTGATTCACTAGTATCAAACAACACTTTCATAGGGGAAAAATTCAAAATAATTTTACCTCTCAACATAGATTGTCTTGCCTAATCATCTAGAATCACCTGATTAGCTCCATATAATTTCTTCATCACTACATGCTGCTCCTTTTTTTGACTTTCTAATATTTCCCTTACTAATGATTCATGGTATTTCTAGAATCACCACATCTAGCTATGTTCTGCTGATGGGATTGATTCTTCTGTCCTCACCTCATGGAAGCATATGATTCTTAAGACACCTAAGAAGTATCCTGATCACCCAAACTTTAAGAATTATGACAATAGAACTGAATATACCCCATCTAGTTTCATTTGTGGCATGCTCTAGGTGGTTTTGTACACTGTCGCTTCATGTAGTTGAACGAACCACCTTGAAAACCTATAGTATGGCTCTTAGGTTTTAGAGGAAGATTTACCATCCCATTCATTTGATTCTGATTCCCTCTACCACCATGGAAGTAAGTGTAACTCTTCTACTTGTTTCCAGCATTAGAGTTCCCACCAGTTCTTATGGTTATGAACATAATTCCTCCTCCCATAGATCCTAATATGTCACTTTTAGCCACAATTTCTCTATTCACCATCACTATATAATATGTGATATAGAGCATGACTATATTCAAAAAAATCTCCTGTCTTTATCCCAATTCAAAGATGTGTTCATTCAAGGATTCACTAGTTGTAACCTCTAGTGAAAATCACACTAAATTCATGAATTTATCCGCATACTATTTGAGAGGTATATTTTCCTACTTCAAGATGAAGACGTCTGTTGTTCTCTGAATCTTGAAATTATTAGGATAGAATTGTTTCTTGAACAATTCTTAGATATCATCCCATAAAAGGCCTTGAACCACATTATTTTATACCACTAGATCCCTCCACTAGTGTGCAAGATACTCTATAATATACGTTTCTATCTTGGATTTCATCTCCGTTGGTGTGTTGATAAAATATAAGATATGATTCATCCTATTCATCCACACCTCTACCTCTTCTGATTCTGAATCACCCTAGAAGATGGGTGGATTCTATTTTTGGAACTAGATGGAATGATCCGCTTGTCTTGGCTCATCCCTCTATTTCATTATGTCCACATCCTATAATTCTTGGATGATACCCTAAACTAGTTGTTGGTTCACTTGTTGCTCAGGTGCAAGCACATTTTCTGTAGCTTTTTTTGGTTGGTTTCTATGATGGATACTGGGTTCCATTTTCTAAATATACAATAAATTCCATAAGTCTCACTCTTTAGCCACTGAAGTCTTAGCATTTTAAATTCTAACACATCAACTATCACCACATGATTTTCCAAAATAAAATTTTTCCATGTCCAACTATCTTTGAAAAATTTTCTACTCTCTTTTGAAAATCAAACCCTTTTCAAAATACACCAATTATGATCCTTTCAAATTCTTTCATTTGAAAAAATGAAACATTTTTAAAAATCAAAATAGTGCATCAAATAATATATCATTACACAAAATGAAATATGAAATCCAAGTGGGGAGTCATCCCTCTAATGCATTTCATTCATGTCTCATTGACTAAACCCATGACAATGAGATTCCAATATCCTATAAGTGTCTACAAAAAAATTATATAACCAACTACCTAGTAACTTGAAGTTCATCATAAAAAGGTTATCTACGTATTTTTATGCTCTATAATTCAAGTCCCATAAATCATACTCCTTTGTATGATCACAACCCAAGGAATAGATAAAGATGCAATTAAACTCCAAAACCAAGAATATTGATGACTTCTTATTCCACAAGAAAAAGAACAGGCTGATACCATTTATCTAAAATAGGCTTTTGGACTGAACAAATATGATACCATTTTCAACGAACCATATATTATAATTGGATTCTGAAGGCAGTGAAGTGTTACTAGGCCTTAAGTGACATCCCCAAGATGCCAAAGGTTGGAGATAAATGCTGAAGCATTTCAATACATGTGGGGGATGATTTAAAATTTAATAATAAAAAAATAATCCAAAAAAAATATTCCAAACAAACCACTATACGATGCATGATAAAAATAACAACAATTCAACACATTATTTTACATCAAAACCCACCAAATCACACTATAATAGAAGCCATAATAACATCAATGTAAACAATGTAAGATGACTAATAAAACTCCAAGAAAAACACAAGAATCTATGCTTCAAAATCTATATTCTTCAAAATCCCTAAACATCCCAAGTATCACAAAGTAGTGGTAAAGATGTGTGATACTTTACCTTTTCCCATTTCCTCGTAGATGAAATCTACAAAATCATGAAAGTTCCAAAGTAGGGGTGAGTACTCAAACTCGATAGGTTTTACCCTAATGACTTCCATACTCATGCCACCAGGATAGAAAATTTAGAAAAATTTATATAAAATAATTTATATGAAACAATTCCAAAAATAGTTTTTAATAAAATATAAACACCTTCTAAAAACAGATAACAACTAAATATTAACAAGTACCATGTCACCCAATTTTACAACCAAACCTATTTTTTCATGAAAAAACTAAAAAGTTCTTTTAATCCATTTCTAAATATCCATTTTATAATAAACATTCCATTCCACCTATCCACACATCCAACTATCCATGTAACCTGGACCTCCCTATACTCATGAGTGGCAAGTCATCCTTTTACTAAGTTATCACCTAGTGAACCATTTTGATGAGGGAGATCCCTAACCCTTATCTATTCCACTAATTAAGGGGGATAATCCTTTCCCTTATCTTTCCAGAATGTACATGAACACACCCAACCATTATTCCAAAATCCAATGCCAAAAACTACCATTTCATACTTTTTAATAAAACCATTATTTTATTAAAAACATTTAAACAAACTAATTAAAATCAACCATACACAATTCATTTCAATAAAATAATCCAATTTATTGATTTTTTGATTAATACCTTTACCAAAATTCTAGAAAATCCTCAATTTAAAACCAAAAACCAAAGCAATTTTGCAAGAACACCCAATTCCCATGTTTCAAAAAACCCTCACTCAAGAGGGTTTTAAACAATAATCAGATAGACAATTCAAAATCAATTTCACACAAAATAATAAATTTGAAAATAGGACAATCATTTATAGAAAGAGGAGTCGAGAGTGAAGCCACCTACCTTGATAGTTTTGGAAAAAACGATAAGAGGATGAAGAACACCAACGAAACCGGTTGAATCTTCACAAAACCACCATAGATATCCTCCCCTATCACAAAAAAAAAACAAAATATAAACATATTAAGAATTCAAAACATTAGATCTACCCATTTCAGGCATAGATATAAGAAACTATGAAGAGGGGTGAAGTAGATCTAAGAAAAATATCCAGAACGATAAAGAATAAACACTTACCATAAGAATTGGGCTTTAACGCACTAGGGGATAGCTCCAGATCAATTCCAATTCAAATAGAAGAGTTTATAAAACCTTTGAGAGACCAAAATACCATTTTAGTACCACATAGGATAGAAAACTAGGCACTTAAATACAAACAAGCGTTAGAACAACTTTTTTAGGATCTAAATTTGACCCTGCGCACGGTTTAGTCACACAGTTAGGAAAACTCTATATTAGGAACTACCTTAAGAATGTCCCTAGAATAGTTACCTCACATGGTCTCTATAACCATGAACGAACCATTTCAAACCCATTTTCTCAAAATACCCATTTCATTTTCAAACGTACAATTTTTCCTAGGTTGTTGCGCGGTTTGGATAAACCGTGTGCAACCCATGAATCTTCTCTTTAGCCCCAAAAAACACTTTTAAAGTTCTTAAAACTCTTAAAAACTTCACCCATATACTTCATATACTTAAAATCATAAATAAAGGGTTACTTACTAGAAATATTAGGTGCTACAAGTAATGAGAATTAAAGTTTCTCTTTTATAAGAGTGGGGAGGGGCATTATTGTAATTTATCAAAATATTAAATTAATATAAATGTAAATTAAATTAAATTAAAAATCACTCCAAAGTGAGTTATTTATAATATAACATGATTATGGTTCAAAATAACCAAATCCAAAATAAATTCTACATATTTTGACTATATTTATTCTCATATCTTTTTTAACCCTTATTTAACCACTTTAACTCTTATGAGGGAAACATTATTTTTTACACATTGAGGATGAATATAGTTACTATTAAATAAATATAAAATTTAAAAGACAAATAAATTGACCATGGATGATATTTTTAAACTAATATTATTAAATTGGATGAATTTATTAGTTTTTGGATTTTTATATCATTTAATAAATTATTATTAAATATAAAATATCCATTAGGTAAATATTTGGTACTATTCATTACTTTTGATTTAATAATATAACGATAAAACTTATAATTTGAAATATTTTCTTAACATATAACTAACAAGTAATTTCCATATGTAAAATTCATAATTTGTATTAATTATATAATAAAATATTTATGTTAATATTATTAACACTATTTTTTTGACTTTTTAATTAATTGAATAATTACTGTATCAATATTGTGTAAGAATTTTATGTAATCATGTAATCACTAAAAATAAAAAAAAATACCATGATAAAACTAAACCCTTTATATTTCAAAGTAATATTTATTTTCCAACATATTATTTATATAAAACCATATTAAAAATATTACACATATTAATGATAAGTGTGTGATATGTTTGAATTTTCTTTAAATAAAATACTATATAAGTAATAATCACACCCAAGTGGCCCGATATGGTTATACATTTTACCCTTGGATTATTGTTGTTTTTATTGAAAAATAAAATTAGATTTATTTATGTTTTAGGTCATTTTATGGTCATTGTAATTTTATTTATAACCTAAATTACTCAATTTACACTTTATAGTGATAATAAAAATTACTATGTTTACCACTCATATTGAAAAAATAAAAGGGATCTATTTTATAAAATTTTTCCTCATGATTAAAAATATGTAATACATCTATAATATTTAATAACATATAAGTGGTTGAATTAAATTTAAAATTAATACTTCCAAACACAAAAAAACATAATGTTTTAGTAAAATACCATTTTTAAATATAAAATTTTTTTATACTAAATTTAGTTAAAAAATTTAAAAATTTATAGATATATTTATTTCAATAAAAATGATCTAATGAAAATTTAAATCTAATAAAAACATAATTTTAATTATAAGTATTTTAAAATAAAATATAGTTTTCAATAAAAATCTTTCTTTTTCCTAGTAAATATTTTCAAGAAATCCTCCAAAATTCATCGAAAGAGAATTTTTTTAATGACTAATTTAAATATAATAATAAAATATTCGAATAAAAATTATATAATTTGAAAATAAAAATTTTAAATAAAATATTCTATGAAATGAGGCTAATAAAACCACTTAAATTTTTATTTTAATAATTAATTAATTTATTTATACCAAATATAACTAAATAATTATGCAATACTACTAAATATTAAAATATTTTATTTTATCATTACTTTGGTTATTACATTTCCCCCCTCAGAAAATTGAATCCTCACAATTTTTTATATAGTATTTGTAACCATATATTGATTAACTTTATTGAAATCACACATTGTAATAAGGATCATTAAAGTATACTCTTAGAAAGTGTGAAAGGGATGTACGAAGGTCACCTGATATAACACATACTATGGTTAAAATTAGGATAACATTTTTGGGAAATTAAAGCACATATATGGAAGACAAAACTAGCTACCATGGTTTGATAGAGAGTGATAAACAATATGGTACTGAAAAATTTAACCACCACAATATCATAAATCTGAAACAGGTTAACATGCCATTAATATATTAGTTTGAAAAGTAAACAAATACCATTTTTTTTTCAAAATCCATTTAATTGAGTAGAGAAAATCCATTTCCATATATTCTCTGAACATAGGGAAATAAAGTTACTTAATGAGTAAAATTACATCATTTAATAAATTTCCACCAAAACAAAAAATGTTAGTACAAGATATGATAATTCACCTAATATAATAAATCTTCATATGAAAAAAGTACATTAAAATACAAAATTCAAAATCAATACCCAAAATTAAAAATAGATCATTTAATGAATTATTATACATAAATGTCCTCAAAATTAATCTATACTATGATTGAAACCCAAAATCATAATAATTTTATGATATAGTTTTCCAAGATAAATTTTAACATTTACATCAAAATAACATCAATAACTCTTAATTTATCATACAAAAAATGTAGTTTCATAAATCACATAATCTCGACGATATGTTACTAGAGTCCAAAATGAACTTGGTATGATGAATATAGTCAAAGTGGTAATTATTCATTCATCTAAATAAAAAGAATATTGACATAATTATAATTTTTATAAATCCTTCATACTTTTAAATTAATCCAAAAATATGGTTACTAAAAATGAACTATGTTACAATCACAAAGATGATAGTTTATATGCATCCAAAAGTAAATTTTCTATTTTATAATTATCATTATTAAAAGAAGGTGAATTTTATTATATCATCTAATTATTATCAAAAAATTATAAATATAACATCAATTTTTTTTATATACCTATATGTATTATTCATGTGATGTGTTGATGAAAAACAAATCACATTGCTTCGTGAAGGTGGTAGTCCGCACATATGCACAAATGACATTATAATTTTTTTATTTATTAAAATGTCAGAATATAAATAATATATTATAATTTAATATTGATAAAAATTTCATGAATATTATATATGAACATTAATTCCATCATTACCACTAGTACTTAGATATGGTGATGGAAAATGAATTACATCAGTTCGCGAGACGGTAGTCCACCATACAAAAGAAATGAAAAATTATTTTTTCATTTTTTGGAAGAGTATATAGATATAATTCATGAATAAAAAAAAATTAAATTAGAATATATCATATATAATAGAGTTATTATTTTAGTATGGTTGAATAAGTCTTGAGGTATGTGGAAGAAGAAACAAAACAAAAACATGAAAATAAAAACTATAAATCTTCTTTGGAAAACCAACATTGATTTACACCTTACACCTTATAAGGTTAATGTTATTCCTAAAATAAGGCCTATATAATGAGGGGGGATATAATACTAATGTATTCTGTTTTTTTAATTTATATTACAAAATGGTTTTGAAGTGAGATGAAAGTAGAAGAATATGTTCAATTTAATAAGAGAGGGGAGGATCACTCTTGGAATTTCCAAATATATTGAAATAATGTAAATTAATTTTAAATTACAAGAAGATCATACATTATATATATATATATATATATATATATATATATATATATATATATATATTAAAAAAAGGCAATGTCCTGGTAAAATACCAAGACACAATTTATTAAAAGTAAGAAAGGAAATTACATGAGTCTGAAAGAGGAAATTTTATTACAATATTTTTCATAGAGAGCGCAAAAGTAAACTAGAAAATTGTCGATCCACATAATGGCATGGTTTATTTCATTGTTAGAAAGACCATCTGACACCATATTCACTTCATGGCAGGCATGGGTGGAAATGTATCTGAGCTCTAGAAGTGAGTCAAGGCAGTTCTTCCAAATCGCTGTAAGAGGCCAAGCAAGATGAACCACACTATTCAAAAATGCTTGAACAATGGTGGTGGAGTCACTTTCAATCCAGATATTCTTCCAGCCATTTTGTTTAACAAATTTAATGGTGTGAATTAGCACCAACATTTTAGCTTCAAGGGAAGATGTGACACCACAACTGCTATAGAAACAACCATGGAAATGACCGCGAAAGTCTCTGAAAATGGCTATGCAACCCACATGTCCCAAATTTCTTTTAGAGTCACCATCTACATTGATATTGATCCATCCAGAAAGAGGATATTTCTAGAACACCTCAAAAAAGAATTTTGGATGAGTGAAGATGCCATCAATCCTAAGACGTTGCAGGATCACAAAGTCACTAATCAAGTTGTCACAATGAGATTTCTGGATCATGGCAGCATCCCTAATGGCAATCGGAATTATCATCTGACCTGTAATAAGGTTAGAAGAGTAATTATTATGAATAATGACATTTCAATCATACCAGAAAATGTATAGGATCTCTGCAACAACATATACGAAGAGGTTCTTAATTTGTGGCGAAGAATCAAGCTCAAAAAACCATTTTAGCTGAGAGAAAATAGTGTCCAGAAAATAACCATCTTCAATCAAACTTGTCAGTAATAAAATTCCAAAGTACAGAGGCCGTAGCACATGAAATAAATATATGATTGATATCCTCTCTATGTTTATGAAAGAGATGACATTTAGAACAGAGATGGATACCAAAATATTAGAGACATATCTCAGTAGGAATACAGTTATTCATAATATACCAAATGAGATTAAGTCCTGATGGTTTAATCCAAGGGTTTTAAAAACAACTTCAACCAGGAAAAATTAGACTCCGAGTTCAAGAAACAATGATTGTAATTTTTTTTGGAATCTAGAATACCATTGTGTACAGGTTCCCAAATTAGAAAATCATCATCATTAGAGAAAGGGTAACCATCAACAACCTGCATGATAGAGTCATAGAGCTCCAAATTACTAGATTACATAACCTCCTTTATTGAGAAGTTGATGCTTTCTGGAGAGGTATTAGAAGGTAACATGGAAATGAGGGGAGTGCTAGTCTATTTGTCAAGCCAAAAGTGTATGGTGGTGTCCAAGCTAACCATCCATCTAGAGTTATGCATGATTTGGACAAACTAGTTTCTAATGGAAGTCCAAAGAGAGGAATTGACATAGTTCAAATTCCCTTTTTGGAGTCTCTCTAGGAATTTATTTTTAAGGAAGGCTATGGAGTCAGATTTATTATTGATGAGTCTCCAGGTGAGTCTAGCTTGGAGTGCCTCATGGAAAAATTTGTTATTTTTAATACCTAGGACACCCCTCTAAAGAGGTTTGCAGTAGGTCAACTAGGGATTGGAAATAAGTTTCTGTTCAATAATACTTTCAGTCCAAACAAAGTTTTTAATATAGGTATTTACTCTCTTGAGAAGACCAAGAGGAAATTTGTAGATCATAAGGGAGTAAACCATTTTTAAGACAATAGATTATTTCACAAGGCATATCCTGCCAGCCATGGATATGGATTTAACTTTCCAAGAGGAAAGTTGATTAATCATCTTATCTATAATAGGGTTGAAGTATATGGATTTAGGCCTACCCCAAAAAATGGGTACTTCCAAATAGGTAAAAGGAAGGGAACCTTCTTTGATGCCCATATTTTCTATGATGTGACCTTTCCTAGAAGGGAGGAAAAGTTTCCCAAAGAAGATAAAAGATTTGTTCCAACTAATGGATTGACCTGAGACCTCTTCATAATGGGATAAGGAATTTTTAAGGTAAAAATATTTTTTTACCCCCATTGAGGAACAATATTATGTCAATGACATAAAGAAGGTGGGTCGAAATGTTTATATTTTTGGCCGCTTGTATCAGTTTGAGTTTGTTTTGATGAACAAGAGAGGTGAGAAGTATGTTAAGATAGACTTCTACGATGGAAAAGTGGATTGCAGTGAGAGGGTCACCTTGGAGAAGCCCTTTTGAGCATTTAAAATATCCCTTGGGAGAGCCATTGGCAAGAATGGAGATCAAGGATGATTCAAATAGAGAGTGAATCCTACTTATGAAGATATCATTAAAACCAACACTCTAGAGGACTTTTAATATGAAGAACCAATCAATGGTATTAAAATATTTCCTAATGTTGAGATTAATGGAAATATTTCCCCCTATAGAAACTTTTTTTAGGGAGTTGGTGCATTCCAAAGCAAGGAAAATGCAATCTTGTATGGATCTACCTTTGATGACCCCAAATTGGTTCCAAGATATGATTTTGTTGCATAGAGAAGAAAGTCTGTTGGTGAGGAGTTTGGTAATGATTTAAAAAGAGAGTTGATGAGAGAAATAGGTCCAAATAAATGTATTTCAGAGGCATTGGCCACCTTAGGAATTAAGGTGAGGAATTGGGCATTGAGACCATGAGGAAGGATACCAGTATTAAAAAAATATTTAACAAGATTGCAAACATATACCTGAACAACCTTCTAGTGGTGCTGAAAAAACCATTATTGAAACCATTAGGACCTGGAGCCCTATCAGGGTTAAGATTAAAGACAGTGGCTTTGATTTCATAGTCTAAGGGAGTACTGAAGAGAAAGAGGTTGTCATCCTCATTGGAAAAAGTTAGGATGATCCCAGGGAGAATATTCATATTAATATTTGGACCATTAAAAATATTATCAAATTAAGTGATCACATGAATAGTTATGGATGCCTCAGAGGCATAAATATTATCATTTTTTTAAGAAAGGATAGCGGGTGGCTGACTTTCCTAATACTCTGTAGGTCATTGTAGAACTTGGTGTTTCTATCACCATCTGTGAGCCACTTAGTTTTGAAAACTTGTTTGAGAATGTTGTCTTTGAGCACTAAAAGGGAGTTAATCTTAACAGAGATGTTTGTTTCATTTTGGGGATTAGCGAAAAAATCAGAGTTAGTAGAGTTATTTTGAATTTGATTGAGCTCATTTTCAAGGTTGGAAATGTCCCAGTCAATTTGTTTAGATTTAGCACTACACCAACACTTGAGGCAGTGTTTAAGATACTGGAGCTTGGTAATATAGGAAAAGGCATTAGAGTGATGATTCATAGATTCCCAACAACTTTGGAGGAGGTGAGAGCAGTCGAAATCATCAGACCAAGCATTGTAAAATTTTAAGGGAATACTAGGTTTATCTCTTTTAAAGTGAAGGATAACAATAATAGGGTGATGATCAAAGTTTAGTTTGGGTAAGGTGATGCTAGAGATGGTGTCCCACGTATCGAGAGTTGGGAAATTTACTAGAGCCCTATCAAGTTTACTAGAAATGACCCGATTATAATGCCTATGATACCAGGTGAATTTATCACCTTTAAGATTGATTTTGACCAGATTACACTCTTCTATCAAGGCTCTAAATTCTATAGAAGAAATGGGAGAGTGAGAAGGGCCTAGTTTCTCACTGGGAGAAAGAATCGAATTAAAGTCTCCAATAACCAACCATGGATCATGGATGGAGTTAGCAAAAGAAGAGATATCCTTCCAAATAGGCCTACGATCTTGGTATCTATTCTAAGCATAAACTAAGGTGCAAAAGAAATGCATGTTATCATAGTTAAAATCACAAGTGAGCAGTTTATCAGAGAAGTTGAAAATATTAACATCTTGCAAAGAGGTTTGATAAAAGATTCAAAGAGATTCAACACTACTACCATTATTTAAAGCACCAAGAAATTTATAACTAGCAGCAGAAATATGCAAGAATTTTAGAGTAAAGTTAATTTTTGGCACGACTAGAGCTAATATTTTTGGTTTATGAGTTAAGGTAATTCTTTTAAGCACCAAAAGGGTGTCATAGTTATCTATACCCTGATAGTTCTAAAAAATCACATCCATTTAAAACCTATTTTTGGAGCCTGAGCTCATCTTTTTTCTTCTTAGAACCATTCAAGCCCTTGTTCCTCTTGGATCTTCTATGCTTTGAGGAGGAGGCCAAATGTGTCTTCAAAGACTGTTTTCTCAGCAGACAAGATGTTAGTAGCATCTGAGACATTAAAATCATTTATACTAGCAGGTGATTTAATAGAAATAGGGGTGGTCATATGACCATCATGTGTTGCTTAATTAAAGCTCATGTTATAAGGAAAAATAGGTAGCATAGGGTTATCCTCTTTGTCTACTGTCTTGGAAGTCACAAGAAGTAAAGAAATATTTTTTTAGGCATCTGAGTTAACATTCAGATTAGAAAAAGTAGTGGCAGTGAATGCAGGGGAAGTATGTGTGCTCACTGCCATGTTTTGTCCAAAAATTGGAATAAGAACGTTGGGAGAAGTCATACCCGAGCTTCCAGTCTTAACAACATTGTCTAGTAGAACTTCTATCTAGAAAAGTGTGATTTATCCCTCAACCTGAGCTGGATCTAGTAAATCTGAACCATCTACGAGTAAGGGAGCTTCAATCCGCAAGAGCTCCTGGTCAGATACTACCATCATGTGACTAATTTCCTCAATCACCATCAGAGCAAAAAAATTAGGTAAGGTAGAATCCAGAGGCTGATCAAAAACATCTGACACCATTTTCTCAATGTCCTCGAGAATGTCATGGTCAATCTCAGTGTCTTCCTCTTCTTCAAACAGATCAACACAAGTGGCACCCCAGCTCTCCCCAAGGAAATTAGATCTTTTGACCCAGACTTCCGGGGCTTTTTTGGGAGGATCAGGGATGACAACGACCATAGGTTTGTTCTTCTTTTTTACTCTTAACATTAGTCCACCCATATTCTCTTGAATGTTCAACCCGACTCTTCATAACTCTGCATTTCAGGAGGGAGTGACCCACAATCTTGCAAAACTCATAGTAAAAAGGAATTTGTTCACATTACACCGAGATCTCCATTTTGAACTCATTTTCATTGAAGGCGATCACCTCCAGAAGCATGGAAGCAATGTCCACTTCGACCATCACCATTGCATAAAAGACAATATCTATATTCAAGGTTATTTGACCAATTTTCAAAGGCGTCCCTATGCAAGAGGTGACATCATTTAGTATTTTCAGATTACATAAATACTAGCTAAGGCCATGGATTCTCACCCAAATCTGGACCATTGTATTCTGTGAAGTGTTCGGGTTGAATGTGTAGTCCCAATTCGAGATCCGAAGAACTCTAGGCTTCAACTGCAGATTCACTAACTACCAAACACGATCAAGTTCATCTTGAAATTTGTAGAGCATATGAAAATATTCCTTACCAATTGGAACAAGTTTCTAGTCCAAGAAACCCCAAATATGTGCTAGCCATGATTTGAGTTCTGGGTTAGACCAAGGCTTATCCCCTTTGAGATAAGATATTAACCCCATGATCAAAAACGGATAGAGTCGCGACCGCTATTGCAAAGCTTCAGGATCTAATTCAACAAAAAATTTATCGTCGTCAAGCTTCTAGCATAGAAGAACTCGCGTCATAGAGACATTTTTGGGTTCAGAACCCTTGAGTGCTTCGACAAAAGAGATTCCCTTAGGTTATTCAACTATGAGAACTTCACATTTTTGAGCTTTCGATGCGCAGACCATAGGCCTCATCTCCCATTCAGGTTCTAAACTAGCCATTGATGAATCAAACCGAAGGCAAATAAAGTAAACATGATTGGAAGAGGAGAAAACCCCTAGATTTTGTGGTGAAACCTAGAGCCATCATCCCCCCTTGTGCCCCATTATATATATAGAATATAATATTTTCTTGGGTTTAAAGCCCCTCATATAGAAAAATATTAGATATTTTTGACTATATTTATACCCTTATCTTTTTGTTTTTACCTTTATTTAACCCCTTTAACTCTTACTACGACAATATGATTTTTTACTCATTGAGGGTCAATATAGTTACTATAATTTGAAAAGTAACAAATAAATGGACTATAGTCTCTTATAGTCGATCCCCCACTTCTTTAGTGAGTCAGGGAGGTGCATCTTGGGGACGATGACTATGAGACGCGACATGCTCAAATTTCCATAGGACAGGCACCTGATGAATTTTATAAAGGTGGGGAGCACGTCATCCTCTTAAGAGGATGTACCATGGTACCGGTTGCACTTCAGGAGGAGGTGTTGAGGGAGTTCCACACTTACCCTCTAGCGGTACATCCGGGAGTGGAAAAGATGTACCAAGACCTTCGGCGACAACATTGGTGGACAATTATGAAGAAGGTGGTAGCTGAGTTTGTCTCATGGTGCCTCACTTGTCAGCAATTGAAGGCAGATAACCAGGTACCAGCAGGCTTGGTTCAGCCCATAGAGGTCCCAGAGTGGAAGTGGGATGGGATATCCATGGACTTCGTGACGGGTCTTCCACGTACATCCAGGGGTCACGACTCAATTTGTGTGATCGTCGACCGAATCACTAAGTCAGCCCACTTCCTATCGATCAGAGAGAAGGGCTAAGTTGAGAGCTTGGGACACCTCTACGTGCATGAGATTGTGCATTTTCATGGATTAACTTCATCTATTGTCTCCGACCGTGACGCACACTTAACTTCCTGGCTATGGAAGGGGTTTCAGGAAGCTTTTGGGAGACAGCTTCGCTTGAGCACCGCCTTACATCCTTAGACTGATGGTTAGACCGAGAGGACCATCCAGAACCTCGAGGACATGCTCCGTGCAGGTGTCCTCAACTTCAGTCAAAGCTGGGAGGACCACCTGCCATTGGTGGAGTTTTCCTACAACAACAGCTATCACTCCACTATAGGGATGACACCTTTTGAGGCCTTGTATGGACGTCCTTGCAGATCGCCACTCTACTGGAAAGACCCAGGGGAGTCATCACTAGTAAGACCAGAGATGGTATGGGCTACCACAGAGAAGGTGCAGATCATCCAGGAGTGGATGAAGACTAAACAGAGCAGACAAAATTCATATGCGGACAGGAGACAGAGACCTCTGGAGTTTGAGGATGGCGACCATGTCTTCCTACAGGTCTCACCTCGATGAGGACTATGAATATTTTGATGAGGTGGAAAGATATCTCTGAGATTCATCAGACCTTTCCAGGTCCTTAGCAGAGTAGACGAGGTGGCTTACCGCTTTTCTCTTCCACCTCAATTTCATCAGGTGCACGACGTCTTCCACGTATCTCAGCTAAGGAGATATGTGCACGACCCATCCCACATAATCGACAACGGGGAGCTGGACATCGATGATGGGGAAACTTTCATGGAGGTTTTAGTGGAGATTGAGGATCGATAGGAGAGAGTCATGCGTGGATGGTCGATTCCTCTGGTGCTCATTCACTGGCAGCATGAGAACCTCCAGGAGAGCACATGGGAGCAGGAGGCTCAGATGCGTGTTCAGTACCACCTTTTGTTCCCTTAGTGTGAGTTGTTGCTTATGGGGATGTAAACCCCTGAGGTGGGGAGAATATAAAGACCAGGAATTCTCGTGGATTTTTTTTAAAATACATGGGAATTTTATGAGTCCGCAGTTTCTGATGGCGCTTGATTCTGAGGCCCGGTGTGCCCGGAATCAATTTTTGAAGTTTTGTTCGGGTAGGTTCAGTAAACGTATGAGCGGGTTTTTATAACTTTTGAACCGGTGCCCGGAATCGAATTCCAAGGGCACTGTTGAACTCGCAGCATTGTTGATTTCTTATTGAGACCCTCACCGCAGTTGCGTTATGACGTGAGTGGAAGATGGTTTTTGGAAGTTGGGGGTGGGACCATCACACCCTAACCTCCCACAACAGGTTACGACGTGGGGACCACCCGAGCATAAATTCTCAATTAAATGATAGGGTTTGGGACCACCCGACCCCTATTAATGGTGTAGGATGAAACCTCTCCACTCTCCCTCATGAATGAGGGAGATCCTTTGACCTCCTCCACACAATTAATTGTGCCAACGCGCGTGCCAATTAAATGTGCCAACGCGCGTGCAATTTTATTTTGCCAACGCACAAGACAATTAATTATGCCAACGCGCCTGCCAATTAATTGTGCTAATGCATGTGCCAATTAATTGCGCCCAAGAGCGTCCCAATTAATTTCACCGACGCACGTGAATTTATTAAGGGGAGTTTCTTTCTCCATTTTAAATTTACGTGCCAACAATAAAATAATAAGACACCCTATTATTATTTTGTTGGAATTCTCTTTGGTGGGAGATTTTGAGAGGGGCTTGGGAGGATTAAAACTCTCCTAATGAAGAACGCGAAGAACGCCATATTTATTCTTCGACTTCTTCCTCAGACGTCTTCTTCTTTCTTCTAGAGGAATAAGGAAAAGAAAGAGTCATAAACGAAGAACACTGACGTCATCCTCAGCTTCTTCTTTTCCGACGTCAATGGAACGATGCCCATCTTTCCACGACGTCAACGAACATCTACCGATGAATCAAAGGCAGGGGTTTTTTATTTCTTTAAGTTGTTATACTTTTCTTTAATCCCCTTCATCAGATAGAAAGGGTTTGTTTCAGGAATGTTATAATCAATTTCTTATCTCATTGAGCCTTTTGATTTCCCCTCAAAACACGGAGGATGCGGGCCAACCTAATATGGCCCGAAATACTACGTCATTCGACTTTCTTGTGACGCCCTAGGACATGGTGAAGAAGCGACGACATAAAAGGCGGTACACGCTGTGGAGACGACGAAGGCAACGAACAAAGGCCACGCTACCCGCAACCTCTGTGAACTGCGCCACCCCCGCGGTGCCCCAGTGCGCTACCCTCACCCACACGTCCCTGCCGGCGTGCTCCCGGCGCCCCGCGCCCCCTGCTGGCGCGCTCTCAGCACCCTGCGCCCCTGCCGGCGCGCTCCCGGTGCCCCGCGCCCCTGCTGGTGCGCTCTTGACACCCCACGCCCCTGCCAGTGTACTCCAGGCTCCCCGTTCCCCCCTTGCCGGTGCGCTACTGGTGCCCCGCGCCCCTACCAGTACACTTCCAATGCCCCAAACCCCCTGTCGATGCGCTGCCCGGCTCTTGCCGCAGCCTGCCCGGTGCGCCCAGAGCCTACCAGAGACGAGCCGACCCGCCCGCGCCCCACGCGGCCTACTTGCTGGCCTCCCAGCCACCAGCCTGCTGAACCGACCCACGACGGCCCTGTGGTGCCGTTGGTCGAACCAGCCTGGTCTCTCGGGCTGAGTTGCCGAGCCACCTACGTGGCGACTAACGGACCGGACCACCCTCACGGTCAGCTGGGCCGGGCCCAGCAGACCGGGTCAAAACCTAGTGGGATGACCCACCCATTGGGTCGGGTCAGACCCAACGGGTCTAACCGGGTCGACCCAGGCCAAGTCGGTTTAGACTGGGTTGGGCCGAGTCTGTTCGACCGGGTCGGACTGGACCTGGGCCCATTACTAACCCTTCACCTTCTTGGGCCATATCTTTGGCACCAGACGTCCGTTTGACGAACCTTCAGTGGTGCTAGTTTTCTTGGAGCATATCCATAACTTTGAGTATATCCCACTAGAGTTTGGGGTATAGTTGAGTCATGGTCAGTTTGGTTTGTACACGAATCCAACCGGGCCCCCGGGACTAAAATGCTAATAACTCACAGACCGAGTGTCCAATTGACACATTGTCTGTTGCGTTGAGACCCGATGATGTGACAGTCCTTTGAGATACTTCCACCTGAGACTTCGTGACACTTAGAGTATTGAACAATAGCTCATAGTGCAGATCCTCCCGGAGATGAGAAGACAGAGTGCATAGACCTAGTAGCTGTAGACCTGATGACTGCTTGACCGATTCAACTCGGAGTGATTCGACTAGCCCAGTGGATGGAATGCCCGGTTTGGCAGCAGACCCATGGAAAACGGAGCACCTAGTTTGGCAGAAGACCCATGGTACTTGATAGGAGGAGTACCTCTGACGGATATTAGGGGGAGCACCCAGTTTGGCAGCAGACCCACAGCGGACAGAGCGCCCGGTTTGGCAGCAGACCAGTGGTACTTGACAGGAGGAGTACCTCAGTAGTCTAAGGTTAGTGAGTAGCGCCTCAGAGTCACGACAAGGAAACTGTACTCTATAGAAGAGGAGTTCTCCAGCAGTCGTGGTTTCGATAATGAAAATACTGGTTTGAGATGAGTCAATGACCTTTGTGTTTTCCTAATGATTGAGATGGGTTACTTGATAACTTAGGTATATGTACGGGCATATACCTAAGTAATGGTTATCTGTTGAATTAATGCTTTGTGGTTTATCCATGTTGGATTTTGTGAGACCTTGAGGGTCTCGGGGTCCCTACTGAGTATCGTTATACTCACCCTTACACGGGCTATGCCCACACCTCATTGTGTTGGATACAGATGACGGACAACGCTGACGGAGGCCGAGAGCACCAGGATTGGACGGTACCCGGAGGAGGAACTTAATTCATATCAGTACATGTGGAGTTTGATAGAGGAGGAGTGCTGAGGAGGCCATCTGTACCTACCCTTTAGGTAGGAACCCCAGAGGACGATCCAGGAGATGATTTCACCTTTCAACTATTTGTCCCTTTTTAGTTGTACTTACTTTCAGTTGTATTTTGTACTTTACAGTTGAGCTTGTATTCTGGCCCCCTTTCCTTTTAGTACACTTGTTATATAAATTTTACTTAGTGATTACTTCCGCTTGTACTCTGGTTGTGTGTGTTTATGATTTATAATGGCAACGCCTTCCCAGTTTTGGGGAATTATACCTTTGGTGCTAGTCACCAGCCCCTGGCCTATGGAAGGCGGGCTTGGGGTAGTCACGATGCGGGCCCTGGGGAATGGGTCATGACAATACCAATATTGTAAGAAATAAAGTGATTGTCTAACATTATCTAAGACTCAAGATCATATAAGATGTTACGAGATCACCCGCCGCTATATGGGTGCACCCATTTATCAGGTATTATTCTAAAGTACCATATCATTAATAAAACATTTTATTTCAAGAAAATTTTCATTATAAAACATTTTTAAAACACTTGAAAACTTATAAAAAACAACTTTTCAATATAAAGGCACTGTTTTCTTTTAGAAACACATTTTATATATTGAACAATGTTTTATTTTAAAAAATAATTTTCTATAAAAAAATATACAAATACAACTAAAAATAATTTTTTATTAAATGAAAAAAATAATTCTTCAAAATGAATCCAGATATAAAATAGTGTTTATGGAGGTGAATTTTTTTGTCACTTTGTATGTTTAAAATAGGAAATTACTTTTTTTTTTCAAAAACATATTGTATAAAACATATAAAAAGATTCCTTTTGTAATCCATTTAAAATAATATAAGAAGTGTCATATCTTGAACATTATAAATATTTTATGTCTAAATAATCTTATTCATAATATCATTTTAAAAATATAGAAATGGAATAGAAAGTGGGTTTGTAAGAAAACATAAAATTAGGCCTTCTAAAGGAAAAATCACTTATCACCCTAGAAATATTTGAATCATAAGCTTCATGAATGGTTATCATTAAAAAAATTTAAATTATATGATAACTCATAAATTCATTATATAATAAGAAAAATGGTTTATATACACACATAATAAAAGAATATATGTGTATAAAAGTAAGATATGGCTCAACGAAAGGAAATTGAGACGAAGTCCCTTAACTTGAGTCTCACTTATCATGTGTGTCATTATATTCAAGAATAATAAAAATATATTAATTATTATCTTTATTTAGAAAAATTTTCAAATTTATTATAACTTTTATATTACATATTACTAAATTATATTCAATTAATTAATCAATTGATTTTACAACAGGTTTTTTACTGTATTCAGATTATGGGATAAAAATTCATTTTAAAGGTTAGCTATAGTCAAACCAATAATTATTTGAACAACTCTAGAATAACATTCATGAAATAATTTTCACTTTTATAAATAAATAATAATTTTAAAAACAATCATTAAATACGGTTATGAAAAACGAACTAATGTTACGAGCAGGGAGATGGTAAGTCGTACGTATGCTTGAGTAATGTTTCTATTTTTCAATGATCATTACACAAAGAATATAAGTAATATATTAAACTTCTAGTAAGATAAATATATAATAAATTTCATAATATTTAATATTATAAACATATATATATATATATATATTTCATTATTTTGGTGTGGTGATGAAAAAAAGGAATCACATCACTTGAAGGAGGCGGTAGTCCACTTGTCCACGAACGACATTATCACTTTTCAGTGAGTAAGAAGTTAAGAATAAAAAACATATATTAGATTTAATGAATGATAAATATTACATGAATATCAATAATATGTTATTTATATGTCATATATTAATTATCATTACCATTTTTACCTTATATGTAATGAATTTTTGAAAAGGATCACATCGCTTCGTGAGGGAGCAGTCAATCGAACACATGAACGATGTTATCATATCCCATATAGAATTGAATGATATATATATATATATATACGATATAATGACTCTATAGGTATATTTTTTTATAAATATCATATAAAAAATTTATATCTATCATTATACCAAAACATGAGAGGGGGTATGGGAAAACAAATGACATTGTTCCACGAGGCAATAGTCCTCTATATACACAAATGATGATTTTGTTATCCATTTGATTGGTGTGTGTGTGGTTTTAGATAGAAACCCTAACATAACAACATATCAGTATATGGAATAAAATTAGGTTGTATTACCAATAGGGTATAGTGATTATTCAATGGTGTTGACAAATAAATAAAACAAAAAAGCTCATTGATGAACATTACCTATTCTTTAGGTATCTACTCTTGGTTTGCACAAATGGAATTCCTTGGTTGGATTTATGCTTCATTTAATTCATATATTATTATATAATTGAAGAGTATAAGTGATTATATTATCTCTTTGTTGAACCAATTGGTTTTGATGGTGGGAATAGAGGAGGAGAGGGGTGACCTTTTATATGTTGTGTGAGGGACACACTTTTAATATTTTGAAAGAGTTAATTCTACTAATTGTTTTTATTTCAACAGACCCCAATAATCGTACATGGTCTAGAATATAAGTTATAAGTTTAAAATATTAACATCCTATGGTTTTGGTAAATTTTTCTAGCTCTCTCCCCCTTAAGATTAACGTTCAATCCCTTAGTCAACTCATTTTCCCCCTAATCGTTGTGATTAATTTTAACTTTCTTCACACACCATTATGGTCAAAACATAAGTCTTTAATATTAGAAATTATAATATTAAGATAAAAATATGGTAACCATTTTTCAAATTTTAAATCACCAAACTGTAAAAATTTATTTTATAACTAATGTCGCTGATGTGGTAAGACATCATGTTTTAAGATGAGTGTTTTTTTAGAAAAATAAGTTTTTACATTAACTATACAACTGATAATAATATTTTTATGAAAAATAATTAATATTTATTGATATATAATCTATAAATTTAATTTAAAACATTTTACATGGGGAATTATTTTAATTATTTAAAATAGAGAACCATTAAGAACTCTAAAACAGTTTTTGGAAAACCCCATTTTTAAACCCAAAAACAAACATACACTAGAAAAAATATAAATTATATTGAAAATTAATTAAATTTATTAAAAAACATAATAATACTTGTTTTACATAAAAAAATATTCAAATTATTTTATACTTTTAAATTAATTAATTTAATTAAAATAATTTATTTTTTACAAAAAACTATATTTTGCACTAATCACTGAAAAATCAATATTTTTAGAAAAATATAAAAATTTCACCCAAAAAATATTTTGATATTATGAATTAAAAAAATATATTCATATTTTAAAATAAAAATTCCAATATTTATAAATTATGATTTTATATAAATCCTTATATGAAAATTGTTCACTAATAACTATTATATTTTTTTATTTAAAAATATTACTTAATATTTTCATAATTAATATAACTATTAAATTCAAATTGATAAATATAAAAATGATTTATTAAATTATTAACTAGTTTTTTACATCCTTAACCCTTTTAGAAATTATATCCTCACAATTACAGTGACTTATTAAACAATTGGGGATATCATTCCCTCATACCATTTACAAATTCCCATGTTTCCTATTTAAACATATGGTTATTCCTTATGAAATTAACTTGGTGAGTCACCTTATTCCACAATAATTTCTATCATTGGTCAAGAATCTTAATACATTATTCCTCATGATAAAGTATGTATTCTAAATAAACTACTTCCAAGCTCAAAACATGAGATGAATCGGGCATATATTTCCTTAACATTGAATCATTGTTTCAGATTGGTTTCGAAATGCCCAACGTTTTCGTATCTGATGATACGTGGACCTTATTTCCAAAGGCAGGCGTTCGCTGGGCGATTTGGCCAGCGACACTTAAGAACTCACATTGGTCGAGAGGATGGAAAGTCGGGCTCATAGCACCCTTTTGGGGGGAATTATTGCCTGTTCTGGGACTCTCTTATAGATTTAAGACGTATTCATATTTATTCAAATCTTTGGTTTATACCCAAGCATAGTATCCACAGGTTATTCCTGGTTGGCAATGGTCAGATAAACGTAGAGATTCAGAATCATTTAGGCCTGAGGTTTACCATCCCTCATTGGATTAATGACTCTGAGGAGTTGAGACTCATTGGGACGACACTGGTTTAAATCCTCATAACTGGGCACTCTAGAGTTTATTGTTGTCCAGGGGGAGAGAGATTATTGACTTGAGCGTTTGGATCGAACCCGTGATACGGGATTCCTACGTATCCTTGTGAGGGGAATCAGAGTCCTCATAGTTTGGAAGTACAATTTAATGTCATGCGGGACGAAGGATAAACCAATGAGAAGGGGGTTGGAACAAACAATTATTGGGCTTGAACATCGTGGAGGCTTCCTACATACCATGCCTTGGCATGGATCAATGTCCTCGTAGTTCAAATGGGGGTGGTGTCGGATAACCGATGTGAAGATGGAATGGGAGTCCGATGGGTAATGGGCTTGAACCTCTTGGAGGCTTCCTAGGTATCCCTGTGGTGGGGAATCAAAGTCCACGTAGTTCGAATTGGGATGGGGCTTACACTCTAGGGAGGCCCAGGGTAATGGATTAGGGCTTACACTATGAGGAGGCCTAGAAGAGGATGTCATGGTCGATGCTTACTCTAAGCCCACGTGAGTCATTCTCGGTGTGAGAAACAAGAGGAAGCAGGGACCATACGATCACATCATGAAAGGTGCATCTATGGGAAGTGAAGTGGGGATTACGTATGGAGCGGCCCAAAAATTTAGGGCTTACTCCGAGATGGATGCCCATGGTGATACAGCCCAGTAGGAAAGGGACTTGGCCCTGAAGAAGAATGGAGCAACACCCTTCCCCACTACGCTCTTCCTTGGCCATGGCCATGGCGAAGTACATAGGTGCATAGGTGCTTCCTTTTGATGGGTATTCCACCACTCCCCATATAGGGGAGAAGTTCCCTAGTCCTAACAAGTGGATGGGTAGAAAGGGGACTCCCGGGCTTGGACTATGCACTACCGTGGGTATGTAGACCCATGAGTGACTCAAGAACCTACTGAAGGGCTGGGGAAACCCCTTCGCCCTCACGTACTATGGGTATGTGATCTCAAAATGGTGCGCTGATGCGCCTGAAGGTTACATCACATGGGTCTGGTGGCTCTGGTGGAGGCCTCGGCTTGGGGCCGATGAATGGGCCAATGAGGGGGTTATGAATGATCAGGTCGAATTGGAAGGATTTTATCTGGCTCAGGGAATGGGAACTCTGAATGATTTGGTGGGCCACACGGGTGTATGAGGGTTGGCATCCTTCACGTATGGAGGTGCTACGTGGCTGGAGAGGCCGTCCGCGAAACAGGGTGGTCCGCAGACTAGTGGGCATCCCGTGAACCAGGGTGGTTCGTAGCTTCGGGAACGGCCCACATATTAGATTGGTACACGGAGGGGTCGATGCGAGCAGAAGTGGCTGAGGGTGACGCCGGTCAGAGGTTCGTTGGTCAGGGCTTCGCCCATATAGGAGGGTGCTACATGGTGCGACAGATTGGAAAAGGGGCATAAACTCCCTGGTCCGCGGGGAGTGCATCCGTGGAGGGGCCATGGTTCACGGTCTTCTTTTCATTGTTATTTTAAGTTCATGGTTCACCAATTTTTTATGCATTTTTGGTTCCTTATTAATTTGTTTCCAACTTCATACCTGTTCTGGTTCGTGAATTGAAACTTTGCTGTTTGCGAAATCCTAAGCTCCTTCCTTCAAAATCCTTTCACCAGAATCTGATCAATCTCCTCTCTTATCCTTTTCCCCCTCCCTTTTCCTCTCCCTCGATCCTCTTTTATAGAGGGGGGAGAGAGGTGTATATGTGGTCATGTGGTGCCTTTTGCGGAGGCCCATGACCGGAAACCCAATTTACTGATGACTTGGTCAATCCGTAACTCACGGGGGTCATTGAACGCACCTCCCCTGCGAAGAAAACTACCTTGGGGAGTGCTTCGCGGCCGTGTAGGTTTCCGACTCCATTTCGCGAATGATAGCGGATGTGACCCTGGCTGGTTGACACGGTTCAAAGCTAGGGAAGTTCATGATGGTGGACCGAGTTGGCTCCCATCCTGCTCAGCACCCACGGAGGATCCCTGCCTCTGTTCCGCGAACGACAACAGTCTGCGGAGGGGGCACTTCGTGGAACCGACCGCGTACCATTATCATCAGACCGGTATGCGGACCAGTTCATCTTGTGCCATCCTTTGAGTATTCTACACACTTTTCCCCAATTCTTTGGGTGGAAATTGGGTAGAATCTCTCTTGGGTTAAAGGGGATTCTCATTCTCCTTCGTGGATTTTTCAGGACCCTACAAATGCCCCCCATTGGAATGGGGTCCGATCGGAATGAAGAGGAGGCCATTCCGATGTAGAGTGGCCCTGAAACTTGGATGGTTTGTGGTAGGGGAGTGGACTCAGTAGGGGACCATGCCTATAAATACTGGGGCCATTCCTTTGTCTTTTACCAGATTCTTCACGAAACCATAACTCTCTTGCTTTTTTTCTCTGTGTGCTCGTTCCTTTTTGAAACACATCGTCCGCGAACCAGCTGCCACTTCCATGAACCATTCCTCATTCGCACCCGCCTTCACCTGCGGACCAATCTCCCAGCCACGAACTAACACTTTTAATTAACTAAAAAGTGAGTTACGACGGGCCATGTAGGAACTCGCTCAGAAGTTTTGATGGTTCGCGGACTGAAATCTTCCAGACTTTGAAAATTTATTAAGTCTTCTGAATCTAACTATTTAAATCCTGGATTAAGATTTCGTGGAGCAACCTAGTTCGCAGTTTCCTGGACAACACTCCGCAGGCCAGAGTACTGCGGACCTCTTTCGTGTAGGGTTGGTTCGCATGATGCAGTCATTGCGAACCACATTTTGAGGCCTACTCGCGGACCTCGTCATGAAGGCTTCTTGACTCCTTTGCCATATACTTGGTATTTTTGTCTAGATTTTATTATTTCCGTCTAACCATTTCCCTAGTTTTTATAATGCAGAGAGAAAACATGGTTCCCCCTTACCCTGCACCCAAGACTGTTGTCGAGCCTCTTCTGATTGGTTTAGGGAGACATCTAGCTATGATTCGTAGAGCAGAGAGCATCAAAGAGGACCCTAGTCGATCCATTATTCCCGAAAATGGTGTCTTGAAGTACTTTCTCTCTTCTGAGCTCCTGGGTTATCCACTATCAAATCGAATTCTGTTTTATGGCTTTGGTCTTCAAGAAGACATCCCTATCCCCTCTACTTTCTCAGGTCTTCTGTCTCCTTTCTTGGAAGCGTCACCAAAGTGCATTCAGGCGAACCTTGCCTGATTGGGGGAGATGATCTATGATTCTGATCCGAAAGAAACATTCATTTTGAGAGGCTCTGTTTGGACCCAAAGTGATCAATGCACTCAAGTCTTCTCTCAAGAAGCTGTCTTCAAGAATTACCCCTTTATTATCAACCTTGCTGGAGTGGATCCCGATGCGGGGTGGATTCCCAGGTGGGATCTTCGGTCTGGTGGGATTTTATCAAATGACTGGGCTTGGGCCTTCTGGGTCCATCATCATTGTCAGGAATCCCCCTAGTCACTGGAAGTAGTCAATCTGTACTCTGCAGTGTGGGCCTCCCAGTTTGTCGTCTACCCACCATCTTTGATCCTGCCTGACCTACTCAGTCACTGGTGTTCAATCACTAATACTTTCCACCTTTTCCATGGTGAAGTTGGCATTAGTTTATGGGAAATATACCAATTGGGAGGGCTTAAAATCATTGGTGAGATGTATGATGACTTTCTTCCCACTCCTGACGCATGAGATGACATTGAACAAGTGCCTTCGTTGGTGAGGGATCTGCTAGTTATGGCGGAGCGGTCACTGGGTCAGGCCTTGCGTGCCCGCTCTCTTATTCCCTATAGCACCTATATAGGGTTATTTCTGAACACCACTAGTCCTGTGCCGAATATCAAGCACCCCAGGACTCATCCTTCTCAACAGTCACAGACCATCCCAGATTCCTACTGGGTGGTTCTGGAGGTGGGAGACTACCTTTCACTGGGTTATGAGGTGCGCCCCGGTGTGCCGCCTATGCTCAGGCTGGCAGGTATGTTTGCTATGTTTTTGAGTGGGTGGCATTACCTTCTCGGTATATCAACCCAGGCATCAAGCCTTGCACCTTGATGATGGCACTTGAGCTGGCAGAGGGCCGCCCGGTGAATTTGGCCATGCCCACTTTGGCTCGTATTTACGAACTACTGAGCCACATGCAGGAGGGTGGGTCACCCTACCATTTGAGTGGGCCATTTCAATTCTTATTTGGTTGGATAGCTAATCATTACCACTGTTATGAGTATTGTCATGACACAATCATCCCGCTTCCTACCTTTCAGCCTACCCTTCTTGATATAGCTGGGTTTCTTTTGAAGTCCCTCAGTTCTGATGAAGTCATCAGGCTTCTGAGTTAATTCTCCCAGTTTTCTTTTTCTACCTACCCCACCCCTTCCGGCGTCATGGTTGACAACCGTAGGGGGAGCCTAGAGGAGCGTTCTTACATGATTTCACTATGGGATGGATTTTTGTCTGCACAGATTGATGGGGTTTCCCCTGTGAGAGTTATATGCCCCCCATCGTTTTTCCCACCAGTTTGGGTGTATACAACTCGAAGTTCCCCTTCCCCCTCCTTAGGCTCGAGGAATACAACCAGCCACTCTCTGTCAATGGTGGTTGATGCTGATGCAGGAGGGTTCTGACACAAGCATTCCCTTTCCTGGAATAGGAGCGGCTGCCAGCCTATCCTTGGAGTACACAAGAATGTGGGTAAAACATTATCCCAATGGGATCCTGGGGAAGGATTTTTAGAAGGTTCCAAAATCAGGAGTCATTGCAGCTGCTATGCCTACCGCACCTTCCTCATCGGCTATGAGGGAGGATCCACAGATGGCTCGTTAGTCAAAAAAACTCAGGGGATTTTCCTCTCCCAGCCCCTCTACGGTCGAAGTTCAGACGAGACCATCCTTCTTGGACATGGATGAGGATGACCCTATAGCTTTGGGTCCCAGCAAGACAATTCCTGAAGTTTTGTCGGCCGATACCAGACTTAGAAAATCGATTCCCAAGCCTGAACTGGAGTTAGAAGCTTTATACCTTCCAACTTCAGAACCATCTTCTAGCGTGCACATGTCTGCGCTGATCATATTTCTAGACTTCATTCCCATGCTATCTAGAGAGGATACCAAAGATCGTCATGTCATGGCGGACCACCGAGAAGTGCGTAGGTGGTCATGACCCCATATTTGTGAGATTTTTTCCAAAAATCCTCTGGCTGAGATGGAAACTAAAACTAAAGCTCTCCGATAACCCTTCCTGGGTTTAGGGTTAGGTAGCTTTGACTATCGGAAATTTCATTTTCTCGCTTTCCAGGTTGTCATGGCTCGTGAGGAAGTTTCCGCTAGTCAACACAAAATTGATCACCTCGCTACCTCTCATTGTAGGACCCGAGCCTTGGAGGAAGCCATGATAAAGCTCCATTAGCTGATAGCATAAGAGGCGAGCTCTCGAGATTAGGTGGACGTCCTATCTACCAAGTTGCATGAATGAGAAGTACGATAAGTGATGCTGAGGGATCAGTTGTCAACTCTAACTGGTAACCTTGAAGCCACAAGGAAAGGGATCAACGATCTCCAAACAACAGTGGGGAATGCTTGTTCAGTGGACAAG
This sequence comes from Viscum album, assembly GCA_963277665.1. Lineage (NCBI taxonomy): Eukaryota > Viridiplantae > Streptophyta > Magnoliopsida > Santalales > Viscaceae > Viscum > Viscum album. The sequence goes on along the minus strand of OY728166.1, from coordinate 3,859,694 downwards.
GTTGAGGCCAGGGAGAAGGCCATGCTGGAGCAGACTCACAACAACCTCCGCCGCACGATTGCCGATATGATGGAGAGAGTGAGCCTGGCTCCTTCGTGATGGTCAGATCCATTAATGTACACTCTATTTTTCTTACTCCCTTTTTTTCATTGCTTTGAGGGAGATGCCCCGACTTGTGGATGTCCTCCCTTTTTTTTAAATGGAATAGAATCAATGTTTGTCTTTCTTTTCTGTAAAATTTGATTGTTATTGGAAAAATTGTTGTGTAAATAACAACTCACTAAATCAGAATTAATCATAATTTAGGAAAATAGAAACAAACTTTAACTTTTTCCTGGACCATGGGATCCAGCGAGCATAGTTTGACTATTTCTGGGGTTTTTTAGGAAAACCCCACAAACTTTTTGTCTTCTATTTTTTTGTTAATACCTTACTTTTTCATGGGCCCATTTAGTGTGGACCTAGCGGGTATGGGCCGAATTTTTCTTAGGTCGTCCTTTTTCGGTTTTCGGCCTAACAGGCTTTGTGCCTCTTTTTGTGAGCAGTTTAAAGTCCCGCCGACAAGACTATCATTACTAATGTTTTAGGTCAAACAGATTTGACCAGATATGGTGGGGTGAGGGACCCAATGAGGTTTGGTTGATTAAAAGATGTCTCGATATCCTTCAGACGCATGTGGGGAGAACATGTTTAGTTTCGAACGACATGCAGGGCATGTATCAAGGCATGGTAGTCGTATCGGCATGCAGAGATAGGAAGAGCATCGCCTAAGGAAATCCTGTCTTTGGTAGATGGGCCAGGGGAGATTAATATGCAGAGCCACTGAGGGCATGGTATGCATAGTCGTGCAAAGGTTTCCTTAAGTCAATGACTCTCTATTTTTGATGGCCTGAGGACTTTATGGAAGTCCGGCTTATGGAAACCACCATGGGTGGCTTGGCGAATTATTAAAACCACCAGGGGTGGTTCAGAGAGGGCGTGTGATGTCTGAAAGGGTTTGAGAGCATCTGTATTAATCAGGAGTGTGGACTCGTGGTCCCTGTCATATGCATTTATTTAGAATAAAGGATGGTTGGATCTTGGAACAATTTAAAGTCATGCAGTTGGGACATCATTTAAAATGGAATGGCTTCTCCTGGTTCTCGGTAATCTCATCAAAGATATTCTGCCAGATTCAGGAAGGGTCGTGAAAGAGGCTGATAAAATATAGCTTAGAGGGTTTTCGAATCCCGGGATGGATAAAGGGGCTCAGGGGCCAAGGGGCGTATGGAGAGAAGCATTGCCTAAGGAAATATTTCCTTTGGTAGACGGGCTAGGGGCAATAAATATGCAGAGTCGCTAAGGGCATGGTATGCATAGTCATGCAAAGGTGTCCTTGGTTCAATGATTGCATTCTCCCAATATCTGAGAAACTTGAGGGAAGTTGAGATTCGGGACCTCCAGGGGTGGCTTATGAGAGTTCAAATTTTTTTGAGTATAGAGTATGGTTTATGAGGAGAGGGTTCCTAGTTACGGGAGAAACATCTAGGATAAATTTCCTGAGAATGGGTGAAGTCATTCCTTCTCATGCTAGTGTGAGACGATGGTTTGTGCAGGTTTGACCCGTGCACTGAGGGACAGAGAAAAGCCTCCATTCCTTACTGAACCCATGACAGGTTTCATAGTGCAGTTTAATTTCATGTAGCAAGGATGTATTCCGTGCAGTTTAACCTCATGCAGTAAGGACAAGGAACATTATTAAAGGATGTTGTTCAGTTTAACGTCGTGCAGCGAGGAAGGGGGGTATTTTTGCCGATGCTGTGCAGTTTTAACATCATGAAATGAGGACATGGGGCATTTTTAAACCAGTAAAAATGCATGTAGTTGGAAGAATTTACCTAGATGTTTAATTCTTTGTCTTTGTAGCTTTATGGAAAGCGAACAAGATGTTCCGTGCAGTTTAATGTCATATGGTAAGGACGTAGTTGCAAAGGCCACTCATGATCATAATGTAGCTGGGCTTAAACATCTCGGCATGCCCAAGACATGGAGAGGGGTTGATTGGTGTAAATATTAGTTTCAGGGCTTCTTGGATCAGGATAAATGATATGGGGGCTCTGAGTTCGGTATGCATACGGAGGTAGGAAGAGTATCGCCTGAGGAAATCTTGCCTTTGGTAGATGGGCCAGGGGCTATAAATATGCAGAGCTGCTGAGGAAATGGTATTCATAGTCATGCAAAGGTGTCCACGGGTCGATAACTTTCCACTTTCGATGGCCGTGAATGGTTATGAGGATCCGAGATTATACGTGCCATGAAGTCTGTCATTCAGTAAGAAAATATCTGGACATGTCGGGCATATTTGGCCCTAGTTGCTGTTAAAGCTTAGAGAGCTCCATACACTGATTTATATTGCACACGGGGGTGTACCTTCACTCCATGCAGTTTAACACTGTGTGGTAAGGATGAAGTACTCCTCGTTTAGTGGTTATAGAGGTCGGACCATTGGGTGACTATTGCTGCAGTCACTCGAAGGATAACTGAGTTAACATGCTCTAATATACTCTGAACAGGGTGGGGGATGGAGGTTGTAAACTGTAACTCTAAGGTTTCCCGAATCAGGAGATGTGGTGTGGGGGATCTGAGGCCGGTAAGCGTATGGAGCTAGGAAGAGTACCACCCAAGGAAATCATGCCTTTGGTAGACGGGCCAGAGGCGATCAATATGAAAATCCGCTGAGGGAATGGTATGTATAGTCATGCAAAGGTTTCCCTGGGTCAATGACTTTCCACTTTCGATGGCCATGAATGATTATGAAAATATGAGGATGCTCACAGTACAGAGTTCGACATGCGAGGATAATGGTGTCCGAGCATACAAGAAACATCTTCACTTAAATTGTCCGTTGATTCAAAGTAGCCTAGCCCTGGCTTGATGTTCATAGATGGAGGTCTTCATGTGAACTATGGGAAAATACATAGGCTAACAGGGTAGGGATACCCTGGAAACATTTGAATGTGAAAAGGGGGACGAACTTGTAAACCACTACTCCATAATTTTTTGGATCAGGAGATATGATATGGGGGCTCTGAGGCTGGTAAGCATACAGAGCTAGGAAGAGTATCACCTGAGGAAATATTGCCTTTGGTAGGTAGGACAGGGGATATCAATATGCAGATCCACTAAGGTCAGGGTATGTATAGTCATGCAAAGGTGTCCACGGGTTGATAACTTTCCAATTATAATGGCCATGAATGGTTATGAAGATCCACCATTATCCGGGTCGTGGAGTCTGATGTATAGAGAGGATGTATCCAAATGCTCAAGGAGTATTCTCATCTCGTTTCACCATATATCTTGGGTGGGTCATGATGAAGTCAATGCAGTTTAACGTCGTGCAGTGAGGACGAAGTCTGTGCAGTTTAACATCGTGCAGTGAGGATGAGGGGTATATATGCCTGTGTTTTCTTTTCTCGGAGGCTGGTCTAGGAGATAAGATCCTGGCGTTGCTACAAATCCCGTGAGGGTAGGAATCAAGCCACACATAGTTCTTTTTGGAGTACACCCCATGCAGGTCTAGTCCTTACACGGGGGGAAAGGGGGGATATTTATTTTTTTACCCGTGAAATTTAATGTCATGCGGCAAGGATGATGAACACACCCCTTGCAGGTCTGGTCTGTACACGAGGGAAAAGGGAATTTTTTTTAAAATCTTTATTCAGGGGTGGATGGGTCAGGATGGGAGATCCTGGCATCGCTACGTATTCTTCAAGGGTAGGAATCAAGCCGTACGTAGTTCTTTGAAATGGGTACACCTCGTGCAGGGTTGGTCCGTACACGGGGAGAGAGGGAATTTTCATTTATTCTTTTCCCTACAGTTTAACGTCGTGCGGTAAGGAAGAAGAAGATACCCTATGCAGGGTTGGTTCGTACATGGGGGGAAAGGGTATTATTAATCCTTATCCATGCAGTTTAACGTCGTACGACACAGATGAGGTACACACCCCGTGTAGGTCTGGTCCTTACATAGGGGAAAATGGAATTTTTGACTTTCATTTGGGGACGTCTGGGCCAGGTTGGGGGACCCTGGCATCACTACATATCCCGCGAGTGCAGGAATCAAGCCTCACATAGTTCATTGAATTCCGTGTAGTTTAATGTTGTGCAGTGAGGACGAAGAACACACCCCATGCAGGTCTGGTCCGTACACGGGGGGGGGGGGGATTTTTTTTGGAATGGCTAGGCCAGGATGGGGTACCCTGACATCACTACGTATCCAAATAGGGCAGGAATCAAGCCTTACATAGTTCTTTTGGGGAATACACCCCATGCGGGTTTGATCCGTATGGGGGAAGGGGGTATTTTTGGATTCATTTGAGGTGGCAGGGCTAGGGTGTATAATTTTGGCGTCACTATGTATCCTTCAAGGGAAGGAATCAAGCCTCATGTAGTTCTCTGAGGACAATACACCTCATGTAGGGATGGTCCATACACGGGGGAAGGGGACATTGTTTTTAATTTTATTCCATTTGGGAGTGGCTAGGCTAGGATTGGGGATCCCGGCGTCTCTACGTATCCCACAGGGGCAGGAATCAAGCCTCGTGTAGTTATCTAAGGTCCATGCAGTTTAACGTTGTGCGGTGAGGATGAAGAATACACCCCATGCAGGTCTAGTCTATACATGGGGGGAGAGAGCATTTTTTTGGAATGGTTGGGCTAGGATGGGGATCCTTGGCGTCACTACGTATCCCACGAGGGAAGGAATCAAGTCTCACATAGTTCTCTAAAATCCGTGCAGTTTAACGTCGTGCGGTGAATAAGAAATACTATTAGTTTAGGGTAACAGAGTTTGGAGCATTGGGTGCTTGGCAATTTAACATCCTATAGCTCGGATGATAACTGCTTTTAGTTTATATGCGAAATACATATTCTGGAATCTCGAATTTGTAGAAGCGGTAGTGAACTGCCCGTCTATGGAGATCAGGGAATATGCTCCGTTGGATTAGACCTTGTGTATAATATATGGTACCTCCCACTTGGGATTCAGCTTTGGAGGTTTCTTTCTGGGTATCATTGGGGTCCAGAAGATCAATACCAATTATCCTTCCAAGAAATATTGAAGATGAACCTTTTTATTGAAGGCTCGCGCAATCTAGTTCTGATATACTTCCATATGGTGCAAAGTGTGCAACCGCTTCTCGTATAGCTATTATAATTCACCTAGCCACATTTTTGAATGATCATTGTTGGATAATTTATCACAAACAGCAACTTGGAGTGAGGGTAATTGGATCTCAATGGGTAGGACCGCTTCTGTTCTGTATACTAATGAGTACGGAGTAGCCCGAGTAGCGGTGTAGATCGTGGTTTGATAATCCCACAATGCATGAAAGAGTTTATCCGGCCACAATTTCTTGTCTTTGTCCACCATTTTCTGGAGAATTCTGGACATGGTCTTGTTGAAAGCCTCTATTTGTCTGTTGGCCGCTGCGTGGTAGCAGGATGAGTGGTTAGCCTTGATACCATATTCTTGGTATAGTTTCTTCAATTCGGCAGAGTAGAAGTTGGTTCCATTATCCATCAGTATGGTATGAGGGACACCAAATATGGTGATGATATTGTTTTTCACAAAGATGACAATGTTTCTTTCCCCAAATTCCTTAAGGGGTACAACTTCTGCCCATTTAGAAAAGAAGTCGGTTTCCATGAGGATATACTTCAGCTGTTTGGATATGGTGGGAGGATATGATCCCACAACGTCCATTCCCCAGATGGAAAATGTCTAGAAGTACTTGGCCTGATGAAGTAACTCTAGGGGTTGTTTTATGAAGTTTTCATGAATTTTCCATGGGTGGAATTTTGCGGTAAAGTGCTCGCAATCTCGTTCCACGGTGGTTCAATAGTACCCAAGCCTTCGAACCTAATGGGAAAGCTTAGACCCTAACTGATGTTCTCCACATACTCTAGCATTCACTTCAGTCATGACGACAACAGTTTCTTCTCCATAAATTCATCTGTGGAGGATTCCATCGAGGCCTCGTTTGTAGAGGACCTCTTGCTGACCCGCGCCGCCATATAGGAAAAAGTTGATTGCCCTTCTCTGTATTTGCTCTCATTCAGCCCTGTCTAATGAAATTTATCCCCGTTGAAGGTAGTTTGCAATGGGGGTCATGGAGCCAGTGGAAAGAGAATATGGCTCAGGGACAGGACTGACTTTGTTTATTTCTTCCGTCTTGGCCTAAACCAACGGCATGACCATTCGACGATGAGCAATACTGGTAGTTGTTTCATTCCGGTCTGGGTTGGCTAGGGCTGTGGCCACATTATCTAATGCGTCGGCCTGTACATTATGAGACCAGGGAATATAGGTTAATGTTGGTTCTATGGATAATTCTTCCATTAACCCTTGGACAAGGTTAAACATGGGAATCAACTCCTCCTTTTTGATAGCATAGTCACCATTGACTTGCTTAATTACCAGTTCTGAGTCACCTTTTATTTTAAGGTGATGTACTTGTGCCTGGAGTGCGAGCTCCAGGCCTGCAATGAGGGCTTGATACTCCGCTTTGTTGTTCGTACATCCTTCTGATAGGAGTAAGGAATATATAAAGACTTCCTTTTCTGGGGACATGAGTATTATCCCCAATCCCACCTTGTCAAATTTGGGATCTTCCATCCTCTTCCCAGTTGGGCTTCGAGATGTGTCGTCGAAGTACATTTCCCATGCTGGAAACTCCTCTTTAAATGAGAAGATGTCTTCATCAGGTAGCTCTTCGTCCGGTGCGGTGGTCCCCATTGAAGGGTGCTCCGACAGAAAATCTTCTAAATCCTGGCCCTGGATGGATTTCTAAGGAACAAACCGGATGTCGAACTTTTGCAAGATGACTGCCCATCGGGACAGGCGCCCGGTTAGCATTGGGCGGCTAAGGATATACTTGAGTAGGTTACTACGTGAGACCAAATGGACTTCATGATGCTACAAATAATGTCACAACTTTTTAACTACGAATACCAAGGCCAAACAACTCTTTTCGATGTTTGAGTATCAAGTTTCAGCATTGATAATGGTTTGGATGAGGTAATAGAGACTGTTTTCACTACCGGTGTCATTTTTCTGCACAAGGAATGCTCCCAGGGACTGCTCTAGGGATATCACGTATAGGATGAGAGGTCTTCCTTCAACCAGGGGTATGAGCACCTGTGGGATTAAGAGGTACTTCTTTAGGCTGTCGAACGCCTCTTGGTAGTCATCAGTCCATTGGTATGTGACTCCCTTCTTCATTAAGCTGGTAAAGGGGAAACATTTTCCTGCCAGTTTGGCTATGAACCGTCTGATATAGGCCAGGTACCCTTGTAATACTCTCAACTCAGTGAGATTGCGGGGAGGTGGCAGGCCAAGGATAGCCTTTTTCTTTTTGGTGTCGACTTCGATGCCATGATGTCGTACGACGAAGCCAAGGAATTTCCCTGAGGTAACCACAAAGGCACATTTCAAGGGATTCATCTTCAGGATATGTTGTAGAAGTTTGTTGAAGACGGTTTCAAGGTCTGACAGGTGATCCGAGCGCTATATGTGGCACCAGCATTCTTGAGACCAAAGGGCATGACCCTATAACAGAATATTCCTTGAGGGGCTTTGAAGGCAGTGGCTTCATCATCTTCTCAGGCCATCCAGATCTGATTATACCCAAAATAACCATCCATGAAGGATAAATCCTCATACTCGGCTGTTGTGTTGATTAATAATTCGGTAATCGGGACTGGGGAATCATCTTTCGGGCAGTGCCAATTGAGATCTATGAAATCGATGTAGACATAGATTTGTCCATTCATTTTCTTGAAGGGGACAATGTTGGACAACTAGATGGGGTACTGGACCTCCCGAATGAATCCTGATTTAATAAGATTATCAACTTTAGCCTCTATTTTGGTAGCATGTGAGGGGTGCATTCTTCTGGCAGCTTGTTTATAGCCCCAATGGTCTTCTGGAAGACCTAAGTGGTGGGTCACCACTTCGGGATCGAGTCTCAACATTTTCGTGTAATTACATGCAAAACCATCCCGGTTTAGTTTTAGAAAGGAGGTATATACCTCGTGCTCCTCGGAAGACATGGCTGTACTAATGAGAGTGGACCTTGGGTCTTCCTCGGTACCCAGGTTTATTTCCCTGAGGTCATCCACAATGGTGGAGATACCTTCCTTAAATGTGGGGGGTGCATCCCTAAGATCTTCCTCCTCATCTTCTCCCAAATCCTTATCTTATTGATTCGGCGAGGGGAGAGCTCTTGACTCGGGCTCCTGGGTGTCCGGAGGTGAGGCATTATGGGCATCCTCGCTCAAGTATTCACCCCCAATTTGAGGGTCAGCAGTCATCTCCGCACCGCTATGCTCAGGCGTCATGGATGAAGTCGTGAGGAAAGTTGATTGTGTTTCTAGTCTTGAATCCCTACTCTAAACATGGTTGATGGGAAGTACGTAGTCTCCCCCAAGGTGCCTGAGGGGGTCATCAGGAACCATTTCCAAACTATTTGGAGTGGGGATCCAGGCAATACCATCGACCAAATTCTTCTTATTGTTTTGCTCATAAAACCCAGCGTCAATGTAGTGTGACTCGAAGAGATCTAAAGGGGCCTTGTCTGCGTGCAATGTCGCACTTTTTCCATTGACACAATATTTGATACACTGGTAGTAGGATGAATGAACGACCATGTGCTTATGGAGCCACAAACTTCCAAGCAGGGCATTGAACTCTATGTTCTGCCGGACCACCAGGAATTCCGAGTACGCCACAAGGTCTCCAAAATGGGTTTTCAGCTTGATTTGTCCCATTGGCTTCTATTCACTATTGTCATAACTCAATAGGGTTGTGGTTGAGGGGATTAGGCCATCCTCACTATATCCTAACTTGCGGAGTGTTCGTAGGGGATGGAGGTTAACTCCAGAGCCGTTGTCAATAAAGACTTTGCAGATCCCAACATCATTTAGTGTGTCAGACACATATAGTGGTTTGATATGTCCTTGCATGATGACATATTCATCCTGATCAGTGAAGGAAATCACCGCATTTCATTCAGCCGGGCCAGTCTCCATCCAGTAAATCTCGACAGCAGCTACCTCGGCTTGGAACTCCTGGGGGCTGAGCAAGGCTTCGATAAGAGCCTCCCTGAGATCTTCTGCCAAACTCAGGGAATCCAAGATTGACATCTTGGCTGGTACTAATGCCAGCTACTTAAGGATATCGTATTTTTCCCCCAAAGGACGAAGCTTCTCTATTTGTGGGAGAGTTTTAGTAGGCACTTTAAGAGTTGTTGCATGCGATGAGGAAGGACCAGCCAAAGGGTTAGAGGTTGACGGTGTTCCCACATTATGGGGACTCAGCACGACCGGTCTATTTGTGCACACTAGGCAGATAGATATTTGTTCCTCCTCTAATGGGTACTGCAGAATGACAGGGCCAGAGTGGCCTCTTGTGGGGGTGGAGGGATATTCTTTCTCCTATTGAGTCTGTTTAAGGGATCTCCCACGGGTTTCCGCAATATTAACGGTTTGGGCTGGGGTAAAACCATAAGGTTGGTTTCGGCCACGACTGTGCCTTCCCCGGTTTCCCCTGCCTCTACGATTCCTCCTCCCGTCCCCTTGTGTCGGGAACGCAGGTTTATAACCATACCCTTCGTCAGAGAACGATTCCATTAGATGGATGACATTGATAGAACCAAATATTAGCTCCTCATCCCATGACAGGTCAACCTAGTCGGTTGTCCCTGATGGTGCCATTTGGTGGGTCGGTGCCCGTGGCGCCAAGTTTGAGGGCATAAAATCTGACAGTGTTGGGGCTAACTTCGCCCTCATTGTAGTCTGCTCCTCTTTCGCTTGTTTCCACCCTTTTTTATTACGCCTAGATGACCGGCTCGTGGAGGGTTATGAGGTCGATATTGTTGGTTGCACAACATTAGGGGATGTTGGTGGAAACACCGGATGCTGTAGTTGAGCTCAGAGTATGCCCTGTGCTCGGTTGACAGTCTTACGAGTCATCTAGTCATCAAACTTCTTCCCCTTCTTGCTGGTGACTTCCTGCCACCCCACCCCTTTGTCCGAGTCGGTGGTAGAAATATATGTCACATGTGCTGGGGGTGGTCCCAGTTCGACCTACCTAGAGTCTACCAACCTTTGCAAGAGGTCTTTGAAGATGAAGCATTCCTGGATACTGTGCCCTAACATTTGATAGTAGGGACAATAACTTGCCTTGTCATCGCGGCTGACTTCTTTGGACTTCCTTGGCTCCGGGAGGTGGAGAAAGTTTCAATTCATAGCGGTGATGAAATAGCTGCGGACTTGGTCCTCTCAGAACGAGTATACTTTTTTTCTTCATTCATAGAACTGGTTCTTCTTCAATCCTCTCTTATTGTCCCACTTGGGCTGAGGTGGCTTCTGATATACAGGGGGTTGTTGACGATTTAGTGGAGGCCTAGGCAGTGGAGCAGGCGCAGGGGATGGCTTGAGCGTGACAGAGGATGCTTCATCTCTAACTGCTTGCTTTTCAAGAGCCTGTGAGGCTATTCAGGACTTCATATTGGTTTTCTGAAGGGAGTATTCAATTCTCTGGGAATTGGCCGAGAGATGGCGAAAGCCAATGGTGCACTCCACTGGTATGAGCGGTGTTCACAACTCATCTTGAAGGTTATCGATGAATATGGTAAGCATATCATCTTGATTCATTGTCATGTTCATAGAGTAGGTCAGACCTTTACATTTGACGATGAAATCTGAGACCCTCTCGTTATCCCTCTATTTTCAATTCATGAGGTTGCTGACCGTCATTTTAGGAAACATTGAGATGAAGTTGAACATGAAATACTTCTAAAGGTCTTCCCAGATTTTTATTGACTGAGCAGGTATAATCATATACCAGATGAAGGTAGATCCTTTCAAGGTATGTACGAAGCATCTAAGTTTCACTACTTCTTATTGTTATAGGGTTCCCATCATAGGGTCTCAATAAGACGCGTAGTGCATCAAGTGCTATTCCGGATCACCTGAACCATTGAAAATAGGGAATACAGGGCTCCCAAAATTGGTTGGAGGTGGTGTGTTGCTCACCCAATCTGGGTAGGGCTTTCTCTCTAGTTGTATAGGAGTGTGTCGACCTTCCATTGCTTCCAATCGAGCTGTCAGTGCCTCAATGGTGCCGGCGAGTCCCTGGTTTACATCCTGTTGGGCCCGGTCTGGGGCAGGTGTAGCCCAAGGCATTGCCTAAGGATCCAGCTTGGCCAGCACCAAGGGTGCATATTTCATTTGTGACACCTTCATAGGGTTTAGACGTACTAGATATGGTTGCTTCCTAAGTGGAGGGAAGTGTTAGTATTCACCCAAATCCATGTTCAGGTAGTTAGACGGACCGGCCGCCTCATTGGGAGGGGGCCTTGATCATGCGCCTTCTGTCAGGGAAAACCTTGGTCCTTGAGGTGCACTTGCTGGGAGTGCAAGGTGTGGCTCTTCTTGGGAAGTTCTTTCAATAAGACGGTTCCTCCGGAGTAGCTTGATGTTAAGCCACCTCAATTATTTAATTTCTTCCTCATATCGAGCGAATCTCTCTTCAAGCGTAAGTGGATCGTTTTTATCGAGAGAAGGAGGCAGGTTAAGAGTAACCAGTCCTTTATTCTTATCCTTATTGCAAGCTTGCAGGGTAAGTGGAGGAGGTTTAGCTAGAGGGGCAACCATATTTAGGGCGGCCCTCTGGTTAAGGGTGTGCACACCTGGTGGTTCGTTGTGAGTCATAGCCTGACTAGAACCATCATCTCCCAATCCATCTGGATTTTCATCATCTCCTGTGTCACCCATGGGGTTATCCTCTATGACGTTGATGGATGCATATTGCGGGGTGGAGGAGACGTCAACTTCCAAATAGTAAAAGGATCTTCCACACCTTTTGCTGGTCCGCCCCCTCCTGTCTTGGGATTTCTTTTGGACTCCTTGACGAAGGGTGATGCGGAGAGTCCTTTGATGAGTCCTTATAGTACGCCTCCCTCTTGAAGGGTATGGTGACTCAAAAGACGGGATAGGGTAGGAACCTCCTCTTCTGACTATCCTCCCTAGACAAGAGAATACTGATTCTCGTGGGGGAGGTTGTTGTTGGGGAGGTAAAAATGCCCCCATCCCTGAGGGCTGGGGTTGGATCCATTCCTTGGATGTTGAGTCTCTTCCCATTTTTATTGGTCTTACGGGGTCATTTGTTGTTAAAAATTCCCCTAGCCCTGCAGGCTGGGGTTGGCCCTGGATTGCGGTAGTGGCTGCTGCTATCGCTACTTGCCTAATCTTGCATGCTCCCATTCAGGGGTGAACTGGATCTGATGCTGAGTTCACTCGCAACTCAATCCTCTCCGGGGAGGCTGGAAATGACCGCTGATTGGACTCTCTTAATTGAGAGGCTTGTCGTATGCTTTCAGTGGCTTGATTTAAGAGTTATTGAATGGCTTGTTCCCATCGGGCATGACGCTTCTGGGACTTACTCAAGGCCTATCTCTGCTGGGTGTGTCGCCTTTCCCGAATAGGGGGACCACTCGATCACTGTCTTACCGTGATGGCATTGCAAGACACTACGCCAAATGGGTTCTTCTGGGTGGGGAGAAAAGTGAAATGGAGATCTCCATGTTCTCCCCATCCTCTGATATGGACTCCCATCGGAGCGTTGCCAATGAGGCGGCGTAGCTGGTGCAGTGCATGTAGGCTAGCTAACTCCATGCTTCCTTTACGCCTCTCGGGTCGCGGTTGTCGTGCCGAAGGAAGAGCTTCTAGGTCGATGTGATGCAGGAGGTCTCTTATTGTCTTGACGTGGTCTACATACCCATCATAGGGTAGGAATCTTGATTTTAGATGGTAGAGGGTTGTCCGTATATTGTAGCGGATGTCATGAATACATTCTTCCAACAACTTTCTGGGTATGTCAAATTGAGAGGTGGTCGTGGGCCAAAACATAACTGGGATATCATCTCTAGCCAGTCGTTTCCTTAGGTGAAACATGTCAGCATACTCCTCCGCTAGTGATTCCTCTACCTGGATGGCCCAAATGAGGCACTGACCGATAATGTGGCCAGTGGCAGTGGGGCCGATAGGTGTTGAATTATCATATGTGCGATTCCGGGGTGGTTTAGAAGATGAACGTGGCCCCGAACCATCTCCTGATCGAAGAAGGGTGTCGTTGGTGACTAACTGGGATTCTGACATGCTCGATCTCATCCTTCTGAGTGCCTCTGCATATGAGGGATTTTCTGTGCTTGATTCAAAAGGGGGTGGACCTTCCTGTCGATATGATATGTCACTACGGGGAGGACCTTCGTAATGAAAGCCGCAATGGAGAGGAATACCATCACAGTTTCCATAGGGAGATAACCTACGGGTTACACCCTAGGGAGGGCCTTTATAATGTACCGCAATGAGGGGAGGGCCTTCCCGTTTTTTGACGTCTCTATGGGGAGGACCTCTGTTATCAGGGTGGCAAAAACTATCACCATGATCTGATGCCCGGTTGCACGGAGCGTCGTTGCAATGTAACCCCTAGGGAGGACCTTCAGGGTAGGCCACGACAACAGGAGGGCTTTATTGTCATGATGAGGCATCACTACGGGGAGGGCCTCCGTAGTTTCGACTATGATAGAGAAGACTACTATCATAATATTTGGTCCCAGTGCATGGAGAGTGCTTGCAGTGTATACCTAGGGGAGGACCTTAAGGGTGGACCGTAGTAAGTGGAGGGACTTTTTGTTGCTTGATATTCTGGTCATGCAGAGGGTTTCCATGACTCGCATCAAAAGAGAAACTCTCGTGATTGATCGTTAAATGCCCGTGGGGGAGGCCCCCACGGGTCCTATGGGGAGGACCTTCAGAGCTGCTAGTAGCAACATTGTGGGGAGGACATTTGAAACCGCTACTGACACTCCCATTACATGGTAATGGGTGGGAAGGGTCCTAAGCCTTCAATGTGTGCTAAGTGTCATTTGGAACCCTAGCTTCCAGTAGAGTAGAGTCATAAACCCGCTCTTTATTTTTCAGCTACTTTTGGCGAGTTCAGGGCGCTTTCTTGCGGGCAGTGGGGACCGTCTGCTATTGAAAACAGGCTTCACCTTTGGGTCCCTGTCTAATTTGGTCCCTTGATGTTGTCGGGATATGCCGACGAACATCTTGACTTTTAGAAGGAATATATGCCTGCTCTGGAGCATCCACCATGATGGACGAGAGTCCCCCAGTTGGAACGAGTGAAGCTACTCGATCTGGTTGCCCTTGCATTTGCGGAATATGGCCGACGACCCTCCTGGGAGGAATCAAGGATGTATATCTACTCCGAGGAGGCTATCTCGTCTCTTATATGAGTCACATCAATTGGGGAGACGGGCTCACGAGCCCGATTCCTTGCTGTTTCTGCTGATGCAATTAAATTATGGCAAGTCTACAAGATATGATCTGGGATCGATACCTGCTCCTCCATCATTGCCAGGATATGCAGAGAGACATCTTTGACTGGAACAGCTATGAAGGCCCATTCCAGTATCAGAGTAGGAAGATCCTAATTCTGTTCTCTGGTGTTCAGTGGGTACTGACAATTCTCTTGTGTCGGGGTAGGTGAATGAATCTGCCCCTATGCTGGGATACACCGACTTATCTCTCCATTTTCTACCACATCAGGATGGTGGACTTTACTTGAATCCACAAGGAATTGGCCCTGCATATATTGGTTTCTCACCGTATCGAGTCGGTGGCCTTTGTTTGTAGGGAGACATGCCCGCCTATTAATTTCCACCACATCAGGATGGCAGGCTTTGTTGATCGCCACCATGCCTGGATGGTAGGAGTCAAGAGCATCTGCTAAGAGCTAGTCTTGTAGGCACTGGGTCGCCACCACGTCAGGTTGGTGAGATTCACGACCCTGGGCAGGGAGAGGTGCCTGCCGGGTAGGTGCCATCCTGTGTGAGCGACGAGCTTGATGGAGCCCGGCTGCTCGTATGATGCTGCCATGTCTCTATGGCGGGCTTTGGATTAGCAAACATGTGTATGTGCCTATCTGTAATACGTCTTCATGACTGGGCAGCAAAGCTCCTCCTCAGGGACACGGGTGATGACCGGTCCCTGGTTGTACATTTTCCACCCTCATCAGGTGGTCTGAGGGGTCGAAGCTTAGGGAGCGTGGGCCTGGATCCTTCGGGTGACATACTCCTTATCGTGAGAATGTTGAGTCACGGCGTGACCACAATGACATCTTCCGGTGGGGGCCTTATAGCAGAACCCCCGTTCAGTTGGGATGAAGTCCTCCATGTCGACCTCATCCGCCTCCCTAAGATAAGGGAGGTACGCATTGTCTCGTTCCGGGGATAGACTCCCGAAATGGTTTGTGATGACAATAGGGGCTGTCTGGATCTGCTTTTGTGGCCGCTGCTGTGCAGGTGACTGGCAAGTCCTGGTGGATTGGAGGGCGCGCATGGCCACCTCCACCATTGGGAGAGTACCGTTCAAGTGGTACTCTCAGATCAACGCATCCGAGACCCAGCGTTGAAGATGCTGGGTAGGTGAAGGGGTCCTCTGTTGGTGAGGAAGTCCGATCATTGCATTGTTGGAAGAACACGCTTGTGAGTTCCTTCATTATGTGATTGGATCGAAGGGAGTTCTGAGTGGTACCTGTAAAATATTTTAACAAATAAAAATAGAAAACCCATCAATGTAGAATCTCATGATCCCATGTGTAATTAATTTCCTTTCTTGGCCCTCCTCGTGAGTATAAGGGGGGCATAGAGTGAGATTAGGTTAAATTCGCAATTCTTGGTTAAATATTCACGTCGGGTTCATCATTTTTTGTTTCAGATTGGTTTCGAAATGCCCAACGGTTCTGTATCCGATGATATGTGGACCTAGTTTCCAAAGGTAGGCGTTCGCTGGGCGATTTGGCCAGTGACACTTAATAACTCACATTGGTTGAGAGGATGGAATGTCGGGATCATATCACCCTTTTGGGGGGAATTATTTCCTGTTCCGGGACTCTCTTATAGATTTAATATGTATTCATATGTTCGCGAATCTGTGGATTATACCCAAGCATAGTATCCACGAGTTATTCCGGGTTGGCAATGGTCAGCTAAACACAGGGATTTGGAATCATTTAGGCCCAAGGTTTACCATCCCTCATTGGATTAATAACTCCGAGGAGTTGAGACTCATTGGGACGACGCTGGTTTAAAGCCTCATAACTGGGCGTTCTGGAGTTTATTGTCATCTAGGGGGGACAGATTAATGAATTGAGCATTTGGATCAAACCCGTGATACAAGATTACTACGTATCCTTGTGAGGGGAATCAGAGTCCTCGTAGTTCGGAATTACAATTTAACGTCATGTGGGATGAAGGATAAACCGAAGAGAAGGGGGTTGTAACGATCGATTATTGCGCTTGAACCTCATGGAGGATTCCTATGTACCATGCCTTGGCATGGATCAAAGTCCTCGTAGTTCACATGGGGGTGGTGTCAGAGAAATGATGTGAAGATGGACCGAGATTCTGATGGGTAATGAGCTTGAACCTCTTGGAGGCTTCCTACATATCCCTGTGGTGGGGAATCAAAGTCCACGTAGTTCTAATTGGGATGGGTATTACACTCTGAGGAGGCCCAGGGTAATGGATTGGGGCTTACACTCTGAGGAGGCCCAGGAGAGGATGTCATGGTCGATGCTTACTCTAATCCCACGTGAGTCATGCTCGGTGTGAGAAACAAGAGGCAGTAGGGACCAAACGATCACGTCATGAAAGGTGCGTCCGTGGGAAGTGAAGTGGGGATTATGCATGGAGTGGTCCAAAAAGTCGGGGTTTATTCTGAGATGGATGCCCATGGTGATAAAGCCCAATAGGAAAGGGACTTGGCCCCGAAAAATAATGGAGCATCACCCTTTCCCACTACACCCTTCCTTGGCCATGGCCATGGGGAAGTACGAAGGTTCATGGGTGATTCCTTCTGATGGGTAGTCCGCCACTCCCCGTAGAGGGGAGAAGTGCCCCAGTCCTAATAAGTTTAGGGTAATAAAGGGGACTCCTGGGCTTGGACTCTGCACTACCATGCGTATGTGGACCCAGGAGTCACTCATGAACCTGCTCAAAGGCCGGGGAAACCCCTTCATCCTCGCCTACCATGGGTATGTGAACTCAAAACGTCACTCTGATGCACCTGAAGGTTACATCACACGAGTCCGGTGGCTCTAGTGGAGGCCTCGGCTCGGGGCCGATGAATGGGCCAATGAGGGGGTTGCGAAGGATCAGTCCATATTGGAAGGATTTTATCTGGCTCGGGGAATGGGAACTCTGAAGGATTTGGCAGGCCACATGGGTGTATGAGGGGTGGTGCCCATCACGTAGGGAGGTTCTACATGGCTGGAGAGACCGTCCGTGAAATAGGGTGGTTCACAGACTGGTGGGTATCCCGCGAACCAGGGTCGTTCACGGCTACGGGTTCGACCCGCATACCAGATTGGTACGCGGAGGGGTCCATGCGAGCAATAGTGGCTGGGGGCGATGCCAGTCGAAGGTTCATCGGTCGGGGCTTCACCTGCATAGGAGGGTGCTATGCGGTATGACAGATCAGAAAAGGGTCATAAACTCCCTGGTCTACAGGGAGTGCATCCGCGGAGGGGCCATGGTTCGTGGTCTTATTTTCATTGTTATTTTAAGTTCGTGGTTCACCAAGTTGTTATGCATTTTCGATTCCTTATTAATTCGTTTCTAGCTTCATACCTGTTCTGGATCGCGAATTAGAACTTCACTGTTTTCCAAATCCTATGCTCCTTCCTTCAAAATCCTTTCACACGAATTTGATCGATCTCCTCTGCTCTCATTTTTCCCCTCCCTTTTCCGCTCCCTCGATATGCTTTTATAGAGGAGGGAAAGAGGTGAATCTATGGTCATGCGGCACCTTTTGCGGAGGCCCATGATCGGAAACCCAGTTTATGGATGACTTGGTCAATCCGCAACTCATGGGGGGAATTGAACGCACCTCCCCCATGAACCAAACTACCCCGGGGAGTGATTTGTGGCCACGTAGGGTTCCGTATCCATTTTAAAAATGACAACGGATGCAGCCCGAGTGGATTGACACGGTTCACATCTAGGGAGGTTCGTGATAGTGGACCGAGTTGGCGCCCATCCTGCTCCGCACTGGTGGAGGATCCCTGCCTCTGTTCCACGAATGAAAGCAGTCCGCGGAGGGGGCGCTTCACGGAACCGGACACATACCATTATCATTGGACCGGTCTGCAGACCAGTTCATCTTGTGCCATCCTTTGAGTATTCTCCACACTTTTCCCCAATTCTTTGGGGGGAAATTGGGTAGAATCTCCCTTGGGTTAAAGGGGATTCCCATTCCCCTTTGCGGATTTTTCAGGACCCCCCAAACATGAAATACATTGTGTATCTGAGATGACTTAGGATGTAAGACCACTCTATAGGTAACTTATCTAAATTTCAATAGTATTTCATGAGGTTATATGAACCTTTTACATAGATTTCTAATCTTGAAAAAATGAATAAATCTTTTCCATGGGGAAACATTGATAAATACATGATCTCCTTCATCTAAAGAAAGATCAATAAAATGGTTATCTGAAAAAAAATTATGCCTCATATGATATGCCCTCAATTGTCTCTAAATAAACTTTAACTTATCATGAATTTACTCTTCCAACTCTAGTATCCTAATCTTAATTTCTCCCACATAATCCCAAAAAGATGGTGGCTGACATCACATTCCATATAATTCATCAAATAATGCCATATGTATACTAGAATGAAAAATAATTTTAACAGAAAACTAAATCAATGAAATATGTTTGTCCAATATTACCTTGTAATCCAATAACTATGAACATAAAATATATTATATATTTTTAATTTTCTACTTATTATATCCATTGGATTGAGTATGAAATGTTTTAATAAAATTTAATTCAGTATCCAATATCTTATGATATCCTTTCCAAAAATTATATAATAACCCAGTATCATGGTCTTTTATAATGGATAGAGGAACTACATGTAACTTGAATATATCTTTTTGATAGATTAGATAAATCTGATCTTAAGACAATTTTTCATAAATGGGAAGGAAGTCTATAAATTTATTTAATCGATAAACAAAAACCCAGATCACATTGTTACCACCTAATGATCATTGCAATCCCACCATGAAATCCGTGGATGTTTTTACCGTTTCCACTCCGGAGCTGGAAAAGGTTGATTCATCCCATTTAGTAACTATCAATATTCTTTATTCTACTAAAAACTAAAAACAACTTCATGAATTTAGAAAAATATATTTTCATTCAAGGCCACCGGTAATACTTCTTAAGGTCTATATACATCTTGGCGCTACCCTGATGAATTGAAAAGAAAGAACTATAATCTTCACTCAATAAATATTTTTAAAATAGTATTAATAAGGAACTCATAGTCTTCTTCCAAATCATATAACACCTTCTTCATCAATATTAAAATCAAACAACCTATCCATATTAAAACATTCTTTCATTTCAAACAAATATTTATCCTCTTATGAATCTTACTTAATTATTTATGATAACTTTGAAAACAATTGTAACTTGAAAAAAATAGAGGGTATCTTTGTATCAGAATCATCTAGGAGAACATATATGAAATCATTAACCAAGGGATCATTTTTTAAACATAAAATTGTTAATGTTGAATTGTTTTGGGCTCAATGAATCGGCCATATTTTTTTCTTTTCCAGTTTGGTAATGAATCATGCAATCATGATCCTTGATTAGTTCAAGAAAAATTATATATATCATGATTAATTATTTACTCATGAATATATAATTAATTTTTTTATCTATATATATTTCACACACTTCTTCATACAAATGATGAACCCATATTTTTAAATCTAGAACCGAAGTAGATAATTCCAAATAATGTGTAAGGTAATTTAACTCATAAGGATTCAACTAATGTGAAGCATAATCAATTACCTAATAATTCTAAATTATGACACAACAATGTATATTAAATTAAAAAATAATGTAGATAAAATATTCACCATTTCTGATAGGGATGTAAAAAAATAGGGAATTATCAAATATTTTATTAGTTCTTGATAAAAATAATCACATTCTTTTGTTAAGATAAATTTATCTCCTTTTTGAGTTAAAATAGTTAGTGGGATAGAATACATATAAATGTTTTTATCAAAATCCATGTAGTAACTCAATAATCCATGAAAATTATTAATCTCATAAACATTTCTGTGTCATGACCATATTTCAACGACATTTTTTAGATAGTTCAACAGCTATGAAATCTTGAGAAACAATATTTCAAAGGAAAGATATTAATTTCAATAAAAATTCACAATTTATAAATTTATCATGAAATTTATTTTCTTTAAAGGTTTGAAAAGCAACCAACAATTATATTTTATGTTCCTCATAAATTTTATAATATAACAATATTTGATCAATAAGCACAACTAAAAACCTTTCGAGGAAATATGGAAAAAATATATTAATAAGTTGGATAAATATAATAATAGGACTAGATAACCAATACAAAATAATTAGAAAATCTTAGTTCCCACATTGAGTATGAAAATTGGACATTGGAATGTCTAATTCCTCATAATAAATTACTGGTACCCCAGCTGTAACATCCCATGATCCCACACTCTCTCATATTTCCAAAAAGAGATGGTTATGAGTCCCCAAGTGCACCTCCCCATATTCTAGAGGCTACCGACTTGTAGAAAGGATGTGAAATTTTGAGAAGGGACTTTATAAACCCTAGTATGAGGTGTTGTAATAATATAAATAATCCATATAATTGAATAAAAATAGTATATATAAATAAAGGAAACCAATAATATAAGTCAACCAAACTATCCAATAAAAATAAAGAAATAATGTAATACTGTGATTAAATATAACTAAATGTCATGCTAGAAGTAAAACATGAACAAGTATAACAAGCTCAAATAAGTATCAATAGTCCCCAGTCCCAAACCCCATTTCTACATGGCCTAAAAACTCCAAAACATATAGTAATCAAACAATCAATAATAAGGTCCTTTTATCTAGTCCAAATATGCATCCACGTAATCTGCTCGGGTACCAAATGATGGACCGAATAAAGTGTGAGTATAACATGGTATTTTGAAGCCACAATGTCTAAGAAAACTAGTCAAAAAATAAATTTATGTAATAAAGTGATAAATATATGTATTAATTATTTTAATAATTAATATAATAAAACAACAACCTTCTTGGACTCTATGTTTTAATGTCTCTAAGAATTTCACAAAACCATGCCAACCAAAGCCATATTATTATTGTAAAATAACCTACATCAGCATCATTATCTAATATCTATGAGAATATCTCATAGCCATTCCAAACATAACCATAAACATGTAATTATCTCAAAAATCTGAGTAAAATACCTAAAAGAATTACAACATGGTATTGGTCTAAGACTGCTTAATATTAGCATTACTATATATATGTGTCCACATTATAGGTTCGTTCTTGATATATAATCATTATGTAATCTAGGTAAAATCCCTATAAGCATTACATCATATGGGTCAAATATTTATTAGCATTACATAATATATCACAAGACATGTCATGACTACTTGGATATCACAATATCACATCATAAGCCTGAATCAACAATTATACAATTTTTTATTTTCCATTCATTATATCACAATTTATAAATAGTCTAATAGAAAATAAGTAAGACATAACTTAGAGATTCTAATGCAAGTAATCATATAAGGTTATATGTCATGCTAAACACACTTTATTCAATTATCCAATTCAAATATATTCAAGGTTTTCCCACCCAATAGGTATCTAAAATCTTGTCCAATAACTAATTTAATCCAACTGAGTTCATGTAATAAGACAATTAATTATTTATCTAATTTTGGATCATGTTATGTTGTCGTAATCACAATATTTCATATACTATTCAATTATCAAAACGTATGGTTATGGTGTGCACCCCAACCTTAATCAGAAAAGAATGAAACACATCCAATGGAAAATTCCAAGAAAGAATAAGGTTAAGATGATTTCAAAAAGGTACACAGATCAAATTATAGATTGATTGAATTATCAGGATGTCCAGATGGGATTTTGGCACTCAAAAAATGCATGGAATATATCCTAGGGTTGAGTTGAGAAGGCTTCAACGAGTAAGAAAATAAATTCAACAACACATCATACATTAAAATAGCATGTTTAGGAATTACATGGCGTGTAATATAGTTACAGATAGTGTAAATATTTTTAATGGGATACAGAAAAAACCCATCATATTTGATTAATATTAAACCCCCTAGAAATTACATGATGTGTAATAGATTTATAAAGAATGTAAATGATATCTAGATGGGTTGTAATCCAATTCACCTTATAAAACAAAAAACGCCTTTTAAAACTTCTCAAATTACTATGATACTATAATAACACCTGAAAAATTTATACCTAAAATTTATTAGTTCAAGAAATCATAAATATGTAGTCTTTATTTCATTTTCCCAAACAAAATCTCTCCACATGGATCCTCTCATATTCTATAAATTTTTATCGCATCCCAAGACATCGTTTATTCAAAGATAAAAATCCATGAATAAAACAAAAAACCATTATTTTAAGATGAGGGGAAAAAATAAAATGAAGTATGTTTAATGAAAAACTCATTGTGAGACATACCTAGAGAAATAATGGATTTTAAAACCTCCCCAATATAAAATATATCATCCTTAAGCTAATCTAAGCATCACTATGGTGTATTATAGAATAATTTTTTGCCACCAATTTTACATATAATATACCCTCTCCCTGATCTCCATCCAAACTCTCCCATGATTCCACTATACTAAAACCAATGGTATATCCCTTCCATGAAAATATCTCTAAATATTATCAAAAAATCAAATTGGATGCTCCATGAATAAATCATTAGAAAAAAGCATGATATCTATTACATCTATCACATGATAAGGGTCAGGATGATGTCTTCTAAGCAGTGACACATGAAATACATAATTCATGGAACTGTATCTCTATGGAATGGTTAAAATATATTCCACTAAATAGATCCTTTCCACTAGCCTAAACAGATCAAAAAACAGGGTGATTTATTTCCAAGTTTCATGATATGGTGTTTCCGCAATCTCAAATACACCTGAAGGAAAACATGATGTCCATACATGAATAAGAGAGGTCATCTATAATGGCCAATATAAGAATTTTTTCTACTCTTACGGATCAAAAATCACTATCTGATCAACTGAACTTTATCAGATGTCTCGTGCATGAGACTACGCCTAACATGAAGTAAATCACCTACCTTCATCCTATAATGATGAAAAACACGAACTCATATACAAATCCTCAAAAGGATCTATTTGGATTGATTCTTTTAATATATAATTATACGACACTCCATGAGTTCCATATGTTTCTCCCATGAACCAATAATATCCAAAATACATGATCATAACATATCCTCCAAAATATGAGTAGTATACTCAGATTGAAAATCAGTATGAGGATGATAGGATATGGTAAAAAGAACCTAGGCTCTCAGATCCTTATGAAGACCCTATAAAAATGTGATGTGAAATGAGGATATTTTTCTAAAATGATACACCACAAAACACTATGTAGTTGAACCGCATCTCACACATAAAGAAAACCCATATCACCAAATATGAAGGTCTCCTTAATATGTATGAAGTGGGATACCTTCTTTAGTCGATCCACAATCACCCATAAACCATCATGAATATTGGTTTTCATTGGTATTCCTCTCACAAAATCCTTAGTGACATCATCCCATTTCTACTCAAGGATGGGAATCATCCCAGCTGGCCTCTGATGCTTGGATTTCACCAGATGATAAGTGAAGCATATTTGCATGAATCTTGATACCTCCTTCTTATTTCCTAAACCACATTTTCTATCTAAAAAGGTCAAGATACTTATTTGTAAAACCGAGATTTATTTCCCATTTATAATCATAAAAATCCCTCATCAGGTCCTCATTATTGACCATAGGAACCCATAATCAGCAACAAAACAAAATAGAATTGACACTAACAAGTGCCCATACCAATGGTTTCACTCAACCATATAAGTTGTCTCTCAAAACAGAGTCCTCTAGATTAGATAAATACTCGGTCTTGGTCGTATCCAAAGTCATAGGTATACAAGATAATGAAGTCAGAGATACTAAACCATGAGACTCCTAGACATCTAAATGCATGTATGGAAAGAGGTCCATCATCCGCCACTCATTTCAATACTCCTATACTACCTCTTTCTGCTTATTTTGTCTTAGTGCATCAGCAATGAAATTTCCATTTCCTGGTGTATAATACAAATCAATGTCAAAATATTATAGATACTAAACTAACCTCATCTTTGGAACTTTCATTTCTCACTGAGAAAGGATGTACCTAAGGATCTTTTGGTCATTGTATACCGAAAACCAATTACCCATGAGATAGTGTATCATAAATGTTAAGGAATGTACTACTAATTCTAAATATGTATAATGAGTAGGGTAATTACTCTCATGCCGTCTCAACTACCTAGATCCATAAGAAACCACTCATTCCTCCTACATCAGAACTGCTTTGAGTCTAAATTTGGATGCATCACAGTACATGGTATACAATTTACCCAAAATAGTTGAAGTGAGGATATGATTTGAGGTCATCCTTCCTTTCATCTCCTAAAAAGATATCTCTCAAGCATCAGACAAAACTAACTTCACCCATTTATTTTTCATCCCATACATCAGTGATGTTATATGGGATAAATCTTAGATAAAGTGTAGATAATAACCTCCAAAACTAAGAAAGATCCAAATATCGAAGTCCTTATTATTTTGATCCCAATTACTCCTACTGAAAATTTCTCTGGATCCACTGACACTTATACCTCTATGATGACATGGCCAAAGAAGTTCACTTTATTAATTAAGAAACAACATCAGCTAATCTTGGCATAAATATTATTCTCTATCAATATACTTATGATGATTTCATGATGTTTAGAATGATCTTATGCTGATAAAGAGTACACTAATATTCCCTAAAAAAACCACCACCAACAAATCAAGGAAAGGAAGAAATATCATATTCATCATGGCCATGAATATCTTCGGTGCATTGGTCAACCAAAATGTCATCACCACAATTTCATACAATCCATGCCTGCTACTAATAGTATAACAACATATATACTATGTTATCACCATTAAAGTATTGGTAACTTTATCTCAAATCAATCTTGGAGATGATCTTAGAGACTCTCAACTAATCGAAAAGAGCATCAATGAACCGTAGGGGATATCATTTCTTCACCATCATCTGGTTGAACATCTGATAATCCACAAATAATAACAAAAACACATCAGAATTCTTGGACAAGAAAATGGGAAAACCCCAAGGATATGTACTAAACCATATAAATCCTTTAGAATCTAGAACATCCAGCTGAACATTCAACTCCTGAATCTCTACTGGTTCCATTCTTTAAGGAGGGATAAAAATTGGTTCTACTACCTACACAAACTAGTTCATGAAATCAATATATTTCTTGGGTTTTAATCCATATAATTCATTAGGAAAAAATATTTAAAATGATCTGCCATGAGAGGGAAATAATCCTATTTTATTCCACATTCATATAGATAAAGACTCTCTATATGACCTGTAAGACAATCCAATCTACACTGAATTGGCCCTGCATGACCAGCATAAGGATCCTACTCACCATCATGAGAATAGATGAATCATTAATAAGATTAAAAGTTAACTATCCCACTATAATAGAATATATGATCATAGAAAATAACTAACCAATCCATACCAGGAATAAAGTCAAATATTGTCAATTCTGGCATGAACGATTCCCAATAGAATTGGTAACCACTACACTCTTTAGAACACACCCTGAAATGTTTAGTACTCTCTGAATACACTTCAAATGGTGCATCGATGGTCAGATAACCATCCATGATTTCCACTAGCATTCCCAAACAATTTTCAAAAAGATATGATAGAAAATAATGTGATTCTCTTGTATCAAACAAAACAAAATATAAGATATATGATACAAGAATCATAAATTGGATGGTAGAAAATCCCACATCTATGATAGCCTAAATAGTCTATATAATATTTAGTTGACTTTCCTCTCTTTAATGGGATCCATTGTGACTACATACAGCTGTTTCCCTTTCTTGGTACTGCTACTCATTCACTAGGGTTCCACAACCCCTACCTCACCCAGAACGACCAGTGGAACTCTTGATATCATCTTGGGGAGGGGTAACTGAGCTCATTCTAGACTCAATTTCCTATCCTGATCACCTACCACTAGTCAAATATGTAATGTTAACACCGAAAATTTGAATATTACCAAATATTCCATAGATACAACACTCATCTATGAGGAAAGGACACTATAGACACTCATGTCCAAACATGCCACAATGATAGCACTACAACAGAACAAAGCCCTAAGATGGATATCCAACTCTCTAACATCTCTAAAAACTAATTCCTTAGTGAAAATTATCTTAAAGAAACATTATACTACCTAAAGAAGAGCTCTTAATTCTCCCTGTTGAAATAGCATGGCCGCTACTCTAGGCCTCTCTCAGAATCCATTTCACAATGAGTTCCTCATTCATCAAGTCCTCAAAACTACTCAAATGAAGAAATTTCAGCTACATCCTAATATAATAATGAATAACATCTTGAAAAAATATCACCCTAGAGATGCTGAATATATAAAAAATCCTTGTATGTAAGTGAAACATCTAGCATATTCGGGCATTGACATTACCTCCTGCATCAGATGCATAGAATCATGATATTTTTAATCCCTCAACATCACAGGATAGAATTGTATCTGAAAATTCATCTTGAATTCCTTACATGGTAAATCACCCTACTACCCAACTTTCTCTATAATATCCCACTAATGATTGGCGGGTCCATGAAGCATATATGCATCAAGTCTCACATTACTATCCACAAGTGTCTCATGATTAATAATGATTGTATGGGTTAACTCGATCCAGAACCCAGATTCCTAGGGTCATCCTTCCTTAGTGAACATAGTCTGATTCTATAGGAGAAACTCCACTTTCATCACAGAAGTTAAAGGAACTGTATGAACAATATCCC
This sequence comes from Viscum album, assembly GCA_963277665.1. Lineage (NCBI taxonomy): Eukaryota > Viridiplantae > Streptophyta > Magnoliopsida > Santalales > Viscaceae > Viscum > Viscum album. The sequence goes on along the minus strand of OY728166.1, from coordinate 3,832,466 downwards.
CTTCCATGGATCTCATGACCCTCAGGAAGCTGTCGCAAAGCTAAACATCTATATGATCCTCATGAATTATAGGAACATATGGTTCAATTGTGTTATGAAGGTGATGATTTCCACTCTCCTGACACTCATGTTTAAGACTATGAAGTCAATTTATCTATACAAGAAAAACACACACCAAAGAACAATGGATGACAACAAGGTCAACATCAATAGGTGACTATAATAGAGAACCACTAACTTATGGTCTCTATAAACATATATTAAAAGTGTTTTATTATGACATATCAATTAATTTCATTTATCAGGATTAATATATATCTTGTATCACATTCTATATAGGCAATAAATCTAATTCATATAAACATATCCCTATCATCAACACTGCATGCCATTATATATTCCTTTATTCCTATAATGATTCATGCATAAAAATATTTCTATATATTGGTCCATGAATATAAATATCAAGAACCAATAAAATCATAAAACAATAACCTCACACAACATGAGAATCTTCCAAGGTGAAATAATATAAATTTTAACAAGAAAATAGTATAATCAACAATAACATCCTTGGGAACTCAGATTTTTCCCTATATATGGTTTAGCTAGTCCCATAAAAAATATTATTACCATGTTCCGAAAAATACTAGTATCATTCATACCTATCCCAAATGGTAAATAAAATGAAAATAAAACATTCTCATATGATACCACTATGTAACTTCCCCAATACAAAACTCTCTAATGTGGCCAAAATGGTTGTTTAAAACCTCATGCACGCATCCCTGTATTCCAGAGGCTTCCGACTAGTAGTGAGGGTGAGAAATTTTTAGTTGGAAGACTATACCACCCTGTATGAAGTTTCAAATCAGTATAAATAATCCATAAAAACTAAAGAAAATAGAGTGTAGACATAGTGTAATGTTGTAAAAAAAAGTAAAATGAACAATCCAATAAATAAAGAAGGAATAATGTAATGACATTTTGTAATGTAAATAAATTTCATGATAAAGATAATAAATGAAAAATTCTAGAATTCTCAAATAAGACTCAATATTCACTGATCTGAAACCCCATGTTGTTCTGGACTCCAAAATCAAGTACATCCAGAAATAAAACAATCAACATCAAAGTACTTTTCCATTTTCAATACATGCATCCATGTAATATACTCTCATACCAATAAGAATCCCAAATATTGTGTTAGTATATCTCATTAGGTCAAAAAAATCATGTATAAACAAAATAGTTTGATAAGAAGTGTATGTAATAAATCAATAAATAGGTGTATTAATTATTTCAAAAATTAACAAAACAAAACAACAACTGAATTCAAATCCATGTCAGAATGTCTCTGATCATGTCTCATAACCATGAAAACCAAAACCATATAACCATGGTAAAATATCATGCTTTGGTGTCATTAAAAAATATTCCAAAGCATGCCTCACAACAATTCCAACCATATCCATAATTAGGGTATAATTACAACAATCCGACACAATGCTCAATAAACATTATAACTTGGGACTGAGCTGTGCCTACCCAATATCTGTATTATAGAATACATGTTCATATTGTAGGGACATGCCTAATATATATTAAATATAGTATTCAGGTCAAATCCCTATAATCATTACAATATCTAGGTAAAATCCCTATAATAATTAAAACATATATCACATGACATTTCACAATAGATTGGATATAACAATATCACATAACAAACCTAAATGGTTAATTATGTGAATTAGATTTTTTATATTCAATTCTCTATTTCATTTATATCACAATTGATCAATAGTAAAATCAATATGCATCAATCCATAACTTTTTAATTCTATATCAATAAATAACCTAAGGATCCATGTCATACTAAAAAAATTATTCCATTATCCAATTAAAATATATTCAAGGTTCACTCACCCAATGGGTAGCCATAATCAAGGTCAATAAATAATTTAATCTAGAAGACTTGATGGAATAATACCATTAATTATTTAATTAATTTAGGCACAATTTATGTTGGCATATTCACAATATTACTTTTACCGATCAATTATCAAACACCACAGTTGTGATTTAGACCCCCTACCTTAACCAGTGAATAACTCAGCTCTTCAAATAGAAAACACACATGAGTAAGAAGGATAAGATGATATAAAAGAGGTTACCAGATAAAAACATGGATTTAATTCCTTATCAATATTTCTTATAGGGGGTTTGGAACTCTAAAAATACCTAAAATATTCTCTAGGGTTGACAATAGAAGGATATCGTAAATTAAAAAATAAAATTTAACCACAAAACATAATTTAATATAGTAGGCCAGGGTATTACATGACATGTAATGTAGTTACACATTATTTAAATATTTTTAATAGGATATGTAGAAAACCCATTTGACTTAGCCGAGTAATAAAAAAAACTCAAACTTTACATGACGTGTAATTAATTTACCCAACGTGTAAATGTTCTATGAATAAATTTTCATCCCAATATATATATAAACCCTAACCCATTTTATATTTTCTCAACATATCGAGAACCTATGATAACACTTTACCCATTTATGCCTCAAATTTATTAAATTAAAAAATTATACATCTCAGAACTTTAAGTCATATTCCCCCCCAAAAAGTCTCTCAATATGGATCGTATTGAATTTTCAAATGTTTCATTATAATATAAGACAATTCTTATTCAAATGAAAAACATCCATGATGAATACCCAACCACCAAGGATTTAATATGAGGAGAAACATGAAAAAACAATGTTTAATAAAAAACTCAGAGTGAGACATACCTATAAAATGTTGAGATCTTACACCAACCACATGTCAAATTTTGAAAAAAAAACTATGTTCCTTGAAGATAATGAATCAAATAATTAAGACGACGAAATGTATAATTGTTATTAATAGTGATGTTATTCAAGGATATATAGTTAATGAATATTATCATTTCACTATATTTATTTTTATCTAACTAAACAGTATCACCCCATGGTTATGTTTTAGGACAAATGAAACCTTTATATAATAAATCGTACATTTTCTTTTTCATTTCAAAAAGTTCCACTTGAGAAATTTGATACGGGGTTTAAAATTTTTATTGGAATCTGGTACTAAGTAAACATTAAATTCATCCTCCTGATCAAGAATAACACAAGATAAATCATCTGTAGAAACTCCCATTTATTAATTTAGTATTGGGACATCACTAATTTGAACTCTTTCTTTATTTTATAAAATATGAGCTAGGTAATTGTATATTTTATATCAAATAAATTTCTTGGATTTTTGGAATTTTTTCAAAGTTATAAAATCATTGAATATAATATTCTTAGCTATATAATCTTCCAAGAATGATAAAATGAAAGAAAATCCATATAAAAAATGATTTCAAACTCTCATATAGACAATTTAACATGATTTTTAGGAAAGACCATCCCACTGATAACAATACAAATATTCCTATAAATCTTGGATGGTTTAATACATCCACTGAGAGTATTCAAAAAACTTATATCATACATTCATGAGGTGATATCCTCAATTTAAATGAAAATTTATCAGAAATGAATGAAAGAAAAAAACTTGAGTTAAACAATATATTAGAATAATTCAATACACATGTGACATACCTATCACTAATTCATTTGATGTCCTAAAATAAACTGTAATAGTAGAAGATGAAATCACTAAACCTTTATGTTTCTAAAAATTATGATTTACATCCTATGTAACTAACATCAAGAATAAATTAACATAACAGAACAACTCATTACAACTAAAAAACCTCACTATTGGATGGATATTGTTTACCCCATTCTTTAGTAGTTCAATAATATTTTATTTATAGTCACGAGACCTATCCCAACTATCACAAACCGCCTTCACCAAGATGAGGGAAGGGATAGCAGGTTTCCATACCCTCCCTTCCTCAAGTTGAAGGAGAGATAATGACCCCTGAAACCTGCCTTCAATAGGTCCCGGAGTGGTGACTAGCACCAAGGGTATAGAATCAAACACAAAATGGAAGGAATTAACCTTTTTATTTAGTAGAATATGGAGATAAGATGGCACGTACCTAATCAACACCAAAACTGGAAGTAAAATTAAGGAAAAAACAAACAATCCCCATATGCATGTTCCAAAAAGTTGATTCTACAAAATTACAAGAAAACCCCAAAGGAAAGTACCATAAAAAAGAAAAACAGAAACAACAATTGTCCCAACGTTCGAGCTAGTATGGTTCCGCACGATCCAAGATGTCATCCTGGAAACCTAAAAGTAGTTTATATATGTTGGGTGAGTATACAAGTATACTCAGTAGGGAAAACCATGGGCTCTCATGCACAAGGGGGGGAGGCATTCTAATGCCCCGTGAGAAAAGGAGATAAACAGAGCACCTAGCAAAGAAACTATCCACCCCAAACCTTACCAAGGCACACACCCCAAATAACACAATTCAAGTAAAGTAATAGTAGTAGCACATTGATATTTAGGTACCCTGCGCCACTTTACCACTGGTTATTGAGGAAATTCTATGTGTCAACCTTCTCTCTCCATCCTCACCACAGTCCCACTGCCATCCCCCGCATGCACACACCTGGGCTACCACAATCACACATCCCGCCTGCAAACCCTTGGGCTATCACTACCACACATCCCGCACAAACCTAGGTCCGAACAACTACTGCCACACCCAAAGACACCTGGGCCTCATCCCGAAGAAACTTGGGAAACAACCTTTCCGCACACACCTAGTCCAACCACCACCACATACCCTACCCGAAGAATCTAGGGCTATACTGGACCTCAGGCCATCACAACCTACCCGAATGATCTTGGGCTACACGAGAAAGGGAGAAGAAAAGGAGATAATAACCAGCCACTCATAGGAGTGTTGGGAAAAACACCCTCCCCCATGAAATGTGGGTGTTAGACACAAAGTGATTAACATGGGTGGGGCGCGAATAAGAAACATAATAAATAAAATTATATATATAGGTAATAAGCACTCATCATAGTCTAGGGTTTTCAAAACCTACCCATACACAAGCACCCTCGTTACTATTCTTTCATAAGAAGCATAACAGCCACAACCCTGTCACAACTCATTCCAGGAAAACAATTCCCCATTGAACCCATTCATGTTTTCATATTCAGGTAATTCCTTTTAAGTAAATTCTTCACTACTGGGAAACTAATAGGCATAAACACAAGCCAAGGAAAGGAAAACAGCCAAACAAAAAATTAAGCATTCACACCCGGTTCTCTTGTAAAGTCACAACAACAAAAGGGATCTGTGAGATCCCTAGATGTATTGGAACCAAACCAAGCCCCACCATACAGCCCCACATGGCCTCAGATACAAAATCCAACAACCTTACTACAATAGAGGATCCCATCCCCATCCATTTTGATTCCCAAGCATCAACCCTCCATCACCAGAACAGAGTAAGGGAGTTTTCAAATTTTAATATGCCATTCATCTAGTTCCGTCTTTCCGTTTGGTTAACCGGGGGCATCACACAAGGATTCTTATTTACTGGGTGCCTATTTAATTAACTGATTTTATGTGATTAACTAGTTTCCATGTTACACCCATTCAATCACATAAATATTTATAAAAACAGAGGTTCATTAGTGCACAAGAAAAGACCACCAATGGACATGATTTTCAGGGGGAATAAGCCCATACAATTCACAACACATAATCAAGGATAAGGAGTATAACATAAACATTGAAAAACCCCCTTAATTCTTTAAAATTCCATTTATTATCTTCCTTAAGTTTTGGTTTCATCCATATCCACAGAAACAATATCATACCCACCTCGCATAATACACACTAAGGAGAGATGAAGGAAAAGCCCTACTTGAATGATCAAAGATTGACTTTTTTCTCCTGGAACCAACAAATGGGGATGTACGACTTGTAGGGGAAGAACTCAGAAGACATTAAGAATAAGCAGGAAAGGCTACAGCACAGGCACACCCCTCGCCTCAGGAAGGGGGACTCCAAACACACCAAGGAGAAGAAGGAAAAGAGACCAGCCGAGAAGAAAGAATTCCCATGCGATAAAAAGGTGAGATCCTGGAGTTATGTGATATGAGGATCTTGAGTGACTTTAAAGGTGGATCGCGGTGTCACCTCACGGTTAGATGGTTACATACGATAGAATTAATTTTTTATTTAATAATTCTCATCGGAGGGGTGGCCAAAATAGTTTTACGTTAAAGGATTTCATTTAAGAGTGGAAAACGGGTTAATTGAGGGTCTCCCCACTCCTGGGGGATTTAAAACATTTTTTATGGCGCTAAAAATGGAATTGAACTACATTAAAAAGGTTAAAAGTCATAAAAGTAGCGTTATGTGAAAAACTGGGGAAGGAAAATACTGACACCCCTCTGTGGCCAATTGGTGAGACTGATAGTTGAAACCGATCGGTGGAGATTACCGGGTGAAGTTGATCCCATGAAGCTAATTGGGATAAGCTGATCCTATGAATCTCATCAGTGAAACCAATCTATGAAACCGATTTAGTGAAACTGATATGTGAAACTGATTTGGTGAAACCGATATGTGAAACAGATTTGGTGAAACCGATTTGGTGAAACTGATCTGTGAAATGGATTTGGTGAAACCGATCTGTGAAACCGATTTTGTGAAACTGATCTATGAAACCGATATGGTGAAACCGATCTGTGAAACCATTTTGGTGAAACTGATCTGTGAAACCGATTTAGTGAAACCGATCTGTGAAATCGATTTGGTGAAACTGATCTGTGAAACCGATTTGGTGAAACCAATATGTGAAACCGATTTGGTAAAACCAATCAGTGAAACCGATTAGGTGAAACCAATATATGAAACTAATTTGGTGAAACCGATCTGTGAAACCAATTTGGTGAAACTGATCTCTGAAACTGATTTGGTGAAACCGATCTATAAAACCGATTTGGTGAAACAGATATGTGAAAACGATTTGGTGAAACCAATCTGTGAAACCGATTTGGTGAAATAGATCTGTGAAACCGATTTGGTGAAACTGATCTGTGAAACCAATTTGGTGAAACTGATATGTGAAACTAATCTGTGAAGCTGATCTATGATGCAGATATGTGAAGCTGATCGGTGAAGCTGATCGGTGAAGCCGATCAGTGAAGCTGATAAGTGGAGTTGATCAGTGGACCTGATCAGTGAAGCTGATCAGTGGAGCTGATCAGTGAAATTGATCTGTGGATCTGATATATGGAGCTGATGGGTGGGACTGATCGATGAGTCCAGGACACCCCAACACTTAGAATTTTGGAAAAGCAATTGACCAGGTGGTTCTGGGCCATTACAACAACACTTATGACACCAAAAAAACTTCCCAGATCCTGTAAAATTATCCTGGAAAAGTTTTTTTCAACACTAAGAACATTTTTGGAGATTTACTATGGACTTCAAGTATGTTTGATTCTTTGTTTCCTATCACCTTGTCCTTTTCTTACTGTATTCATCTTGAGGATCATACGTGTCGGAAAACTCCATCTCAACTATATTAGCACAATAAACCACTTTCTCATTACTTATAAATTTTCATGTGGTCGTAGCTCTTTATTTATTTGGTTTATATCAGAATTAAAAACTATTAATTTTAAAATCAGTTTATTAAAAAATATAAGGCACATACCTATCCAATAACTTATAGTTTTAATCATATGGAGCTATATAATATATATCCTTTTAAAATTCTATGAATTGTTTTTCCATCTATAGTTAAAGAAACTTAGGGAAATATTTATCAATTAAATATCATTGAATTTTTTTCATTTTATATAAACATTATCATATTTTACTTATTATTCTAATAAAAGTCCACCATAAATCATATTAACCTTTAAAATGATAAACAAAAAGAGTTTCCTTTTGGAGTTCCAAACATCACATGACTTTAAATATATTTTCTACAGAATTGATCAGTCTTTCAGTTACCACATGGCCAGATGATCCATTGAATGATTTTTATGTTTCCTCATTAAATTATCCACAAAGGGAATGTTCCTTGGTGGTAGATTAGGTTTCTCTCTAGCATTAATACCACCTCCATTTATAGCTTGTGTCAACTAATCCTCATTGCAAGAAATTGTTCATTCCTGATTCTAACCATCTCGGGAAACTAATTTTTTAAAATATTTTCCTCTTAGTATCTTCCTATAATACCTTCAGTTTTTTCTCTATAGATTACCATTATTAATATAATTATTTTAGATGAAGCAACATGGTATAAATTTAATTATATATCATTTTAACATTACCATAAAGTAAAATATATCATTCTCATGCTATTATCATTTTACTAACCTCTAATGTTATCTAAACCGCCCTATGATTAAAACTATAAATAAAAAACCTTAAAAATTACATAATCATGAGTTTTAGCGAAGAATTTAATATATTTAAGTTTTATAATCTTATCCAGTTTGTAGTTTTATATAATTGGGCTATAACTCATACATTAAAAACCATATAATACAAAGTAGAAACATCCAATCAGTATCCATTTTTTCCAGCATATAATACATTTTAAAAAACACTATTTAATTTATGAAAACTATTTATAAAATTCAACTTGACTTCATCCTTTCCATTACACCTACTATGAGAAAAACATAAAAACATGGTATAAGCACAAAAATATTAATAAAGTAAATAAAAGTAACAATGTCGTTTGTCCAATGAAAATATGAAAACCCATAAAATATTTACCCTTAAATCATTGTTTTTTAAGTAAAATAAACAAAACATTTTCACATGAAACCCAAAAATTATCATCAAATAACTCCTTTAATACCAATTTTAGGAAATTAAAAACCATTATAGATAACTTCCAGCATCGCATTCATAATCTATCTTAGACTGGTTTCTAAATTAACCAGAGCCTAGTTAAATCCATAGGAGAAACAATTCGGTAACTACATTATTATTTACTATTAATTCATTTAACATTATTCAATTCATTAGAGAACACCTAGCATGAACCCTTTTTTTAAGCTATAACATGCTCACACTTCCCTATGTCGACCTCCCCATCATATCAATAGTAATGGGATCACACAACACAATCCGAGAACACCCATTTCTCATATATATTTGTCATGTACCATATAATGAAGAATTTTTTTTACCTTTTCAATTTTTCAATATAAAACATTTGTAAAATACCTTTAAACTCATAAACAGATCACTTTTTTAAAAAAAAAAATCACTTTTCTTTTATAAACCCTTTTCAATATAAAAATAAATTTTTCATTGGGAAACCCATTTTCAATTCCAAAATACCCAAATAAAATGAAATAGTGTTTCTTCATTGATGGAATACATGAAATAATTAAATGGAATCCAAAAATCAAATAATTTTCATGGTGGTAGAAAAGGCATTATTTCCATATAAGTTAAGAATATTTCATTACTTTTCTCATTTATCAAAACGTTCTATATAAAACATGTAAAAAGATTAATTTTAAATACCATTTAAAATAAAGTAAAAATTTAATTGAAAAATAATTTATAAACATTTTATGAGCATATAAATTTTTTCAAAATAATATTTTAAAAACATGTACAGAGATTAAAAAGAGGGTTTTAAAGGAAACATTAAAAATGATTGTTTAAAGGAAAATTCCCTAATCACCTTGGAAATATTTGAATTACAATAACCATGAAAGGATAACATTAAAAATAATATAAATACCATAAGAATAAGTAACATTATGATATAAATTTAAATGGGGCAGTATATATACCTTATAAATGAATATAACCTTATAATGTCATGATATACTTCAATGAATGGAAATTGTGATGAAGTTACTTGCCATGAATCTGAATGGTAATGTGTGTCCTTATATTCCAAAATAATAAACTAATGTCATGTATTTAATTGATTAATAATCATTATAATTTTTATCATTAAATTTATTTCAATTTTTACAATGTTATATACAATTTCATAATAAATTTTTTCACATTGGATGTTTTCAAAATATTCAGATTATGGGCCAAACATGACTTTGGTACATTGACTATAGTCAAATGGGTAATTATTTAAACATATTCATAATTAAAATCATGAAATAATTATCATAATTATAAATTATTTATACTTTTAAATCCAATCACCAATGATAGTTAGGAAAATTAAACTAAAGTTTTGATCATGGAGAGGGTTGGTCATACATACACATGTGTAACATTTCCATTTTTTCAATGATCATTATGGAATGAAGGAAAGTAATATATTATATTTTTATAATGATAATTATATCATAAAAACCAACATATTTAATTATATATATATATATATATATATATATATATCATTTTGATGATGTGGTGATGAAAAAAGGAATCACATCACTTCAAGGAGGTCGTAGTCCACACATCCACTAATAATGTTATAACTTTTTCATTGAGTGAATAGGTAAGAAATATGTTGATATATTAAAATTATAGAATTATAAATATTTCATTTATATCAAATATATTAATTTTATTTACCCTTATTACCTTCCATGTAACACGTTACTGAAAAATGAACCACATCACTTCGCTTGGCGGTAGTCTGTCATACACAAAAATGACATTATCATATAATCTAAGGAATAGGATTTAAAAAAATGTATATATAATATATAATGACTTCAAAGAAAACATTTTGTTATAAATATCATATATAATCTTTATATTCATCATTATACCCACCCGTGAGAGTTGGTAATGGAAAAATGAATAACGTTGTTCTATGATCTGGTAGTCTGCCGTACAAATGAATGATGATTTCATAACCCATTTTATAGAAGTTTGTGGGGTATTATGAAGAACCATTAACATAAAAAATATAATTATATGTAATATACACCTTCTATTTTATCAACATGGTATAATAATAATTAAAGGTGATAGATTAATAGATAAAATAAAACCCCTTCATTGATGAATGTTACCACTTTTTCTTGTATCACATTTTGGTTTCCAGTAAAGGGATTCATCGATTTCCTTTATTACCAAAGTATAAATTATAGGAATATATGTGGTAAGTTTATAAGTTATTAGGTAATGGATATTTTATCCATTCTTTCAAGGTGTTAATATAAGAGGATAGGGGGTTTCCATTTAGAAGTAGGGTGAGTGGAAAATTTTAATGCTTGAAAGATAAAATTTCACCCATGATATTTTCATGAACTAGGACCATGTAAGGGTCCATTATAGATAAATTAATGTATATGTTATAAATATTTCCATCAAAAGGGATTTGGACATTTTTATGGGTCATTTTTTCCCATTATGTTAAAAGATTAATCCCTTGGTAAACTCTTTTTACCTTAATTAATATGATTATTATATTTAGTTTCATGAATAATTATGTTAAAATTCTATATTTTCCATATTATAAATTAAAAATTTTGTTTATTCAAAATATTTAATCCATTTTTTCATATTAAATTAATATAATTAAAAAATTTAGTTTTTTATTAATCCCACAGATGCAGCAAGACAAAAAGTCTTTAAGAATAGTTTTATATAGAAAAAGATGAATCTGTATTAACTCTATAACAATATTAATAATTGTATTTAACTAAATTAATATATAAATATTTATAATAAATGAGATTAATATAAAACATTCACCATTAGGGATTATTTTAATTAATTAATATGGAGAAACGTTATGCATTTTTATTTTTTTAGAAAACCCTATTTTAAACCAAAAAACAAACTTCTACTAGAAAGAAATATAAATTAGATTAAAAATTAATTTAAGTGGATTAAATATAACCAAAAAATACTTAGTTTACTTGAAAACATATTAATAACATATTGATACTTTAAAATCTTAAGATCCAATTTTTTCAGGTACTTTTCTCCATATGTTTTTTTAGTGGCCCAGTCTTATTTGGAGATGGAGACACATTGTTGGAGAAAATTACCTAATGATTAGGGATGTATGATTCTTTAAATTAATGGATTCCTGGTATAAATGGGGTAAGTGTTTCAAAATTGGGTTCATGGTGAGTTTGGAGGCTTTGAAAGGAAAATGATATGAAAACTCACTGGTGATAATTTACACGTCGTATAATGGGATTACACATCATGTAATTTTTCATGGGTTTTAATAAAATAAATTTCAGGTGATGATTTTTTTTGGAAAAAACCATTAAAAAATTTAAATGATGTATAATTTATTACACACCATTTAAATGACCAACCTACAGTTTTAAAGAGGTTGTGCAAATGATTTTTGTTAGAACCTACTGTAACTCTTCCCCTCTTGAACTAGGTTGACCAACCAGGATATTTTATAGTTCCAAACCTCCATTCATAAATTCCATTCATGTGATCAATCCCTAGTTAGTCTTATAGGTTGGATTTCCTATTTCTATTCCTTCTTCTCCCACCCATTACGGTGAAACCCAATGGATAATTGCATTTATGGTTTTGATCTTTATCAATCTTGATCATGGAACCTCTTTGAAACCATCAACATCATTCCTTCTGGGATTTGGAAATTTGAAATGTTTTTGGATAATTGTTTAATGATAAGTGGTCTAATATTCAATTCCCATAGTCATAAACTTGATACGGGTATAAAAATTGTATAATTTATAGAGTTCCTTAGGAATTTGGATTCCTAAATTGAATTAATTAACATGGACAATTGATTTATTGAAGTAGTTAAAAGTCAATAATTAATTTGGAAATTGCTTATGAGGTTTAGGTATTTGACATAGATAATTAATTTGTGGATTAGTTATGATATATGGAATTGTTTTTATTGAGATAATTAATTGTGTATTTAATTTTGTGCTTTTGATATTGTGATATAGATAATTTATAGTGTAATTAATTATGAATGGTTGATATTGATAATTATAAAAATAATTCTAAAAATTAATTTTTGGGGTTTCAGTTGTGAATATTGATTTTTTAGTAGTTAAACTAATTAATGGGTATGATAACTTAATTATTTGGAAAATTAATTATGGGTACTTATGTGTTTTAAAAACTTTTTAATGAAATTGGAAATTATATTGAAAATTAATTGTTGAATTATTTATGTTTGTAAAAAAATTGGAACATGTTCATTGAATTTATAAGTAGTCATTGTAACATATTCATTATATATAAGAGTAAATGAACGGTAATAAGATTATTCCACTGAAAAGTATACATGGTAACATGGTTATTATACATATGAGTAATGGAATGGTAACATAGTCATTCAATTGAGATATATACATGGTAACATGGTCGTTATACTTGTGAATAAATGAGCGAGAACATGGTCATTCTTTTGTGTGATGTTTGAGTGGTAAAATGGTCATTCAAACATGGATTCAATATTGGTAACATGTGAAATCATGTATGGATTAATGAATGGTAAAAAAAGGTACTTCTATTTATGGCCTCACTTGAGAATAATTTAGGCTCTTACTTTAGCTAAAACATGTATTGAGATATGATATCACCTTTGAATACTTTGGGCTCTGGAATGAGCCGAAGTAGTTATTAAGATATGATATTAATTTTCTAGATCTGACATGAACTGAATCTGGTATGAGGTATAAGTGTACTCAAGAACCCCATAGTTAATGTGGTTAAATTAATAATAAATGATATTGTGATAACTTCTTACTAATGCATTCTATTTTTTTCTTCATTATAGAAATACATGAACTATTATTTGACGGAATATTTTTTTAGAAACCATTGGTGGTGGCATGATAAGTTATACTCACACCCTACTCAATTTCCTAATTTGTACCCAAATAAACTATATTGTTACAAGATAGGTTAAAGTAAAAGGCCCTATGTCAGATGGCTAATGGGGGATGGGGTTTGGATGAGGGAACCAGATGTGGTTCGAGACCCACTTGGGAGTTCTTGGTGTATTTATATTTAGTTTTCATTTTAGACACTTTATAGGTATATGTTCATGGAATTATTATACTTTAGTGGGATATTGTATTTCCATATTTGTTTACTATGAGATATTGGTGTTTTTTATTGTTATATATTGCTTTCACTGTTGTTTATTATTTCTATTAGTGTATTAATATAATCACATAGGGTATAGTCTCCATAGGAATGTCTTAATAGATCCTTTCTACTAGTCAGCAGCCTCTATCATACATGGAGGCACACTTTAGGTCATGTATCTGATTGTATTGGGGTAATAGTGTGTGCCACCTGGTCTGCGATGTCATAAAGTGGTGTCATAGCTCAAGTTTTCTTTTTTATTTTCATTTTCATACTATTTGGGAAAGTCAGACCAAATACTAGGAAGATTCATGGATTGGTTATGATCTCATTCAATGGGATTTCAATCCCAATTATGAGGTAAATCCCAAGTACTGATGGTAGAATTATTGTTATTGTTGTTTGTTTTAACAGTTGAATATTATTTCACCTTGGGTGATACACTTGTTGTGTAGTATGATTGTCACTTTTGAGATTGTTTTAGAATTTAATCTTGGACTAGAATAGAATGAGAGTTGAATTTTTATGCATCATTCTAGGCACCTAGGACAATTTTTTGACATGAATCATTTTAGACAAGCATTGGAAAATGAGTTTTGGGTATGTTATTGAACATAAACTATTATTATTTTCTTGTAAAATTGAATTTAATATGGTTCCTAATATTAAAACAGAAGTGTTAAAATGATGAAATAAGTTGAGTAATTGGGTTTCTAAATGATAAACATGATTAAAAAGAATACCCATAAGTACCAAGACCAAGGTGTAGGATAGTTAAGGGTAGTGATGGAACCATGGTTTTAACTATGTGTCAATGATTTTGTGAAATGAATTGTTTTAACTTGTTGTGATAAAAATTTCCTTCTTACATAAATGTGAAAGGTTGTTTTTTATTCATAAAACATGTGTTTTGAATTATAGGGATATGCCTCCATGATGAAGCTTGTTGACAGGATTACAAGAGGTTGTAGATACTAATGTTATACTAGTAGTGGGACCTAAGGAACTGATAGTGTTGGGTGAGGAAGTATGGTAGAAGTTATGATAGAACTTTTCTTTGTTCATAAAATTCATAGAAAGAGACCCAAGATAGGTTGTGAAAAGCATGTATGA
The DNA here is from genome assembly GCA_963277665.1 of Viscum album. Classification (NCBI taxonomy): domain Eukaryota; kingdom Viridiplantae; phylum Streptophyta; class Magnoliopsida; order Santalales; family Viscaceae; genus Viscum; species Viscum album. The sequence continues at coordinate 3,817,313 of OY728166.1, read as the reverse complement.
AATGATGAGAGAGTTTCAGTTATAACAACCTTTGAATTTCACTGGAGAGGGTGGGTTTGAGGGAGCTGGGTTATGGGATGAGTCCATTAAAAAGATACTCGACCATTTGGAGACTCCTACTAAGAGTAGGGTCATGTTGGCTGCTTATCCACTATGAGGAACAGTGAAGAACTGGTGGAATGTTCTAGCATGGACTGGACAGACTGACGGTATTTTATGGAGGGAATTCTTGGAGAGGTTTTGGGATCACATCTATCAGAGACATTGAGGTAGGATAAAGAAGAAAAATTAATGAGACAGACTCAAGGGAGAATGTCCATAATGGATTACACTGGATTCTTTACCAACCTATAGTTATTTTCTTTAACATTGGAAGGAGATGACACAAATATGATAAGATTATTTCAGGATGGACTTAAGGTTGAGATTATTTCCCTAGTTAAACTCTTTTGGTAAAATAAGTTTACTGAGTTGGTGGATCTGGATATCATAGATGAGAGGAGTATTGGACAGATAGTTGCTACTAGAAGATCAGGACATGTGAATTCTAAGATCAAGAAGTGTTGTTACGAGATCTTTGTCCATGGAAATCTAAATATGAGTGGTTAGACATGAGGATCAATCAAACAGGTCATTACATGAGTGATCTTCTATCTGTGTGTTAGATCATGCCATTATCATCAACACTATCCTCGACCAGTAGTAGAGTGCTGGTTTTGTGGAAGGATGAAACATTTACAGAGGTTATATAGAAACCTAAGACAGATGGCCTATGATAGACAAGCTAGATATAGTCAAAGTGTGGGAATGGGATATTTTACACCTTATTAGGCTAGTAGTTGGAGTTATGATTACTAAGTAATCAATGGTAGTTGACATGGTTCTTCTAGGCAAGATCACCCATATTAGTAGAGTGGTGCAACTCCAGGGAGTCAAACATTAAATAAGGAAGAGGGGAAGGAAAATTTCATGTAGTGTAGCGTACACTTTTGGATATTGAGTATGGGCCATCCACTTTGAGAGGTACTATTCTTGTAGCTTATACATTAGCTAGTTCCTTGTTTGATACTGGTGCTTAGAATTCTTTTATATCTATAAAACATTTAATGGTTTGACCCTCTAGGTGGAATTTGTGAGTGGGTAAATGACTATAGATAGACCATTGGGAATACATTCTTGATATATTTGTTTGTGTAAGGGTTGTTCTCTTGAGATCAGGGAGTATTATTTTCTATGGGATCTCTATATTCATGACATGTTTGGATTCTACCTACTTATGGGTATAGAATGGATATATGCATACTGATCCCATATAGATTGTTACCAGATGATATTAACTTTTATGTCTCATATGGGTGACCATTATATTCACGATGTGGAGTGGGTTATCGAATAAGGATGACTAAGGATAATTACTTAGAAACTGGGAGAGATCACAATGAAGGTTTCTAGTATATTCCGCCATGATAGAGGAGTAAAACATGATATTTTTCCACTAGTGCTGGAACTATTTTTGGATGTTTTTTCACAAGACTCTCAAGGATACCACTTAAGTAAGACGTATAATTCACTATTGATCTCAAGCTGGGGGATGAGGTAGTATCTATTCCACCATAATTAATGGTCACAAATAATATTCATGATTTTAAGACTCATCTAGAGGAGTTAGATGATAATTTATTTATCTTTCCTAGTACGTCACCTTGGGGAACACATGTGTTGATTAAAAAGAATTATGATGGGAGTTGGATCTTATTCATTGATTACTATATGTTAAACTAGATGACTATGAAGATCAAGAATCCCCTTCCATGTATCGATGATCTGTTTTACCTATTGAGGGGAGCTTGTGTGTTCTCTAAGATCTACTTGATATTAGGGTATCATCAGCTGAGAGTTTGGACTTATGATATACTGAACACTTCATTTAGAATTAGGTATGGGTCTTATGAGTTTGTAGTAAATCCTTTTGGGTTGAAAAAATCACTAGTAGGGTTAAATAAAATAATGAAAATAATCTTACACCCATACCTGGATTAGTTTGTAGTGTTGTTTTTGGATGACATCTTGGTATACTCAAAGACTCCTAGTGATCATGGGAATCATCATGGCATCGTCATGATTAAACTAAGAGAGAATCAAATATACACCAAGAAAAATAAGTTTCAGTTTTGGATCTATTAAGTACACTTCTTAAGATATATTATCTCATAGGAAGGTGTGTCAGTAGATTCGAAGAAGGTTCAGGTAGTGGTTTATTGGGAGCAACCCAAGAATGTGTTAAATATCCTATGCTTTCTAGGGTTTTCTAGACATTATCAATGATTTATACGAAACATTTCCTATTTGTAAGCAATGATTTTGGGCTGGAACAAAAAGGGGATAATGTTTGATTGGTTATAAGAATGTGAGAAGGCCATATAGAAGTTGAAGAAGTGCATTAAATCAACACAAATATTAACACTACCTGAGCTAAGTGAGGAGGATACAATTTATTGTAAAACCTATGGGATTAGACTCAGAGATTTGTTAAAACAAATAGATTGAGTTGTGGAATATTGGTCTCGACAGCTTAGGAAACATGAATAGAACTACCCTACACACAATTTCAAGATAGAAGTTATTTTTTATGATTTATATTGTTAGAAAAATTTTCTGTTGGGGGACAAATTTACTATGTATAATGACCATAAGAGTAAAATGTACATATTTTTTCATATAGATTTTAATATTTGGTTGTAGAGATGGGTTAAATATATGAAATTGTTTGATTTAGAGAAGTGATAAATACCGAATAAAGGAAACAGTGTTGCAGATTCTTTGAGGAGAAAGACTCAGACTCAGGTAGTTCAGGAGTCTAGTTTTGATTTTAAGATAATTACCTTGCTGGATGAAATGAATGTGGGGCTTCATGAGAGTAAGGAGAAGATGACTCTAGTGTTCATTTCTATGGAGTTTAACCATTTGAGATAGATATAAGACACATAGTATGAGGACTCAAAGTGTATAACCTTGAGGAAAAACCTAGAATTTGGGGAATCACCTTTACATTAGATCATAAATAGATATGATATCATCCACATTAGGAATCATGTTGTTGTGGATACGATCATAAGAGAGGAGATCATGTAGGAATTTCATGCCATGAAGTGGGTAGTACATCTATGAGTGACCAATATTTACCGTGACATGTGATTATAGTTTTTGTGGTAGGGCATGAAGAATGGGATAATATATTTCATCACAAGATCCTACATCTATCAGTAGGTGAAGGCAGAGCATCAAATACCTAGATGTTTTTTTTCAATCATTACCCATTCTATAGTGAAAGTAGGATGATGTGACAATGAAGTTTTTTGGGGGTATCTCTAAGAAACCAATGAAGAATGAAGTTATATGGATTTTCGTGGGTCAACTAACTAATTTAGAACATTTTTTTATTATATGGGAGTGTTCCTCATTGGATAAGATGAGAGACTTATATTTTCAGGAGATAATTCGTCTGCACAGGGTGCCACAAACTATAGTTTCATACCACAACTCATTCCTCACTTCAAAATTTTGGAAGGTTTTACATAAGGGTCTTGATAAACATATATTATTAAGTATGACCTTCCACCCATAGATAGATGGGAATTTGAATCATACTATATAGGTTCTTGAGGATATGTTGCGGCACGTGTTCTTTAATTCAGTTGGTCTTTGGAGAAACACTTGTATTTAATGATGTTTTCCTATAAGAATAGTTGTCAGGAAACTATACAGATGGAACCATATGAGGCGCTTTATTATATCCCATCAAGATCCCTGCTATGTTGGATGGAGGCTGGAGAGTTAGAGTTGCGGTGATAGAGTCTCGTATAAGAGATATCAAAGCAGGTTTAGCTAATTCAAAAATTTATGGCCCTAGCTCAGAGTAGGAAGAAGTCACATAATAATAGACGGAGAAGACCACTATAGTTTACCAAGGGTGATCATATAAACTTTTGGGTGTATTCTAGGTTCTATATATAGGATATAGAAGTAAGGAATGATGGAGCCTATGTTTGTTTGACCGTTTGAGGTAGTAGAGAGAATTGGGATAGTAGTATACCAATTGGATATTCCAAAGAAATATAGTTCTATGCATGAAGTCTTCCATGTATCACAACTATATTGGTATCATCTATAAACTTCTTATGTGATCGAGGTAGAGTATTTTTATCTTGAGATAGATGTGACCTTTGAGGAGCATCTGATATATGTTTTGGATCATTGTTAAAAAGTGTTTCGGGGAAGTACCATGCTGATAGTTTGTGTATTGTGGAAATATTGGTGTTTATTGGAGGAAACATGGGAATGGGAAGTAGATATGTGGGATCAGTGGCCCAAACCTTTTGACTCAAAATAGTATATATACTTGAAATTACATATTGAGGATGAGCTATTATATGTTAGAGAGATTGTAAGATTCCTTTTTAGGTACTTTTATCTCTATGTTTTTTTAGTGGCCCAGTATTGTTTGGAGATAGAGAGACATTGTTAGAGAAAATGAACTAAATTTTGATGATGAATAATTGTTTTAATCAATGGAGTTTGGGTAGAAATGGGAAATGTTTTTAAAAAATGGGGTTGTGTTCACTTGAGAGTCTTTAAAAATAAAATGATTTGAAAAATCAATTGGATAAATTATACACATTGTGTAATTGTTGATGGGTGTTAATAAATTAAATCTAAGGAAAAAAATATTTTGGAGAAAACCATTAAAAATATTTACATGACGTGTAACAAAATTACACACCATTAAAGAGGCAGTGTGGCTGACTTTTCTTGAAATTAGATGCCCCTATTCTCTTCTCGATCTAGGGACACCATCCAAATGATTTTTGAGTTCCAAACCTCCTTTTGGACATTCCATTCATGTGGTAAATCCATGGTAATTCCTCTTGGTTGGATTTCATCACATTATTCCTTCATATCACACCCATTGTGGTGAAATCCAATGAAAAATTGTGTTGTTGGTTTTGATCTATATCAATCTTGATCTAGTAATATCTTTTTAACCATATCCATATTTCCTCATGGGTTTTGGCCATTGGAAACGTTATTAGAACTTTGATTAAAGTAAGTTGGACCAATATTCAATTCCCAAAATCATAAACTTGATACGTGTATGAAAATTTTAGTATTTATAATGTTCCTTAGAAATTTGAATTCTTAAATTGAATTAATTAACATGGACAATTGATTTATTAAAGTAGTTAAAAATCAATAATTAATTGGGAAATTGGTTATGAGGTTTAAGGATTGTGAAATAGATAATTAATATAGGGGTCATTATGAGATATTTTATTCTTTGAATTGTGATAGTTTATTATGTATTTAATTATGTGATTTTGATATTGCGATATAGATAATTAATAGTGAAATTATTTATGACGATTTGAGATTGAGAATGAGATAATTAATTATGGAAATTAATAATGGGGTTTGCGTTGTGAATATTGATTTAATAGTAGTTTATCTAATCAATGGGTTTGATAACATAATTTGTTGTTAAATTAATTAAGGGTAGTTATGAGTTTTAACAATTGTTTAATTGTAATGAAAATTATGTTGATAATTATTTATTGAATTAATTATTTAAATAATGGAATGGGAATATGGTCATTAAATTGAGAAGTATACATGGTAACATGGTCAATAAACTTATGATTAATGGAATGTGAACATGGATATTAAATTGACTAGTATACATGGTAACATGGTCATTACGCATTAAGGGTTTTTCCCACATCGCTGCCTCCTTCGACTCTGGTTTATGTGGTGACACTTCTAGTGCTTGTCGAGATCTTGTGGTGGATCCTTGGTTGCAGTGACACTTTGTGAGCACGGTTCGTCTCTTCCTTGGCACCGTTTCTGGCCTCTCTCACCCAATTCCTTCATAGTTGGATAGGGTCCCCATGGCAGCGCAGTGCCAGTCCGCGACTAAGTTTCTAGATCCAGCGGCTTGAGGTCTCCGCCTTATCTTCGGTGTGTGCAGTTGGTGCTTCATCGTGGTCTTCGAGTGCATTATGGTTGGCGGTGATGGGATATGGGTGGAAGATCTCCTTCTGGAATACTTGTGATTTCTTATGTTTTGGTTTTATTACAGCCATTTTGGTTTGGGTTGCGATGGTTCGTGTTTCTGAGTCTGCGTGACGGTTTTGGCTTTACTTTTTATTGAGTCCTTGATTAGGTGTTGATCTTCCAGTTCTTTGGATTCTACGTATTTGATGCTGTCAACTTCTCTTGCTGACAAGGAAACAGTTTTGATGTTGAATTCTCCATTTGATTTTCATTTGGAAGCATGCTTGTTGTTTGGTTTCTGTTTTATTTTTCTTTATGTTCTTTTTTGATTTTGGATGGAAGGAGGCAATGATTTCTGTTCGGTTTGAGGATGTTCGAGTCTGGGAGTTGGTTTAGTGTGGAAGTGTGTTTATTTTTATGAAGGAGGTTTGGTTCTGTGGAATTGTGATGTTGTTGCCTTTGATTTGAACCAATGGTTCTTAATTTGGTTTTTGGAAGGATTTTCCAGACTATATACATGGATTTTCTCCAAAAGAGGATTAGAGCAGGTGCTTTCACTGGGCAGGACTATCCATATTTGGAAGTTTGAGAGGGTATGGCTCCGCCATCGGTACCAGGTCCGTGCATTTATGCACCGGACATCATGCTGAATAGTCATGCTTTGGTGGAGGTTTTTCGTATTGATGATTATGCTGAGGAGGAGTTTGTCTAGGTAGTCTAGTTCTGGGCTTTGACCTGCAATTTTTGTAGATTTTTTATTTCCTTGAAGTCTTGTGAGGTTTCCCCCATTTTTTCCCTTAAAAAGGGTTTATCCAAACATTAATAAAAATTTAGGCCTTTGGGCCATTCAGTCTGTGTGATGTTTGAGTGGTAACATGGTCATTCAATAATGTATTTTGTATTAAAAAAAGGGAAATAAAGTATAAATTAATGAATGGTAACAAAGGTACTTCGAGTTATGGCCTCACTTGAGAATAAATTGGGATCTTGCATGAGCCAGAATTGGTATTGAGATATGATATCATATTTTAATACATCAAGCACAGGGATGATATGATGCATATATTAAGATATGATATTACTTAGGACATTTCGAGCTTCGGCATGAGCTGAATCTAGCATGAGGAATAGGTGTCCTCAGGAATATTTGAGTTAATGTGTTAAAATAAAGAATAAATGATAATGTCATAACTTCTCACTCATGAATTGTTTTATTTCTTCTTTATAGAACTTCATGAACTATTATTTTAATGGATATTGCTTTAGACACTGTTTGTGGCAGCCTACTGAGTTGTACTAACACCCTACTCATGATTCTTGATTGGAACCCTAATAGAATTTATAATTGTATGAATGTTTATGGGAAAAGTCCTTATGTTAGATAGCTAATGGGGTATGGATCTTGGATAAGGGAAATAGATATGGTTTGGGAGCCTCATGGGAGCTATCAGTGTATTTATTTTCAGTTTTCATTTAAGAAACTATACACATACATTAACAAGGTATTTTTCTTGTTTATTTGGATATTGTATTTCCTATATTTTTTACTATGAGATATTGGTTTTGTTTATTGTTATATATTAATCCACTATTGTTTTTAATTTTTACTAGTGTATTACTCTGATCAATTAGGGTATAGTCTCTCAATGAATGTCTTATTATATCCTTACTACTAGTTGGTAGCCTTTTGCGTATGGGGAGGCACGCTTGAGGTAATGTAACTGACAGGATGAGGGCACCCACGCTGGGATTTTATAAAAATTACTTAATTTGTTAAAAATAAAGGACTTTTAAAAAATTGGTATTTTTCAATATTCATTGAAAAATCAATATTTTCTGAAAATCCTAAAATATCACCCATTTTATATTTTGATATTATTATTTAAAAAATGACATTATATTTACATATTGAAATTCTAAAATTCATAAATTAATCTTTTAAATAATACCATATATGAAAATTGGTAATTAATAATAATATCTTATTTTTATATTTAAAAAAATTACATAATATTTTCATAAGTAATATAACTATATAATTCATATTAATAATTAAAAAATGATTTATTCTCTAATTACCTAGTTTGATATATTTTATATCTATTATAGGATAATTAGTGGGTCTATCATGCAATTAGAAATCCATATTCCTCTTTAACATAATTAACTCTTCTTGTATGGATATAAGTCAACATTAATCATTAAAGGATTCCTCTATGTGTTTAAGTTTATGTTGTGAAATAAAATAAGAATAATAAAAAATATTTCTATCAAGATATCTTGTTCTAATACCTTCATCTAAACTACCAATAAAATTTTCTAAATGATATTATTTTAATAGTCTTGTAAATCTAGAAAACACACTCTCAATTTTTTTTGTTCAGGAATAAAACTGTAAGTTTAACATGGTCCTCATAATCATGGTTTTTACTATCAATACAAGAATCAAGTATTATTTTATTTTTAGAATCATCAATATCCCTATTGTAAGTTTTATTCTAAGAAAAAGGGCCATATTCATCAAACATTAGAGAAATTTATTCTTATGATATTCATTAAATTTTATTGAAAAACATATAAGAATTAGAGGTAGATATATAACCAATAATTATTCCTTCAATATTTATTAGATCAAATTTATAGAAACTATCATTGGTGATAAATATATATAAATTTTATCCAAAACATTCCATATAGAAAACATTTGGTATTCTTTTAACCTATAACTAATAGGTTTCTCTTATTTAAACATGAATTGGTAAAACTTTTTTAATCACATAATATATTATATTAACAATCTCTACTAAAAAATGAGTATCCATAGTATAGTAAACATAAAATTAGTAACGATATATCTTATAATATGATATTTCTCCTTTCTATAACACTATTTATTGAGGTTTTATGGTGTAAGATATATTATTTTTTTATTCAAGTTTTAAACAAAAAGAGTTAAAATCATTAATTTAAAATTAACCTCAATGGAAACTTCCTATTAAATATTTTTGGAAATTTTATCATTATTAATATGATTTAATATATTGTAGATGATAGAATTATATTCACTATTACACAATAATAATTCAACCCTTTAAAATATATAAAATTCCCCATCCAAAATAAAAACACTACCATGTTTTCATATTCACAATTATCTGAAAATAGATTTGGATACATTAAAAATACTACATATAGGATACTCATTGATTGATTTGAAATAATATCTATTTTTCATTATAATTTAACTTGATTCTCACATCATCTTTTTATCCATCACTAATTAAGGAAAACCTTATATTACATTCTTTCTAAATATCTTTCCCGATGAATTGACATTTAAATATTCATGTATTCTCTTCTAAATCCAAGGATTAATTTTTTTGCTTTAAAACATCATATATTTTGTCTATATAAATAATAATTATATAATATATAGACATTATATGAACTAGGTTATTTAAATATAAAGGAATGATATTTATAAATAGAATAATAATTATTCAGGAAATCTAAAAATAGCCACTATCATATTGTTAAGAAATATATATAATGCTATGGTTCGGGCTGTAAATATAATTTATTTTTTTACAAGAACATTTTTTTAATTTATAATACATACAAAACTAATGATATTTTCTCTAGAATTATAACCAAATATGATAGGTCCTCCAATTATTTTTTATAATTTATTTATTTTTGATAAATATAAAATCCTGTCAATTTAAAAGACACTATCCGAACACCACATTGAATTTCTATTTTTTTCATCTTCCCTTAAAAAATATCAAAAAATTATATGATTTCATAACCATACACTTTTTCATTTTGTAGAATTATTAACTAAATAAATCGGTTACCAAATAGTTTATTTCTTAGTAGATGTTAAAGATTTAACATTTGATAGAATTTAAAAGATGTAGGAATACATAACATAACAAAATTAAGAATAACTAAATAATAAATTATTAGATAAATTTATAAAAAAACCATAGAAAAAAATGATAGACATATTTTTTCTATATAGATAATCCTTATAATAATTACTTGAAATGTTTTCATTTAGCCATTTCATCATATTAATTATTTCTATTTACCTATTTTTGGACTACAATGAATTTTATTGGGGTATTCCTCCCTTGGAGTAAAAATAATAGAATCAAAATTAATAGTATCAACATCAGCTAAAAAGTAGTTAATTAAAGTACGAGGTTTATCACATATAATCTCACCATTACTAAATTTTGATATTATTTTCACATTATAAAGAGACATGATATGCTTTTAAGAAAAACATAATAAAATAATTTCACAACAGTTTTAATATTTTTAATTTAAGGCTCCCAATTTATCATTAAGAGAAGAAAAATAATAAAAAACAAGATTAAGTGTATAATTTATAAATTTAGAGTTATGTTATAAAATTGATTGTACCTCTTCAGTTTAAGTCCTAAAACACATATTCTTTTTTTATTTGTATTCATGGATTCAAATTTAGAATATGATTCATCAATAGAGTCCCTCGAATCACGAAGAGTATCCTTAAGGTATATTTTTTAAACTCTTCTTGTATTTATATTTTATTTAAAAATTATTTTCATATTGTTTTCTTATTATTATTTTTGGGTATTAATGAATGATATGACCCATCATATTTAATTTATAACATTTCACATGAACTATAAATGAATAAATATTCATTATTCTTTTAAAACATTTCTTTAATATCTTTCTAAAAATTTAAATATTTATAAACCATATTCATAGTTAAATAAATTCATTACCAAAATTTTGAAAACAATATTATCCTTAAACACATGGGTTGAGAAATGTTCCTTTTGTAAATTTCTCATCTATTGATGTGGTGAAACTAGTAAAAACATTATCCCTATAATATAACATGTATTAATCAGATTCAGGATGTATTTAATATTCATATATAGTTAGTGTTCCAATCTTATTTTTAATTTTTATATAATTCAAATTTATGGATTCCCTAACAGAAACATAAATTCCACTTCTTATAGTTGGTTTAACTGAGATAAATTTTCTCTAATAATATAATTTTTTATAATAATTACTATGGTCAAAACATTTCATAGTTTATTTTTTAATATCTAATAAAACTAAGTGATATATTCAGTATCAATCATTTTTAATTTTCTTAAAATTAATTTCATATTTTCTTTATCACAATAATGCCATATTATCTCTACCATTATAAAAATCATCAATTTTTTCACATAACATATATTGTAGAATATTAATATACAATATTGAATTAATTAAGTCCCAATACATAGATAATAGCATTAAATTAATTTGAATTTAGCACATTTTATATGTCTTGATCAACACTCCATAATTTTGTTTCACATGAATGAATTTTACAATGTTGAACAAACATCATGTATTTTTTTCCATTATTCATTAAATAAATAATCATGTATACATTCTATTAACCATTTGTTTTACTTTTGAAATATAGTTATATTATTATTGAAATTCATTTTCATGGAATATCCATTTCAAAAATTATTAATAGATTAATAAACATTAATTGGAAATTGTATTAATCTAAAATATTATCCTCATATACCAAGTGTTTGAATAGTTTTGTTTTACAATTACTGATGAGGAAATCAAATTGAGCACTCAAATTTAACACATAATAAAATTATAATGCCCCAACCTTAGCATTACATAATCATGTGTTTTAGTCAAGAAAATCATGTTCTTTCACATTGATGATATTTTTAGTTTAGGGTTTTATAAAATTATGACAAACTCTTACAAAGTAAACCCATACAAAATAAGTGGACATATATACTCAGTATCCATTTTTTCACAATATATAAATACATAAAAATAAAACTTGATTTATCTTTATAAAAAATCATCAAAATTTTCCTCTTGATCACATCCTTTCCTCTATTACCCCTTAATCTCCATGAAATACATTTTAAAACGTGGGGTGAGCACAAAAGCTCTGAAAGGGATATAAAAAGAAAGGAACCCATTAGTAGAGTAAAAACATTATAACTCACATAAGTTTGAATTAAAACATTAATTTCTTTAATAATAAGAAATAAAACATTTTCAAATGAAAAACACACACATTTTTCTCAAATAAAATCATTAAAACCCATATTAAGCAACTAAAACTCATTTTGGTGACTTAGAGCATCATATAGGTACAACCCTTTCAAACCCCTTACAATTACAATAACCATATATAAAACTTTCAATTAATATATTATTGGTTCAACTATAGATATCTTGGATGCCCAATGTTAAAATATAGCGGTCTTTCCCAGTTCTATTTGGGCTACCCCATGTTAAGCTATAATTGGCTTTCCTAAAACTATGTAGGCCACCCCATGTTAAGTTTTAATGGGCCTTCCCGACACTATTTGAGCCACCAAATTTATAATATGTATCAAGATATCCTATTTCCTATAATTATAATGTACCATATCACTGATAAAACACTTTAGTCATTAAATCCTTTGAAAAAAATCTTTTAATCCCATCTCAAAAACACTTATGTATAAAAATACCATTTTTTTAAATCCCATTTTCAATAACGAAACACAATTTTCATTAAAAAAATACCAAAATAACCAATAATATAAAAATGTTTTTTTATTTAAGGAAAATAGAAATATTTGAACGGATGGTGAAGATAAAATAATAGCAAGAGTGGAAAATAATTCCTTGTTGTCATATATGTTAAGAAAAGAACATTCTTTTTTCATTTGTTAAAATGTTCCGTATAAAACATGTAAATGATTACTTATTGGAAAAATTGAATGAAATTAAAAATAGTCATAAAATATCCTTCATAATGTTTTTACACCCATATAAATAAATATTTAATATAATATCAAGAATATTTACATGGAGAAAAAATATTTGATCATTAAATGTTTAAACATTCAAGATACCCCATACAAATTTAATCATTTAGACCGTAATATCAAAGAAATAATAAATTTACCACAACACTAAGTAACTTGAGTATAGATAAAATATAGATATGAAATATCATATTATCTGTATATACAACTTATAAAATAATAAAGGTTAAAATCATCAAGAAATGTCTCAATGAAAGGATATTAAGACGAAATCTCTTACCTTGAGTCTAACTCATCACGTATAATATATATATTCATGAATAAAAAAACTAGGATAATTATTTACTTTATTTTGAAACTTTTACCATATGTTTTATAAATTTTATTTCACTTATAATAATTTTTTATAAAACTATATAAAAAATTAAGATTTTAGCGTGTCTTTTGACCAAATTTGGTTCATGTGCTAAAACGACTTGGGTAGGTTCACTATGGTCAAAGGGTTCATTATATTATCATATAAAGATTAATAATTATCAAATAATCATTATATTTATATATTAATTATAATTTTAAAACATATCATGAAGGATGGTTATGAAAAATCTACCAATGTTACAATCATGGAGATGGTAGGTCATTTGTACACATGAGTAATATTTACATTTTTTCAATGATCATCATGGAAAGAAGTTAAGTATCATAATATCATTAAATATTTACAATTATATAATAAATAACATTTTATTTAATCATATATACTTTTAAATATAATTATTATTATGTAAAAGTATTCACATCGTGTTGCGGAAGTAGTTTTCCACACGTCAACTAATGATGTTATAACCTTTTTAGTGTGTGAAAAGGGTAATAAATAGAATGATATATTATATTTATAGTATGAAAATTATTTCATGAATATAAAATAAATGTGTTTGATGTCACATATTATTAATTAAACCGACCATTAGTAGTTTCCATGTATTATGTGTATGAATAACATCACTTTGAGGAGGAGGTACTCTACACACCTACAAACAAAATTATCATATTTACACAAACTGGGAGGTATAAAGGTATATTTTATATTATAATTACAAAAGAATAAATAAATAATTAGTATAATATATATCATATAAAACAATTGCGTTGATCATAATTCCCAACCATTAATGGAGGTAAAGGAAAAACGAACAATCATCATTGCACGAGGCGGTAGTTCTTCGTACATAGGAATGATAAGTTTATTACCCATTAGGTGGATGTGTGTGTAAGTGTAGGTATAAACCATAATATAACAAAATATTATTATATTTATGATTCATAGGTTATTATATAAATATGAAATTAAAAAAAATTAGGGTGTCTGAGGAATAAATAATACTAAAACTTTTGTTGATGAACGTTACATATTCTTAGCATAGCTCCTTTTGGTTTTCACAAATAGACTTCATTGGTTGGATTTATTCCAAATGTAAGATATATATGATGGATTTATGGAAGGTGGGAGTTTTTTTGGATATATTTTAGTTGATCCGAAGGTCTTTAGAGGTGTGATGAAAATATAAGAAGCGGTTCCCTTTTATAAGATATAGGAGGTACACTTTTGGAATTTCTCAAAAAATTAATTTATAATAAATTAAATCTCAAAAAAATACCTTTAAAATAAAATTTTATACAATATAAGATGACATAATTTTTTAATATAATAAAAATATATATTTTATACCTGTTTTGGTATTATTCAAAACCTTATCAATTTGATAAACCCTTAGTCGGCCTGACGACGACACTGAGATGACGATTCCGCTTGGAGTAGAGGAAAACAGTGATGTGGATGATAGTGCTAAGACAATGGTGATGGCGATGGGATGTGTTGATTTCTTCAGGATGCAATGATGGTGTAGGGATGTTGACATGATATGACCCGACATGTCAGGCCTCATTCCATGTGGTGGAGTGGCCTCATTTGGTGTTACCGGAATAGAGGAGTCCTTTAAGCATGGCTTGAATTTCAAATGATTTCTCTGGCTCACAAATGAAAGGATCACATGATTCACAATGATCTCAAAGAAGTGATTTATGACAACTTCTTATTTGAATTTTTGATAGGAATTTGAAATTTGAATTTCCCCACTATGTTATGTTGAATTCTGTGTAATGATGTGCGGGTGCCCACAAACCCTAAAAGTGGCTTTATGAAAATTTTAAAAAAATGATTTGGAGGATAAACCCTTAGTTAAGAAATTTTATTTTTAACTATGGAAACAATGTTGTTAATATTAGAATGATTTAATTTTTACATATAAAGTTTAAATTATACCATTAATGTCCAATATATTATATTTTTGAAAATATATAAGTCAATTTTTTTTCTTTAATATTTTAGTATTTTTAAATAAATTAATTAAATATTATTTCCATAAAATATCATATGTGTCAATTTTGATACTATTCACAACATTGACTTTAATAAAATCAATACAGCTAGTTTTCATAGAAAAAAATAAATTAATACACCCCTAAAATGTAATATATACATATATAATTCGTGTATCACCTTAATTAATTCAAAATATATTTATTTTAATATTTGTAATATAATTTATTTGTTTCTTCCACTAATTAAAAAATTACTATATAATCATTGTGTCTCAATTTAAGGTTATTATGTTAGAACTAAACATTATAGAAAAATTACCATGAATCATATAAACATATTAGATTTATAAATAATATTTAGAGTTTATAATATCTCTTATATAACCCCATATTAAAAATATTTTACTTGTTAAAAACAAAAAGTGTGATAAAATTGACTTTTTTAAATATAATATTATTAATGTCATACTCAACCCCAAGTGGATTAAAAAGGATATAATATCACCCCAAGGAGTATTTTGGTAAAAAATTACTCATAAATTAAATTAGGACAAGTTTTATTGTGATTTTATATTAGTTATAATATTATTTCTATCTTTAATTACCCAACTTACCCTTAATTGTGGTAGTAAAAATTATTAAAGTTTCTATTCATATTTCACCCAAAAATAAAAGGGACATATTAAATAAATTTGGACCATTTTATTCCAAATATGTAATACATTTTTCATTATTCAAAATACATAATTTTTATAAATTAATGGGAAATTAATCCCGTAGATGAGACGAAACAACATGTTTTTAAGTTAAAACATTCAAAAGGTTAAAACGTTTTGATATTCAATTTCAATGTAAATTTGACTTCAACGATTTAAATTGGATTAAATTATAAAAACATTATAAAGTTATTCTTTTATACCATTAAATATTTAATTAAAAACTATAAATAAATTTCATTAAAAAGTAGTTTTCAACTAAAAATGTAATATTTTTTTTACAATTCATCAAAAAATTAATCTTATAAGAAAAAATACCAAAATTTATACCATATTAAATTTTGATATCTCAATTTAAAATAAGAATATTATTCTATCAAATTGTATGTATAAAACAATAAAAAAAATATTTTAAATAGTTGTTCCATCAAAAGGCTGCAAGACTGCATTTTTTAAAAAATAATTCTTTTACGTGTAAAATTGGATTTGTTCTTATATAATGTCTAGAAATCACATAAGATGAATGTTAAAAATTATATTGGATATATATATAATATTTTTATTTATAAATACACTTATTTTCATTTAGATAGTTTTTTATAAAAACATTTATTTTATTTTTAAAAGGGTTTTATTTTCATTTATAATTAATTGGTCACCAAAGAATTAATTATATAAACATGTGTAAACTATATTTTTATAATTAATTTAATGATTTTATTTATAAGGACCCAGCCTTAAACCTTACTTAATATTGAATTAAATGAATAATTCACATTGAGGATCTTTTCAGGTTTAGATTTTTAGAGAATTAGATCATAAAACATGCATTACATTCCACATTTAAACAAAGTGGTTACATAAAAGATAGTACTCATTTTTCCCATCAACGGAAACATATTTAAAATAAAACATGGATTCTTTCTTGACACTTCCTTGACACTATCATCACATTATGTACCTTTGTCTTGACCTGTGAAAAACATTTCAAAAACTTGGGATGAGCATAAAAAGCTCAGTAAGGGATATAAAAATATGGAAAGGAAACATGAGTACATGTATACGTAAGAATTAATGAAATCATACTTTACTCATAAAACATAAGCACTTTAACATACCTCATCAAATCACAAATAAAACATAGAAATCATAAGACATAAAGGTAACTTGAGGCATTCATAACATTCTTACGTAGGGAGTAACCCTCTTGGTTACGTTTGGAATACCCATCACAGTATATTCCCTAAATCTCTTCAGAGAAACCTTAATGTTTAACCCCTTCACATTACCCAATGCATTGGAGAGCTATATCGGGCTCACCCGCCCTTAGTTTATCACGAAACCACCCGTCTTCATAACAATTCTCAAGAACCATAATATAATCGTATCACATAAAACATGCATAAAGGAAACATAACTTTTCCACATTTCAATCACAAGATATCAATACAACACATTGATATAATAAAAACGTTATGAAAACCATTTTCAATACCAAAATAAAAGAAAATTAAAACATGGTATTTTTTTTAATTTAAAAAAAGGTAGGGCTTGTAGAGGAAGCCGAAACTCTAATAATGGTCACGGTGGCGGAGAAGTCGTTGTCACCGCATACGTATGACAAAACATTCCCTTTTGTCGTTTAGTAAAACACTTCATATAAAAAAGATTCCTTTTGTATAAACTTAAAAGTAAAAGGGGTTTATACACCATATAAAAAAGGTTGTGTATAAAACAAAATATGCCTCAATTAAAGGAGATTGAGACGAAGTTCCATAGCTCGGGTCCGACTTGACTCGATCATTCTTTAATGTCCTAAATAATAAACTTGAGTTAATTTATACTTGATTAAGAACCTTTTTCAAGTTCATTATTCCTTTTATATCACGTATTACCATGTTATGAACATCATTTAGTCATTTAAGTTAATAACGGTCGTTTTGTAGATATTTGGTACTTGAGTCAAAAGTGAACTTCTTATATTTACAAGTTGTTCACATAGTCAAATATCCATTATATCAAGAATGATATTCATGATTTAGATGCCATATATATATCATATATATCCAGTATATACATGAATTTATAATATTACAAAATCATTTAGAGGTAAGAAATGAAATGCACCATTCATGGAGACGGTAAGCCGTACGTACGCATGAGTGCTACTTTCATTTCTATGTCATATTAATGGAATTAAAAATAAATGAGAGATATGTATATTTTAATTCCAGAATTATATTAATCATTGAGATTTAACATAAATCATATATATCCATTATATATATGTACTTATAATAGTACATTACATTTTTGGATAAGAAATGAAATGCACCGTTAATGGAGACGGTAAGCCGTACGTACGCATGAACACTACTTTCATTTCTATATCATACTTTAATGGAAAGAAATAATAATTATATAAAGGTATATTATAATTACAGTATAATATCATATATAATATCATAAAATCTATCCTTTATACGTACCACATATGGTATTAACGAATCAAATCACTTTGAGGGGGCGGTAGTCCGCACTTCCTAAAATGAAGATATCATGTTTACCCATAATGGAAACCATAAAGGTATTACATAAATGAAAAATACAGAAGCTTAAGTAAAAAATAAAAATATTATATATCATATATAAATATAGTGACATCTTAATGGCCACCTTTGAAGGTGTTATATGAGTGTTGAACAATCATCGTTTCGTGAGGCAGAAATTCGCCATCCACAGAAATAGTATGTTCTTTAACCATTATATGTAGGTGTGTGTAAGTGTAGCAAGAATAATTCTTATTAAAACATCCTAGTATAATGATTATACTTGTGTTTTTACAAAATAAATGAAGAAAAAGAGTTTAGGGGGGTTGGAGAAGAAAAATAAAACATAAGAACACAAGAGAAAACACTACCTTTAAAACAGGTAACTCTTTTTGATTTGAGCTCAAAAGCTTCCTTGGGAAGACTTATGCCCAATGTGAGGCTTCTAGGAGTAATAGAGGGATGTGGAGAGACAAAATGGGCAGGGTTTGGCTGAGCCAAAGGCTTTAGAGGTGTGGGTAAGGAGGTAGAGGTGGGGGCCTTTTATAAGAGGAGAGGAGGGGAACTCTTGGAAAGTTATAAACGTTTACTTTATTATAAAATGATTTTCAGATTTTAAAGGTCCCAATATTATATATTTCTAGGATAAGGTGATAAGAATTCGAAATACACCCATCCAATTGGATTTTTACATGTGTAGGTCTTATATTTTACATTATCTTTTCACTTTATTTAAATCGTTAAATAATGAGGTAATCGCTGCATCATCATGGTGTCATAGATAATTTAATTTATTTAATGTCTAAAAATTATATAACAAATATCATGAAGTAGTAAATCGTTTTATCTTTCTAATGAAAATTTATAGTCAAAAATATTAATTGTATAACCCTATTTAAAAATTGTTTTAGTAAAACAAATCATGTTTGTGACATTCTAATTTTAACTTTAAATAAAAGGGTTTTAATGTCATTTTCCTACCAAAGTGGCTCCATGGGGTCCCCAAGTTGACCCATGGATTGTCGTGGTCGACCATGACACATCCAATAAGGGTAGGACATGTGTAAATGTCATTTAATATTATTAAAATATTATTTTTACCTTAAACTACACTAATTACCTCTAATCGCGATTAAAAACTTAAAAGTTACTATTCACTAAAAAATTATTTTATTCCCATTGAACCACATTTTACTTCTTAATGACAACCATGTATGTTGTATTTTTGAAATTCAAAACACAGAGGTGGTAAAATTTCATTTAAACGAAAAAATCAGTTTTTAAGTACCACTTGGTGGTTTCACTATTCATCAAAAATTGAAGTTTTTCAGAAAAATACCAAAAAATCACCCTAAGATATATTTGATATTCATAATTAAAAAATAATGTCTATTTTACAAAATAAAAAACATATAAGTTTCATTAATTAATTTAATAATTAATTCCCGCTGTCAAAACAAATAGTGTGTTTTTATGAAACAATATATATCAAAAGATTGACACTAGTTTAAGTCCAATTTCAAAGTGAAATTAATTCCAACGACCACTATTGGATTAAATGGTAAAAATATATTCTAATTTCACTTTAAAACCAATTCAAAAGATAATCTAATCATATTAATAAATTAGATTAAAAAGAGGTTTTGAATTAAAATACAACATTTTTCACTATTCATTTAAAAATGATCTTTATCAGAAAAATACCAAAAATTTACACAAAGTAAATTTTGATGTCCCGATTCTAAAGAAGAATTTTATTTGGTCCAATAGAATGTATAAGAGTGACCAAAACTATATTTAATGACAGCTCTCCATCAAAAGGCGATAAGTGGACCTTTATTGAAAATTAGAGTATATATGCATAAAATTGAATTCTTTTCGTATTTTAAGCCTTTATCCTTTATTGGATAAATGTAAAAACATGTAACAAACATATATAATCATATTTTAGTTATTTCAATTCATTCCTACCAAAACAACGGCTACGTGTTAACTACCATTTAAAATAATATTATTTTATTACTAGTGTGCAACGTAAGATTTCAAAGAAACTCTTTGTTGTGTATCAGGTATGCTATCAAACATAGCAACCCCTTTAAAGTAAAATTAATATTTCATTCGTAAATATTAATAAATATGAAAATGTTTTATTCTTTATTTACCTGGGATGTTACATTATTTACCTCCACTCTAAATTCTAATTGATAACTACCATATGAAATAATAATATTTAGTTGTTTGTTTAAGCTAGATCTATCATATCATTATGCTTTCGAACATTGTATTTCTTTATTTAACTACGGATGTTACATCCCCCATTAATAAGTTGTGTCCTCACAATTTAAACTAAGGATAAAAAACTAAAGGTTTGAATTTTCAAAATACCCTTTCCGAAATACCACATTGGAAAAATGAATAATGGGACTCCCGCTTTAAAATAAATAATGGTAAGTATGAAGGTAACCTAATATAACACATCAGATGGTTCCATAAAAGAAAAAATGGATATAGAAGAAAAACTAACTATCAAATTTTAATGCAGAGTGATAGAGAACATAGTTCTGAGAAAGTTAACAATCACAAAGCCATAAATATGTGATTTATTAAAAGGTTATTGATTTATTAGTAAGTTATGTAAATTAATAATCTTTTTCATTCAGAAATACTTTTTCTAGAGTTGATGAATTTATATACTCTCTAAGAAAATAATGAAACATAATTAAATGATAAATTTATATTTTATAAGCATAATTTCATCCTGATAAAATTTTCATAATTGAGATATACATACCTAAAAATAAACGAAATCATTATATATCATACACAACCTAAAGATTATCAAGACCTTAAAACTTATGTTAAAAAGTAATGGAATTCTTTTTGTTTAAAAAATCTTTCATAAACCTAAGAAAACAAAAAATATCAAAAAATGTCATGAACTAGTTATGATCACATCACATAAAATCATAGAAGGTTTTTCCAAAACCTTGAACTTGTTATTAACCTTGTAAAAATATCAAGCTCCCTAGAGCTTCCATATCTCCACCAAATGTCTCAACATCAATTGTAGTAGCTCCAAAATATTTTCCCAAAACTTTTTGTTTTCGATAAAAATGATTTCCTTCATATTTAAACAACTTTATACATTCATTAAAATAATGAACCAATTCATTTTAAATAAAAAAATACCCTTTAAATAGTTATTGGTTACCCCATTATTTGGATGTACATGGCTATTTTCCTTACAGTCATAGATATTGAGACCAAATTGACAACATCGAATACACTTCACTGATCCATTCAAACAAATTTCAAAAAATTATTTTCCACTCGTGGAAAAAATTGAGGGATTCCCTCCATATTTATTTATTGGTGGTTTATACATTTTTTTCACCTTAACCATTTATTATTCTTATTATCTTTTGACATATAAGTCTGGGAAAACTCCATCTCAAATTTTTCCGCACAATAAACCACTTTCTCATAACTTTTAAATTCTTGTGAGGAAAAATATCTACATAGAATTGGTTTCAATTATGTGTAAAATCTATTAATTTTATAATCAATGTACTGAATAAATATTTTAACATACCATTCCAATATTTTGAAGTAATATTCATTTATAGGTATAAAATATTAATCTTTTTTCCTCAATTCCAGAAACTGTCTTTCCATTCATAGTAGAATAGACTTAGGAAAATATTTCTCAATGAAAATATCCTTGAATGTTTCACATTGAAAAGAATAAATATCATATTTATCTATAGTATTTTTAACAAAATAACACCATTGGTCATCTTTTCCTCAAAATAATAAAATAAAAGAGTTTCCTTTTGACATTATAAATATCCCATTACATCAAATATCTTTCCTAGGGAATTGGTCCATCCTTCGAATACCACTAGGTAAGATGATAAATTGAATTATGGTGGATGTTGTGTCTTAAAATGTTCCACTATAGATATATTCTTTCCTGGTAGATTTGGTTTTTCTCTATCATAGATTCCACCACTATTTATATCATGTGTCAACTAATCCATCATTATAAAAAATTGTTCGGTTCCAATTCAAACTATCTCAGGATTTTGATCTATAAGGATGTTTTCATATCTATTTTGTATCATTAACAGTTTCCTATTTCCATTGTGGGATTTTTTGGAATAGACATAGTTTAGATGATGAAACAAGGTAATCTTAAAATACTACAGTATTTAAACTTAACTATAAACTAAAATCTTATAAGGGAATGCAATTTAAACAATCTGGAACTCTAAAGTTATCAAAACCATCATCTGATACCAAATGTATGGATCTAGACTTAAACATTACATCATATTATGTTTTATTTAAGAAAATTACTTTCCTTTACATTGAAAATATTTTTAGTTTAGAGTCATATAAAATTAGGAAAAACACTTAAAAAATAAACCCATACATTAAAAGTGTAAACATATACTCAATATCCTTTTTTCGAAAAATAAAACTCTATAAAAATAAAATATGATTTCACTTTCATGAAAAATCATCACAAATTTCCTCTTGATCTCATCCTTATATATTTTACCCCTTAATCCCTATGAAATACATTTTAAAACTTGGGGTGATCCCAAAAGCTCATGATGGGATATAAAAAGCAAGGAAACCATTAGTATAGTAATAACATTATAACTCATATAAGTTTTAACTAAGGCCTAATTTTCTTCCATAATGAAAAATAAAACATTTTCACATGAAAAAAACACACATTTTTCTCAAACAAAACCATTAAAACCCATAGAAAGTAACTAAAATTTATTTTAGTGACTTAGATCATCATATAAATAAAACCATTTCAAAACCCTTTCAATTGGAATAACTATATGTCCAACATTATATTAAGCTATTATGAGCTTACCCAGTTCTATCTGAGGCACCCCATGTTAAGATATGATAGGCTTTCCTGGAATTATCTAGGCCACCACATGTTAAGCTATAACATAATTTCCTAGAATTATCTGGGACACCCCATATATAAGCTGTGTCAGGCTCACCCATTTCCTATAATGATCAAGTATAATATCCTTAGTAAAACACTTTCATCATAAATACTTTTAAAAACTATTTTATTCCCATATGAAAAACATTTCCATATAGAAATAAAATTTTCTTTTAAAACCCCATTTTTAATACGAAAAGAAACTTTTCATTAAAAAACATTCTAAATTAAAAAATAACAAAAAAATATAAATATTATATTTCATTTAAGGAAACATTAAATATTTTAATGGAAGAAAAAGATAAAATAATGACCACAGCGGCAGAAAATTCATTGTCACTGTATACGTTAAGAATAGAACACTCTTTTTTTATTTGTGAAAACATTCCATATAAAACA